>JAQFVV010006551.1:45000-705000 GCA_028023455.1 Epiperipatus broadwayi
TTAACTGCTCACATGTAGGAAAATACGTCAAAACGTTCTTTTGCAAATGATTTTTAAACAAATTCAGTTTTTGTACAAAGCTTGCAACTGCATCATACATATTCGTTATCAATTGATCTTTGCCTTGCAATGTAATATTACGATTATTCAGATGGCCTGTAATATCTATTAAAAATGCTAGGTCTTGTACCCACAATGGATCTTTTATAATTGATATATTTTCGTTGTTTTCATCTTTCATTTCAAAAAATAATATTATTTCCTCCAAAATCAGATAGAAGCTCTTTAAGACATTGTGGCAGGACAACCAACGAACTTCTGTGTAATAAGGAAGATCTTCGAATTTGGATTCTAAATCTTTAAGGAACGAAGTAAATTGGCGATGGTTAAGTGCTCTTGATCGAATAAAGTTGACTATCTTTGTAACTGTTTTAAGTACTTGATCCATTTTTAATAATTTTAAACAGAGAACTTGTTGGTGAATGAGGCAATGAAAAGCTTTGATTTTCGGTTTATCTGGATATTCGTCTTGTAATTTCCTTGCTAGTCGTGACGCAAAACCTTTAGTTTCACCTGTCATCGATTTAGCACCATCAGTTGTAACAGAAACAAGCTTGTCAACAGGCAAGTTAAGTTTTTCTAAAATGCTCCATACGGCATCAAAAATATCTTCACCAGTTGTTGTTCCGTGAAGAGGGATGAATTCCAACAATTCTTCGGTGATCCTCATGTTATTATCGCAACCACGAAAAAAAACAGCAACTTGTGCAACATCTCTTATATCCGTACTTTCATCAATAGCAATTGAAAAGAACTGGATTTTGGTAGATATTTTCTGTAATTGCGAAGTGATGTCATCTGCCATTTCAGTAATTCTATCTGCCACCGTATTTCTTGATAATGAGATGTCTCGAAACGCTTGTACTTTTTCTGGACAGACAAATTCGGCAGCTTTTATTATACATTCCTTGATTAAAGAACCATCGGTGAATGCTTTTGAATGTTTTGCTAATAAATAGCTTATTTCATAACTAGCTCTTGTTACTGATTCATTACTTTTTATAAATTTTGTAAGCACTAACTTGCTTAAAAACAATGACGATTCTTCATTGTTTTTAATTTTTCTTCTCTTATTTTAGCTTCAAAACACGAAAATTGTTTTTCGTGATTAGTGCTATAATGTCGCTTAATATTGTATTCTTTAGCAACACTAATAGTTTCTTTGCAAATTAAGCACGTAATCTTATTGTTCACTTCCACACAAAAATAATTCAGTTCCCACCTTTCTTGAAATTTTCTTCCTCGTCATCAATCTTTCGTTTTTTATTTAGCGTTGGAAGTGGCATTTTCTGTAATAAAAATAGAGCTTTAGATTTAAATTTTTAAAATTTAAAAAATTGCAACTACGTTTATGCAAAATACGCTTCGTAAAAATTTAACGCTACTCTAGTATTTAAATGTAAAGAGAGCGCTGCTATCGATTCTCGCTCCTGGAATTATGCTCGATAAATGGAGGTAGCTATAAAAGGTACGGATTACGTTTTTCTCTCTCTCTCAGTCCTGACTTCCCAGCACGGAGCAATTAAGATAGAGATGTGACAAAGAAGAAAGCTGTGCATAAGGCCGTAGGTTAGAAATGGTCGAAGCCACTAAAGTTTCCCAAGGCCGAACATACACTGGTAAAATTGTAGAACTTTTAGTGTTTTCCAAACTGAAATGTAATCGTTACTAACTTATATGTAAAATATTATTGTTTCTCATGTTTGATTATAATTAAAATATTATATAACAAAATGCATCCTCGTTATTTCTTATGCTGTCTGACTAGTTTCAGAAAGATATAAACTCTTGGATATAGCAGTTTACTTATATTTTTTGAATGAGTTATAAAAGGAAACAACCCGCAAATTTTTAACACACCAATCCGGATAAAGAAACTAGCGCAACTGCCTTTTGTTACAATTCAAAGAAAAAACAATATCTGCAGATAGGATTGCTACGTTGGTGGCGCTAATAGCTGACTAATGTATTTATGTTCTCGGAAGCACAGCAGCACATTATTAACGTTGCCAGCTTTGGTATTCACATATCTCAAATGCTTCATCATCATAAAGGCATAAGCTATGCGTGTAACCGAGAATTATAAATTAGCTATGTATGTAGACAACAATTACTGTATATATTTTAGTTCATGTAATTAAATATAAGAGCTTTTTAAAAAAAATTAATTTATTGTTTGCAACATATCGTTCTGTTTTCATTTTATTACATAGCATCTTAGACGAGGGCCATGAAAAATCCTTTCAAGGGCCGCATGCGGCCCTGGGGCCGCCAGTTTGACATGCCTGATCTAAATCATTGACTAGAGATAAAAAAAAAAAAAGCTCAGAACAAAAAAATGTTAATATTATTTATACAATCATGTCATTAAATTGTTAATTGACTCCAATCAAAATTCTTACAATTATTTTAACACAAATCTAGTCTTTTTCCAGTAAGAAAATAATAAACTTTTTTTTCCTTTAAAAGTATTCTTTAAAAATATTGTCATTCTTTAATTTGCAACATTATATCCCGCTGAAAAAACTCTTGCTTACTGGAAGACAAGGAATCAATAAGGAAGTAAAAACAATAACTTCCAAAAATTCAAAGTCCATTAAAAATAAAAATATGTACACATTATATTACTTTGATGTCAAAAAGTTTACGCAGTTTTCAATCATCAGTTATTTCCAGCCAACAGAAAATATTAAAAAAACAAAAACAATATATTTTAGCTTAAGTAATTTAAAAATATTAATAGTATTTATACACACATATAAGATATCAGTAATCATGTTATTAAATTGTTAATTGATTCCAATCAAAGTTCTTATAATAATTTTTAACACAAATCTAGTATTTTCACAGTAAGAAAATAATAAACTTTTCCCCCCTTTAAAATTATTCTTGAAAAGTAACTTCCAAAACTCAAAGTCCACTAAGACTAAAAATCTGTACATGTTATATTACTTTGACGTCAATAAGTTTTTTGCAGTTTTCAATCATCAGTTATTTCTTAATCCTTAATTAAAGATTTATAAAATTTATATTATTCTGATAACAATAAAATTATGTCGCTTTCCAATATGTCTATAAAAGTAATTATTCAAACTACAAATTAAAGATGTAGTAATCGGTTAAGATAATATATATTGTATACTGCGAGATATTATATACTTCGAGGTAAAACAACTTGGAAAACATTTGATCAGACAAAGAAAAGAAATTAAGAACAATAACTTTCAAAACTGAAAATCCATTAAGAATAAAAAGCTGTGTATATTATATCACTTGGACGTGAGTAAGTTTTACAGTTTTCAATTATCAATTATTTCAACAGAAAATCATAAAAATATTAAAAAACACATTTTGATTTAACTGATTTAAATATATGTATGCACATTAATCCTTGATTAATAATAATAACGAGAAGCTATTTAACAAAAATTCCGTTAGTGTTTAAAGTGAAAAATAAAACACGACTTTCTCCTTCAAGCACCGGAAGTAAAAAACAAAACAAAAACAATAATAAGAATGTAATAAGATCTCAGGATTATTAATGATTTTTAATTAGCTATTTATTCAACCTATAAGTTATAAAGGGGAAATTTACTTAATTTTCTAGGTAATGTAGTAATTAAGAAAACTGTTAATTATCGTAATTTATAAATATAATTATATTTCTATTTTATGATTCAATTCAATTTATTTCTTTACGGTACAAAACTACACATTAAGCCAATTACAAAATTGCACCATAGCAAATATACAGTAATATACATAAATGAGTATAAATAGCAAATTATTAATATAAATTATATGCCATATTTCATTATAAGTAACACATTTAAAAATCTAAAGTAAAAATATTTTCATTAGTAAAATCATTATTATAAATAATAATTAATTCATTCATTTATTTAAGTACCAAACACCAGCATATAGCCAATTACAGTCAACACATTAAAAACAACAACAACAACAACAAAATAAATACAAAGGATAAACATAATGTACATAACATAATAATAAAAAGTAACAACCAATTTAACAAATATATTTAAACAATCAACAATGGCATATAAATTTAATAACATTACAAAATTGATTATAATCTAAATTGAAGTGATTAATATTACTACAAATCTGATTATATAAAGATGGTAGCCTAAATAAAGGAGAAAATTTAAGAACATTGGAATGACAAGTTATAATGTAACAAACAGAAGCAGACCAAGTATCATGCACATGAGATTAATTATAATAGTAGAAATTGTAACAGATAAAAGAACTATTTTATTAACAATTTTATAAAGATATTTAAGATCTCTATATTTTCTTCTAGAAGAAAAATGAACAACAATTTTATTTCCAGAGAAATATATTTGGCAAACTTATTAGACACTGATTGTAATAAATTACACCCCTGTTTAGAACTAGGATTCCAAATGATTGAACAATATTCAATGATGGGAAGAACCAATGACAAAAATAATTTGAATTTTGTATCATCACTGAAATGATAACCATACCTTCGAATGGCACCTATAATTTTTAAAGCCTTACCAATAATCATTTCCAAATGAAAAAGAAAGGATCCAATGCTTGAAAATGCAGCTCCCAAATCTTTTTGGGATTCAAAAGAATTAATTTTGTGAGAGTTAATAAAATAAAAAAAATGTACAACTTCAGATTTTTTAGAGTATGAGACTAAATAACATATACTGTAACTAATAGTCATATTATTTAGATCATACAAAGGATTAAAATGATCTATAACCTTTTGAAGGAGAGTGTAATCAATCACTGATGTGATTCTTCTAAAGATTTTACAGTCATCTGCATAGCATAAAAGATAAGATTTTAAACAATCCTTAAGATCATTCATATAAATGTTAAAAAGCATAGGTGCTAAAATACTATCCTGAGGAACTCCCAAATTACATTGAAAATTAGATGAAATAGTATTATTAAATTTAATATATGCAGTACGACCATGAAAAAAAGATTGAAACCAATAATTAAGTTTAGTATAAAAATCTATTTGATATAATTTGTGAAGAAGAATGCTATGGTCTACTTTATCGAAAGCTTTTGATAAATCAAAATAAATCACATCAAGCTTCTGCTGGTCCTCAATTGCATGTGTGATATGATCATAAATTGTTAGCAAATTAGTTTCTCTAGATCTATTAGAAATAAAACCATGCTGTGAAGAAGAAATGAGTTTACTAACATCTAAAATACTTTTATTATAAACACACCTCTCAAAAATTCTAGCAATAGTATGTAAAACATAAATAGCTCTATAGTTATTAACACAATCATGTGAGCCATTCTTAAAAACTGGGATCATTTTGGCACACTTAAGAACATTAGGAAAACGACAAGAATTAAGTGATAAATTAAAAATAAATGCAAGAGGCACTTCAATAAATTCAGCTAGACCTTTGTAAATAAATGAAGGAATATTATCATTTCATAAACTAAAATGAATTTTAAGTCACTTAATAGCTATAAGAACACCATCTTTAGAAATATAGTCAAACATACAATGAACAGTTGGAGAATTGGAAAATAATTCGATTTTTGAAGATATTGTTTCATGTGATGAATATACATCAGCAAAATGTTTGGAAAAGTCATTTGCACTTAAAGTGAAACCATGAGTAGCTTGAACCTTTTTCTTACCCAAACCAGACTTATTAATAAAATCCCAAAATTCTTTAGGGTTAGAAGAAATGTTAACCTCAATTTTTCTAATATAATTTTGCAAATCTCCTTTATAAATATGCTTAGCCAATCTTCTGAAAGTAATAAAATTATTATAAAAAAAGATATTCTGTGTTTTAAAATAGAGTCTGTGATGATAAGATTTCCTTTTAATAATCTTAATAAGATTGTATGAAAACCAAATAGGAAAGCCCTTATGAAAAGGCAACTTATTGGGAATATACAAATCAATAAAACTATTAAGAATCTTTAAAACACATCTAAGCAAAGATTTACATCATTATAAGAATATAATAAATTACAATTAACCTTAGAAAAGTTTTTACAAAGCTCAACATAATTACCTTTCCCATAATCCTTTCTCAAAATATTAGAACAATTAATCTTTGAGTGAGAAATGTTAATATAAAACTCAATAGGTTGATGATGAGCATCAATAGAAAAATTAACAGAGACAAATTGAAAATTACTAACTATTATTGAATTACATGAAATATAATCCAAAGTACGATGAGAGGTGTTAAAAAATGGGTTATATTGCTTAAGTCCTAAAAATTTACAAAACTGTAACATTCTAGAAGTTTTAGGAGACAAAAATGAAAAGTGTAGTAATTCTACCTAGATATAAATCTGGAATATTTAAATCACTGGTAATAATAACATTATCATAGCCAATCAGAAAATGTTCAAGTGATGTCAAAAAATAATCAAACTCCAACAATGACAAAGTGGGATTGAGGTAAACATTACCTAAAATAAATTTAAAATTGTGATTTAAAGTAATTTCACGCCATGTAGATTTACAAAAAGTAGAAGTAAAATAACGTTCTTTATAAAAAAAAGATTTTTATAAAGATCAAAATGTTCTGTTTCAAAAAATTGTTTAATTTGAACACATTTAGTTCTCATACCTCTGACATTCATGTAAAAACAAAAAAAACACCTATCATGTTACACACAAAGATAATGAAGACAACATAAATAAAACTAGAAAGAGAAAAAGAAAGAGATGAAAATAAAAATAAAAAAAGTAATAAAATAAATTCTCTTAAAACCTTAGAGAACTGGACAGAGATCCATAAAAAAAAAAAGAAATGGAAGCACTGCAAGGCCATAAATTAGGGGATATTATTTCATTATGTTTATGTGCAGGAACAGAAATATAAAATAAAGAAGACTTGGAATTATTCCTATTAACATTATAACAAACAATATTAGTTGGTAAAGTATTTTCAAGAAATTATTTAATATCTTTTAAATTGAGATTTACTGGCAAATTAGAAATATATATCTTGTAAGAAAGGTAAGTTAATATTAGAATAAACATCAGCAAAATTAGATTTATTAAATCCATTAGATATATTTATTTTTTGTTCTTGAAAAGTCATTCTTACTAGAAGTTAAAGAGGAGTAGCCAAAATGATTTATTCCATAGTTACTATTTGAATGAATGTTATGCTAATGTGATCTATAAGTTGGAATGAATTTGGGAGCAATATCTGGATAATTAAGGATTTTATGTTTAATTGACTTTAAAAAAGATAAATTAATAGGAAAACCTCCATTATATCTTTTCCTTATAAAAGCATTCTGTAATTTATGAACTGGAATGAATTTGGGAACCGCAGCTGGATAATTGAGTATTTTAGACTTCACAGACTTTAAAGAAGATAAAATAACAAGGAAATCTCTATTATATCTTTTCCCCATAAAAAGTTTATTCGGTGATTTAAATTTACTATGAGAAAAAAAAACCAGAATCAGAACAGCAATTATGAGTGGAATTTTCCTCAAGCCAGGATGAGTTATAAAAATATCTACTTTTAAATTTGGAATTAGACAAATTCCTAAATACATTATTATTATTATTATGAGAATTAATTTCATCACCAACTAAATTAAGTTCAGGAACATAATCATCCAATTTGATATTTTTACCAAGATCTTCAGGGCAATAGGATGAAGATGAACATTCAATGTTACCATCTTCAATAGTAGATGAATGATCTCTAGCAATGGAAGAACGAAAAATTTGATCAGGAGAATCAGAAGATGATAACATGCATTGAGTGCCAACATCATTAGTATTAATAAGTTTATCTCTGATCACTGAAGAATTTCTACAATGATGAGACATTTTAATTATTAAATTATATATAAAAAAAAGAGGAAGAGATAAAATCATTTTAAAAAAATGCTAGAATTATGAATAACATTGTCAACTAAACTATCTATATTCTCAACATTATTAGTGGGGCCAAATTCATTTACAGCAGCATTTCCAACATAATTGTCTCCATAATTAGGAAATAAATCAACATATACATTAGCAAGACAATCCAAGGCTGTAACATCTTCATTATTGTCAAATTCATTTACCACAAAATGTCCAACACTATTGTTTCCAATATTAGGAAATAAGTCAATATTAGTAGGGGATAAATCAGCATCAACATTTGAAAGATCATCTAAGTATAAAACAGTTTTATATTTGTCACATACATTTACAGGAAAGTTTCCAATATTATTATTTCCATTATTAGTTTTATTTTTGTCAAACTCATTTACAGCAGAGTTTCTAACATTATTGCATCCATTATTAAAAATAAGTCAACATCTACATTAATCTAAGGATAAAACATCTTTATTTTTATCAAATTCATTTATAACAGAATTTCCAACATAATTGCCTCCATCAATTCTGCTATCCATACAATTAGTTAACTTAACTATCCCAAACTCATTATCTAAAACAGGATTATCAGAAATATCTGCCAAAAACACTTTAGACATATTATTACAATCTATACATTTATAGAAACCAGAACCAATAGTAAGGAAAATATCAGCATCAACTTTACTTACTCTAAGACAAGAGGTATGAAACTTCCCTGACATTGACCAGAACAATTGATAGTTAGTGGGATTCGATATAACAATAGAACAGACTTATATGATCATAGTATTTTGTAATAAACTAATATATCTTTTAAATATGTTACTCTTAAAATTACTATGCATTATCCTATTATTAAATTTATTCTTATTTAAATGTTAAATTTTATACTTTAATTAATGTGTATAGTTCAATTAGCACTCTATGAAGATGGTATAGTGATGCTGATTCAGACCAAAGAAACACAACTCTGAATACTTAATACCATTTATTATATTTACAAAATTTTTAATAATTATATTTAAATTAACTCTTTTCCTGCCTCTTATGAGGCTCCTCGTAGACATCTGACATCACTCTAACTCTGCGAGTTTTTATACGAAAATATTCGTTCAATATGTTTTAAATAGGTTTTTAAAAGCTCTATAAGATGGTGCCCTCTTCCGAATTCTTTTACAAGTAAAAAATAAAAAAAAAACTGCATTTAAATCTAAACAAAGAAAGAAGCTTATTGGTGATTGGCTCTCAGCCAGTTCTCAGCCGACAAAGACATTCTGATTGGCTGGAAAAAACAAAGAAACCGCCTGATCAAAGAAAATAAAGATAAACGCTGAGATTTTCATTTCGAATGTGATTTAAGTATTAAAAAAAGTATAATTTGACAAATTAAAAATAATTTTTAAAAAATAAACTAAAAAAACAAAATTATTTTCGAAAAATATCGGAGATTTTTGTAAAAATATTGAAGCTGTAGTAAAAAGAAATATTTACTTTTCTATAATGTAAAAGTCGATCTTTTTGTTTATATTATAGCTTTTATGTTGCCGAAATTGAATATTTTAGAATAAATAAATAGCAATTTATTTTTGAAAGAACTTTCGTTCTCTTCATAACCTGAAAAATTCAGATTATATACTTTTTATAAACGTATCTGAGTTGAATTTAATATTATAGGCGAATATGTTTTAACAATAGGCTTTGTCTTCAGTTTGTGAGTTGGCCAATTAAAAGATTTGATTTTTACCTCATACAACTAATAATATAATTAGCGGTTTAAGGGTTAATAAATGCTTTAACAAATAACTATATTTAAAAAAATTATTATAATAATATAACTATATGCAAATTTATTAAGCGCAAGTAGATAACAATGTAATAACATGAAAGCTAAAACCTTCGAAAGATGCACCTTAAACAGTGCTTATGTGACAGCCAATCAGATGTAATTCGAAATGCTTGAGTCTGGATTATTTATATATAAATTTAGGCATAGAAGAAGGTGGGTTCCATCTTTTTAAAAATCCACTATAGTTCTGACTATATGTGTTTTAGAATTGGGAGTTCCACATGCAATTATTATTACATCTGATTGGCTGTCACATAAGCATATTTAAGGCTCATCTTTCGAAGGTTTTAGCTTTCACGTTATTCATAATAATGTAACACAATAAAATTATTTACACATTCAAACATTTTTATTTCCCCTTATTTATATTTGTCAAAAACTAAAATTAAGTATATCCTTTTAATAGTATATGGTTTTATTATTATAGCTTGATTTTGTTTTCTTACCCAATAAAATTATATATATTTATTATGCTAAAACAGCCTATTAATGGTCAATTACTCTCTAGGTTTACTATTTACAACCATTATTGTTTAAAACTTCTGTTAACAAATATAATTTATTACAATCTTGATAACAATAAATTGATAACAAGATAAAAAATATGTATTTTCTTTAAAACAAAATAATATTACTTTAATATTCTAAAATACTCATATTATATTTCTAGTATCTCTTATGATAATTACTATTTTTGATTTCTTTCACTTTATGACAAAAATGGTAATTAAGACTTATTGAACTATTGATTTTCAGCATCCCACTGAAGGTTATCTATTAAAGCAATGTGATTTTCTATCTTAATATAAACTGAGCAATGATTGTATATATGTATAAGGGATGATGATTTGTATCAACTTCTGAGTGTTGATTCAGCATGAAATACATATATTGGAGATCCTTTATCTTTTTCACATGTATTTGATCATATATATCTATTGCATAAAATAGATTGAATAACTTTAGGGAGTTTGAAAGTCTGAGTTCAGGTCCCTTATAAATATATATATATGTTATATATAGAGCTCGCAAATAATCTCTTAACAAGCTTTTCAGAATATCCCCAATCCCAGACTGGTTTCTGCTACTGGCTTCCTCAGTGAGGTGCTAGGATATTCAAGCAGAAGCAGAAATGGGATGGGGATATTCTGCAAAGCTTGTTAAGAGCTTATTTGTGAGCTCTATATATAAAATTTGTAATACAAGATTGTTAAATTAGGTCATGTGATATATGACTTGATTTCTTTGTGTGTGTCTGTATATATATATATCACATTATACAGCAATAGTTATATTAAAATTATATCTTCTAGTATTAAAAACTACACTGCAAATGAAAAATTAATCCATGTTTATCTGCATATCCAATCTCTTATACCGGCATAAATCAGAAAATATTTTATTAACACAAATATTAAATCAAATAGAAATGTTTAGAAATGTTTTCAAGGTCATATTTGAATTGGTTTATAATTTAAAATTTTCATCTGCTAGATAGATTACTCTGTCAACAGAAGACGTTGTATTATTGTAAATGAAGGTGTTACATATCATTAGCATTATATAGTTTAATATTTAAATAATTTATATTTTATTCCCTTTTCTAAAATTATTGCAATGAGGAGATATTAACTCTTTCTAATCTGAAGATTTAAATTATAAGTCAATTCATATAGTACTGCAAGGATTATCTGTACGATATAAGATTTGTTCTTATAAAAATATAATTATCTGATCTATAGTCATATAAGAGCTTAATCAGGCAAATGATGTGGATTTATTTTTCATTTACAACAAAGATTAATCCCTGAATGTATTTTTAATAATTTAATTTAAACGTTAAAAGTTTATTAATCCTATTTTTATGCAAATATATTTTCTTGTAGCCAATTTTAAACTTTATAAAATGTAAAACCTTTTGGTAAAGGAGACTTTTCCATATTTTTCTACAAACAAATTAACAAAAATTAGCATATCTTTTTTTAAGATTCATTATAGGTATCAAGCATTGATGGTCGAGAGGTCAGCGACGGCTGCTTTACAAGCAGTTGTCCCGGGTTAGCGGGTTCGCTTCCAGGCTGATGCTATGAAACATGAGAAAAAAAAAGATTCATTATAGGTCAATGGTATCAATTTGAGGTATATTATATATAGCCCAAACCCTCTCTTTGAATGGGAAATTGATTTTTTTTTTTAAAAATAAAACATTGCTTTGGAAAAAATGTTTTCATGTTGTTACTTTACTGGATTTTTTTAATAAGAACACTACAATAAAAAAGTAAATGATACTTTTTTTTTTTGTTTAATACACCAATAAGGTGTTTTTCAAAACACCTGATAAATGAACCGTTAAGAAACACCTTATTGATGTAAATATTTTAGTTAATATAGTATTACTTTAACTATATAAAATATACTACTTTTAACTAATTAACGAAAACATGCTTTAAAAAATAAATTCGCCATAACATTCAAACAGGAATTATATATATATATTAAAATCCTGCTCCTAACGACAGATTAAATTCAGCAGCGCTACCCTATGAAACAAACAAAAAATTTCACTAAGGTAGCATAGGGAAAAAATAATTGTTTACCTATTGACTGAAACGATATTAAGTATATTAGAATTCAAACTACTTTAAACAAAAAATACGAAACTAAATTAGCTCAGATATTAATAGCTAATAAACAATAATATTTCAGGTTATATATAGAAAACAAGATTACTCAATCATAATGTGTGTGCTATTACTAATAGATGAATGTATTTGGAATATACTTTTTCTAAAGACATTTAATCCTTAGAGTAGATGATAGTCCAAGATATAAATACTACTCAATAATCATTTTACACTTTGAAAAATTCCCATGTGTATAATGCAAGACAAAATGCAAACATTGTAAAATTATTACTTCCTACAATAGATAACATTCAGTAGCCATAGATAATTGATCTATTTCATATTTATCAAATTAAAAAACTAGAAATTTATACTTGTTTTGGACGAGATTACATAAATTGTTGCAGATTATCAAGCTATGTGTTGAAAAACTTATAGTAGCCATAGGCCTCATGTGAATAATTAAAGGAAAATAATGATAATAGATAAATGAATGATTAAAGCATATAAATAAATTAGGATATAGAAAGATAATATGTTATATAAATAATGTTTACTTGCATAAATATTTATTAATAAGTAGTGACAATTATAATTAACCATCAAAAAATATTAAAGTATTACATAGAATTTATAAAACATTTACATAGGCTATTTAGAGTTCAGACTTTCACATGACCCTCAACTCTCCACACTATCTCATACCATTGATACACTTGATCACATATATGTCTAAAAGATAACTCTCCACACTATCTCATACCACTGATACACTTGACCACATATATGTCTAAAAGATAACTCTCCACACTATCTCATACCACTGATACACTTGACCACATATATGTCTAAAAGATAACTCTCCACACTATCTCATACCACTGATACACTTGACCACATATATGTCTGAAAGATAACTTCCACACTATCTCATACCACTGATACACTTGACCACATATATGTCTAAAAGATAACTCTCCACACTATCTCATACCACTGATACACTTGACCACATATATGTCTAAAAGATAACTCTCCACCCTATCTCATATCACTAATACACTTGACCACATATATGTCTAAAAAACTCTCCACACTATCTCATAACACTGATACACTTGAGCACATATATGTCTAAAAGATAACTGTCCACACTATCTCATACCACTGATACACTTGACCACATATATGTCTAAAAGATAACTCTCCACACTATCTCATACCACTGATACACTTGACCACATATATGTATAAAAGATAATCTTTTAGACATGTATGTGGTAAAGTGTATCAGTGGTATGGGATAATGTGGAGAGTTGAGCGTCGTGTGAAAGTCTGAGCTCAAAATAGCCTATATATTACATTGTTTGTACAGGCATAATAGCCTGTATGTTAGATATTAAAACTTATTTATGTTTATTTGCTTGATGATTATATATTGTTTAACAACTATTCCTAATGACTATTTTGCTGTCTCATTTGTACATTTTCAAACATGTCTGTAAAAATAAATTCGTTATTATCACACCATACAATCTGTGAGTTTTTTACTGCTATTCAGAGACAAGAATTTATCAGATTATCTTAATTAAATGATGAATGAAGTCTAAATATATATATATATATAGAAAATGTGAATAATAATAATAAAATATGGCTGATATAATATGTTTAATAATCTGCTAAGTCAATTTTTGACATGCAGTGACTGTATCAAAGCATAATGGATGGATAATTGGCAGATAGTGACAATGTTTTCAGATATAACTAGAAGGATGGTAGAAGATTTGAATAACTGAATGTAAAATAGAGGGGTTATTGAGCATCACCTATGTTCAAAAATTGAACACCCAATGTTTGTTGAAGGGAACACTATTGATTGTATGTTTATTGTATATCAGAATTAATTATATGTCAAGCCTCCTAGATTTTATGATTTCTATGATTTCGTTTGGTCAAAAAATCTTGGCAGAAGCAGATATAAATGTGTGATCAGCAGTTTTTTCATGTTCCACATATACAGAGCTATATGAGGAATTTGTTTTAGCTCTGTTATATAGATAAGTGTGTTGAGATATCCTGGATTTAGGGTTGGAAGGAGTCTTACTGAAGCTTTTACTATTGCAAGAGGGGCAGGCTATAGAATAAAGTAGTTGAGATTGGGCATCACAGTTAAACTGGTCTTTAGAATTAGGAATGAGGGAAGTGAGAGAAGAAGGACATCAAAAACTGATACTAAAATCTTTAGAAAGGATGGAGATTAATTTTGTGTGGTTGTTAGCAATGAAAGGCATATTGATCCAAGGTTTGGGATTGGGGATTTGACAGGTTTATTTATGTTTTAAAATGCCCTAATTTGTTTGTTAAGCATGAGGAGAAAATACCTGCTTGGATTAGGTCTCTCTTGTAAATTTCCAGATTGTCTTTGGCATCAGCCATTAATTGGCACAATTTAAAATTTTCTGAACAAGAAAGCTTTGAAACCTGTAACCTTGTATTGGAAATAAATTTGCATGTGTGGATGTAAATATCCTCAAATGTTGATAGGCTTAACTACCATCAAATAGTCAATGTGGTGAGCTTGTCTGGTTAAGTTTAGGTCAAGGTATTTAAAACATTGTTTGTGATCTTCATAATCTTGTGTCCATTTAATCTCTGAGAAAATTGTCAAACATCTCAAGAATCAGATGGGGAGGGTCATAGACAAAGACATCAACTTATCTGGTATAAACAATGTCACTGGATATGATCAAGAATGGTTAAATTGCATGTTTTCTGATAAAAGTGATGGACAGATTATATATGACTCTGCTGACAGAAAACCTTTTAGGCCAACTTGTGATCATAAAAAATATTTCATCCTGAAATGAAGTGTATATGTCATCATTAATCCACCATAATACATCAATAAAAATTGAGGTCTTTTTTGCAAATTGTACTAAGTTTAAGCATTTCTTGGCTATTGTTGATGGACAATACTCTATTGACTGAGCCATTAAGCTCAGAGACATCAAATAAAGCCATTCTATAGTCACTTGCAATCTTGGAATTTTTTAATAATCAAATAACAATTTGTTTTTAGGGCCCCCCAAAAAATTCAGATTGGATCCAGTCTGTGATGAGCTTTGTGGTGCCATTGTAGTAGGCATCTCCAAAATTGATTATAAGCCTTAATGGATGTTCCTGCTTATGGAGTTTTATGATGGCAAATATCCAAGGTGTATGGGTGTAGAGGGATAAATCTTCAAGTAGTCAAAGGGAATGAACTCCTTATTATCATATTTCCTTACAATGTTAGAGATAAATGTATCCTTTAAGCACTTGAGTTTGTAGCCCACTATGTGTGTAAATTTTAAAGAGTGAATTTGGAGCTGAGTTTTCTCAAGGTAGATAGAGTTTTGAATTAAGATATTGTTTTCTTTAAGGCAAACAATGTTATTTTGCATCTGAAATATATTAAAATAGACAACTTATTCCTCCAATGTCTGAATGAGGAAGGAACTGAGTGAGAATACAATTAGTGTTTTTTATTACCAAATCTTTGTTTGAGCATTTATTAAGTGCACACTGGATGTCAGCAGCCAATTTGACTTAACAAATTGAGTGCTATTCAATATTTCTCTACTAATATTAAGATTGTTTATATGATATTTATATATTATTATCTCATAAATGTGTGTGTTTCTATGTCTAAATAATAAATATGCATAACCGAATATATATTGTACCATAAAAATAATGTAGGCAATGCTTGATCTGAGTTATAATCAATTATTGTCTCATTTGTAGAATAAAATAATAAACTAGACTGAAAGGAATATCAATCAATGAATAACAATCTAACACTTAAGTTAATAAAAATGACAATAATCATTGTTATAACCTCATGAATTTCAATAGCATTTACAACAGATAGAAAAGAAATAAAAAAATAACTTCGAACTACCCTAAAATGTAAGCATTACTGCAATAGATAAAAGATAACATAATAAAACTAAATATTACTATTTTATAAGTAACAGTAAATGCATATATTATAGATCCCTTATAATAGAAAAAATTAATTACGAAGAATTACACAGATACACTTTAATACCTTCATTAATCAACACACTGTTTGTAATAATACAAACTTGTACCAATAGTCAAATATTAGTTCTATTTATATTTAAATTGAGCAATTCAGAATGGATGAAATAATAATCTTAATATGTCATACCAGTTTAATATTATCAGTGATATCTAGAAAAATATATAACTTAATAATTCATTTTTAATTATAATTAAATAAAATAAAAGTATTGCTAATTCAACCTTGATATTCCACTAATGTCAATATCCTCTTTTTAACTAAGTCAATTGTAAAGTCATTTAACCCAACATATCTTTTCACTTTCATCACCTAATAAAATAAATTTATCCTATTAAATGTCAAGATTTTCAATATCGAATCATAATAATATATAAATTAAACTGAGAGAGTAAACCTAAATAACTAGAGAATAGATTATATAAAAGAAATGATAGATTCCTATTTGTAGCTTATTCCAACAATTGACAAATCACATCCAATTATTCTTCAGTGTATTAAAGTCAGATTATTGAAACTTAGAGTATAACTGTCAAAGTATATGAAAGATTGTTAGATTTATTATAATCAAATATTAACATTAAAATTTAATAATTAAACTAAATTGTTACATTAACAAACTTTCAATATAATTAAAACTCATCACTCTAATTTGTACAGAAAAATACTATTATCAGTTTTATAACTAAATAAGATTACAATCTTTATGGTTATATACTAACAATGTAAGATTTATTTTAAATATTGACCCAAAATAAAATATGTGAACATTTCATTGCAATTACCTCTACTCATTTTTAATTATATAAGATTGATTCAGCATAGGCATGATAAAAAAATCACCAATTTATATGCATGCTGCATAAGAATGATTGGATACACTAATAAAAGAAGAGCTAGGAAAATAAAAGAAGCTATATTAATTAAGAAAATCAAACCAAATTTAAATAGAAATGGGGGGGGGGAAAATTTATAGAAATATTAACAATAATAGAGAAATATATATATATAAAGTTTTTAATATTGAAATAAAATCCTTGTTTCCACTTCACCTTCAAGTGGTAAGTTATAAATTGCATGTTACACAAACAAGTGAAACTCGTATCAAACAATTATCAGACTGAGCACTTTTGGGAACTTTTAGTCCCCATATTCATAGTCTCCCAATGCATTGTGATTTTGAACAACTGGGTAGTAATTTATGCAAATTTATTCAATATCTTCATATAGCTCACATCAATGAAATAAAAACATCATATGTTAACACCACCAACAAAACTCCTCCTACAGAGGTGCATAACGTATTTGAACTCAGACCGAGGTTTGTAGGCAGCCAAAGGCAATATTCAATGATAGAGTTGGTAGCTGATGTAGAAGTGAATGTTATGGAAAATCTCCAGAGAGATACGTTCATCAATAAACTTGCAAAGACAATCAGACATAAAACACTGACCTGGAACATAGACGAATTGAACACAAAAATTTAAAGCATAAAAAAGTTTTTAGTATATAATAATATAATTTGTATTAAAGAAACTAAAGGGAATAGATTAATTTTAATAAACAGAGGAGATTATGTTGACAAAATTAATAATCAGATTGGCAATTTGAAATTTGAGGAGATAGCCAATTTTAACAATAAATTAAATAAAGAGAAATTTATTGCTTCTATACTTCAAGTACATTGCAACAAGGCCTTCTCAAAGGGCCAATATTATCACATATATCCATCTGCATCCACATTCCTAAGAATCTTCACTAACATTTAGTTACATAAACCTAATGCACCTTTAAGATTGATGGTCAGACTTCAATGGGGCACACTACATCAATACCGCAAAACTGATAAATCAATGGCTGCTTGAAAGAATAGGTTTTGGCATCTATTCTGTTAAATCATCTTTTGAATTCATTGATAAAATAAAACAAGCTGAAATCAAAACAAAATTTAATATCACATCGCTAGATGTAACAGAACTATATGGCTCAATTAACCGCAAAAGCTCAATAGACATTACAAAAACTGAACCTGTAAGTAACAATTGCCCACAGACTCGGATGAGCTTTGTTGTGGAATTTTTGACATGGATGGATCAGAATATTATGACCATCTTTAATGGTAAATGGTTTAAAATCAAGGGCAGATGGCCTATGCACTTCCCAACAAATGGGATCATAGCTAGTACTTTCCTCAATTGTTATAAAAAACAAATATTGGCTAAGTACTTTTCAACTGAACCAAACATAATATATACATACTATGTCGATGATGTATTCATAGCAGTGTCAGAAAAAACTAACAAAGAATATTCAGAAAGATCTGTAAGCACAGATTTCTTTAACAATTAACAGCATAGAAGAAGACTTCCAGAACAATATTAAATACCTGGACATTCAAGTTCATAGAGATTCTGACCAACTCACATACACCATGATAGTTAACCCATTGGAAATTCCGAGGATATATACACCCAAACTCAAACTCACCTTATACACACAAATTAGCTGGATTTACATCCTTCTGAACCGAAATCATAGGCTTTGCAAATTTGAATCAGACCACAAAAAAACCTCAAGAACTATGTAAAAGAACTGAAAGCATTGGATTCTCACAGAACACTATCAATAAAATCATTAGACAATTTCAATACAAACTAAGACATGACACTGTTAGAAATAACAAATCAAGAATGCTGCTACCTTATATACCATCAATTTCCAGAAAATGTTATAAAATATTTGCTGAGATCTTCAAATTAGGATTCCATACACCACCTTCAATGAACAGACTAATAAATATTCCCAAATATCAAATACTCTCTGATCAAATAGCACAAGCTGTGAAAATGTATGACCAAACAACAGATACAAAGCAGCATACTAAGGAGAGACCTGTGCCAACATCACAACCAGAACTTCTCAGCATAACTACTTATATAGGAGAGCACTAAACAACAGAATAATTTTATATTCCTCTTAGTCCAGAGGTCCATATATTTAAACTCACAGTAGCAAAGGCACTGTACACAGAGCCGAATGATACTAAACCAAAATAAAAGAAGTGTGCTTTATTGAAAATGATGACAATGCACTAAACTGTAAATAATCATACTTATCCCTCTCTAGAAAGTGGACTATAGGAAGATATTGAATAAATTTACATAAATTACTACCCAGTTGTTTAAAATCACAACACAAGCTGACACTCCCAAGAGAGGCTATGAGTATGGGGACTAAAGGATCCTGAAAGCGCTGAGCCTCATAATTCTTTTGATATAGAGCTTCACTTGTTTGTGTAATGCACAATAAATCAAGGTTTGTAAAATAAGACATTTAAAAATAGAATAAAACATTAAAGAAATTGATAATAGAGGGAATTGTATTAAAGGAGTATATGAAAAAGAGATTAAGGATTTTGAAAAAAGAGTCAGTTATAAATATAAAAAGAAAGAAGAAGGTTATACAAAAGTTGAGTAAAATAAATAAGTGAATTATAAAAGAGAATAAAGAATAAAGATAGGAATAGGAATAAAAATTGTTAATAAAAGAATAAGTATAGATAAATAATAAAAAGAAAGGAAATGAATTAGACTTATAATTATTAAAAGTAAAATAAAGAGATGATAAAAATATATTAGAGAGTAGTGTAGAATGATAGATAGAAAGAAAAGGTAAAAAATAAAAGGAGAGTAGTAGAAATGGTAAAGAAATAATGAGAAAATAGTAATTAAGAAAACAAGCATTTATTTTATATAGCGCATGTTTATAAATTGTAATACATTAAAGATCAGCCTGTCAAGCTATTGTGCATGTACTTTTTATGAGTGTTAATAATAAATGAATACTTTGACTCCCAACACAATATATAGTATTTCAGAAAGAATAAAATGAATCCACTTATTCTATCCAACCCAAATGCTTATATATGGGCAAATCTTAAGTACTGGAAGTGAAAGCGTGAGGATAGACCACTCACTTTAAATTACTGTTTACGATGTCTGAATGAATGACGTTGACAAAATTATCTAGAATTTACTAAACGTCATTCTCAAATGAAACTTAAACATATATAAATAAGCATTTATTTTATATAGCACATGTTTATAAATTGTAATACATTAAAGATCAGCCTGTCAAGCTATTGTGCATGCACTTTTTACGAGTGTTAATAATAAATGAATACTTTGACTCCCAACACAAGATATAGTATTTCGGAAAGAATAAAATGAATCCACTTATTCTATCCAACCCAAATGCTTATATATGGGCAAATCTTAAGTACTGGAAGTGAAAGCGTGAAGATAGACCACTCACTTTAAATTACTGTTTACGATGTCTGAATGAATGACGTCAACAAAATTATCTAGAATTTATTAAACGTCATTCTCAAATAATCTTTAATGTATTACAATTTATAAACATGCGCTATATAAAATAAATGCTTAATTACATATGTTTAAGTTTCATTTGAGAATGACGTTTAGTAAATTTTAGATAATTTTGTCGACGTCATTCATTCAGACATCGTAAACAGTAATTTAAAGTGAGTGGTCTATCCTCACACTTTCAGTTCCAGTACTTAATATTTGCCCATATATAAGCATTTGGGTTGGATAGAATAAGTGGATTCATTTTATTCTTTCTGAAATACTATATCTTGTGTTGGGAGTCAAAGTATTCATTTATTATTAACACTCGTAAAAAGCGCATGCACAATTAAGAAAAATGGAAAGCAAAGGTATAGGTTTAAAAATAAAATATGATTATGGATAATAATGTAAAATATGTATTTTATATGTATATAGAATAATGGTTATATGTTGATTATATGTTTAAATGTTGTAGCTCTGTTGAAGACTGCAGGACAGTCAAAACTGTTAGAAAATTAAAGGAATTATATTAAAAAATTTGCATTAGAGTGCATGTATGGTGATTTACAAAAAGTAAATTTCATATTTATTAAATGTGAACGAATTTTTACCAATGATATAAGAATAATGAACTTTTAATATGAAAACTTTTTATTGTTATGATAATTAACATTTCTATTCCATTTATTTCAAATCCACAAGTGAAATTTTTTAAGGATATATATAAGAATGTGTTTAACGTTTCATTCTATGTTCCAAATATTGTTAATTAATTAGTGAATAATTCTAAGGATGTCATACCTCTCAAGCAGAAAAGTAATGTTGTATATCAAACTTTTTGTGAGTGTACATTATCATATATAGATGAATTGAGGTGCAGTTTTGAAAAGAGATTAAAGGAGCATGAATTGTTATATAAGTATGTAAAAAGTAAGAATAATGGTGATTTAATGACTGCTTCAGTTTTCTTTGATCATGAAAAAACATATAAATATAAATTTGATATTGAAAGTGTGAAAATTCTTCTTGAAGAGAAAAACCATAATAAAAGAAAAATTAAGGAGGCAATTTTTATAAACAGGAATAAAATGAATTTAATAAATAGTCAAACTGCAAACATTAAAATACAGGGTTCATGAGATTGGAATTGATGACATTTGCTTCCACTTTGTTTTATGAATTTAATGGTTGTTGAAGCAGATTTAAGAAATTAACTGAAAGTACTTCTGTGGATTGAAAGATTGTTCATAATAGTTTATTACAATTATATTTATTATTTTTATTATGATTATAATATATATATATAAACAGTGAGGATTGCCAATTCCTCTACAAGCTTTATGATATATATATATGACCTGATTCTAATTAACGTTCTCCTGTACAGTATTTTAAAGTAACACAATAGTTCCAATATCTATTCCTAAGTTATAACTTAATGATATTTATGCATTATTGGGATAAAATTATCAAAGATAATTTATCCCAATAATGCATATTTTGTTAATTCTAATATTTTCCAAATACACCTGGGTCTCATTTTATGTGGTAGATAGGTTCCACAGAAAACCCGCATTAAAAAAATCACACAAAAATAGACTTAACTTACCTCAAAAAATATGGAATAGGTTCCAAAATTTTCAAAATTTGCATAAAAGCAAAGCAACAATGTAAAATTACTTTAAAATGTGCATTAAAAAAATAAGCTCATAAACAATGACTAATAAAAAATTTCAAATATTTGAAAAAAAATGATAGAAGACTAACTTTTTTTTACTTTTTTAATTAACTATTTAATTTTATTCAAAGTAATATGTTTTTATGTGTAATTTATTTTACATTTTTTCATACATATTTTGATCATTATCAATATTTGACAATATGAGGTTTGTTTGTGAACTGGTAAGACATCAGATTTGTCACAAGAGGAAATACAATTAGCACCAACTTCACTCTCATGCTGTATTAATAGTTTTCTGTTGACAAGGTAATTGGTAATTAAACTTTGAGATGATGATTTTACTAACTGTTTATGAAGCTTGTGCAACTATATATATAATATGCTTCCATGAGTGTTTTAATAATGACTAATGGTTAAATTTTCTTTTATACACATATATACATGTAGAAACCATTAGACAGAAAAAAATTACAAGTAAAAATATTTAAAAACTTTTAAAAATATATTCTTTTTAAAGTAGAAATTAAAAGTTGTTAAATATTTTTAAACAGAGCAAAACTCTCCATACAGTATTACCACCTGTGCAAACAGAGTAATCAATGGATACCAGAAGGCTTGTGATAAAATCCCTATCTAATGCCTACTCATCCAATATCCCCAGACTAGTTTCTGGCTTGTGGCCTTCGTCAGTGAGGAGCTTTGGATCTGAGAGCACTGCATCTAGATCTTAGGATCTAATGCAACCCTCTAGCAATCACCTTTTATCTCTACTTAACTACAAAACTATGAGAATGAAATTGAAAACACAAAAAATATTTTCAATCTAAGCTCAATAGCTTATATATGGGGATATTGGATGAGTAGGCATTAGATAGGGATTTTATGCACAAGCCTTCTGGCATCCATTGATTACTCTGTTTAGCACAGGTGGCAATACTGTATGGAGAGTTTTGCTCTGTTTATCAACAATTAATGTGCTAGTATAGGAAATGTGATCATGTGATGCTTAATGGTTTAAATATTTTTACTTGTAACTTTTTTCTTTTAGACAGAAAAAAGTTGCAAGTAAAAATATTTAAAAACTTTTAAAGTAGAAATTAAAAGTTCTTAACTATTTTTACTTGTAATTTTTTTCTGTCTAAAAGTTTCTCCATGTATATATGTGTATAAAAGAAAACATACACCTACATAACACAGACATACAATTATTTAGCTTTCATTGGAATTTAGTTCATAAGTCATGTCATTAACAAGAAAATGATTTTTACAATTGATTAGAAAGTTGAAGACTTTCTCAAATCATTTTTGCTGTGAAACGAACAGGTTACACTTCTGTTTCATTATCTTTTTCTAAATCTTTTATGGTATCTAAATTTATTGCCAAACCTTTTTCCAACAGGAATTTAAAGTATGTAAAATTTAATGTGTGTATATAAAATGGGGAAATCCCGATTTTAAATGAAATATGAACTTCTTTATAGCATAAAAGAAAACTGCATAAAAAAGATGTTAAGAAGAAACATGAATCGCATAACTTCAAAATTGCATTAAAAAAATCTGCATATAATGAGACCCAGGTGTATTACATTTAATCTTCATTTTGCAGGTATTTAATATTATAATTGCACTATGAATGAACAGATGCTGATCTCCACTTCTGATGGTATGCTGAATAAATAAACTGAGTTAAATTCTCAGTTCAAACACTGCATTGACATTACAAAACCATATCTGTAGATGAAATCAATTCGCATAAACAATATTACAATTGTTACATTTTATATTTCATTACTGAAACATTTTGTTCACACAAAATAGCCATTTTTATTAGGGTAATATTAAGGTGGCTTTGATCGCTATGAACTACTTTTTCATCCCCTTAACAAATTCTCATTAATCCTGTTCAGTTTTTTTGAACAAATATAATCCTACTTACCCCATTATTTTTATAGTTAATTTTAAAACAAATAAAAAAATAAGAAAGAGCTTAGGTTTGCATCTATGAAGGTCAGAATATCAGTGAGTGAATTCAAATTATTCAGTCCCCTTTATAATCTCAAACAATTGATGTCATTTTCCATCATAAAACCTAAAGTTATGCTCTTTATTCACTCTTTTACCGAAATAACCCTGTGTTATTAATAATAAAATGGGGAAAAAATATTACATATATCATATAAATATAACAACACACACATTTAAGATATTAAACAACCATGTGTATTGTGTATAATCTGTCATTCATGAATACAAAAATATATATAATAAAGGGGCAATAATAATTTTATTAAAAATCATAAACATTATTATTTATATATGCATTTAAAATAAATAAAATTAATTCATATTGTAATAATAACGCATTTCCTTGCCTTAATATTTAATTGTCACAATAACCTATTTTACTGCTCTTGGTCTAATACATTCTCTATTAAAATCAACAACGAATTATACATATATATATATAATTGACATTGTATCATATACTGAATTTACACCAAATTTCAGTTGGCACAATATATATATAAATTCAAACAATAATATATTATTTAAAATTATAATTACGAAAGTAGCTAAAAAAATTAAAATGCAACAGCAATATTTGGAAAATTAACATTCAAAAGGGTGTAAGGAAGGAGGACTCCATAACACCAAAACTTTTTACAGCAATTTTGCAAGTAATATTTTGGGCATTAAAATGGAAAGCTAAGGAATTAAAAGCAAACACAGATTTTAAAATCGTTTACATTTTGCAGATGATGTAATTGAATTTGTAAATAAAAACATTTTAGACCGTCAGAAAATGATGCAACATTTATTATATGAAAGTAACAAAGTATCAAAAAAAGATGAATTAAAAGAAGTTAACAATTTCAAATATCTTAGTCAGATTAATAATGCAGGAGAAAGCATAATGGATGAAACTAAACTTGGCTGGAGTGATTATGGAAGAAATAACGTAATATTAAATGAAAATGCATATATATGTTTGAAATAAAAGGTTTTTAATAGATGCGGTTTACCATTTTTATTTATGGAATTGAGACTTGCACACTTATCCACAGACAAATACTGTGACTTCAGACTACTCAATGAAGTATGTAGATTTTATGTTAAAAACAACAAAAAGAAATTGAAGAAGAAATACATGAGTGAGAAAACAGACAGGAGTTACTGACTTGATTAAAAGAATTAAGAGACTAAAGTGAAGCTGGGTTAGACATACTGTTAGAAGAGATTATACTAGATTATTAGTTGAAATCTTAAACTGGATTCCACAAGACTGTAAAAGATCTGTGAGATGGATGGATGAAATAAAGAAAAGTATGTTGGGATAATGTAGAAAAAAGAGACAAGAGATTGGACAAACTGGATTAAACTTGAAGTGACCTTCATCTTGTCATGCATCAATAAGAATTGAAAATGACATAATATTAACATATATAAATTCCAAATAGATTTATTATCTCTTTTGATAATCAATCTATGAGTTATCTAAAAAAATTTAAATGATGTGTTTATGTGTAATAAAGACAGTGAAAGAGTTGAGACTCAACACAGACATGGTATAACTGTAATTAATATTGACAATTATATAAATTAAATTTTGGATCTCATATATTTTCATAAGTAATAGGTAATTAGTGAAATGATTTAAATTATACAATCATTGACTAATACTATCCACACATATACCTGCACTTGACTTACATCTTCACCATCAATGTCACAATATATATCATTCTCCTCATTGTTATTATTTTTTTTCCACATTACTCAAGAACACTTCCTTATTTTTTGTCAATCCATGTCACATGTGGTCTCATTCTACATCTTGTACAATATTAAAATCCAGTTTAAGATTTCAACTATCTTTTATCTTCACTTCTAGCAATATGTCTATTCCAATTCCACTTTATTCTACTAATTAATTCAATGATACGTGTAACACTTGTTTGTTTTCTCACTCACATATTTTGTTTTTAATCTTCTTTTGTTACTCTGAATATACTTCTCTCCATACTTCATTGAGTGAGCAGAAAACTCTGTATGGTTCTTTTATTGTGTCCAAGTATCAGATTCATAACACATTTATTTAAAACCTTTCTTTTCAAATACATAGGTATATTTCTTTTTAATATTAAATTATTTCTACCAAAAATACTCCAAACAAGTTTAATTTTATGATTAATTTTATCCATTATGTTTTCACCTGCAATAATAATCTGACCATGTATTTGTAATTGTTGACTACTTTTAGCTTATCATTATCAATCTTTATTTTCTTATTTTAAGAAAATCTATTGAACACTATTTTATCTTTTACTCTTGCAACATTTCCTGAAGTATTTGTAAATGTAAATTAATATGAAATTAAATTATGACATAGTAGTTATACCTACTTTCAATGCTCATGATCCCATATCTGAATCTAGGTGGAATATAAATGTTTAATAAACTAAAAATTTATAATAAACTTAGAATTTTTGACATGTGTAGATGACCTAATTATTTTAACATAAATGATTATCTAGCCATCTATGTTCAAAGAAGAAAATAAAGAAGAATAGTATTAATATTCATCATCAAAAACACCAATAATTCTTTTATGTGTTACTTTTAGGCTATGTGATGCCATTTTATCTTTAGTGTATATACTCACACGTTTAATATATAAAAATATTTTAGTAACAAATAATCATAGCTTTAAATTAATGTAATTAAAAAGGAAGTAACTACCTCCAATTGAGTTATGTAAGTGAAAATATCAATCCAACTTTTAAAAGTTCTATTGTTATGTAAGTTTAATTTTTTGTTGTTGTTTTAAACAATATAGTAAATTCAAATAGTCAAATAAGAGTCATAGATCACTTGACCCTACTCTCTTAAGCTTGTAAGTTATAAACAGTGAGGATTTCCAATTCCTTAACAAGCTTTGTGATAAATGCTTAGCTAGAGAAAGCATTTAAAATATTTCTGTCATGACCCCCCCCTCCCAAACCTCTGATCATGGTTTTGTGCTCTGGCACTCCTCAGAGAGGTGCTAGGATAGATATAGTAAATTTGCTTCATTATTTTCTTTTTTGTTCTGACTAAATAATCTGAAATCTACATTAATATATTCAGAGAATGAACAACAAAACACCAAAATCACCCTATGGCTTAAAACTATGTCAGAAAACTATGCTAATATAATAACATAACTAAAAAATAGATTGACATCATTTTATCTGTTCATAGTTGTTGATGTTACATAACTCTGTGGGATGTAGTTACTTCCATTTCATTTACATAAGCATATTTACATACACATAATTATATATATATAATATTATTTTTGGTCCCTATTTTTGGGGGATTGTGACTACCATTAAATAAGTAAAGAATATCATTTCAAAAAATCATAACATAAATCATTCAAGCAATAACACATAGAACCTTACAAACAAGTTTATTCAATTATGGGGGTTCTAGTAGATAAAAAATATAAAATCATTAATTATTGTGATTATAACATATAATAACCACATTCCACTCTTTTTACACTTTAAAGCAAAATATATTTATTAATTTTAGTTTCGACTGTTCCTAGCAGTCTTCGTCAGATCTTATTATCTACTAAAACTTTCTTTCCTCTACCATTTTGAATTATTGTGATTATTAGTTTTAAAAAATGTCCATCTAGTCAAGTGTTGTTAGCTGAGAGGTCATCACAGCCACCTTGCAAGCAAGTAGTTGGTTGCAGATGGTTGTGGGTTCGCCTCCCAGCTGATGCTATGACATATGGGGAAAAAAATGTCCATCTAAAAGATCAATGCAATTTCTTGGTACAATTTTGTTTCTTAAAAAAAAATGATGACCTTTTTGATTTTTATTTGGTAATGAGTCGTACATCTAAATAGGATTCACCAAAGAAAATGAGAGAAACTATTGATACTTTTTCAAAACGAGTCTATATCAAAAAAATGATGATAAATGTAAATTAAATTCAATTTACAAATAATTTTAGTCTACTTATCAGAAGGTGTTGATATTATATCGAGATTTTTTTATATAGTATAACCCTCCTTTCACAATTTTACAGTTTTTTTAATTTTGCCTTTTATGGCAAGAATTTTTGATGTTGTTTTATGTGTTTTATTGACAGAACCGTACAACAATTTTTAAATTTTCTTTTCTTAACAAGTTGATGTTATATAAGAATCAAACAAATGTCATTACAATAGTATTGTAGACGAATCCAGATAATATAAGTTTTATGTTTGTTGTCAAAAAAAATCTTCATTTTAACATATTTAACAATATGTATATAAACACGTGTATGCTTATGTGTATTTACATGTTAGTATTATTTATAATAAATATTTACATACTTGGAAAGATTAAATATACTATGTATAACTTTTTAAATACCTGGAATAAAAAATAGTTTGTTTTCTTTTTTTGCTTTCTAAATTAGATTACTTCAAAATAATTAAAGTAAAATCAAATTTTTGGCACATAACTGGTATTCACTTATATTAAAGCCAACTTAAATTTTTGGTAAAAGGAAATTGGAGATCAGCCATTTAACTGTCTTTTACAATTTAAAATATTCACTAGTCCTATTAATATAAAGAAATATATATTTTATTAAGCCTGTATATTTATATGTATACAGCAATACGCACACAGAATGTGAAAAGTTTAACCAAAAATGATGTTTTGGGGGTTTTACGTCATAATTTATGTATTTTAAATAAAAAAAATAAAAACTTTAATGATATAATGAAAATATTTATTTTAATCAGATAGCAGTATTTTGTTTTATTTATTTTTTCCCCTACATATTTTTCATTTAAAAATCATTGAACTATGTTGACACTTAAATAACCTTCAAACATCCTTTTATAAAATACTTAATATCATTTCTGATTTCAATTAAAACAACACTAGTTTAAATATAGTATGAATTTGAATATTAGTTTTACAGTTTCTAAATTTATTCTAATTTTGATCATAAAATAAACACTGAATGTTGTAATATATTTTTTCCTTTTTGTATAATGAATTTTTTTTAATAAAAAAATATGTGTGATCACATTTTTAAGTGTTTATTAAGTAATTCGTGTATTTTCTTTTTCATGTGTCATAGCATCGGCCGGGACGCGAACCCACAACCGTCTGCAACCAACTACTTGCTTGCAAGGCGGCTGCGATGACCGCTCGGCTAACAACGCTTGATGTGTATTCCCTAATCCAACTTTCCTGCAATTTATGTTCACAATTTGTTTCACAAAACTGTTTACACACACACACTCATCTCTCTCTCTATATATATATAAAAGATAATTATCTATTGTCATTGATTCAAATTATTCGATAAATTGTAAATATCAACGAAAAAATGTAAATTATTACAATGTTACTAAGTGAATAAAAATTTAATATTAATATATTAATCATAAACACTAGCTTACATGAATATGTAGTGTATTAACTGCAATCTATAACAAAAATTCTAAACGAAAATAATATTTTTTTCAAAAATGTTGTACACATTATTTAATAATGAATACAGTATTTAATGGTTTTTTTAAAATATATATTTTATTAATAAATAATGTGGTATTTTAATTGTTCATTTTCTTAAAAATATATCATTTCTTAAAAATTTATATATATATATATAGTGGCCATATATGTTTAAATGATATGATTCCATTTTAATCATTTTATTTACCTAATTCACATATTATGGATAAATAATAACGAGGACATTACAATTGTTTTGATATGTGTTTCAATTGTCAAAGGTAATTCTGAAAAGAATTGCATTTTGGAAAACAATTTCTTTTATTGAAGTTTAAAGGAGTGTAATAAAATATTGTATTCCATTTTATGCTTTTTAATTCAGCATTGTCTTTTATTATAATGCCTCTAGTATTATATTAGATTTTTATGATATACATGTATGCATACACCCATAATTATATTACTAGAGAAAAAAATACTACAATTACATAATTGTTTGTATGTACATAGGAAAGTATATATATATGAGCATGGACTGGACATATTGCTAGAAGAGATGATAATAGATGGACAATTGAAATCTTAAACGGGATTCCAAGAGATTGTAAAAGACCCAGAAAGAGACCACATGTGAGATGGATGGATGAAATAAGAAAGTGTGCAGGGGTGGTGTGGAGAAGCTAAAGATCAGAGAAGATGGATTAAACTTGGAGAGACCTTCATCCTGCAGTGGATTGATAATGGTTGATGATGATGATGATGATTCATACTTGTGTATAAATTAATATAAAACACAGTAAGTAAATCACCCTGTCCCATAATATAAATTAAAAGCACTCTAAATGTTTGAAAAAATATCAAGAATAGAATAAATCGAGAGCTCTGAAGTTTATAATCAGACTTTTGTCAACATCGTTGGTAATTCATTGTGAAATAGATTTTATCAACCAGATTGAATATGTCACTTAAGAGTTATTAAACTCATAATTAATTTTATAAGATTGGAGACATTATCTAAATTTAGCACCTTGATTGTAATAAATAAACAAGATTTAATATGTGAACCTTAAATTAAATACAGACAAATGTATATGTAAACAAAGGGAGTAAATCACTCTCTTCTAGTGCATGATTTAAAAGCACTTTAAATGTTGAACAAAGAACCAAGAATAGAATGAATCCACATATTCTTAGTAGCTCTGATGATTATAAAACATAACCTTATCAATGTTCGTAGTAATTCCCAGTGAAATTAATTTATCAACCAGATGGAATATAATGCTTAAGAGTTACTAAACTTATAATCAATTATACAAGATTGAGGATAGCATCTCTCTTTTAACACCTTGATTTTAATAATTAAATACATTTTAATATCTAAGGTATTAAAAAAGTGATGCTATCTCCAATCTTGTGTATCTTATTATGGGTTTAATAATTATAAAGTGCTATATTCCATCTAGGTGATAAATTAATTTTACTCAGAATTAACAACAATGTTGAGAAAGGTGTGCCTAAAAACATCAGAACTCCCAAGAGTAGATGGATTTATTCTATTTTTGATCCTTTGTTCAACATTTAGATTGTTTTAATTCATATCCTGGAAGGAAGTGATTTACTCTTTTTGTTTACAAATATAAATATAAAGAATTTAACCATTATTCTTGCTGTCAGAAAATTAGCATAGTAGGCAATGAATAAAAGATAGAAAAAATAAATTAAAAAAGCATAGTACTTGTTAATTCTTAAGAAATTTAATAGTATACATCTGAACATGTTCTAGTTTTAGGCTTTGGTATTTATTTCCTGGAGATGTTTGACATGAATCTAGTAATAAACTATCTGCAATCTGTTATTAAGACACCATCAGTAAAAAGAATCCATTTTTGAATTAACAATATATTGCTGATATTTTATTGGTTTATTTAATTGGCTGTTTCTATGTAATTTACTTACAAGTATATGATTTGTCAAGCGTTGGTGGCCTAGCAGTTAGCATAGCTGCCTTTCAAGCAGCTGTCCCAGGTTCGCTTCTCAGCCAACTCTTTGACATATAAAAAAGTATATGATTTAACTAATATTACATAATGGTCTGTTATAACACTGAAAAAAATAACTAGATAATTGAACCTGTAAGAAGCTACAATACTAACAAAAAGACTATCGTAAAATTATTTTCCTTGTTAATATATGGATTTGCTACAACATGAGTATGACATTACATAAGTCAAGACCATTTATGTAGGCATAATGAGTATTTAGATTATATACACTACAAACAATAGAGATCAAAAAATAATGATAAATAAAAATATTTACATAAAATTTAATAGTGGAAATAAAGGTTGGTTTTGAAAAGATAAAAAGCAATAAGCTCAATATGATTTTATGAAATAAAATTTCAATATAATATTAAACTATTAATATTGAATCAACTAATATTCTTTGAAAAAACTTATATAAAATAAATATTACCTTAAATTTGCAGATTCAGATAAAAAATAACAGTTAACTTTATTAGCTACAGCTGAAGAACATGGACTAATTTTACAAAAAGATAAAAAGAGGATGAAAATTAGAAATAAGGACAGCAAAACAGCCAAAAAGAATGACAACTAAATTAAAAATAATCTTTTAAAAATATTATAAAAATATAGAAGAGAGTATAATGCAGAAAAATAAGAAAAAAACTAAAACAAAAAACAAACAAATGACAGATAACATTAAAGGCAGAAATAGAAAAAAAAAACATAAACGGTTTGGAGAAATTACTTTTATAAAATAGTGATGAATCTAAGAAGTTTTTAGTGGTGTTATGTTTTCTTTACTTATAATGAAACAAACTTGAAAAGCAGAGCAATTTGATAGTGTTCCATATAGAAAAAAAGCATTCAGTGAATGAAATGAAAATAAAAATTCTGGAATAGGATTCTAGCAGCATTGATGATATCCCCATTTTTTTGGAAAATTTTTATGAAATTAAGTAAAGCGATAAACAAAATATAAGCAATATAATGACAGATCAGTTGGAAAATTTGCCTGATATCATTGCAAATAGTTATTATTCATATTTTTTTGTATACTCAGTAAAATTATTCTTAATGAATTGGACTCAAGGTTCATAAAAGTATTCTCTCAATTTGTTCCAGATAATAGGGATGTATTTTCATCATTTTTATAAAGAGATAAGAGATCATATAAGCAAGATTGAAAATGTTCATGGGAGTGCTATTAAGTAACTATCCAGGTGGACAATATTTTACTATTTGGTAATTATATACAAAGAAGACACAATTTAAATGGAAAGAAGACCCTGCCTGTATAGAAAATGTACACACCCTCCCCCAAATAAAAATAATTAATAAAGAACTATAAAAAACAATGTAATGGAGTAAAATTTCTTTATCACTTGCATTATCATGCTCTGGTTTGAAAAAGGATAAAATATTGCATCCGTAAAATAAGCTTTAATATTCTTTATAAATAAGATAAATAATAATTATACAGATCTGTGGTGACAGTAGTTTGTTTGTAGTTATGTGTTGGACTGTTTCTACTATTTCATTGAATTGTTAAATATTATTAGAAAAATTCAAACATTATTTATATTTTTCTGATTACAATCAAGTATTAGTAATAATACACATGTTAGCATGAAATATATTTTTATAATTAGTATTTTTTTCTATTTTTGAGATATTGTTGACTTGACTAATATACCAAGTATAAAAATTGAATGAAAGCAGTGTCATTAAATTCTTGTGTAATGAATTTAAATGAAGTTCTTTTTAATTAGGCCAGGGGTGGGAAAATAGCAGCTCAAGAGCCACATGCAGCCTGCTAAGAGTTTTATGCAGCCCACCAAGACAATCAGAAAAATATGCCTTGAACTGAGATTTCCTTCCCATGCATGACTGAAGATTCATCTCATATTTCCCACTAGGATGGCCACGTCAATACACCTGCACAATGTAGATACGATGTGCAGTGCTTTTCCAGTTGATTTGGTTAATTTCAATTTTGTCTTTGCATTAGCAAATATACACATTTCCAACTTTAGTGAAACCATGAACCTTTTGAAAAAATGCAAAATCGGTGACCTTCCAAAAAAATGCAAAATCGGTGATGAAAGTCATGTGTTTAATGAAGACTGGATAAACAAATATTTCTTTGGTAATACAGGGAATAAAGCAGTGTGTTTATTGTGTCATGAAAAAAGGTGTGGCCCTCTGCTAACCTTCACTTTCACAAAATGGCCCCTGATGCGGATGTCTGCCAACCTCTGTGGCCCCCAAGCCAAAACAATTGCCCAACCTTAAATTATGACAATCCCTCTAATTTTGTTGATTTTAATAAGACAAAGTTAATAAGTTGTATCCAAATGTTATTAATTACCACAAAAGATTGACTTATGGAGTATTTTCTATAGTCATGTGAACATCTTCTTTAATTTTTTTTTATTGTCTCTTTTTCCAATATACTTGTGTCTTTTCCAAATAATTTACATTAATTGGTACATGGATGGAAATAACTGTCATGTATTTTTATTTAATATCAACTATTTTTAATATTTTTACTCATTTATGTTTTAACAATAAACTTTATTAATTAAAACATGTTACATAGATTACAAATGTTGTTGTTTTAAAACCCCAAATTTTATTTATACCCCAATAACAAGGTTGAGTGAACAGGTTTACAAAACCAACAATGAGACAATTTGAATGAGCTTACATTAATTTTAGGCATCCGGATGCATAGTGATTACAAATTGTCGACCTGCCCACCTGGATCACAGTGCATACATTTGATTGGAATTGGAATTAGGTTTTCTAATTAACATGAAAAAGGACAATATGGTATTTTGTATGGTTACCAAGTTTACAGGCAATCAAGGTCAACTAAAAGTAGATCAAATGAACTTGTAATTAAGACAATCATTTTCTCTAATGTCCTAGTATAAGGTGAACTAATGAATTTACTAGACCAATGCAAATCCAATGGTGGGGGATTTTATGTCGATTTAAGGAGTCCAGATCCGCAGTGACTACAAACTGTCAACCTGCCCATCTGGGTCACTTTGTGTACATCCAATAGGGTTTGAAATGAACTTTTGTAGATATTTCAATAAAAGGTAATAGTATTGACATGTAAAGATAACATTTTTCAAAAGATTATTAAAAAATGTTCAACTCGACATCACCATAAAAGAAAGGGAAAACACATTCAACAAGACATTTGTGGGAAAGAATAAATCAAAAAAATAGCAAAAAATATATCCATGGATATTTATTGAGTCAAGCAGATTTTAGACTGAAGATAATAGTATTGATAGAACTAGAAATCAGAAAATTTATTGTTCAAGTTATGACCTATTATTAGCATAATCTAGTATTAGAATTTTGTATAAATATAGATATATGTGTTTCAATGTGTCTGTGAACATGGATAGCATAACATGATAATATAGTGATATTTGTTGTTTATGATTCTTCTTATTATTATACATCCTCAATAGAGATGTTCATAAATGAAAATTGCTTATTCAACTCCAAGGAAAAAAATACAAATCTATGCAAAAAAATTATATCCCACATATGGATTATGCTAGTCTAATTATCTGCTTACTTCATTTTTTGTGATGCTGTCTTTTAACTATAGAAAACTTTCCTTTTTGAAATACTTCAACATTATATATAATTGTAGCTTTTAAGTATATTCTAGTTCTCTGCCATATATTTTGCAAACAAACTAATTAACATTATGCTTATTTGTATGCCTTTGAGGTAATCATTATAATAGAAATGTGATCTATTTTCCCCCAAAAAGGATGCTCTAATTTGCTATAAAATACTTATTTAGGAAGTCTTATATTGTCCATTTAAATTGCATATCTAACAAAGTGTGATTTCCTAATGGTATATTCTATAATAATCACATCCAGAATACTCTCTTATTTTTCTTTTTCACTTTCTTTGCATATCTTCATATAATCATATATATATATTGCTTATAACACTTCTTTCATATACACTTCAATGCAAACAAATTTTCTTAAACTTCTTTATTTTCCTTACAGTTTCGACTGTCCAGCAGTCTTCATCAGAGCTCTAATCTTCTTCTCTGCTTTAAGAAAATTTGTTTGCATTGAAGTGTATATGAAAGAAGTGTTATAAGCAATATATATATAATCACATCCAACAAATTAAAGAACATATTGATTAACTTATGAACTTGAAATTACATTTTAGAATTTTTTAAAGCCCCCTTAAATTATTTCTAATGCTTTTGTGTCAATGACAGCATGCCCAAATAAAATAATTAAAATAAGCTTATTTAGTTGCAACTATTAGTTCTCTTTGATTAAATATCCTATTTTTAAACTTGTTTAAAGCAGAGAATTGGAGATGACATTCACTTTAATATTATTTCCATTTTATATTTATAAAACTACCATGCTATTTAATCAAGAAACATCTACAATGTGGTTTTATAAAGTTAATATAATAAGCAGTTTCTCATACTGCTGTAAGAAAAGTATTATTTTTATATAATTATAATTCCAAATTTGATTTCTTTTATTATAAGCATTATTCTCATTATGTCTTATAATATTTGTATAAAAAATTAAAAAAAATATAACTACATAATTAGAAAAAAAGGTGGAATAAAATTACTTTTGTTTAGAATAGGTTTAAACTGAAATCAGTTGATTGCTTTCTGACAATCAGTTATTATAGATCATTTCCAACCTTTTTATACCACTTAACAATATTATTTTTACACTAAAACTTTACTCTTACAGTTTCAACTGTTCTGCAGTCATCATCAGAGCTACACTATCCAAATATATAATCATACAATTAATATATTTTATACACTTATTTATATACATAATCAAAAACATACATCTTAATCTGACCATTATAAATAATCATTTTCCATTTTATTATTCTGCTCTTAACTAATTTTATTTTTTTATTTATATTATTTTATTATTAAATTATTCTAAATCTTTTTATTATAATTTTAAAACTTTAATCTTTAAATTCTGTTATTTAACCTATCATTTTATTAATATTATCTTTTTACTTATATTTACTTTTTTAATTTTTATTATATATTTTAACTATTGACTTTTTTACATTACTAAATACTTATATCTTTATAATCCTATTTCCAAAAACCAATTGGCAAATTATCAAAAATGTAATGTGATGTGATGCACTGTGACTTCTTATTTAGAATTAGGAATCGCTCATGCATTATGCCCAGAGAAACTGTTAGCCACTCTTATACTTGCTAAACAACTTTCTCTACCATCATTTTCTTTTGTTTTATTTTAAAACTTTTTTATATTCAAATTATTATTAATAATAACAACAATAACTATTCATAAAATTATTGTCTTTATTCCAAAATTCCTATTAAGATTTGGTTTTATATTTTTAAACAATATTGCCTCTTAAATTTTTCTATCCCTTCTATTATTTGTATAATTAATCATTTTTATACTATTATTTTCAAACGTATAACCTGCATCTAATGAATGCAAATAAATATGATAATAAAATGGAAAATGAGTATTTATAATGGTTAGGTTAAGATGTATGTATTTGATTATGTATATAAATATGTGTATAAAATGTATTAATTGTATGATTATATATTTGGATAGTGTAGCTCTGATGATGACTACATGACAGTTGAAACTGTAAGAGTAAAGTTTTGGTGTAAAAAAATAGTATTGTTAAGTGTATAAAAAGGTTGGAAATGGTATGGCATGTAAATATAGAAATCAATACATAAATAATTGTATTATTTCCATAACCAGTTATTACAATAAAATAATTTTGCTTTTTATTATTGTAAAATGATTTACAATAAGAATTATAATATCTTTTTAAAAAGTAAAAAAAAAATAAAACATAGCCATAATTTGCAATAAATGGAGAAAATTTAGTTATTCTTGCTGTGTGTGGTACAAAATACTGCTAAATACCTCAAATGGAGCACAAAACTTATATTATGTCAGCCAAAATCATGCTAATTTGATTTTTTGCAAAATTATAGACTTAACTAGGATGGTACTAAAATAGGCACCTGTTCAATTTAAAAACATCTATGAAATTAAAGCATATAAAAATTATAGCAGTATCACACACTATTTGTAACCATTACAGGTTAAATCAGTTTATATTCTCATGTTGATAACCAACCAAACTTTCTTCCATCACTGGATAATAAGGGATGACTTTTTGAACATTAACATTATTAAACCAAAGTCTTCATATGTTGCACTCAAAACAAGATCATTTTTGAACTGAATAAACCAGAACAATTATCAATATTCTGCAAATCCAGAATTTAAAAAAATGATATATTTATTTTAGTTTTTAATTGTATATTTATTTTATTTTTAATTGATTCAAAATAAAAATTCTACCATTAAACCTGCAACATATCTTGATCCCTATTTTTATAAGCTTCTTATAAATGGTTTCAAAAATTACCATCATAAAAATGAAAACCAATGTTGAAGCAAGTACACATTCTTGACATCACATGACTACCACTTTTTATGCTTGTGTATAGTTGTTGTTACAACAAGCAAAACTCACTATACGTATTGCCACACACAGCAAGCTAGAGTAATCAATGTATGCCAGAAAGCTTGTGCATAAAATCCCCATCTAGTGCCTACTCATCCAATATCCCCAGACTAGTTTCTGGCTTGTGATTGTATAAGCTAATGGGCTTGGATTGAAGACATTAAGGTGTTTTCAGTTTAACACTCATAGTTTTGTAGTTAAGTGGAGATAAAAAGGTGTCTGATGGAGGATTGCATTAGATCCTAAGATCTAGGTGCAGTGCTCTCAGATCCAAGGTTCCTCACTGACGAAGGCCACAAGTCAGAAACTAGTCTGGGGATATTGGATGAGTAGGCACTACATGGGGATTTTATGCACAAGCTTTCTGGCATCCATTGATTACTCTAGCTTGCTGTGTGTGGCAATACATATAGTGAGAGTTTTGCCTGTTTCAACACATTCTTGATTGACACCAATTTTCATTTGAAATGCTCAATTTTTTACCTATTGTGATAATACTTATTTCATCATGGAAACATTTCATAAGGCAAATAAACTCTCAGGAACAACCAATTGATCTCTGTTATGATTGGATGAAAACTATTCAACAAATTCCTTGACATACTTTTTCTGTAGTGGATAACAATAATAGTCGAAGATAATTACTGCAATCTTGTCTATTGACTGTACCTTTAAAACTTAGACCAATAGAAGCATCCCTAAAATCAGATGCTATAACTTCATTACATAATAATTGAAGCATTACAATATTGTTATCAGTCATTTACATAATCATATCAAATCAATGAAGTAAAAGTAACAATTTGTTTTAAAGATATATTTTACTTAATTTATCATTAAGATATATTAGTATGAAAAACCATATATATGCATGTAGTGTTGATTAATTAGTAAATGGGATCACCTTTATATATAAGAAATTAATACCACAACCAAGCTGTATTATGTGTGACAACCAATCAGATCAGTTCTGCAGACTGAATGAAAAAATAATAGTAAATTTGTCCAGGCAACTACTAATTAAATTTCAGGCTGGATAGGTTGGCTATTGTTTTCATTCAGCCTGCAGAACTAGTCTAGTTTGTTGTTGCATAACAATCCAGCTTGCCTCTGGATTTAACTTTGTATATATAATGATGATTCTATTTATTAATTAATTTACATGTATATTAACAATTAAAAATATTAAATTTAAATATATATGTAATGTTTTGAGATTAACTTATTGCAGCTATCTATTTATATTAGATATGCTCTCTAGCATTTGACAATCTCAAAACATTACATAAATATATTTAGCACAATACTGTATATATATATATATATATTGTACCGCTTATGAAAAAGTGATCCACATGAAACTTTTGTCTAAAAATTATTAAAATAAAATTCTCATAAAACAACATAAAGTTTTAAACTTGATTAATAAATAACAAAATCACTAAGCTGTCCATAAATAATTGAATTAAAGCATCTCATAAAAAAAGTGAAAATCTAAAAGAGTTTAAAAAGTTATTCATACAAATGTCATTTATTAATTAGAAGGGGGTAGAAAAAATATGACTTAGACAAGCTAAAAGTAGTTGATTTTCAAATAATTAAAAATATATCTTTTCATTTAAGTTAAAGAAAAAGAAAGGAAATCTTAAAACTAAAAGAAAAAAGAAATTTCTTTTTGTTTAAATTATTTATTAGAATATACATGTGCATAAATAACGAGTGATAAATGTGTGTGTGTTAAAAATATTAAAAAGAAAAAACAAATAAAATCATGTAATTGGAATGTATCTCAAAGATTTAAATATTGTATACGCTCATAAGTGATATAAAAACAGAATTTGCAATGGCTACTAAGTAAAAAATCCACAAAACAACAAATTAGCAATGGCTACCAACTCAAAACAGGATCAAAATCTTATCAAAAGAATGTAATCAAAAACAGTGGATGAATTCCAACAACAGATATAGCTGGCGGACGTAAAAACCAATTAACAAAGTGACAACAGGTCATCATATAAATAGTCTGGTTTTTCATTATTCAAGCAGTTGAGTTCACAATCAAGTTTAATTGAATTTAGACAATCAGTTAATCAATAAGTGAGCCTATCATGTATCTAGAATCAGTGTTTTCCAGGATTATGCATTGCTAACAGCCATTCAAATCATACAACTTTGCTCCAGCCCTTAGTCTAATGGAAGATTAACAATTTGTCCTGAAAAAGTGATGCCTGCTTAACAACTTGAAAAACTGCCAGGGATATCTAACTATCTTAATGGAAAATTTGCACATGAAGCAGCAAACAGAAAAATTCAATGTTCAAATACTATAGGTCATGAATAACTTTTGTCATGTCTGATAATAATGTAGACATTGTTTAACCTTGAAGCCTCCCATGGTCAGTTAATAAATGAATTCTACAGCATGCATAAAGAAATATTGATGTGCATGTTTTTAAATGCCATGTATTATTTAATGCTTTTGTTATTGTATGAATTCAGAGTGTGTGCATGATCATTATATAAAAATACCATTGTTTATGTTAGTTAAAATTTATAAAAGTAGTTAAAATTAGAAATGATAAGTGTTTAGTTAAAATAAATTATCTTTAAAATTTAATATTTGTCAGTCAATTTTTTTACCACTAAATGAAGTAACAGTACATTGCATTCCTTTTGATTGAGCTAGTTGGGATATATTTGATGCTGAATTAGTCTGCCAATCATTCAAAGTGCATAATTTATCTTTGGGTAACTGACTGGCACCCGGGGTTTACTCCAAAACAAAAAAGTGCTTTGAATGATAGGTGTTGAATTTTGAAGCTGAGGAGATTAATTATATATTTTTATGTATAGCTCTGGCTTGGTCACAGGTGCCCCCTGGGAATTATTCTTCTCTGCCCAAGGAGCCATGGTGGCATAATATTTAAATTGCATTGGTGTAGATCAAATATATATAAGTTATAATTGTATCATATTTTTGTATAAAAAGAGTCTTATAGCTTTGCTTTTATAAGTATTTTATTTAAAGAGCAAAAGTGCATGAAGAGATTTTGTTGCCTCCCTTCAGTGATCAAATAGAAAACACATCATCCAGTTCAATATATTATAACGGTCGGATAATGTTAGACTCTTACCATATCTGCCATACAGGGCACCACCAGGCCATTTGAACCTGGAAAATTTATATAGTAGGCAGATACATAAGTTAAGAAAAAAAATGTTTATATATATTTTATTCTGACCATCAGCCCAAGTCACTAGCTCAGCGAGATGCAGAGATTTATAAAATATAAACTTGTTTAAAAAATATATATTAATAAAAAAAATGGAATAAGCCACTGCCAGTAATTAACACACAAAACATTTATTAATGCACATATAAATAAAATTGAGGAATAAAATTTCTTTAGATTTTAATATCAATTTTTAAATTTAAATTATTATTTTAAACTATTCACATAGATGGACATTTTAATAAATTTTACTTTAGAATGTTGGGTATAGATAGGCTACATAGATTACTCAGTCAAAAACATTTCAAAATAAACATAAATCATCAAAATATAAAGTCATTGATGTAATTGCAGAGGGAAATTTACAATAAACCCAATGGCATTCATCATAAGATGCCGCATTGACACTAATAACTTAAAAGATACTCGAATATATACATTTTTAGATACTCAACATGAGGTATCATAATTACAGAATATCTATATATTCCAATCAAATATGAAAATAAAAAAAACATAATTAAACATTAACGAATCTATGTAGTCATCTATACCCAACTTAAATTTAATGCATTTAAATTTAATCAATAAATATTTTTAAAAAAATGGAAATGATTAAGTCAGCAAACTCCAAAGTATAAAAATTAAACATTAATAAATGATTTGAAAAGTCAGATTAAAGTTCATTTTAAAAGATTTAGGTTTAGCTTGTCAAATCTTGAAAGTTCTTAATTATTAGTTTTTTTTTAATTTTTCAGTTATATCTCTTTACAGTAGAAAGGTCCCGGTTCCTGGTGTCATTTCCCACAAAGTCTTTATTTGCAGACTGGTCTATCTAAAGGTGGCCTTAGCTGGTTCAATCCTGGTATTATTTTATTTGGGTCTGCAACAGTACCATTCATAATTCAACAGTCATTTCATTTGAAATAAGTGAGAGAGGATGACAAGTGCGTCTTATCGCCCTTCTCACAAAATCAAGCTGGAACTGTCCTTAATTTCAATATTTTTCTTTTTATACACATTGTCCGGATTCACCGAATAATCAATCATTTTCATTAGGGTCCGAGCATTTGTTTCTGCTTCTATTGGATATTCTGCTTAAGAGCGGGAAAAAAATCTTTAATTTTTATCTATATCTTTCATCTGACTTTTTAATTATATAAGATTCCCAAGGGCTGGTTTGCTTTTCGATAATTAATAACACAATCATTTCCATTTTGAGATTTCAGGAATTAATTAATACCTGTTTCTATTTTTACTTATGTTACTTTTTACTAAAATATTCTATATTTAGATCTTTTATCTTTTTTTTTTTTTTATATAAAAAAGTACATTCAAATACTTTTTATTAATTTATTAAAAAAAAAATACTTTTAAAGTTTTGCATCTGTGCAAATATATATACATGCATTGAACAACTCTTTTTAATTTTAGCTTTTAGTTTTTTATTTACGAACTTAAAAAAGTTTTTATTCTAATTTTAAATTAATGTAACTGCATATTATATACCGTTACAATATATATATATAATATTTAAATATATGTATATTGTCTATACTAAACTTATTGTAATTATAAGGCCTTGAACTCAAAATTGCAAATTCTCCACAGCTATCCATTTAATCTTATACAACTGAAAGATATAAATACGTACATGTGAAAAATATAAATGATCTCCAATATATGTATATCATACTGAACCAGCACTCATCAGTTGCTCCAGATCACCATCTCCCACACATACATACAATCACTGATCAGTTTACATTAAGATAGCATATCTTCAAACTTTAATGGACATTAAATTAAGGAGGCAATTTTAATAAATAGGAATAAAATGAATATAATTAATAGACAAGCAGCTAACATTAAAATTCAGGATTTATAGGATTTGAGTTGGTAGCATTTGCTTCCATTTTGTTTTTGAATTTAATGGCAGTTGAGGCAGGTTAAGGAATTAATCAAACATACTTCTGTGGATTGAAAGACTGTGTATAATAATTTATTACCATTATATTTATTATTTTAATTGTTATTACAATAGTTTTTTTAATTAATGGACATTTTGTTTGTATTATATATATATATGTAAAAAACAAAAAACAAGTTAAACTTGCTAACGCTTGTATTTATGATCAATAGATGGCATTTTACCAAAAACACCATCAAAGCGTATGTTTCTTTACATAAACGTCAGAGTAAGCATTCACTATCTCTTTCATTAGTTCCACCCTCAGATCATGATTTCAAGCTGATTTGCTATCATCAGTGAAGGATAGGAATAAGAAACTAGATCTAAACACTAAACTCCGAGCATTTTATGAAACAATTTCTATTCAGCTTGCAAGCATGAATCTTTTAGACACGTAATGTCTTCAAACTCAGCATAGCAAGCCAGATAGCTATATAGGTCTGTTATCAGTTCAGTTTCACCACATAGTAGAAGCCTCTGCAATATATATCATTGCAAGAAAACTTCAAAGGTAAACAAACATACACTTTGACAGTGTTTTTGGTAAAATGCTATCTATTGATCATAAATACAAGCGTTAGCAAGTTTAATTTGTTTTTTGTTTTTCATAAATGTACCTTTGAAGTTTTCTTGCAATGATATATATTGCAGAGGCTTCTACTATGTGGTGAAACTGAACTGATATCAGACCCAAATAGCTATCTGGCTTGCTATGCTGAGTTTGAAGACATTACATGTCTAAAAGATTCACGCTTGCAAGCTGAATAGAAATTGTTTCATAAACACTCAGAGTTTAGGGTTTAGATCTAGTTTCTTATTCCTATCCTTCACTGATGACAGCAAATCACCTTGAAATCATGATCTGAGGGTGGAACTAACGAAAGAGATAGTGAATGCTTACTGTGACGTTTATGTATATACGCTTTGACGGTGTTTTTGGTAAAACGCCATCTATTGATCATATATATATATATATCAGAAGCCACTGTACAGCATTTTTAATTTTTGAAAGGTTATAAATAACAAAGTTTATTTATTCAATTGTAAAAAAGATAATTATTTAATATTTATGAGAGGAAAAACAGTTTAAAATTTAATCATTATGATAAAATTTTACTAATGTGACATTTTTTAAAAAAATTCATGGAACATAATGTAGTCTGTGAAAGGTTTTTCATTATTATAAGTAACACATGGTATTAAAACAGGCAACCCTCTCCATGCAGTAGTGCCACTCAGTGCAAGCCAGAGTAAACAATGGATGCCAGAAGGCTTGTGCATAAAATTCCTATCTAGTGCCTACTTAACCAATATCCCCATACTAGTTTCTAGCTTGTGGCTTTCATCAGTGAGGAGTCTTAGATCTGAGAGCACTGTATCTAGATCTTAGAAACTAATTCAACTCTCCAGCAGCCACCTTTTATTTCTACTTAACTACAAAATTATCAGAATAAAATTGAAAACAATAATATTTTCAATGCAAGCACATTAGCTTATATAGTTATGTAGGTTTGAACTCAGATCAGTGCCCATACATTTTGGTGTTTTGGGTTCTTTAATAACATATCCACCACCACTAAATATCACATAATCACCATTTCTGATGCTTGCTCATAACTGTTATTAAAACAGGAAAATCTCTCCATACAGTAGTGCCACTCAGTGCAAGTCAGAGTAATCAATGGATGCCAATTGTGTTTTCAATTTTATTCTCATAGTTTTGTAGTTAAGTGGAGATAAAAGGTGGCTGCTGGAGGGTTGCATTAGATTCTAAGATCTAGGTGTAGTGGCTCTCAGATCCAAGTCTCCTCACTGATGAAAGCCACATGCTAGAAAATAGTCTGGGAATATTGGATGAGTGGGCACTAGATAGGGATTTTATGCACAAGCCTTCTGACATCCATTGATTACCCTGGCTTGCACTGAGTGGCACTACTGTATGGAGAGTTTTGCCTGTTTTAATAACAGTTGTGAGCAAGCATGATGTTTAGTGGTTTAAAACATGTGGTAGTATATTTTACGTTGTTTTTTAAAAAAAAAATGAAATAATAGCTCTGGAATATCTTGCATAAAACCGCCCATGTCAACAGCAGCATTTAAGACTAATAGTTGTGGAATATCATGTAAAAAGCAAAATTCTGCTTTGTAATGGTTACAGTAGGTAAATAATTAATCATCCATACTATAATACTTTTAATTGTTGTAATTTGCAAACAGCTATGTTTCTTTATTCAATTTTAAAAATTTAATTATTTAATACTTCCAGGAAAAAATAATGTTACAATCTATATAATGATTATAGTCATGGTCTACATATTAGAAATTAGTAAGAAATACCAATTTATAAATATCAAAGTCACTTCTTAACTTTCTCACATTTATTTCAGAGTGCAATCCTAAAGTTGATATATATATATTTCCTCATGTGTCATAGCATCAGCCGGGAAGCAAACCCGGGACAACTGCTTGTAAAGCAGCTGTCGTTGACCTCTCGACCAGACTACATATTTAGAGGTTGATATTGAGAAGAGCAATGCGTAAAATAGACATATATATATAATTATTAAAATCAGTCAACACTTAGACAAATTCCAATATTCATAGCAATCAACAATCTCAATCTGTTGTCAAGGCAACCTCCTTTTAACAATAAAGGTCATATACATTTGTTAAGTAGCATATTAATTTTAATGTGTAAATAAGTGAATAGCATAAACCATAGCTTTTAAATTTGTATTTTGCAATAAAATTTTAAAAGTTGGTTGTATTGATGTATATATACACATGTATATGTATTTAAACAATGTAATTGTAATTTTAAGAATGCAAGATAAGTTTTGGCATATCTTAGTAATGCTAATCAAATTTATAAGATTAATTAATTATAAATTTCTTACCAGCTTTATAATAATTAGATTTGATTATATTTTATTTTATTAAATACATACTTGATAAAAATAGTTATTTTTGCACACACACAAAAATATGTTAACAGCGTCTCACAAATGACTGAAAGCTGTCAAGACTCAATAATATAAATATATATTCTTGATTTTAAAACCGCTTACTAGTAAAAGCTGTAAAAACTTCAAAAGATTTACAATGCAATCATATACCATAACACTGTCCCCTTGGCATTAAAAATGTGATGGATTGCTTAAGAAAGGAGAAGATTTGATATTTTTTTTTATGAAGAACAGATTTGTTCATGCATGTATAATTGTAAAAATAATTCAAGAGGTCTTATATTTACTGACATAACTATGTCATATGGTCTCTTCATCTTTTAAAATCTTTATAAAAATGTTTATTCAAAAATATTTTAAAAGAAATTCCATTTATGCCAGCATGAGGAACAAATATTTCACTGCAAGTTGATGAAATTTTTTTAAATCTGTTTATTCTTCAACTGATGTCTGCCTTCAAAGATGTTAAAAAGAGATAGTGCTGAATGTATTCATGTTTCATTCATACAATTTTAACAATTTGAGAAAAAATAAGGCACGCCAAATTAAAAATAGAAATTATTTTGGAGTGAATAAAAGGTATCAATATTTCTTTGATTAATAATATTCTCATTTTTTTAATAAAGATAGACAAAAAATAAAGTTGATAGGGTAGAAATGAGAGCTAGTCATTGAAGAATGTCATTATATTTCTGATTACTATTTTGACCTGTAATAAGAGAAAATATATATATAAATTCTAAACGAAATTGATTTTAAGAACAAGATAAGAAAAATCACGGAACAAAATTAAATTTACTCAAATCAAAGGCGGAACTCAATTGTTGTCAGAAAAAAAAAAAAACAATTTTCACAAAAATCAATAATTTATAATCAAAGTAAAATATTGAAACAAAATTAGATATATAAGAAAAGGTAAAAAAAAAAAAATATTTATAAAATAATTTATTTGCTCCACTTTCTGAACGTATTATTACATTTCCGCTTCTTTCTGTTAAAACCCATATCACTTTTTGCCTTTGTTTTTGAAATTAAAACAATTTTATTATTGTATTTGTGATACCACTTTGTTAAAATTACTGCATTACAGCGATATCATATTTGATCAAATCCCTGGTTTCAATAGTAGTATAATCTTTAATTTACTATTTTTGTTATTAACCTGGAGCTCATTATAATATAAAAACTATCTTAACTAGAAACAGAAACCTCACATGCAAAAATATGCCATTTGCATGACTGCCATAAAAAGCTGATGATTAAATACTTCAATCTAAAATTTAATAAAGTTTCTTCCACTTTAATCATCTTCATCAGAAATGACTCTGTGAGAGTATGAATTTTTTTTTTCTGTTTTGTTTTTACCAATACATTTTAACATGGATAAAGCAAATCTTTCTGAAAGGCATATTATTGCAATAAGTTGAACTTAAACGGTCTATTCTTCACAAACAATGAACCTAATATCTGAGACATCAGGTTTGCAGATTGTATTGCCGAGAGCTTATCTTTTATGCTGAAGCTCATAATCTGGATTTCTCTCTTGCTAAAACTGACATATCTCTTGTTTTTTTTCTTCTGCTTTCTCTGCTTAACTGGTTGGACTTTTAAATAACTGGCTTAAATATGTCCTAAAACATTTTTTTTTCTTCAGCTTTTTATGAAAAAGTTAAAAAAACAAAAACAAAATATGTATGAATGTATTTTTGTTTGTTAATGTTTGCCAACATATTACATAAAATTTTTCAAAGATATGTAACCAAATAAAAAGAAAAATTAATACACCAATTATTCATTCACATTTAGCCTTATATTCATTATAGTTAATATAGAATTAGCATATTTTGTTTAGGAAAGAAACATACATAAATTTACAAATTTAAAAGGAATATAATACAACTTCAACCAAATTTTTATTATTATTATTATAGGGGATTTGAACTCAGACTTTTAAGCACTCTTCAACTATCCACAATACCTCATACAACTGATACACATGACCACATACATGTAGAAAAGATTAATAATCACCAATATACATATTTTGTGCTAAGTCTGAGTTCAAATCCCCTATATTTACAATTAAGCTCCAGGTTTGTGAAGTGCCTGGTTTTCAAATATTTTATTATTATTATTGTGGTTGCGGTTGTTATTATTAAAATTTAAATTGAACAGTAGTTCAATTTATATGTAAACAATGAAAGTAAATCAGCACCCCCACCCTATAAATTAAAAGCACACTAAATGTTGAACAAAGAATCAAGAACAGAATGAATCCACCTATTCATTGTAGCTCTGATGTTTATAAGTATATCTTTGTCACGAAACCATGGTCAGAGGTTTGAGGGGGGGAGGTCCTGACAGAGATATTTTAAATGCTTTCTTTAGCTAAGCATTATCACAAAGCTTGTTGAGGAATTGGCAATCCTCATTGTTTATAAAATTACAAGCTTAAGAGAATAGGGTCATGTGATCTATGACTCTTATTTTGAATATCTTTGTCATCATTGTTGGTAATTCAGAGTGAAATTAATTTATCAACCAGATGGAATATGGAACTTAAGAGTTACTAAACTCTTAATTACTTATGTAAGGTTGGTGACATCATTGAAATTTAACCCCATGATTGTAATAATTAAATAAGATTTGATGTATAAATTTTAATTAAACATTCAGGGTCTATGTAAACAAATGGAGAAAATCACTTTCCCCAGGCTATGACTTAAACACACTCTAAATGTTGATCAAAGAATCAAGAATAGAATGAATCCATTTATTATTGGTACTCTGATGTTTATAAATATACTTTTTTTTCCCTCATGTGTCATAGCATCAGCTGGGATGTGAACCTGCTAACCCGGGACAACTGTTTAGTAAAGCAGCTGTCGCTGATCTCTCGACCACCAACACTTGACTTATAAATATACCTTTGTCAACAAAGTTAGTAATTCAGGGTGAAATTAATTTATCAACCACATGGAATAAGGCTGGAGCAGGATCTCATTTGTAACACATTGACTGTAATAATTAAACAAGATTTAATAAGTAAACTTTAAATTAAACATAGCAAAATATATATGTAAAGAGAGGAAGTAAATCCTCTCCCCCAGGCTATAACTTAATGCACTCAAAATAGAATGAATCTACCTGTTCTTGGAAGCTCTGCTGCATATAAGCATATCTTATCAACAGTGAAATATCCAAATAAGTTTATATCTGCAGAAGATAAAAAATATTGTTCTATTTTCTTAGAATTGTGTTACATCATTCACAAAATATATATTTTAGGCTTAGAAAAATATAAAATAAGTACCAAATGTGTTTTTTAAAGATAGACAATACTCCAGATTTTAAGTTGATAAGATCTTGTTAGAAATAATTGTAAAAACAATTTAAATAACAATTGCAATATTTTATTATAATATGCATATGTGTGAACATATTGCATAGACATTTAACACTGAATTATTTGTAGATTGTAAAGATAAAATAATATTTATTAATGTATTAATGTTTATAACATGTTGTATTATTAAACTTGCACATATGTGCAGCTGTTATTACTATGTGATTATTCATATTGTATACAAACATGGATAGGCTGTTCACTAACGTGCATTAGTTAGTGTGGTGAGTTTATTGGCCTTTTATCTCTGAGTTTAAGATCAAGAAACACCATGGTCTTCTCAGTTTCCTGATAAAAAAGAATGAATGTATGTGTGAATGAGTTTTTTTTTAATAGATATATATGATCATGAGAGATAAAAATAAATCATGGTTCTTATTTTCAGGTGGCTGTAAAGTCATCAATGAAGACAATGGTTGGTGATCAGAAACAGAGTATCCTCAGGTTGCCATTTTATGATGACTTTTTATTTAGGCACTTACAAATGCCGATCGCTTTCAAGTGAAAGAAGATTGCAAGTATTGGAAGAAAAACTGTCTTATATTAAATGGGATATTATTGGACTTTGTGAAGTTAGAAGAGTAAGTAAAGAGAATTGATTTAAAATGTGGACATGTACTCTACTACAAAGGCAAAAATATTGGAAGTACAAGTGTAGTAGGATTCATTATAAATAAAAAATGGGAAAACAACATTGTGGAGATTGATAGTGTATCAGACAAAGTGACATTATTAGTTATTCAACTTAATACCAGATACCAAATGCAGATAATTCAGGTTTATGCCCTAACAAGTTCGCATAGTGATGGAGTCGTAGAAGATTTTTATATTGATGTCAAAATACTTTTAAAATTGTTATGGAAGACTTTAATGTTAGAATTAATAAACAAATGAAAGATGAAAGTGCTGTAGGTAAACTTGGTTATGGGAATAAAAATTATAGAGGACATAGATTTGTGGAGGTTGGAGAAAAAGAAAAACTTTATATTATGAAATCGTTTTTTTTTTGGAGAAAAATATTAAAAGAAAATGAACATAAAGCCATTGAAATGAAGATACAGCAGAATTGTATTATCTTTTTTTTTCTCATGTGTCATAGCATCAGCCATGAAGCGAACCTGCTAACCCGGGACAACTGCTTGTAAAGCAGCTATCGCTGACCTCTCGACCACCAATGCTTGTTATCTTTTGACTAACAGAAAATGAAATATATCAAGATTGTAATGTTCTTAACAAATGTGGCACAGGAAGTAATTATCGATTCATAAGATACTTGTTAATGCAAAACTAGAGAGACAAAAAATTATTAAGAAAAACAATATTTACAGTTGATATTCCTAATCTTCAAAAACCTTCCAATGAATTTCCATTAGAACTTGCAATTAGTTTCAAATATTAGTAGATTTTGAACATCATTCAGATTTTATTGAAATTAATAAGAAAATAACTGATAGCTTTTAAAAACTGCAACAAAGTTAGCTGGTAGAAAAAAACTTACTGAGACTATATAATTTATAAAGAAAAGAAGAAATATGAAAATATATAAAAATGATGCATTAGAAAAGATTGAATATCTCAAAATTTTATAAAATAGTATGAAAAAGTGTTCATAATGAAGTAAGAGTTAATAATAGTGAGCTAGCAAGGAAAGCTACAGAAGAAAATATAAGTCTCAAGAATGTAAGGTATTGATAGGAAAAATATAACTGCAATAAGAAAAAAAGATGGAACTATTACTAAAAAGAGAGATGACATATGAAATAGGTAGAAGAGTTCTATCAAGAATTATATAGGAATAAAGAATGGATTTTAAATAAAGAAGTGAGACATGCAATTAAATTTAAGAAGAAGGGGAAAGCTTCTGGTGATAATGAAATTTCAATCGATATATTAAAAGAAGCAAGTGAAAAAATAGAATTTTTTTTTGGCAAAGTTATATACCAAATGTCTAAATGATAAAGATGTAGCAGATGATTTGAAGAATCAGGATTAATATTAATGTTTAAAAAAGCTGATGAAGATATTAGAAATTACAGATCTATTAGCTTTTATCAGTTTTGTACATTTTTTCCCAATGTAGTTACAACTAATCCACAGAGAACATTGGATTTTAACCAATCAAAAGAATGAGCTGGATTTAAAGTGATTTTAGTACAGTATATCATATCCACATCTTGAGAGAAGTTATAAAAAGGACTAATAATTATGAGTTACCATTATGCTTTGTATTTGTAGATTATGAAAAGGCATTTGATTCTATAAACATTTCTTCAGTCATTAAAGCATTGGATTACCCACAATATTATCATATTCTGAAGGATATTTATAAAAACACAACAGCAACAATTAGATTACATAATGATACTAGAAAGATTATAATTGAAAAGGGTGTAAAATAGGGTAACTCCATATCTCCAAAACTTTTCACAGCAATGCTGAAAGAAGTTGGGAAGCTAAAGGAATAAAAATAAATGGAGATTATTTAAGTTATTTATAGTTTGAAGATGATGTAATTGTTTTTGCAAGTAATGTTTTAGAGCTTCAGGAAATGGTGCAAAAGTTATAAAATAAAAGCAAGAAAGTAGGACCAAAGGTGCATGTTAAGACTAAAGCAATGTTCAATGGATCTTCTCAAAAAATAAAAATAAAGATTGATTATGATGAGTTAGAAGAAGTTAGCAACTACAAATGCCTTGGTCAAATAATTACTACAGATAGAAGCATGCATAATGGATGCAACTAATCATAAAATTAAATTTGGTTGGAGTTTTTGATAAAAATAACAATATTAAAAGGAAATATGCTTATGTGTTTGAAAAGGAAAGTTTTTAATAAATGTGTTTTGCCAGTTCTGACTTATAGACTGGAGACTTAGACACTTAATAGAAGAGCAATACAGAGACTTTAAACCACTCAAAGAAGTATGGAGAGGTGCATGTTAGGAGTAACAAAAAAGATTGAAAATGCAATATATAGGTAAGAGAACAAACAAGGGTTACTGACATCATTGAAAGAATTAAAAAACTGAAATTAGAGTTGGGATGGAAATTTTACTAAAAGGGATGATAGTAGATGGACAAAAGTTGGATTCTAATAGATTGTAAATGACCCAGAAATAGACCACATGTGAGATGGATGAATGAAATAAAAAAGTGTGCAGGGGTGATGTGGAGAAAAGAGGCTAGAGATCGAGGAATAAAGATTGAACATGGAGAGACTTTCATTATGCAGTGGATTGATTACAGTTGACAATGATGATGATGACAATTAATACATTTTCAATCTATGGAAATAATATGTGATATTTGTATATAGTTAAATTCAAGATATTTTTATATGCCTAGAAACGATATCTTTATAAGTTGGTACATTATTACAGTTTAATCATTGCATATTACATTTTATAAATTTTTTATTGCTTCTTTCTGTAATTTGTACAAAGTGTTGTTTATTTAGAATAGTGGTAAAACTATATATGTATACACAACAAAGTTTTTTTAACCAAACTATAAGAAAGTATTTAACCAAAGTTATTCATATTAATATGAAAAAAAGACTGATAACAACTAAGTACCATACTTATATCATTTTGTAACAAAAAATCTTTCAAGTGTATAATAAATTACATATAATAATCATATTTATAGTAATTAGCTTTACGGAATTCAGTATTTGACATATTATTTATAACTTCTAAAATATATGCAAATTTAAAGAGTTTTATTTATCTTTTGCACTTTGAAATATAATCATTATTTTTTCCTTTCAGTATTATATGTCATCATATCTGTGTTTTGAGTGACTCTAATGCTATGTATGTTTGCTTACATATATCAACCTATTAATTCAGTATATTGTGTGTTCACTATAATAAATAGAGGAATTTGAACTTAAATCTTCAGCCTCAACCCCCATCACAAACAACAGATAGTGTATAACCACACACATGTGAAAAAGATAAATAATCCCTAATATACATATTTTGTGCAGAACAGCACTCATCTATTGGCCAGGACATAATCTTCCACATATATATGCAATCTGTGCTTAGGTCATTATAGTTTAACAAAGTGCTATATTAATATAAGCTGAACACTGATTGTATATATGTTTGGGAGATTATGATCCAGCCCAACTGATGAGTGCTGTTTTTGCATGAAATACACATATTGGGCATCTTTATTTCACATGTGTGTGGTCATGGGTATTGGTTGTTTGAGATGAAGTGGAGGATAAATATAGACTAAAAATCATATTATAATCTTTCTATTTATCTTGGTATAGATAATGTACTGGTATATATGTAATGAATATGGTAGGTTGCCTATAAAATTAGAGACCCTATTGATCTTTAATTAAATTTTATAGTAAATTACATTGATTTAAGGAAGATTAAAGAGATCCTATATATTTTGGCTAATTCCCCCCATCTTATGACAATACAATATTAAGATGAATTCATTAGTAAGAAATGCCAGCACCCAAAATGTAATATAAATATAAGATAATATTTTGGATGCTAAACAATTCATATTTCTTGATGATACTTATAATTATTATGATGATTAATAGAGTTATTAATACCCTGGATCAATAGTGCATAATATTAATAATCATAGTTTATTTACCACTGAGAAACAATCTATAAATAATATTAAGAATATGATGAATAAATGGAATTTCTTATGAAGTAATTGCATCATGTGTCTAGTCCTGTAGTGATGTGAAACAACCAACATATATTTATAACTAAGAGAAAATATATATGGTTATAATTAAACCCTAACAGAGAGATAAAAAAACCAAGCTTTAACTTATCATTTCATTAATTTAATAACTACATGAAAAATATAAATAAGTGATTTTTATTTTCTTGAATTGATATAACAATAACATTGAATGATTAAATTATGCTCCCTTCATTATACTTATCACCTACTCATCATCAAAAAAAAAAAAACTAACATAAATATTTATAAATAAACCGTATAAAATTCCATGTAAAACTTAATAATCTATAATCACTAAACATCCCATGATCACCATCTCTATACTAGCACATAATTGTTGTAAACAAAGGCAAAACTCTCCATACAGTAGTGCCACCCTGTGCCAAACAGAGTAATCAGTGGATGCCAGAAGGCTTGTGCATAAAATCCCTATCTAGTGTCTACTCATCCAATATTCCCAGACTAGTTTCTGGCTTGTGGCCATCATCAGTGAGGAGCCTTGGATCTGAGAGCACTGCACCTAGATCTTAGGATCTAATGCAACCCTCCAGCAGCCACCTTTTAACTCTACTTTACTACAAAACTATGAGAATGAAATTGAAAACATTGTTAATATCTTCAATCTAAGCTCAATAGCTTATATAGTCATATGGGTCTGAACTCAATTCAGCACCCATACATTTTGGTGTCTTTGGCTCTTAAACAACCATAGCCACCACTATCCTATTAGGCAGGATTGGTGTTAAACCACTAAACATCACATGATCACCATCTCTATACTAGCACATAATTGTTGTAAACAAAGGCAAAACTCTCCATACAGTAGTGCCACCCTGTGCCAAACAGAGTAATCAATGGATGCCAGAAGGCTTGTGCATAAAATCCCTATCTAGTGCCTACTCATCCAATATCCCCAGACTAGTTTCTGGCTTGTGGCCCTCATCAGTGAGGAGCCTTGGATCTGAGAGCACTGCACCTAGATCTTAACAATGTTTTCAATTTCATTCTCATAGTTTTGTAGTAAAGTAGAGTTAAAAGGTGGCTGCTGGAGGGTTGCATTAGATCCTAAGATCTAGGTGCAGTGCTCTCAGATCCAAGGCTCCTCACTGATGATGGCCACAAGCCAGAAACTAGTCTAGGGATATTGGATGAGTAGGCACTAGATAGGGATTTTATGCACAAGCCTTCTGGCATCCATTGATTACTCTGTTTGGCACAGGGTGGCACTACTGTATGGAGAGTTTTGCCTTTGTTTACAACAATTATGTGCTAGTATAGAGATGGTGATCATGTGATGTTTAGTGGTTTAACACCAATCCTGCCTAATAGGATAGTGGTGGCTATGGTTGTTTAAGAGCCAAAGACACCAAAATGTATGGGTGCTGAATTGAGTTCAGACCCATATGACTATATAAGCTATTGAGCTTAGATTGAAGATATTAACAATGTTTTCAATTTCATTCTCATAGTTTTGTAGTAAAGTAGAGTTAAAAGGTGGCTGCTGGAGGGTTGCATTAAATCCTAAGATCTAGGTGCAGTGCTCTCAGATCCAAGGCTCCTCACTGATGATGGCCACATGCCAGAAACTAGTCTGGGAATATTGGATAAGTAAGCACTAAATAGGGATTTTATGCACAAGCCTTCTGGCATACATTGATTACTCTGTTTGGCACAGGGTGGCACTACTGTATGGAAAGTTTTGCCTTGTTTAATAATTATGTGCTAGTATAAGAGATGGTGATCATGTGATATTTAGTGGTTTAACAATAGTTTTTAATTAACAGACATTTTATTTGTATTATATATATAATCAAAATTAACCCAAATCAACAACTCAACCAGACTAGCCACAAACAAACTCTAACTAATGGTTTCACTGCTACAAGCAGACTTCTCAAGTGTAAAGGACTACAAAATAACAACATATTTAAACTAAGCATTACCCACAAATTTCACTTTTCTTCCATAGACCCTTAATATTAAAAAAAAACTTTTAAATAAGTTATTACTTCAGAATCATAAATTATTAATAATAAAGACTTCTTAATTCTTTTTTTTTATTTCCATTTCTCTCAATGCAGACAACATTAGATTCATCAAAATTAAAAATGTGGTCTGTATTTTTTATGGATATATAAAACAGAACTAAGATATTTGTTTCTAACTCCGCTTTTATGTATCTTTATTTTTTCATTTAAGCTCAAACTACGCTGATCTATATATACCTTCTTACATCAATAAGGGTTTATATACACTACTGCAGAAATAGTCTTTCTATCACAATTTTTTATTAAATAATACAAAGGAAATTTTTAATAAAAAGACTAATGCTGGAGTAATGTATATTATCCATTGTTTTTGTAAGATGGTATATATATATATATATATATATATAGTCAAAATAGTCTTAAATGAAAGATTAAATGTACATAAAAGTAAAGTAAAAAACAAATATCTTAGGTCTGCTTTATATATCCATGGAAAAGATATAGGCTACCCTATTATCTTTGATGAAAGTAAGGTTGTTTTCTGTGAGAGAAATGTTGTAAAAAGAAGAATTAAGGAATTTTTATTATTAAAAATTTATGATTCTGAATCAATTAACTTATTTAAAAGTTCTTTTAGTATTAAGAGTATATGGGAGTAAATAGAATTGTGGGTAATGTTTAGTTTAAATATGTTGTTATTTTGTAGAATACTGCTTCTAGTAGTGAAACCATTTGGCTAGTGTGGTTGAGTTGTGGATTTGGGGTAATTTTGATTATTTATTGACTAGTTTAGCATTAAGCTTTTAATGATATATATATATAGTTTGGCATCTCTCATAATTGTTCATCCAAGATAAATATGTCAGTCATCTTACTATATCAAAAACATTATGCATATTACAGTGTGAATTAGTATGTATCCTTGTTTGAAGTGAATATATTTCAAACCACAGCATTTAAATAATGTTAAGGTCTTATGGCTGTAATGACTAGTTTCTATTTGACAAAAAGGAACTACAGTGAGACTTTCACTTTATTTATATGCAATGACTTGAAATGTTCGTGTTATCTTAGCTTAAAAATTTTAATTTTTGCATATGTCCACATACAGATAAACTTTTACAAGTAAATAAAATATAATGCATGGAATTCAGACTACACCAGTTAAAGAAATGTGTAATCTCATCCATCAGATAAATTGAGAAGTCTTAATGCTTGGACTTTTAATTGTATTATGAGTTGGATATCTTTGATAGAGCTTAACTCTATTGCTTGGACATTTTTGAAAGTTTAATTGCAAGTATCACCTAAATGATCTATACATAAATTACAAGTATATCACCTAGTATAATTATGTACTCTTACTTTAGTATGCTTTTTACCCATTGGAAAATATTAAACATTTTAAAATAACTTTAGGAAATATCAGTATTGATAATACAAAAAACATAATTATTATATTTTAAGTCTCTATATTGGTTTATATGTGGTATAATATGTGTTATAAAGATGATATATATATATATCACCAAAATTGCCTAACACTATACTAGCAAAAATAAAATGCAAAACCATAAAACAATACAATACTAGATTAAATCCAAAATTTTACCAAAATCCTTACACCACCATGGTTTCATCTACTACAAATAGACCTTCTCAAGTGAAAATCAAACTAAAGGAAATAACATATATATACAAATAAAAAAACCTTCCCATAATTCATTTCAAACTCCACCTTCCCTTAATATCAAAAAAAAAGTCTTTGTTGAATTTTTGTTGTAGGAATAGAAGGCTCAATAATTTTAATAATAATGCTGATATTCAAAGAAATCAATTTGCTGCTGAATATGTAGAATTGGGTTATAGTCATGATTTTATTAAAAAAGTTGTATTTAATAATAATGTTTATAGTTGTGATTTTGATGGTAAGATAATGAGTATATGTCTTTACCATTTAAGGCTTCAATATATAATTTGGTTTATAAGAATAGTCATTTGTTAGGTGGAATGAAGATTGCATGGAAGAAAGGTTCTGATTTGAATTCATTGCTTAATGGTTCAAAACAGTCTATTGATAGTAGGTCTATTCCTGGAATTGTTTATAAGATTATATATAGTTGTGGTAAGTTTTATGTAGGCCAGAGTAAGTTTAGCCTTAATGAAAGGATTAAGGTTTATATAAGTAGAGTTAAACATAGGTATCTTAACTCAGCTTTATATATTCATGAATTGAATACAGGTCTAGAATATTGTTTGACAATGCTTCGGTTATTTTTTATGAAAAGAATGAGTTAAAAAGAAGAATAAAGGAGACTTTGATGATAAAACTTCTTGATTCTGAGGCTATCAATCTTATGAAGACTTCTTTTGATATTAAGGGAAGGTGGAGTTTGAAATGAATTATGGGAAGGTTTGTTTGTTTCTATATATATGTTTGTTCCTTTAGTTTGATTTTCACTTGAGAAGGTCTATTTGTAGTAAACAAAACCATGATTGTGTAAGGATTTTGGTAAAATTTTGGATTTAATCTAGTATTGTATTGTTTTATGGTTTTGCATTTATATATATATAGCTTTAGAGTGTTAAGGCAAAATAATCAAATTATTCATTGTTTAGGAGAGCAAGTGGCTTTTAACCCAAAAGTTATAAATTGAGCATTGGTACAGACAGCTTTATATCATGATGCTATAATTAACCATGTCAAACAGTAAAGAGTATATTATGGTGTTTTTTTTAATGCCAATAAGAGGTCACATTATTAATACAAGATTGACAATATGTTATTGCAAACTTGAAATGCTTAATACAAATATCAAAAGTAAAAATAAGATTTTAAAATTCACTTGATATTTAATTGGAGTGATTAAACTTTTAGGTCAAAATACATGAAATGTTTCAAATTGAAGCAAGTTTTAATTTTATAATGATTTATATTTTTAAATATATTACAGAACCAAAACTTTTTTTTTTTCATATGTCAAATGCGTTGACTGGGAAGCGAACCCAGACCAGAATCTTGGAAGGTAGCTATGCTAACCACTAGGCCACCAACGCTTGACTTTTTAGTATTTTCTAATACTGAACAATAATTTGTTAATATTTTAACATATTTTTTTGCATGAGCTGAAAAATAATCTTATATATACATGTGTATGTGTATGTAAAAGCTAAGCAAAATGATTAATTTTATATACTATATTTTATACATTTTCGTGCAGTTTTTATATATGTGTGCAAGGAGAAATAGCACAAAATCTTTTTTTTTGTTTATTTAAAAGTATTAACTAAAATGTAAAAAAAAAATAATAATAATAAAGTTTTTCAATTTACTTTTATCATTCTCAAATGAAATTGAAATATCAAGCATAATGCTAAGTCAATGAAAATCATAATAAATAAAATTTTAAGCCATTATTGCTAATTTACTTAATTTAATTTTGATTAGGAATTAAAGATTATTTTTCATTTACTGAATGAAATTACATTACATCTGTTATAAATGTTTAGTCAGTCTAAATATTTAAAAGAAAAAGATTAATATTTTGTCCAATACTTTAATTTATTTTTGAAACAATATACTGTATAAATAATAAAGTTTCAGATATTATTTTCTTATGTGCTTGTTTTTGAGTCATGCAATAGAAAATTAATAACCTCACTCTCTAATACTTTTAAAATATTATCAATTTAAAAACAAAAACATTCTGATATAACAAGTTTGAGTTCAGTAATTTATCCAATACATTCTTTACTTTTCTTTGTTTCTAGTGCCAATTAACTCATTTTATTCAAATTAACCGTCTATTCATTGTATTCATTTTCATGATATATTAATTCTTTATTTTTTATAAATATCAAAGTATTGGTTTTTATTGTAATACTTATTTAAATAATTTTTATTGTATTATTTTTTGAATGTTTTTTTTCCAGTTTTCATTTAATAACATTTTCTGCTTTCTTCCACTTTTAATAAGCATAATTTCTAATATATGCCATCCTATTTTTTTAAAATTCAGTTATGTTCCACTTGTCATATAAATATGAAATTTATTAAGGAATATAAGATTTGAAATACAGGCATTCTTATACCTGAAACTTATATTGTAAATATAGGGGATTTGAACTCAAACTTTCAAGCAACCTCCACTATCCACACTATCTCATTCTACTAATACACATGACCACACACATGTAGAAAAGATAAATAATCACCAATATATGTATTTTGTGCTGAACTAGCACTCATCAGTTGGTGCGGATTATCATCTCCCACACACATATATAATACTTACATTGGTGATTATCTTTTCTATATGTGTGGGGTGATGGGTATCAGTAGTTTGAGATGGTGTAGATAGTTGAAGGTTGCTTGAAAGTCTGAGTTCAAATTCTCTATATTTACATTTAAGGAATATAGAAAAATCATTATACTTATTTTTTTTTAATGATTGTTTTAATTATTTTACTCATTATATGAATATATATTGTAACCCAGTGCTTTTAGCACTTGGTTTCATTTAACATTATTTATGCATGAAATTGATGTTATTCTTTAGAAAAATAAAAAATAAAAGAAATAATATTTGGTTAATAAAGTGTGCTATCCCTTTTACCTAGACATGGTTTGTGTAAATAAACAATATGTTTCCAATGCAATATCATGTTTTTAAAATGACAGAATAATCTAAGTAAGATATTGGTATAAGAGCAAGTTAATATAATTTAAAACAAATGTAATAAACCATAAATGTCAATTAAGTAAATTTTAAGATAGTATTGTTTTAAAAGAGTAACTTCTGATGGATTTATTTTGAAGAAAATAATTTCATGTGTAACTATAATCCCAGATAATTATTGTTGGTTTGAATGTATTTGTTATTTTCATTTATTAAACTGTTTTGTAATACATTTTAAATAATATTGAAAACCACATGATTCTAATAAGTTATATATATATATATATTGTTTATGTTGTAATCAAATGATTTTTATTTGGTAGAAGTCGCTGGGTTAAGAGAATGACCAATAAATACTCAATTCATTTATTTTTTAGACATTGAAGCTCTATTGTAGGCCTTGTTTGTGAATAATATGGGAGAAATTTTCACTTGCAGGCTTTAAACTATTTTTTTCTTTTATCACTTTGTGGTAATTACAAAATGTATCAAAAAAATAAAATAAATAAATACTGTGGTCGATTAAAACTGTTGCCAAAAATCCAAATTTCAACCAATTTTTTGAGGTAAACATTTTCTGAAAGCTACATCATTGATCTATTAAATGGCGATATGTTGATTGATGTCATCCTTATACTTTTTATGTCAGTAAAGAAAGAAAATAACACATCATCCGACAAGCACTCAAAGAGTGCACGTGGTGCCAATGGAGCTCAAGAAGCTAAAATACGACTGTAGGGATGTCTACAAATCTAAACACAAGATTAACAAATTTAAAAGACAAGAGCAGTCACTTATATCTTAGACCTAATTTCTAAATATATAGGTGAATCTAAAGCATTTTGATTTGAGAGCATGAAACTATTAACTACTGCACTGATTAAGTCCACAATTTCTATACAAACTAACATATGTGAAATCTTTTGATTTACAAGTCAGTATAAAGATCTTATAATTAGAAATCTTTTAAAACAATTTTAAAGTTGTAATTAACAATTTATAAAGTGCATACTCATTACATAAGTAATATATATATATATGTTTTAAAATATTTCTAATTGTAAGATCTTCATACTGACTTGTAAATTGAAAGATTTTGCGTATGTTATTGTGGACTTAATCAGTGAAGTAGTTAATAGCTTCACGCTCTCACATCAAAATGCTTTACATTCACCTATATATTTAGAAATTAAATCTAGGATAAGAGTGGCCACTTTTGTCTTTTAAAGTCATTAATCTTGTGTTTAGATTTGTAGAGGTCCCTACATATCATATTTTAGGTGCATAGTCTTAAGGTTATAGCCTTAATATATATTATTAGTTAATTTGTATAGTAAAATTTTATTTATCTTATATCTTCTACATTTATTTTATAATTATAACATGCATCTCATCCTAAATTTTACCTTTTATCATAGACAATTCATAGTTATTATAAATAATTAAGTCTACCATATGTCTTCCATTTTATATTTTATTTAATAGTGAATTTGGAAATCAATTAATTCTATCTTTTAAACTTTTATTGTAAATTAGTAATTTTTTCTTGTTTATCTACATATTATTTTATCTCATTATTACATTTATTATATTAAAATGATTAATTCTGACAAATTCTGATTTATTCTGTATTTTATTTTTAATAGTTATTGAATTCAAAAGCCAAATGTTATGTCTACATGTAAAATAATGCTAATGACTTGATTGCTCATAAGTTCATAAGAAGTTCAAATGTCAGAAATGTGAGTGCCAAAATCAATCCCCATATGTCACTATACAACCTACATCAAACTGCAAAGGGTTGGCTGCATATTATTCTATTTTATTATTATTAAATTTATATTAGTTATAAATCATTAAATATATCATGTACTTGGTTCATTCTCTCTCTATTTTTTAAATCTTTGAATTAAAAGTTAAGCATCTATCTACCATATCTGCTTATGTATTATCATATTTTACTAATAATATTATATGAGCTATGAATGGTTAATACTGCCCTGTTTTTCTATTCTGTATATTAGGTTTTAAAAACTATTCCCACTGGAATTCCACATTACATATATGCATTTATTATGAACTGTTTAGTTATAAATTATAAATTCTCCAATCTTTGTCTACTCCGTATAATTTATTTTAATACTAAACTACTCATGAGGTTGATATCAAAATGCGTAAGTTTTATTACAAACTCTATTTTATATTATAAGTTAATTCTATCTCCCATGTATCTATAATGAAATCCATAAAATTTAACGAATATTAAAAAGAATTTGGAAGAAAACAATAATAGCCATGAAATTCTACCTTAAGTAATTTATGTTATAATAAATATTTTATAATCGTGTTTGCCTATTCATTTCAACTTTTATCATTCTCTAGTTTGTCTTTAAAAGAATATGACCTGACCCATTTTGTATGTGACAAATATTTGAAATTCTGTTTGATTGTTTAATTATTTTTACTATATCTATTAGTCCAATGTATCATGAGAATCAACAAAATTAATTTAAAATCTCCTATATATTGATAAATTACTGTCATTTGAGTTATTTAAATTGCATAAATTAACCATATACCTATAAAAGCTTTTATTTTATACCAAATTGTATAAATATCCATAAATTACTAAATTGAACTATAATAAGCAACCATTTGGAAACTATATTAAAAATGAATTTTTAGAAATCATTTGACATTTTGTAAATGGTCGATTTCCAATTTGAATATGTAACGGGAAAGAAAGAGAAGAATCCACTGTAATTCAAATATTGTTCACTGTATTCTGTTGAGTATATATATTTATATTATTCAAAATCTCAGAAAGAATAAAAAAAGGTACTGCTAATATGCTTATATTTTAGAAATAAATAGAAAACTAAGGACTTTTTTATTATTTTATTAAGATACCAACAGCTTAAAATTTAAGTTAAATATATAATTTTCGGTTGAGAAATCAAGTCCTAATTCTAAAGATGAAAACTTTTGAAGTGGTGAGAATGTATGAATAAAATTAGTTTTGAAATATATGTAGGCTTTTTTTGTATATTATTTATGAAAATAATATTTTGTTTGTACGAATTTGTATTAAATTCAAAAATATGTGAAAATTGAATTTTGTCAAGCATGGATACATTTATATGGATTATATATTGTTAAAAACTTATGTGCATGATATTATTATTTACTTTATAGCAAAGTGTGTCTTTGCTTGTGAATATAATATGACTATTATAGAAATAGTTTTATAGGGTGAATATTAATACATATGAGTTGTATGTGTGCTTTTTTAATGTTCAAAATATATGTGTACTTTCTTAATATATTGCCATAATTAGTATTATGGTATATTCATATTCATTAATATGCCTAACTGTGAATTCATTTAGCAGTACTTGGATTAATATTTTTGTGCACTTAATGTTTATGGTATGGTATTTTTTTAAAAACTTGGAACAAACATCTTTTATATATTTGAATTGTTTATTTATTAAACTCTTATTTATAATAGCAATGCAAATGTTTGAAAGTCAGTGTACAGCTTGTTGATTTTTTAACCATAAATTTCCAGCGCACATGGAATACAATGTAATTGAAATAGTACATTGTATTTATATGTTGGACTAATTCCATTATTTAATATGAGTATTGAATGTCTTTAGAAAAATTTAACTTTTATTTAAATATTTCAAATACATTCAACTGTTAATAAAAGGACACAGGTTAGTATATGCACAATATCTTGAGAGGTATTACTCTCCCCTCTTCTTGTTGCTGGCCTGACCAATGACAGTACTAGCATAGGAATCAATCTTGGACTATAGATTCTGGAGTATTGAATTTTAAGGTAACACTCTAACTAACTGAGCAGGATGGCTGAGTTGGTTACAGTGTTGCCTTAAAATTCAGATGGCTCAGTTGGTTAAAGCATTACCTTAAAATTTGATACTCAAAAATCTAACGGTCCAGGTTTGATTCCCATGCTAATACTGTCATTGGTCAGACCAGCGACACATGAAGCAGAGAGGAGAATAATTCCTCTTGAAATGTTGTGCATATACTAACTTGTATACTATACTAACAATTGAATGTATTTGGAATATTTAAATAAAAGTTAAATTTTTCTAAAAACATTCAACTCAAATTAGATCATGGAAATAGTCAACATATAAATGCAATTAAAACACCATCATCAGAAACTTTCAGGAAAACAGGAAGTGTTACATATTTGTAACTTATTTTCATTTATTCTTAGTACTCCAATTACATCCAAACACACACACACAAATATGTTTCAACATACACATATTTTCACTTGTATTGAAATGGATATGAAACTCTTGAAATAGTTGGATAAATCATAAGTTTTAAAATATAGAATGGTAATATATTTATGCTTTATCACCAATGATATTGTCAATAAGATTCAAACTTAGATCTACTTTGTTAATCATACATGTGGCAATGAATTTATTTTAATTATAATTGTTTTTGAAAGTTATATAAATGTTATCCTATGATGTTCCTTTTGACACAGTTTTTTATTTGATTAATAATCAATGATAATTTATTATTTTTGAAACTTGATGGGTTTATTTATTTGATTGCAATGCTTCTGAGCCTCATATATTTCGCTGTGCAGTAGAATTGAATTATTTGTGTGGTAGCATGATGATTGGATGGTATCTGTTAAAATTTTATGTAGGCAGTTATAATGAAGAAGTTATCAGAGCGTGTGTAAATTTGCATTTTAAACAGGCAAAACTCTCCATGCAATAGTGCCACCCTATGCCAAACAGAGTAATCAATGGATGCCAGAAGGCCTTGCATAAAATACCCATCTAGTGCCTACTCTTCCAATATCCTCAGACTAGTTTCTGGCTTGTGACCTTTGTCAGTGAGGAGCCTTGGATCTGAGAGCAGTTTTTTCTTCAAATCAATAATTATTTTAAATATTTTAATGTTCATTTTAATATCAAAAATTTATTAGTAATCGTTATAAACCAAAATAACTTTTATATAAAAAGTCTAACCGTTGAGAGACAGTAAATTCACTTTGGATCTCCTGAAAATGCAAGTGCCAGTTTATAAGTTTATCCATCATCAATAATTATACACATACATACATATATTAGTATTTTCCTGAAGGTTTGTGATGATGGTTTTCTAATTGTATTTTATATTGGACTATTTTCATCATCTAATTTGCGTATTGAATGTCTTTAGAAAATTTTAACCTTATTTAAATATTCCAAATACATTCACACTGTGCTATTACTAACAGTTGAATGTACTGGAATATTTAAATAAAGTTATAATTTTTCTAAAGGCATTCAATACGCATATTAGATGATGGAAATAGTCCAATATAAAAAAAACAAATATATATATAATTTATATTCATTTTTAGTGAGCATAAAACTATTTATAAAGTTGTTATTAATGTGTATCTCTTTATACTTTTAACAAAACGATGTACATAAAATTAAAAGATTGAAGTGGAGTTGGGATGGACATATTGCTAGAAGAGATGATAATAGATGGACAATTGAAATTTTAAATTGGATTCCAAGAGATTGTAAAAGACCCAGAAAGAGACCACATGTGAGATGGGTGGATGAAATAAGAAAGTGTGCAGGGGTGATGTGGAGAAGAGAAGCTAAAGATCGGAGAAGATGGATTAAACTTGGAGAGACCTTCATCCTGCAGTGGATTGATAATGGTTGATGATGATGATGATGATGAATTATAACCGTATACAGTATTTGAGATATAAGGATAAAGTAAAATGTAACAATTTATCTAGATAAATACTCTTCACGTAATAGAGATATATATATATGAGAAATAGTGACCTGGGCCAATTGATGAGTGCTGGTTCAACAAGAACTGCATCTTGGGGGTCATTTGTCTTTTATTGTATCATTATTTATATGAATTTAAAAAGAATGGGGAAGTATGGAGGTGTTTATTATATCTATAAGGATAAAGTAGTAATTTAAAAAAAAAACTATAATTAGCTCTTTTAGCATTAAGATTCATGATAAATTTTATTAAATACTATTTAATATTTTTAACTGTTGAAAGATAATAATAGTTTTTAAGTTATGTGTTTTGATAACTTCTTTTTTGTAATTCGTTAATTTTTTTAGAATGAACTGCAAAATCAAGTATTTAAGAATTAAATTAAAAAAATGGTCTGACTAAGATTGGGAATAGCTTATATTACTGAGGTGCATGAAACAAATTGCTTTTAGAAAAAAAAAGAAATTAATGAAAAAGTTCAGTTGATTATTCATCATGATATTATCAATAACAAGAACAGCTCTGCTGCATCAGACTTAATGGAAAAGCCCTAATCCAAAGAACTAAAGAGTTATTATTAATAAAACAACCCATAAAACAATTTAGACAAAACTTAATATGCAAACGACTACCTGAATATTAGCAATAAAAATATTATATATTCAACAATATGTACTAATTTTTCTGTGTGATAACAATTATATATAAATTCCCACTAGTGTGTGGATGTATACGTTTCTAATTAAACAAAATAAAGCATTAATTTACCAAATGAAACAGATTATCATAATTCTTTAATGTTTATAAATTAAAGCAATAATTTCAGAATATGTATGATATACTGTGAGGACAAAAGTCTCATTTGTTTCAATTACTATCGCCGCAAGACAAGTAATGCATGATTATGGGTGATTTGGACCAGAAATTTTATGTAATCCAACCTCTCTCTTCTTACTCATTGTCTAGTCTTCACCCCACACTATTTGAATTAGTTTACATTTGAACCATATTGATAAATATGCAGTAATAGTTGACATAAATTACCATGAAAACTTTTGAAAATAAATAGTAGTTAAAAGCCAATGGGTACACCTATTGTTTTTTTATGTAACAATAACAATACCGTTCTACTGAACAAAGTCGAAAACTAAAGCTTGCAAAAACTAAGCATATATATATTGTTTTTTATTTTATTTTAAATTTTGAAATATCTACAACTATATAGCATTGAAAATATAAGCAGCTTCGAAGATAAAACATTATGAAGCTGAGTACTGTTTATCAGTAATATTCTTTAGAAGCTGTCATTACAAGCTTTAATGATATTTTGTATGAATCTACTTTCTGTTTAAGATTGATGGGGGCCACCCATTGAAATAGGTGGAGCAAAACTCTTTCTATAGACAAGAAAACAATATATACTTCAGCAGTAGTTCTGATTTGCAAATCGTTTTTAATCCCTTCACAGGTGGGACTGGAATAATCTTTGTTTCATAATATCAGTTGATTCAAGAATATTTTAACAAACTGGAATTATTATTAGCTAATATAAATTATCTCTACTTTTGTAAAGATTTTTTAAAATGTTCAAAGAACAATGTTTATCTGCAAACCAGATGTTTGTCTAGTTAAAACATATATATAAAAACTAAAGAGTATTCAGTGAAAACATACTTTTATTTTTTATAATATAGATAAAAGCAGTTAACAAAACCACAACTACAACAGCTGAAATTTGAATTGTTAAGAACATAAACAGCATTTTTATTATTAATAGAATCTTTGTTATTTGTTTTTATATTTTTTATTGTTTTCTTTACAAAACAGTTTAATATATATATTAAGATTTTACTTATCTATTTAGCTATCTATCTATCTTGATTATATATATCATCATCTCGTTCTTCATATTTTCGTCACTGTGTTCATTAGTAAGATTTTACTTATCTATTTAACTATCTGTCTATCTTGATTATATACTCTTCCTCTCGTTTTTTATATTTCCATTACTGTGTTTATTTTAAGCCAATAAACATCACATGACCACCACTTCTTATGCTTGTGTATAACTGTTGTTAAAACAGGCAAAACTCACTATACGTATTGCCACACACAGCAAGCTAGAATAATCAATGGATGCCAGAAGGCTTGTGCAGTTTAAGACTCATAGTTTTGTAGTTAAGTGGAGATAAAAGGTGGCTGCTGGAGGGTTGCATTAGATCCTAAGATCTAGGTGCAGTGCTCTCAGATCCAAGGCTCCTCACTGACGAAAGCCACAAGCCAGAAACTAGTCTGGGGATATTGGATGAGTAGGCACTAGATGGGGATTTTATGCACAAGCCTTCTGGCATCCATTGATTAATCTAGCTTACTGTGTGTGGCAATACGTATAGTGAGTTTTGCCTATTTTAACTGTGTTTATTATTATTTTATATATGTATCTATCTACCTCGATTATATATCTCTTTATCTTATTCATATTTTCATCACTGTGTTTATGTATATAGTGATTATATATCTCTGCATCTCATTCATCACATTTCCAACTCTGTTTTTATCAATTTATATATGTATGTAGATGATATGAAGTTCATTAACACTTCGTAAAATATGATATCAAATTAAGATGATAAAATTACTTATTGTAACGCTATCAATGACAAACTATCATACAGTGTTATCATTTGGTTACAAAACTTTGTTGCCTAGTTACTTCAGCCTCACAGTCTCACATTGGCAAAGACGTTAATATACATAAACATTAATCAAAAACAATGGTTAGAAGTCAAACCCAAAACTTCTTACTGTGCTTTGCTTAGTTATATATGCAAACTTATGATAGATTATTTATGTAGAGAGATTGTAATTTAGGATTTTTTAGACTATATTTGTTATTGACACTATCTCAAGCAACTGATACACATGACCACATGTATGTGAAAAAAGATAGATAATCCCCGATATTTGTATTTTGTGCAGAACTAGCACTCATCATTTGGGCATGATCATATTTTCCCACACATAAGTACAGTCAGTCATTGGCTTATATCACAGTTATAATTATTAGTGCATTATTCTTGGCACATTTAGGCAGATGGATTATACTTATTGTGACAAAGGCAGTTAGTAATTTGTTTGACTTGAATGAGATTAAAAAATTCCTTTACAATCCAGGTAGTTACAACTATATACAATGATATAAAGTGAAGTTATCATTTTTGGAAATCTAATTGTCCTATATAACAAAAAGCACAAGATAGTCAAGCGTTGTTAGCCGAGAGGTCATTGCAGCCGCCGTGCAAGCAAGTAGTTGGTTGCAGATGGTTGGGGGTTTGCCTCCCGGCCCATGCTATGACATATAAAAAAAGCACAAGATAATTATCAAACCTGAAGATAAAAACTCATTTGACTTTTATGTGATTCTTGTTCAGATCCACAATGTTGAATAAGAAATGGTCACAGCAATACCTCTATAAGGCTATCTGATGAAAACAATGTGAACAAATAACTACCCTACCAAGAGCCAAAATTATTTACTCTAACTTTGAAATCATGATAGCAATACAATTTGCAATGATGATTGAAAAAGAAGATCATGTAGATCAAAAAAATTCAAAGATATAGTATTTATAAAATAAATCTAATTACAAAAAAAATCAAGTCAGATGTCACATGACCTAATTTAATAAGCTTGTATTACAAATGTTATATATAGAGCTTGCAAATAAGCTCTTAACAAGCTTTGCAGAATATCCCCAATACCAGACCGTTTTCTGCCACTGGCTTATTTGCGAGCTCTATATATAACATTTGTAATACAAGCTTATTGAATTAGGTCATGTGACAGCTACCTTGAGTTTTTTGTAATTTTATTTTTTGCTATTAAGGCTTTGATGATTTTATATTGCTAAAGCTATTAATATATGGTGTATCTGAACTTAGTTCAGTCCCATATGGGTATTTATGTTAGATAGCTGGATTGGAAGACATATGGATGTCTGAAAATTTCAGATTTTCTACTTAATAGTTATACATTAGATAAAGTTCTGGTCTTGTCCTGGTATTTTTAATCTAATGCTTGAATATCCTAGCACCTCACTAAGAATGCCAGTAGCAGAAACTGGTCTGGGGTTGGGGATATTTTGAAAAGCTTGTTAAGAGGTTATTTATTAGCTCTATATATAATCTAAAATAAATCTATATGCATTTGAAAAAAAAATTCAAATTATGTTCAAGAAAGACATGTTTTATTAGAGCATTAACAAGAATAAATTTAATAGCATATTAAAACATTTGTCTGATGCATGGAGATGCATATTTGCATAAATAAAAAGATCTGCAAATTATCACTGTATTGAGTGCAGCATTTTATTTATTCCCAAAGAGTCTCCTCATCTCATGTTTTTTATCTAATGAAATTCTATTGATTTCTAGTTGAATCAGGCAAAATTATTCTACTTGAATAATATCATTTATGAAAATGAATAATTGTATTTCCATATTAGAAAAATTTCAGCTTTTATTGAATTTTTAATTAATAGTGGCAATCCCATGTATGTGTAATATTTGGAGAGATAACCACTGAAGTACTAACTATAAATTCAGTGTCCTCTGGTATCTGCTCATATTAAAATTGAATCCACCTTCATCTTGTACTTTAAGATCTTTTAAAAACATATGGGTTAGATAATGATAATTAATGGGGGTGAATTTCAAACCATGTGAGATTTTCTTATGCTTTCATTTGAATTGGAATATATTTAAATTTACAAAACAGAATTATTTTCTACTCACTTTAACACCATTTCATATAAAACTTCAAATATCAAATATATATGCACACAATATAATATTCCAGCACAAATAAATATATAATCTAAGGGTAACAGTGATCTTGAGGTAAGTAGCTCATTATACAGAATAATGGTCATTTGATCACTGCCTGATAGTGGTATAATAAAAATATTATTGACCAGGTTTCTCAATTATTCGATGACAAATGGTTTAATAAGTTTCTGTCTTTTCTTAACATTCTCATTATGATAAGCAGATAGCATTAAATAACTGTTAGAAATCAGCTGGGCTGACTATGGGCCAAGCAAAAAATATATCCGAAGTCTTATTAGAATGTGAAAATATTCAAGCTTTATTCAGTCCCAGAGTGTACTCAGGTTATAGATCCAGTAGGCAAAAGCATAATCCTTGCACGCATATGTATATAAAGAGGTAGAGTGAATTATATATATGAATGTAATATTAAATATTATTGGAATAACTAGAGTAAAATGTGTTTCAGCCTGGTGATTGATATTTCCCCTATAAACATCATTGATAAAACATTAATTTACAGGAAAATGATATTATACTTTAATTTGTTTACATAATACATCCATGAAAATATTTAAACCTACTAAACACACATTCATACACATGTGTGTACACATACTCATATACACATGTGCACACACACTATACACATGTGCATGCACATATATATATATATCAAAATTACCCCAAGTACACAACTGAACCAGACTAGGTTTGATGCTACTCTAGTGTAAAGAATTATAAAATAACATATTTAAACTAAACAGTATGCTCAATTCCACTTACTTCCCATACACCTTTGATATTAAAATAATTTTTAAATAAGTTAATTTTTTCAGAATCATAATTTTTTAATAATAGAGATTTTTTTATTTCTTATTTTTATTCCATTTCTCTCAAAGAAGACAACCATAGCTTCATCAAGATTAATAGTGTACCCTGTATTTTTTTATGGCTATACAAAACAGAACTAAGATATTTATTTTCTAACCCTACATTTATAAACATTTATTTTTTCATTTAAGCTCAAACTATTCTGACCTATATATACCTTCTATAATTAAACTTGATAGCTATCAATCTGTATCTCATAAAATGGCTAATTTAAGAAATTATTGTTATAGAAATAAAAGATTAAATAGTTCTAGTGGGGTAGCTTTGTTTCAAAAAGGTCAATTTTATAAAAATTAGTAGAGTGTTGACTACTCTGACAAACTTGGTAAAAGTATTTTATTTAATAGTAATATTTGTAATGATGTAAATAATAAAGAAAAAATATGATTTTATTTCTTTGCCATTTAAATTGTCTTTTTATAAAATTGTATGTAAAAATAGTAATTTGTTTGGAAATAAGAAAATTGCTTGGAAAAGGGGTATTACATTGAACAATTTATTAAATAATACAAAGGAAATTTTTGATAGAAAGACTATTCCTGAAGTAGTATATTATCCCTCGTTTTTGTAAGAAGATATATATATAGCAGAGTAGTTTGAGCTTAAATAAAAGAATAATGGTACATAAAAGTAGGGTTAGAAATAAATATCTTAATTCTGCCGTGTATATTCATGAAACAGATGCAGGTCACACTATTAATTTTGATGAAGCTAAGGTTGCCTTCTTTAAGGGAAATGAAATAAAAAGAATTAAAGAATCTTTATTATTAAAAATTTATGATTCTGAAGCAATTAACTTATTTAAAAGTTTTTTTAATATCAAGACTGTATGGAAGTAATTGGAATTGTGGGTAATGTTTAGTTTAAATATGTTATTATTTTGTGTTCTTTACATTTGAGAAATCTGCTTATAGCAGTGAAACAACTGGTAGTGTATTAGAATTTATTTTCTTAGCTAGTCTGGTTGAGTTGTGAATTTGGGGTAATTTTGATTATTTATTGACTAGTTTAGCTTTATGCTTTTAATGTTTATATATATAACATTAAATAGATCATTCAAATAAACAATGCTGTTATAGTAAATCAGACACACTCCCCGCTAGACATTGGATAATATGAAAATAAGAAAGTGGCAGTCACTTTCAACATTAGTCCTTTTTATACATTAAGAAGACTGTCTTGAACAACTGTAGTTGGAGATGTGAGACTAAATCAATTCAATTATTTACTGTGAGATATTTATTAAACAAATTGTGTTTTATTTATATATTTTTACTTTGTGATTATTTTCATTACACATTTATCATTTAAATGTTTATTAGAAAGTTTAAAAAATAAAAATAAATTACTTTGTTAAAGAGAAAAGGGAAAAAACCTCAGGTCATATGCTTTCCACAAATTTATATGCACTCACCCATAAGCATCAGTTTAAAAAGCATAAGTATACCATATATGTTTAGAGATTATCATTATATAAGCAAACCTTTGCTCAGCATGCTGAAATAAGAGTTTTAATCTAGTGTGAGCCTGATATATAACCTGTTAAATGAATTATATAAACTTATTCATTCTTTAGTAGAGGAGAGATAGTCTCATTTTAAACCAAATAAAAATCAATCTGTTTAATAATTCATTGTAAATAATTGAATCTATTTATTATTACACCTCCTGATATGGTTGTTAATGACAATCTTTTGGACATCATAAGAAAACTAAATTTGAATGTGACTGTTACTTTTTTATTCTCATATTTTTAGAAGACTAGTGAGAGGTGTGTGTGTCATTTACAATAGTAGCATTTATTATTTAAACTATCTTTTTCATCGTATGACACACAAAGACCAAACTCATGTGATATTTAGGAATTTTTATTATATAATTGTTATCATTGCACACACATATATATATATATAATACTACAAATTGATGTCTGTATTTCTTCAAAATAATATATTAAATTGAGAGAGTGCAAACTTCTCAAGTGCTTGTGACTATTAGTAACCAGTTTGCACTCTCTCAATTTAATTTTCAATATCGTCTGCACTTTATAAAAATATTATTTACATATATTGCTGCAAAGTTATAACATCGAAAAACTACTGTGTAGTAAATCGGAAGATTTCACGCTGTATGTTTATAATTTGAACTCAGTCAATTAAGTGTGATGATATTTAAGATCACACTCTCTGATATAAGTACTTTGGACTGGCTTGGATATATAGAAAGACAAGTAAAGAAGAGAGTGGGAAGCACTTTTTTCTTGTTAAATTCTCTGTCCCAGTGCTTAAGATCTGATTGGTTACTAATAGTCACAGGCGCTTGAGAAATTTGCACTCTCTCAATTTAATTTTCAATACCGTCTGCGCTTTATAAAAATATTATTTATAAAATAATATATGTAAACTTATAAATAAATATTAGAAATTACAGTAATTAAAATTTGTTAAAAAGAACAAAAAATATAAACATCACTTAGGTCTGCTTTCAACTATCCTTGTAATCTTTGTCAACTAATACTTTGAAAGGTCAACTTTCCCATAATTCCATGATCTTAATGTTTGCTGCCTGCCTATTGATTAAGTCTTGTTTGTATTTATATATTAACATAGCTTCCTTGATTTTTCTTTTATTATTATTTCTTTCAGTTTGCAATATTTTTAAATTATTATATTATATATGTAAAATAAAGAACATGCTAATATGACTAAACAAGATTATTTTTTATGATAAATGCTACAAGAGAACACATTCAAAATCTTTATCTAGAATTGTCCCTATTCCCAGAGCAGTTTTGAGCTATGGCTCCCTTCGGTGAGGAGCTAGGACATAAGATTCAAAATACCGCTTCAAGTTAAGCATTTATCTAATAGTTAAGTCTTAAGAAGATCTGAAAATTTCAGAGATCTACATGTCTTTAAATTCAGCTTTCCAACTGAAATAATCATATGGGCCTGAACTTAATTCAGATACCCCATATATTAATAGGCTTAGCAATTTAATTTAACCAAAATCCTAACAGATAATAATAATAGTAATAAAACCAAGTCATATATCACATGACTGATATAGCTTGCATGTACAAATATATAAAATAAAGAGCATGTTAATAGCTCTAAACAAGCTTTTTTATGATAAATGCTACAAAAAAACAATCAAAATCTTTATGTAGGATTGTCCCCATCCCAGGCCAGTTTCAAGCTATGACTCTCTTCAGCGAGGAGCTAGGACACTAGCCTCAAAATATATTGTAACCATATATTTAACTTTATGGGTTAGATATATGTTTTAGCATTGAAAAAAAAAATTATATAAGATTATAACATATAAATTTCTTTTTCTATACTATTTTAACAAGAATCTTCATGGTAATTAAAGTAATTCAATTAGCCTATTTAGTTAGTAGTTATTTAAAAGGTTATATTAGATTGTTTAAAATTTACTTGAAAGAATAATTAATATTTTTAAACTAAAGATGTGTTAATCTAGAGATCACTGTTTCAAATAGATGTAATAAATAAAGTTAATTTATGCTATTACTTTGTTATGATTTTTAATTGTTAATTTTTAAAATATGTAATTTTAAAGTAATAGTTATGATTTATTAAATATCAATTTATGTGAGGGTATTATGATAATAAGTATAATTGATTGGGATTAGTATTAATTTTAAATAAATTAGTCACTGGATAATTGATTTTCATTACATTAAAAATGTTTATATTTACTGTACATGTGTGTGTGTGAATGATTAGTGCATGCAGATGAAATATTGAAAGTTTAAAAGATTTATTAAAAGTATATTTTTTAAAAATGGGTACATTCAATCAGTTTTTAATTATAATAAAACTAAGCTTTTAAATACTACAAGAGAAAGAGTAAAAAAGAGATATTTGAATAAAAAGAATGTTTGATCTGAAAAAAAATAGATAATTTTTATTAGTATTAAATAAATTATTTATTGTAGTAATTAAGCTGTAATTAAAAAGTTCATTTACTAGAAGATCAAATGATCTAATCATCTGCATTAATAGTGTTCAAGGTCAGATCAATTAACAAGATAAAAGTAAGCTTGTAATTTAAGTATTATAATGAATACCAGGAGAAGATTGGTTTAAAATACCAGAAATAGAGTAAAAATGCTGATGTGCATGGTTGTATAAAATACACACATTAATAAATGAAAAATAATTAATTTAAATTTTATTATTAAAATTGTAACTTCACTTTATTTTTGCATTATTTGGTTTTATTTAATTATTATTTTTTTCTTAAAGTTAACTTAGAAATCTAAGTTTTATATTTCATCATAATTATACCTGAATAGGAAAAATATATCCATAGCAATATTCCTCCTGAAAGCATATGCTCAACTAATTCATGAAATAATTAGTTTAAAAAAACTGTAAAAAAAAAAAGTGTTTCAAAAGAATCAAAATGAAAAAAAAATTAACATAAGGAAAAGTATGTTGTTTCATTTTTATATAAATATTAGCTAAATTCTGACCTTTAGATATAAGTCTATTTCTGACATGCTTTAACTAACTTTCAATTAGTTATTAATACTAATTATTGTTACAAAAAATAGTCAATATACTTATAGGAAGCTAAAATATAGATTGATGAACTTCTATAATATTAGGACTTGTTCTTATGTACTTAAAAAAAGAATATAGTCAAATGTTAGTGGCCTAGTGGTTAGCATAGCTGCCTTCCAAGCAGCTGTCCCAGGTTTGCTTCCCAGTCAATGTTTTGACACACACACACACACATATATAAAAGAATGTATAAAGTCATAATATGAAAGAATGATAAAGGAGGGAATTTACATTAGTGAAATTAAACCTGAATTAAACAGGATGTTAATAGAAATGAAAAAAAAGAAAATAATAGGTTTGTTAATTAAATGTTGTTAAGGTATTTTTTGGGATAGGTATATAAATGTAAAAAATTTGATTAAGTTGAGATTGTTTGTAATAGAAAAGATATTGAGGTAAAAAGAATTTTTATTTTTCTTAAATATTTTTGCATTTATTTGGAATATGTGGTATTCATTATTATATATTTGTATTTTTAAATGTTCCTTGAAATAGACTGTTTAAAATAGTCAAAACGTTGGATGTATTTTATTTTTATTATAGTCACATAAAATCAAATTTTAAAAAGAAGTTTGATGTATTCATTGACATATATGAAAAATTATGAATTATTTTGAAAAGAAAAAATGTGTAGATGATATTTTAAATTCATTAAAAAGAATAATTATAATTTAATTTTGCAGTGCTTAAAAAGTCAAATTATTATAATAATAAATCTTTATTAAGGACAATTTATAATTAAAATTGTTGCCTGTTTATTACTCCTCTGATGTCTATTGCCATTAAAATGTGTTTTGAAAGACACTGTTTGCTACTAGAATTATATGCTATCAGCTCTCATGATTATTTTGAAGTTGTTAAATTTCATTGCAAACATTTTTTCAAGAAATTTTATTATAAATCCTCATCTTTGTATCTGATTTATCTTAATAAAGGACTGTTGTGTTCCCATAATACTTCAATAAAAAGCAGAAAAAGGACTTCAACCAAGAGATAATATCACCAAGGTAAAGAGCATTTAATCTCTGATATATAAAATAAAAAATGGATATTATAATAATGCATATATTTTTGATATATTTAAAATTATTACATTATATTATTATTATCACTAATTATGATATCATAAATATGTTTTTAAGACTAATATTCAAGAAATGGAATTGGCAGAACATATGATAAAAAGATGTTTATTTTGTGAGTTAGTTTTTTTATTAATCTAGAGTTTTCTGAATGATTATTTAAAATTATACAAACAATTGTAACAAGAGGTATAACAGTCTTCTATATAAAATATTGAATTTCAAAAATCTCACACACTTCACTTTTTAGCAAAAAAAAACTTTTATTATTAATAACAGTTTCGACTGTACTATGCAGTCTTCATCAGATCTTCATATATATTTATGAAAAGTATTTCATGAATGATTATAAATGTCAGTATATGTGTGAGAATTTTAAATAGTTTATAATTAAAGTATTGACATGATTATACAATAATAGTTTTGTTGGTGTACATACAATCTTAAACTGAGGAATTGAATTATATGCATTTTGTATGTGTGATCAAGATAGATAATTATTCATATGTTTATTAATTGTGTATTATTTTGAGGAAATTTTAAATGGGTATTATATTACTTTTATATACGCTTAGCTCCTCTGTGAAAGATAGTGTTCCTCATTCATTCATTAACACCACCTGCACATAGTACCAGATTCTCATTCACATTTTTACTAATTCATATTTCCCTTATACACATTGCCTAGAATTTTAATATTGGAGTATATTTGTGGTATATATCCATAGGAATGTTCAACATTATAATTCATTATTAGCTCCAATATAATTTTTTAACTTAAAGCATATGATCAGTATCAAGCATAGTTATTTCCTCACCGGAACAAAGATATTGTTAATATTATAATTGTCATAGATGGCATAATTATTATTGCTTTCATATTAAGATCTATTAAGCATCTCCACACTGATTTTCAATACTGTGTTTGATTAAAAAAAGTATATATTTTCTCCTAGTAGTCTGGACAAGGACATATAGATATATGGTTTTACTTTATGGGTACAGAATTGGAAATAAAGATCGTATTTGATAAATAGGAAAACTATTAGGGTACTGAATATATCTTATGAGATAAAATTGTAGAAATTGGTTTTAAAAAAGATATTGTTGTTAATATTTGTAAATATGGTACAGTAGATCAAAAGAAATAATAAATATTATTGTAAATAAATATTTTATTATTCATTAAATGCATTTTCATTTCATTGCTATTACATCATCAGTGCATTAACACATCTATTTATAAGTAAATCTACTTTAATAATATTTGCATTAGTAATTATATTTTAAAAATACATTTTAATGGCTTAATAATGATTTAATTATTCTACCTGGATTCTTAGAAGATAAATGTTATATTATTATTTTTTTTATGTGTCATAGCATCGGCTGGGAAGCGAACCCACTAACCCGGGACAACTGCTTGTAAGGCAGCTGTGCTGATCTCTCGACCACCATTTCAAATGCACTTTTTATGTAGTTGGCAGCATAAAAATACCGTTACTGACTTCGATATTATTTTGATATTACTTATTCAGAAAATATAAAATTCTGTATTTTATGGTAAGTAAAAGTGAAATAATTATACTTAAATAATTGTCAAGTATTTAGAAATGTTTTTCAAGTTACTAATGATATATTTCTTAAGTATCTAAGCACTCTGTTATTATGTATTTTCATTTCTACTTTATCACAAATACTAAGATTCCAAAATAAACTTAGAGACATGTCAAATGGTCAATGTCTAGCTTACATAATAATCATCACACTTTTTGTTAAAAAGTCAAAATATTACCATTAACATTTTATACCAAATGAATTTTATTCTAAATTTGAACCCTGAGATCAAGATATTTCAAAACATGAAATATGATATTTTAAACTTGCAAAAGAACTTATATTTGAGATAAATATATTTTAAGACATAAGATAACATATTTAAAATGGAAAAGAACCTATATTTAAAATAAAGATATTTTAAGAACTAAGATAAAATATTTTGAGTTATAAAAAAATCTTTTTTTAATAATTATATTTAGCTATTGTATTGTCTACAAGTGGACTCATACTGTGGTGATTAAAATTTTTATATTATATGATGCCTGTTCATATAACTTTTGACTGCTAGACATCACTTCTTTGTCCGATCAATGGTCAGTGGCCAATTGATTGCTGGGTTACAATATATATTGTGCCCTTTTCTATAGGTCAGTAATAGTTTATAACAGTCAATTACTAAAAATTTTAAATTTAGAATATGTTCTTTTAATATGGTAATTGTATTAAGTCAATTATATCTTTAAAGTACAATTTGAAGCTAAAGCAAATACGTAGTATATAAAATTATAGCGAATTATTTAAAAATAGTTATGTAAAGCTTTAAAATATTGTTTCATATGGTTGTAAAAGCTGGCCATATTAAATAACACAGCTATAAATAATTAAAAGTATATTTAAAAATTCGATTTTAATAGTTTAAAAACGTATAATTTAATAAATGCTATGTTTAAATTTGTAATCATATTTAAATAGTCAAAATTAATATAGTATATTTTAAAATAAACTTTGTGATGGTGAAAATTATATCTAATTCTATATTTTCTAAATTGTTCTTCCAAATTTTTTATAATTATTTTATATAATATAATAAGTGTATCAATTTTATAAATCTGGGCAGAGAAATAGATTGAAAATCGTCTATGACTTGTATATTACATACGTTCACACACACGCATGTTTGAATTAATAACAAAGTTTAAAATATTTTAAAAGTTATATTATAGAATTGGATAGAATTATTGTCTATCATAAAAGCAAATAATAAAAAATATTAAGTTAACTATTGTTATTGCATATTTAAATGTTGTAATGTTTTAAATAGTATCATAAAGACGAATACAGTTATAATAAAAATTAAATATTTTATTTAAATAAAAACAAGATAAATTGAATATTAAGAAATGGAATAAGTTATTAAATGTTATTTTAAAAGTTATTTTAAAAGATTAAATAATTTAAATAAAGTTATAATTGAATTAAAAGTGGTATTTTAAATAATATTTTTTAAATTTTATTACGTCATAATTTCTAATTTTAAAATTCAATTCTACTATAAACTAAAAATATGTAAATTTGTTCTCAAGTTAAAGTAAGAATCAACCAATCAAAAGAGGTATTCTTACAGACTATAAATATGAATTGCACAGGGGTATAGGGGGAGATTAATAATGTATTGAAACCAGAGAAAGGTAAATTATAGCTATCAAAGAGAGTGTAAACTAACAAATATTTTAATAATTTCGTTTGGAAAAGAGAGTGTAAACTAACAAATATTTTAATAATTTCGTTTAACATGCTTTGTTAAATTTTTTAAAGTTCCTTTATCAGTCGTATTTTATCTAAAAGTTTAACCTAAACTTCACAATAAAGGATGGATATACTACGAAATAAAATGGATAGAAATTGTAATACTGTAAAAATGTTTGGAATATTTATTGATACAGCTTTATTAATGCATAACCAAAGAACTGTTTTGGTACATAAAAAACCACAGCTCGGACATCATACGGAGTCTAATGAAAAAATTGGAGACGCATTATTATTTATAAGCCTATCCAAGATTTATTTTTTAAATAGTAATAAGACAATTATATTTCATGAATTATTTTATATAATATGATATTCAAAGGAGTAAAATGTTATATCCTTTCTGAAGGTAACATTTTTTTTTATTTTAAAAGAGATTTATAAAAAAATACTAAACAAAAGTTTAAATGTATCAAGAAGGAAACATAGATAAAAAAGTGAACACATAGATGAATAAAAGATGGATCCATGGAAATACAAATAGTACTTAAAAGTTTATCGAATATTTTTAAAGTTAAATTAGATGGATTGATGCATCGGATTACGCAGAGAATATTGGTAGAGGAGATTAAGAAGCTTCACGGGATTAATTAATATTATGATTTAATAATCATCATCTTAAATACTAAAACCAAGGATTATTTTCTATAAATTTTACTAAATGGATTAATAATTATTTTTATTTTAAACTTTAACGTGCTTGGAGAACATTTTTAAAAACTCTAGAGAAAATAATAAACATTTTGGACTTATCAGGAACTATCGTCAAGAAAATATGTAATTATAGTTTTGATTCCTTTTATTTTGTTAACCTAGTTTAAATCTAAATTTTTATATATAAGATTAGGAAAAACATAAAAACATTAATTTATTAATATTAAATTTTATAATATAACAATATAATAATTTAGCTAAAAATATTTTAATATAAAGTGTATGGGTGTGAATTTTTTTTTTATATTCGCAATGCTCAAGTGGATAAAGGAAGCCTACTGAACACGATGACTAGATAAAGGTTATTGGTAATAATAATGACTATTGATAATTTATAATGTATATTTTTTTTTCTTTAGATCATCCATAAATTGGAAGAATGAAGTGTAAAAGTTTTTTACTTATATGTACCGCATTTCATACATTTTAAAAAACATTATGAGATAGGATTGATTTGAAAATATGCATACGACATTTTTTTATTTTTTATTAGTGATATAATCCAACATAACAAATAATTATGTGATTCTTTTAAAAATTTTCATGTTAGGGTATTCAAATATTGTCTAAGTAGATTGCATATGATTAGACATATAGAATAATGAAGTAAGCAGACTTTTCTTGTGGAACCGCTAGATTGTTTAACTATTAATGAATTTTATTTATTGTTTTGTAAATGCAGATAGTTATTTATCGATGTAAGATGTGGAAAATCTTAAGAAATAATTTTGAGATAGTGGTTTGGAAGTATTTAGTGAACTGGAAACCAAGATGATGTTTTAAGAAATAGGATGTTATAAGGAATGGAAATAATATTTAGTTTTTATGTGGTTATCAGCATAGTTAACAAAGCCCTATGACTGATACACATTTTATTGGTCAGTGTTTATATTTCTTTAAATATTTGATGTTCTAATAAAGCTGAAGAAATAGCTTTAACATTGTCCCTGTATTAGAGGATATTAGGCAGGTAAATGTCATACCTCTTTGCACTGTGCCATGATTTTGAGATATGTCAAGAGTAATACTCTAGCTTTCTTCCTTAATCCTATGCATCTGTTTTCGCTATCTTTATTTCATGTAACTGCATCATTCAGTAAGATATGTTTAAGAGAAATGATAAATAATTTAGAACTTAGGTTATGCTATCGTTTTGTATAAGATTGGTTTATTTGCTTAGAAGGAATAGGACGTTATAACTTAAAATTGAAGATCCAAAGTATCCTAAGGAAAGAAAAGAATCATAGAATATATTTTGAATTTTATTTTCAGAAATGAAATATAAACTTTTTTAAAATAAGGTATCTAAACAAAGATATTTTTTTAAAGTGATAATAATTTTAAAATGCTTTAGTATTATTTTTTTTTAAGAGAAAAATAAGTATTGCATATTTTTTTTAAAATACAATAGTACAAAGTAAATTATGTAAACAATATGCATAGTATATTTTTTGTTTATTGATTAACAGAAATATATTGATGATTACACTTATATCATACTAAAGTAAGGCTTAAAGAAGAATATATTATGATTAGTAAACATTGTGTGATAAATACTAAAATCTAGTATTGAATTTTGGATAATATTTTGTGTAACATCTTTGACTTTGCAAGATGAAATTTTTTTTAATATTTTGAAAAGTCCATACTCATTATAAAATTTTGTTTTCTATAGAATGTTTTCTAAGTATGAATTTTTAAAATAAGATAGTTTAATAATATTAAGGATAAAATGCTGTTGCTAATAAAGTAGATAAATATATTTGTAATAAGTTAACCATAATGAGAAACCAAATAGTAACATTTTTTTTTAATTTTGTCCTAAATCTAAAATAAAGATATAATTGAAATATAAATTATTTTTTTATAACCCGGTAGATCAAACTGTAAAGTAAAAAAAGTTAAGGATATCCACTGTAAATAATGTAAATAAATTGTTTATTTATTTGTTGTTAGTAATAAACTTTGTTAAATTTTGTTATTTAAAAAATTTTGTGTCCGAGTTATTTATTTCTCCACATCGCTGCATGAAAACACAATATATGCATAATAATCGAAACAAATATATAATTTTGCACAAAAGATAAGTAGAGAATTATTTTAAGAATTTTAAATATTTTATTGGTATTCATTTAATTAAATAATTATAATCTTACATTGTTTTATTGGTCATAAATCAGTTATTACAATATTATATTAAATTATATGCTATCAGTTGCCACACATATTTTGTTTGTCAGATTATTAAAATGCTACCACATATTTATTATATCATTACATGAAGATATAAGATCATATTATATTATTTTATTATTTTATTATGGTAATAAAAATATAACGAAAAGAAAAGATATCCAGTAGTAATTAAACAATGAAGAATATTATTATTATTATTTATTATTATTAGTTTAAGTGTAGTAGATTATGACATAAAATCCCTTCTCATATTTTACTACCGTATTTTAAAATTAACTTAGAATAAACTTTATGAACCTGAGATTATTTTATTGAGCTAGATTACTACAAATAGAAGATTAAGACTTAATTATTAGTTTAATCTTAGTGAGTAGAAGTTATTAAAGTCATAAGAATACTATGAGTTTGTTATTTGAAATAGTAATAAAGGGGGGATAGTGTTCTTATGCCATTGAGGTAGTATCCTGTGGGATATTGGCTCAATGTAATTATCTTGTCACCTGTATTTTCACTTCAAGTCTCATGAAAATATTAAATATTTATTTAATTTATTTTTATAAACTGAACCTTATTCGTATTTTAAAATTGAGCTAGTGAAATATTTTAAATTTAATGCTGAATATTTTAGTTGTTAATTATTAACTGAGATAGAACCTGTTTTATTTCATATCATATATTATCTGGAAGTGAAGATACACAAGATTACAGGTTAGAATATATATATATATATTGTAATGAATAATATTAGTTGTCAGAGAAAATTCTCAAGATATTATTGCTTATAAAAATTATACTTTTCTTGTCTGTGTGTGTGTAATAATAAAACTTAATAAAAATTAAAATCTGATCAGTTTCCAAATGATAAATATATTATCTACTGCACTCTGGATAAGTATGACTCCTTAACTATCTAAAGTCCTCAGACTCCTAATTTGTTAGAAAAATTATTAAAACCACAGCTTTAATAAGAAAATGATTAATTCTACAAATATACATTTCATTAAATTAATTTTACCTTATATTCTAGATTATATTTGAATAATTTGATTCTATTTGTTTAACCAAAATTATATTCAAAATATTCTTTCATTTTTCAAATAAAATAAACAAACTTTCCCTTATTTAGTAAAAATTAGCCTTCTTTTAATAACAAGGTCTTAAAACACACATGAGTAGTTCTCACAATAATATAAGATTCTGAGAAATTCTATATTTCTATATTTTTTAATATACTGTGTTAACTATTCAGTGATAAAATTATTAGGAACTATATATAAAACACTAAGTCATTGCAAGCAATTAACAGCTTTTATCTATAGAAGTTTTATATATGATAATATATATTTTTTCATTTTACATTATATTCTTTCTTTATAATGGAGGCAAAAGCTAGCATATTATAAATCTATTATGAAGAAATTTTGGAGGAAAGAGATTAAATAGATTGTTATTTGTATACATTCTGTATGGATAATTTTTATAGTTAAATCAGTATTAAAAACCTCTTTAATACAATAGTAAAACAAACTGTTAAAAAAGACAGTATTATCAATTAATATTCTGAACTTTCAGAAATACTCCAATGAATTTAAATTAATACTTAAGACTTTGAAGATGGCTCAGATTTGACATCAATAAAAAAAAAACTAATACTTCATTCTACTAAGAAGTAGCTGGTATAAATAAACATAAATTTACGAGGAAATTTTCAACTGAAATAAGATAATCTTCAAAGACAATATGGATTATGAAAATATTTAAAAATAATTCATTAAGAAGAATTTAATAGCTAGAATTCTATAAAATGGTACAAAAATTAAATAATGATATAAGAAAATATAATAATGACTTAAAAGTCTTAAAAGTGCAAAACAATATAGAGATACTAGAAATAAAATTCTTTCAATATTAAAAAGAAAAGAGGAAACTATTAATAAAAAGAGGAATGACATCATAAAATACAAGTAAGAATTTTATAAAAAACAGGCAAAAACTCACTATACATATTGCCACACTGCAAGCTAGAGTAATCAATGGATGTCAAAAGGCTTGTGCATAAAATCCCCATCTAGTGCCTACTCATCCAATATCCCTAGACTAGTTTCTGGCTTATGGCCTTCATCACCAGTGATGAAGCCTATGTTTCAACCGAACAGTCTGGGCACATTGGATAGCAGTACTAGAGGAGGATTTTGGTGCACAATGTGCATTCGTTAATTACTCTAGCTTTAAGTGTGACAATATGTATAGTGAGTTTTTGCCTGTTTTAATAACAGTTAAAAGCAAGCATAAAAAATGGTAATCATGTGATGTTTATTGGCTTAAGTATTTTATAATGAGTTGTATAGTTATAAAAAACAAAAATTTTTTTATACAAGAAATTTATGAAATTATCACTGATATGCTGAAAAAACAGATGAAATAAAAACATTGGCAATATTATATACAAAATAACTTAAAAGTGAAAATAAACCAGATGATTGAAAAATGCATTGGTAATATATATTTTTAGAAGATGTTAAAAATTACTAGGAATTATAGAATTATCAATATCATTAATCAAGATTTTACAGAATATTTACAATATTGGAACACAAGTATATTGTCTATACTAAAATTATTGTAATTTGAAGGGATTTGAACTCGGACTTTTTGCCTTCCTACAGCTATATTCTCCATCCTATACAACCAATACACATGACTACATACATAAACCGAGCATTTATTATGTATGGTAGCTGATGATCTGGACTAACCAATGAGTGTTAGTTCAGCACCAAATACTTATATTGGAGATTATGTTGTTCACATGTATGTTGTCATATGTATCAATTGTATAAGATGAATTGAATAACAGTGGGAAGTGTGAAAGTCTGAGTTCAAATCCCTTCTAAAATATTTTTAATAGTAATTACAACTTTCTTATAGTTATCTTCTACACTTGAATCATCAAGAAAACCATACTAGATTTAAAAGTATTTTTAGCTCTGATACCATATCCAACTATTGAAAGAATTTATGGTAAGGACCAATGAAGATGACTATTCATTTCACATTGGATTTGTTAATTATGAAATAGCATTTGATTCTATAAGCATTTCCTTACTGATTTAAAATTTTAATTACGGATTTTAAGACCCAAAATATTATCATGTTCTAAAGAATATTTATGAACATGTGGGTGCAGTGTTTAAATTATATGTTGATGTTAATATGATTAAAATTGATAAAAATGTCAAATAAAATGATTCCATATCTCCAAAATTTTTTACTTCAGTTTTACAAGAAGTATTTTTATTAAAACAGACAAAATTGACTATACATATTGCCACTCAGTGCAAGCCAAAGTAATCAATGGATTTCAAAAGGCTTGTGCATAAAATCTCCATCTAGTGCCTACTCATCCAATATCCCCAGATTAGTTTCTGGTTTGTGGCCTTTGTCAGTAAGAAGCCTTGGATCTGAGAGCACTGCAGCTAGATCTTAGGATCCAATGCAACCCTCCAGCAGTCATCTTTTATTTCTACTTAACTTCAAAACTATGAAACTTAAATTGAAAACACTATAATATTTTCAATCCAAGCTCATCAGCTTATACAGTCATATATTGGATGAGTAAGCACTAGATGGGGATTTTATGCACAAGACTTCTGGCATCCATTGATTACTCTGGCTTGCACTGAGTGGCAATACATATAGTGAGTTTTGACTGTTTTAATAACAATTAAGAGCAAGGATAAAAAATAGTTATCATGTAATGTTTATTGGCTTAAAACCAATCCTGCCTAATAGGATAGTGGTGGCTATGATTATTAAAGAACCAAAGACACCAAAATGTATAGGTACTGCACTGAGTTCAGACCTTTATGACTGTATAAGCTGATGAGCTTGGATTAAAAATATTATAGTGTTTTTAATTTAGGTATCATAGTTTTGTAGTTAAGTAAAAATAAAAGATGGCTGCTGGAGGGTTGTATTAAATCCTAAGATCTAGCTGCAGTGCTCTTAGATCCAAGGCTCCTCACTGATGAAAGCTACAGGCCAGAAACTAGTCTAGGATATTGGATGAGTAGGTACTAGATGGGGATTTTATGCACAAGCCTTCTGGCATCCATTGATTACTCTGGCTTGTACTGAGTGTCAATACATATAGTGAGTTTTGCCTGTTTTAATAACAGTTAAGAGCAAGCATAAGAAATAGTGATCATGTGATGTTTAAGTATTTTTATGTGTTAAAATGAGTTTATAAGGAAATAAAAAATATATAGATATTTAAGCATTTAGAGTTATAGATATTGTAGTTGTTTTTGCAGAGTATCAAGAAATGTTGCAAATATTGTATGATAAATGTAAAAAAGTAGGATTAAAAATAAAAAAAAAAATTAAAAGTAATATTCAATGAATTTTCACAGAAAAAAGATTGCTAGTCCATGAATTAAAAGGATTGAATGTCTCCAAATAACTCAGGCATACTATTAATACAAATGGAAACTTTAAATATAAAATTAATTATAGAATTGAACATGGATTGAATATTTTTGCAGAAGTAATTTAACATTAATAGGAAATATGCTGATGTGTTTGAAAGTGGTTTTTAATAAATTCGTCTCACCAGTTTTTACATATCGATCTAAGATCTGAACACTTAACCGAAGGGCAATGGAGAGACTTCAGGCCTTTCAGTGAGTATAAATATTTTCATGTTAGAAATAATAAAAATAATTGAAACAAAATACATGAGTAAAAGAACAAACCATTTCATTAATATCACTGACAAAAATTAATTGACTGAAATTAAGTTCTTTTTTACACATTATTGAAAGAGATGATCTTTTTTATACATTATTGAAAGAGATGATAACAGATGTACAAACAGATATTAAACTGAATTTCATGAGATTGTAAAAGATTAAAAAGGCAGTATGTGAGATGAATATATGAAATAAGTAAGTTTGTTAATATAATGTAGAGAAAAGATGTTATGGATTGGAAAATTTGGATTAAATTTGGGGAAGTTAATCCTACAGTGGATTGATAGTAATTGAAAATGATGATTGTTATAATTAATAAAAAAAAATTTTGTTAACAACACAACAGTTGCTAGTCATGGTTAAAAATGTGATGATTTGACATCGCTTCTGACCATTCAAATTCCATCACTTTTAATGGTACGGTTAAGATTTTACCGTCATTTGAAAAATTAGAAAAAGTTCCGTAAGATGCTGCCCTCTCTTGAATTATTTTACAAGTAAAAAATCAATAAAACGGTCTCGAAACTTTAACAAAAAAAGTAGGTGTGCTCTTCTTGAATCTTATTGGCTGTTACATTTTGACACAAAGAAAATAAAATGTCAATAACTCAAAAGTTACGATTTGTTTTTGTTTCATTTCGAAAATGATAAACGAATGTTTTAGACCATTTTAAATGTATTTTTTGACAAATTACAAATTATTTTGATAAAATATGCTAAAAATAAAATTATTTTAGAAAAATAGTTAAGTCTTTAACAAAATTATTTCCTTTTTTTCCAGCGTAAAATTAGCAAAGAAAATCACTGACATCATAAAACGTTTTCTTTGGAGAAAAATTTTCCTTTTACAATTGCCGCTCACAAATATTTTGATAATTATAAAGAGAAATTTGTTTTTGAAAAAAACTTTTGTTCACTTTCATATTCTGACAAATTATTAATATACTTTTTACAAACGAAACTAAAGTGAATATAATATTAAAAGATGAATATATTTTGATGATTGAATTTGTGTTTTGACACTTCACTTTGTAAATTGATCAATTAAAAATTTAGACTTTTACCTCACTTGGCCAATAAAATAATCAGCAAAAAAGAGGTTAAGAGTTTAGTTTTTATATGAATACAAATTTCCCTACCCAAGTCACATCTAAGGGTTTATGACCAATCCAGATAATTTTTGTTAGAGATATATTATTATGTAGGCATTTCATACTATAGCCTATGAGAATTGTCAATAAAAGAGTGTCTGGTTATCATAATCTATATGTTAAAATGTTTGCATTAAACTTTCTGTGCAAATAAATGTTGGTGCAATGACTGTAAAGAAATATGATTGGATTATGACATATCCTTTGTCGTGGCAATTGAGATGGCATACTCCTACAAATAGTAATTCCACATTTTGATTTCACATTGGTATATAAAATGAGATATATGAAGTACGTAATTATTAATTTTATGTATCTTTTTATAATAGCACTACTATTTATAAGCAAGAATATATACTTTTCTTTGTTTCAATGATGAAATCAGGTTGTATAACACAAATATAAAGAAAAAATCCATTCATTATACACTTGAATATAATATTTTTATAATTTATTATTCACTTAAAATTTTGAGAGTTATTTTTCATTTTCAAAATTAATTAATATCTCTATATAGATCAGTCAAAACTTAAGTCAATAAAAGGTTATAATAGCATTTTTATTTAAGTACCAATGAGTTGATTTATGAAAGATTTTGAAATAATACTAAACAATGCAAAAAAAAAAAAAGGATTGGAAGGTTTTTAACAAATATGAATTATATAGAGTAAAAAGTCTGATTAGTGACTCGTGGTACAATTGTTAGGAAAGATATTGGCAAATGTAAACATTAGTGGAAGCGATAGTACCAGCCCTCTTAATCTTACACAGAATACTTTTTTGGATATATTGAAAATCTTAATTAATCTATTAAGTTTATATCAACATTTTAACTGACTATAAAAAAATTGATATAGATATACACTATATTTTACATAAAATCTCAATTCAAATATATTGTAGATTGTTGTTGTAGAAGTATATCCATTTTTGTGAAATATTTATCAAAATAAAACTAAATATTGAAAACTATATTATTTTAAGTACTAATGAAAACAAATACCATCACATATACTGAAATGCTTAACCTCTCTTTAAGTAAAAATGTTTGACATCAGTGAAACTAATGCCAAAGGCAGGCCATACTTAAATTTTCACAGTATGTAGATGCTTAGTATAAAAAGAAAATATGTTCATTATCTTTGATGAATACATCACAGAAGATAATAAAGCTAATTTTTTTTTTAAAAATGCAAAAAAAAAAATCACATGTAGTTACTGAATTGAGAGTTCCACGTGCAGTCATTATTACATCTGATTGGCTGTCACATAAGCATGTTTAAGGCGCTTCTGTTGAATGTTTTAGCCTTGTACGTTATTATTAGTTTTAAAAAACTAAATATTAACCTCAAATAGGATGACAAAGTAAAATAACTAATGAAATGATTTTAAAGTATTATTGTTGTTAATTTAAAGCAAGAATAACTTTTTATTCTTTCAATTTTATAAACTGTTTTGATATCATTAATGAAATCATTTTATAAGTTGGATAAATATTTGTGAAATAAATTTTGACTTTCATGAGATGGTTGACATTTTTAGTTATCTTAATATAATTCATCATCATCATTGTCAACCATTATCAATCCACTGCAGGATGAAGGTCTCTCCAAGTTCACTCCATCTTCTCCAATCTCCAACCTCTTTTTTCCACATCACCCCTGCACACTTTCTTATTTTATTCATCCATCTCACATGTGGTCTCTTTCTGGGTCTTTAGTATAATTATCATGCCGTAATTAATTTTGATAGAGTCTATCAAAAGTTATGACCAAATTGAAATTCTAATAATAATCTAGCAAAAAACAAACTAAGAGGATAAATAAAAAAGAAATAATCCAAATAAAAGTTATAGTGATCAGATTTTAATACATCAGTTAGCACTTACTATCTCAGTTGCATTGAAAATGAAAAATTTAATAATCTGATATAGCCATGTGATGAGAATCTAATTTATTAGTTAGTTGGTTAGTAAATTCCTGACATATTTTTGTGTTGGAGGAGTTAAGAAAACTGCCAGAGTGATTTTACGAAATAATTTTAAAAAAATTAAATATGGTTTTATTTGCAGACAACTTGCAGATAAATTATTTTATGCACTGCATTATAAACTTGATATTTAAAAAGTTCTCAATAAGTAGATATTAGTAATATTTGGGAATATAAAAATATAATTTATACTTAGAAGAGAAATAAGTTGGACCTGAATAGTACTTTCCAATTGTCTAATCAAAAGTGAAAATTCACATTCTAAACATAGGATAGTACTTGTTACTAAGTAGCTATCAAGATTTAGATTATCAACTAGCTATCAAGATTTAAGCTTCAAAAACTGCTCTTACAAAAACCATTCTTTCAGAGAAAATACATTTATCACGACAGTTAAATAACTGCAAATTGTTTTGGAAGTAAAAACAATTAATTGAACAGAGTTCATGGTATTGGATTTGTCATATTTATTGTTTATTTTTGAATTGCTATTAATATTAATGGTTATTTATGACATAAAAAATATTTGTGCACTGACACATAAATGTATTTTATTGGGCCTATATTTTATCATTATATTTAGTAAATACATTTTGCTGATAAGGTTACATACATCAATATCATCACATGATCACCATTTCTTATGCTTGTTCATAACTGTTATTAAAACAGGCAAAACTCTCTATACAGTAATGCCACTCAGTGCAAGCCAGAGTAATGAATAGATGGAAATTTTATGCACAAGCTTTATAGCATCCATTGATTACTCTAGCTTGCACTGAGTGGCAATATGTATAGAGAGTTTTGCCTGTTTACATCAATATCATTAAAGGATTTGGGTTATTTTTAGAGATTTTGTTACATGTATTGGTAACAACAGTAAATTTTGACTCAATATTATTGGGAATAAGATCATTGACTTTGTCAAAGCAGGTAATCTGCCATATTGGAATTTTGCACAACAACTGGATTATCAACAAAAAAATGTTTAGCCATTGTCAAGCATTGGGGGTCGAGAGATCAGCGACAGCTGTTTTACAAGTAGTTGTCCTGGGTTAGCGGGTTCACTTCCCGGCTGATGCTATGACACATGGGGAAAAAAATGTTTAGCCATTATTACTGCTTTAAAAAATTGAATGACACACCATCGTGATGGGCAGTTTTTTAATGCAAATGTTCATTTTTAATTTAAACTATCGCTTCTCCCCTAATATTAAAATGAATTTTCTAAAGAATGCCATTTCATATGTGAGATATTTATTAGATGTTATCTCACAGTGACAAGTAAAAAAATATTCCTTCTTAACCTCCACAAAAATCAGTTCTTTAGTTTGAAACTTAATAATAAAATATTTCTTCTGTCAAATATTATAATTTTTTTTTCCATATGTCATCGCATCGGTCGGAAGGTGAACCCGCAACAACCGTCTGCAATTAACTGCTTGCTTGCAAGGCAGCTGCGCTGACCTCTCGGCTAACAACGCTTGACATAATTTTTTCTGAATAATAAACATATAAATACTCTCTATATATCATAATACTATCTATGGCAAGATTTTCAAATGTTGCAATAAATAATCTGCTGCTAACAATATGTGTGTTTTAATTCCCAACTTTATGATAAATAAAGTTTCTGCATTTTATTTATTACCTAGATGATGTTCTCATTCATCAGTCACTATAGTAATCTGTAAAATTTCTATTATATTTAAGTAACTTCATGGGCTGAATTTTAAATTTACATTTATGTACGTGATCAATGAATTCTAGTATAAAAAGGTTTAAATTATTATCAAGAAGTTTATATTGCACGTTTTTTTTCAATTATTTATTGTTAATTTATTTGCAGCAATAATTAATATGTATAATTAAAAATTTATAAGTAAAACCACGGAAAAATAACATATATATTCTTCTAGACATTTATTAAGTGATATTATTATATACAATAAACTTATTATTTTTAAAAATTTTGCAACAATTTTTAAAATAATAGATATGATGGATTTTCTTATAGTTTCAAGCAGAATGTAAGATAAATTAACATTACAATAGTTCTTACTGTACCATTTTCAAAAATTAAAATTATAGTTACATTAAAAAAAAGAAAGAATCTATTACAAACATAATTTTAACAATTATTAAAAACTACAATTATAATTTGGATTCTGGAACTTGTCATATTATCTAGATCTGAAATTCTCATATTAATCAAGAAGACCCCCCCCCAAAAAAAAAAAAAAAAAAAAACTTAATTAGTTCTCAGACAATGATTGTAAACTACTGATTTGATTAAAAGAAAACATTTGGAACTTTTTGCTTGATAAATTAATAAAAGTGATTGAAGCTTCATAGTAAATATAATAAAAGTGATTGAAGCTTCATAGTAAATATATAGATATAAAATCAACGTTTAACAACTGACAAGGAGGCTTAAAATAACTAATGAATGAAAACTATGAGTGAAATAAAACCATTTGCTAATGTTGTATAGTTGACATATTTTTTGACACATCAAATTTAATATATCAACCTGATAAAGAATATAATTTTGTTAAATCCATGAAATAAACTGCATGAATAATGAACATCTTTTAAAAAGTTTGGGATTATTTTGCCAACATTTGAATGACAGTACACAATTTCAAATGACATCCTTTAATAACATTTCCACCCTATCAATTTATTTAGAATTGAACAGAGGAATCCAGCTTGATGAAGTTAAAAACAATTTTTGCAAATTTTAAAAATAAAAGGCTACACGTTTTATGAAATATGTGGTAATGTTATAAAGTGTAGTGGTGGTGGGCATCTTAAGAACTATTTTATTTTTTTAGGAATATATTGATCCACAGAGGTGTACTTCATGATCACATGAGTGCTTTTATTGTTTCAATTTTTAAAAATACAAGAAATAGAATATATTGCTACAGCATTTTTAAATCATGATTGATATTAACTGTAAAGAAAAAATCTTTCAAGAATTTTATGGAGTCAAATGCAATCAATTATATCATTTTAAAAAATTACAAAAAACAATAACATAACACAAGGATATTGCTTCCAATATCTTGAAAACTTAAGTTGGTTTCTGGATATGTGTTTGTGTTTCATAGATTAGTTTCATCCACACTGCAAACCTCACATTCAAATTTTTTTAAAAAACTTTTATTGTGTGTAGTTAAAAATGCTTCTTTTCAAATTGTTTCCAATGAATTAAAAGAATCTCTATAAACTTGCAAAGTAAATGCTTTTCAAATACCTCTATTTAGATAAAGACTACAAAAAAAATCTCGTAATTTTCCAATACTATTTTTTTTATTTGACTAAGAAGCTTTTAATTGTTAGAAATAAATAGAATGTTTTTGCTTGGATTGTGTATATTCTTGTATGGTATTGTTTGCTAAGCTGTACTTTCTTGATTACCATCCAGGTTATTAAAATTTTCTATTAGGGCCATTTCAATTATGTGCACAGTGCATGACCTGGGCATGTTTGAATCTCGACTGTGGGGGCATTGTTCTGACCATTGGTATGATATTAAACAAATTTGCAGTATGTGGTTAACTGATTTTGCTGCACTGGCTTGCAATATTCTATTTTGGTGTATGTTAGGTAGCTATAATAGGGTATAATGCAAGTTTTGATAGGTTCAAAGTGACTGTTGGGCTAAGGTGGTGCACTATTTGTTGGGAAGTGTCTGTAGATGCAATTGTAGCTGTGGCATGATTGTGATTAATCAGAGGCTTTATTCTTGTTTAAGGAGTGACCAGGTGATGGCAAAATATTATTATTATTATCATCATCATCATCATAGCATGTCATGTAACAAATGCATAAATAATAAGCTGATAGAGTACCTGTTTCGATACAAACTTATGACAAATTAAGAAATTACATTATGAAATAAAAAGCCAAACAGAAACTGTGTTATATTAACATAATATTTATTTCTACAATAATATTTGAAATTTTGTTGGGCTAATCTTAAAAAAATGTATTCTCTTTAATACAAATTTAATAGAGAGATTGAAATAGTAGCATTAGAACGTAGTACAAGCAATACAAGGATATGTAGCAAGAAGAGCTTCATTTAGAATCAAATAATTATTATAATAATAATGATAACGTTTCTTGATTATGAAATTATAAATTGCACATTACTGAGTAAATAAATGATAGAAGAGGATAAAAAATATCATAAGATATTGTGCTTAGTGTCAATATAAATATTACTATTCAGATATTATTTGTTGTTATTTATCTCTCATAAAATATAGTAGCATAATTTAAGTCTTTAAACATTCATATCTCACATCTTTTTAAAATGATCACATATATACAATAATGTTATTTGAATGAATACTTATCAATTTTAATACAAGAAATGACTCTGATAGAAGAGAATATATTAATAAAATCATTATGATTATTTACAAAAATATCATTTTGAACTTTAAATAAAGATTTATATAAAAAAAGTAATGTCATAAATTTTATTAAACTGTTTGTATACATATAAATTTAATATTTGATTACTAGCTTAAAACATTTATTAATTAATACGACCCTACTCAAACATATAAATATATGTGGATTATAATACATATCTTTATTTGTTTACAAAGATTAAATCTGGGTAAGGAATAGTAAATAATTCATATTGATCGATTGAAAAAAAAGTATATATATATGCAACTATGAAAGTCACGATTGGAAGTTCTATGAAATGCATGAACTGGTGATTTGGATAAACACATATTTAGTTTAGTTATTTTATATATTATCATGAGGTGACACAAATAAAAAAACTTAAAATGATTAAATTTACTGAATAATAAATACTGTATTTTAAAAGGATTTGCATGATACAGTAATGTGTATATTTGGATGTCTAGCATCTAGTGTGAGGTCAATTTTTTTTGACACACATGGAGACCAATTAAGCTATTAACCCAATACTGTTGGGAAATGGGTCTCCAGCTATTACTAACTGAAGAATAAAAAAATGTGTTATTTGGCATTGGTCTTAAGAGCATCAATGTATTGATTATAGAAATAAAATGATGCTTCGTTATCTCTGATGAAGGATATGTGCCTATTTTATAGTCACTTGACCCATCCATACTTTGTTCCTCTATATCTTTTAAATACTATAAGAAAATATACAACTCACGAATATATTGCCTACGTGTGCTTATTTTTTTTATATTTCTTAAAATAAAAAATTGGATTTTAAAAATAAAATTAAATTTTACTTACATAATTGATGAACAACAAACAAAAACAAGCCATCAAAAAAAAAACAACAAAAAAACAAATATTATAATATTAATAAATTCCCAAAATACACTTGCTTTTTGAAACTTAATTTTTTATTCTATGAAATTTAAAAGGTAAACAATCCACCGAATCTCAATCAATTATTTACTTCGTCTTTTTTTATTTATTATTTGCAAACCATTTACTATCCCTTAATATCATCAATAGTTAAATATTTTTTAACATTCTTTTTAAATTTATAAATTAAATTAAAATGGCAATTATGAAAATATAAATTCTTTTAAAATGTTTTTAGAAAATTATAAAAACATTTGACTTAATATAATATGTTTATATATACTGCAAATGTAGTAAGACTTCAGTAGTTAACATTATATTATTGCAAATATTATTAATATTACTCATTTTCTTAAAAAAAATGAATATAAGTGTTGAAAGATGCATGTTAGGAGTAACAAGAAGAGATCGAAAACGCAATATATGGGTAAGAGAACAAATAGGTGTTACTGACCTCATTGAAAAAATTAAAAGACTGAAGTGGAGTTAGGCTGGTCATATTGCTAGAAGAGATGATAATAGATAGACAATTGAAATCTTAAACTGGATTCCAAAAGATTGTAAAAGACTCAGAAAGAGACCACATGTGAGATGGATGGATGAAATAAGAAAGTGTGCAGGGGTGATGTGGAGAAGAGAAGCTAAAGATCGAAGAAGATGGCATGAACTTGGAGAGACCTTCATCCTGCAGTGGATTGATAATGGTTGATGATGATGATTTAGAGTTACTATTTTATCACTTTGCATTGAATCTAGCTCAATTTTATAAATAACATATGATATGTCATATCATCTATTTTAATATAAAATTCTGCTGCAATAAAAATGTTTATAGATAACATACTGAGTGAATGCAATTTATCAAGATCTTCCAAACTTATATTATCAAGATCTTCCGAACTTATAGTGTAACGTTCAGAATCGTATGATCAGCCAACAAGATTCAGAGACCTAGCAAAAGTACTTCAAACCCAGTATGTTCGAGATATGGTAGTCGCGGAACAGTACTAAGCTTTAACCTATTTGCCAGTGCTCCAAAATCTCCACTATCTAACCAACGCTCCTGATGCTACTAATGGTTATCATTTTTCTTCGGTCCCGGTGGTCAGGGTAGAAACAAGGACTCTCTATTCAAACTTAGCCTATCATGCACTAGACTTTATTAATATAATCTAAGATACTCACTAAATACTTTGATATAGCTCAAACTATTATTATTAATATTTCATAGGTTTTGGATACATACATATGATTTAATCAAGTGTGGATATAGATGAGTGGATATGATGAACCAGGGAATGACATGACAACGGTATAGATATATTCAATTTATTAACACAATTCATTAGAAAATATAAATAATAACAATCATGTTTGGATCTGATCAGGATCCATGTATGGGGTTACATTTAAACCAAAAAAATAACAATTACAATATTTGATGATCAGTATTGATAATGGTACAGAATTTCGATATCATCAGGATAAATATATGATTTTTAAAAAGAATACAATATTCAACCATAAATTATTTATAAAGGTACAGTATTTAGATATCACTAGGATAAATATATGATTTTTTACAAGAAGTCACCTGTCAATAATGACAACCATAGTTATGAACTATTAAATATAATAATTACCATAATGAACATCAGTATTAGGTGTATGTGTGTGTATCATAATGAAGTCATACTGGAGTTCATGACACCAACAATTGTAAATCAAAACAATAATGATCAATTACCCAGAAATGACAGTTACATACATAGTAAATAATCAGTATTATTATGTGTCAACACAAAACAAATTTTTATATTGAGTTGTGTTATATTTTTATTATTACGTATAATATTCCATCAAGAAATATGTCACCATAAAATTAATATGCCAATTTTGGAGAGCAAACACAATACCTGGTTATATTAAGCTAGAGGCCAAATGAATATATATAATAAATTTATGCGTGTGTTTACATACATAGGGGAAGTAAAGTATATATGTATTTGTTATTATTATATTTTATTGTTAGTATTCTCAGCAGGAGTTATGGACAAAAGCATAATTTTATTTCCCTTTATTATCAATAATTATATGAAAAATATGGCTTATCTATTTCCTACAGAATTAACAACAGGTATGATTAAGAAATCTAATTACAGCATTCAGTAGCGTCGGGGTTTGAATACTGTGCTGGCTATATTATTAGCATTGGCAAACATGGGCCAATCTCCTTTGTTGAGCAGTCATGTATATATTCCTATAGTAACACATCCGCATTCAGCTTGGCTTGTGTAGGAAATAATAGAACGTGGGTTTTGAATCCCTATCTTTATAGAGTATACCCATTCATCGGCTCAAAGAAACCTTGGCTATCTCGCATCACCAGGACTGGTAAAATATCCGCGTGGCAGTCCGCATAGCATTACTCGACATATATTTATTATTAAAAGCCATATAGGCACAGATCAATGTATTAAGCTACTGATATATTTGCCCATTAAAAGCATTAACTTATATCTGCATAGATATTTTTCCTAAACCTGTATTTAATAAGTAATAATGGAGAAATCCGACAACCATATCTTATAGGCTATAAAATGCCCAAGTGTTTCAAATATGAATCTTAACTATAAAATGCTAAAGAGGCAAAAAAAAATACTACTGCTGAGGTATTTCTTTCCCCAAATGCATGCATCACTAAATATACATATAGAGTGAGATGAACACATATCTTTGCAATAAGTAATATTGCCTATTTTAAATTTTAAAAGAAGAACTAGCATTATTATTATTATTATTTTTCACATTTAAATAAATGCATACACACACACATATATATATACCATTCTACCTTCTTTAATTGTCACAAAGAATCTTAATCTAAATCAAATAAAATAATTTTAACACTTATTTATATTTTAAATTTCTTTACCAAGATACTGTGATTATGCATATACGGGAAGAGGGCGGATTTTTTTATATATTTGATTTCTTTTCTATCTCTCTTTTTTTTATTAAATAAATGACATTTTTCACTAAGCCAGAATTAGACCGATTTAAGAAATTTAACTTTGACTGATTCTTATTTTATCATTGAAAATGAATCGTTACCCCTTTCCCACTTTAGATTCGGGACAAAGCAAACAAATTTATACATAAATTGGTTTCATAGTGTAATATCATTTGTCCCCATACTTAACTAAATTGGCACAAATAAATTAATCAATCAAATACATATTATACTTAAAAAAACATACCGGCATATCTCAAAATAAAATATATAAAAGCTGCAATTATAAACTCTATAACGATCTTTTGTTCCATTTAGAATTATACATTACACTTTTTTTCTTTCTTGTTTTAACATTAATAAGTAATCTAGTTATAATTTAAATTGACTTGTTAAAACAACAATAAAAAAAAACTAAACACTCATATATATATAACCGTCCCTTTGAAACACATCTTTTTAAGATAGTCTTTTGCGAATTTTATGAATCTAAGGAAATTAAATGTTTGAATTTTTATAGAAGGCATTCTTAAGATATAAATAATTTTTTTTTTTTTTTAAAGATAGAAAGTTTATACTTGCGATAGATTACAGTGTCACTTTGCTTGATGCAGATAATTTTCTACTGGTTCACTCATTGTCAGGATCGACCTTGGGCTTTACTGGACTCAGGATAGACTGGCTTCAGGTTGCTTCTCTATTTTCCTTCGATGGATTATTGTGTCACTTAGATTGAGGCAGATATTTTTTTTCAGGTTCACTCATTATTAGGATCGACCTTGGGCTTTACTGAACTCAGTATAGACTGGCTTCGATGTTGGTTCTCCATTTTCTTTCATAGCAGCAGCATAGGATTTGTCTCTCCTCCTCTTCTTTAGATGCATTTTCTGGAGACTTTCCAGAGAAGGGAAAAGTAATTTGTACTACTCACAAACCATATTGTGGATCTCTTCTCAGCTTAATTATAGTATTGCACTAGTAGTTGAGAGTCATTTTTCTCTTAAAACTTTTCTTTAAAAGGCACCAACTTTTTTTTTTTTTACTGCCAACAACTTTTTTCTTCTCTACTGCTCGACTTTTTTTTTGCTCTATTTATAAAAAACTTTTTACTAAGCAACTCATTGTTTTCTATATATATATTTTAACACCTATAATATATCTGCCTTGGTTAGAAACGAAAAACAGACCGCATGATTGATTTTTTTTTTTTTACATCAGTTTAAAGATTTTTTTGATTTACATCAGTTTAAAGATAAGAAAAACAATTCAACACTTCCATGCAACTAGCTGAGTTGATCTTTTATCAAAAACAGGTGACATAATCGAGATAAGATTACACCAAGGTATGAAAATCTTACTTGCCTTTTAATCGCCTCAAGGATGAGAAAATGAATTCACATTACATGCAACTATATTTTTCGGAATGTTTAAAAAAAAACCCAGAATCATCAAAATGTTATTCGCAAGGAATGAATCGCCTTTAGGACAAAGATATAAGACAATGGAAATATATTTTTCTTTCCAAATATATATACAAATGCATTTCAATAGAACAATATACATATACATGAGTCCACTCATTTGTCAAGTCACACACATGCACCTGCATATTATCCCCTTTAGCAAACAAACAAAAATGAAAAAAAAAAGAAAAATTAGATATTTGAGCTTTAAAATCTATATACGTATACTATTTCTAACAGCTAACATGAAGCTCTGTGTGTTCATACACACTGAATGCTTCAATAGCAATGTTGGGCTAATCCACATTTTTGATTATAATGATGTTTTTTAATATTTATTAAATTTAAAACAAGCTTTAAAAGAGTCATAACATTTTTCATAATAATTTAACAAATTTAATTAGTGATTTATTAATCTGTTGCACTTTCAGAATATTCACTATGCATACACTTTTATAATATTAGTAATTTGTTTAATATTTATGATTCACCATCATATAAATAAACATATAATGAAAAATAGATCATCCAAAATAAAAATTACCTCTAATTAAAATTTAAGGTTCTCATCTTATAGCTAAAGATGCCGCTCGATGGTGCCATTTTCCTGATAAAACACATAAAAATTCTATTTCCACGGCCGACACATTCGAACCCGCATTTTTTATAATGCAACTTTTTTGTTGTGCTACAGATTTCAGGCTGCTATGTCATGTCACAGTACAGCATGTATGTCGCATCACAGCAAATAAATTTTCCGAATTCGCACAGTTTATAAAATGGTTATGGCTTGGTGAGAGGGTGTGTGTATTTGAATTGGATGGAAATGTTGTTTTCATTGGAATTTTTTTTATTTTAAAGTATTGAAATGTTCAGATTTTGTAAAGTAATAATTATCAGACTTTTTACACTGTACTGTATTGAAGTTTTAAGTGGGAAAATGTTGACAAGATATATGTGTAAAGTGAGTTGGAATTAGGTAACGTGTCAAGTAATGTACTGTTCATAACATTCCAAGAGACAAACAAGATTCTACCGTATGTATATTTTTGAAGTAAAAAAAAAGCGGTAACACAAAAATATCCAGTAAGAAAAGTACAATTCTGCACAGTTTTTTGTAAATTTCATAAAAAGCATAGATTATAAACATGGTTAATAAGTAAAGAAGACATTATATACATATATATGTGTGTGTGTGTTTGTTGTTGTTTAAAAAAGTTTTACTTTCTTTTCTCCAACTACTGGTATACTTTGTTGAATATAGTTTACGTTTATTGTTATCATTTATTTTATAGATGTTACTAAAAAAAAAATATTTAAAAAAATACGATTTTGATATTTTTTATTTTAGCATTACAAACAACAGAACACTAACCCTAAAACTAACCCTAAAACTAACCCTGAAACTAACCCTAAAACTAACCCTAAAACTAACCATAAAACTAACCCTAAACCTAACCCTAACAACTTTTACTTTTTGTTGTCATTCTATTCGAAGTAAAAAATAGTGGTAATATCTGTTTGTCTGTAAAAAAAAAAAAAAAGTAAAACAAAGACTAAAAAAATAAAAAATAGCGGTAACACAATAATATCTGTTTCTCTGTAGAAATAAAATGTAAAAGGAACACTAAGAAATTTTACTTTTTATTCCGATTATGAGTTTTTAAACAACAACAAAAAAAGCCATAACCCCAGTAAAAAAATATCCAAAAGAAAATTGATTTTTCTAATAAAGCAAAATAAAAAACACGAATCAAATTGTAATTTGTTTATTTTATTTTACATTTATTATTATCATTTAATTTGTATACGTTAATAAAAAATAATATTTAAAAAAAGATAATTTTGTTTTGTTTTTATTTTCGCATTACAAAAAACACATCAAAATGATTAAAATCAACGGCCCAGGAATGGTCATATTTTATAGTTTTAGTGTGAAAATGGTGCCATCGAACGGCGTCTTTATCTATAAAATAAGCACCAAATTTAATTTTTCAAATAATGGCAAATTTATACATCATATTGATGGATTTACTTATAAGCATGACTTAATAGACAACATGGGTAAGATGACAACCTTGGCACTAATGTGGGCTTTGAACATTACATCATCAGATTTTCAATGAAATGGATGGCTGAAGAGTTGTGGCTTGGAGTAGATTGAAGCCTGTCCATTACAGTGTGAAGATTGACTATCTTAATATACAGCTGAGCACTGATTGTATATATATATATATATGGAGATAGTAATCAGGATATATATATATATATGGAGATAGTAATCAGGACCAACTGATGATTTCTGGTTTAAATTCATATATTGGTGATTGTTTATCTTTTCAACATATGTAGAATCAGGTGGGTTGGCAATATGAGATGGCATGGAGAGTTGAGGGTTGTGTGAAAGTCTGACTTTAAATTTCTTATATTATAAGCATTAGTTAAAAGTATTGAGAAATTTTTAAAGCTATTTAAAAATTTATTTCACAGAAAGAAGTATATATTTATAAGTAATTATAGAGATTTAACTGAATAACTGAAGCTCAACATGGTAATAATTATATATATAAGCAATTATGAAAGGAGAACAAAATAAAAGAGAAAACAGATTAAATTTAAAGAAAACAAACATATTTTTAAAATATATGAAATGATATTAATGCTTTTCAAAGACAGTTGATATTATTGCTATGTAGCTCAAAAATTTCAAAGTTGTTTTCATTAGTTCACTGCAATCAGATATATTCCATGTATTTTTGTGTAGAGGAATTATGAAGAAGAAAATGATATTCACAAAGCTTGACAACTATTATGTAATAAAAGTAAATGTGAATTTTTTTAAAAAAAATTCTCAGTTAAATGTTTATTTATTGATATATTCTTGATTAGTTATCTGGGCAAGCTATGATTGAATAATTGAAAATAAAATTATTAAAATCAATTTCATGCTTTATATTACAGAATTTAAATGTCAAATCATGAGCTTTAGTAAAAATATAATATATCTTCTCCTTTACTTTTTTTTTAAATTTCTCTTTATATATTCATATGTATTAAATTTTTTTTATCATCTCCTCATATACACTTCAATACAATTTTTATATTATTCTTTCATTATTTTGCTTACAATTTTGATTGTCCTGTAGTCTTCATCAGAGCTACAATATTTAAAAATATAATCATATAACTATTATTTTATATACATATTAATATGCATATTATATTATCCTTCATAATCATATTTAACTTTAATTCTATAGCTTTGCTTCTCACATTTCTTACTTATATTTTCTTATTATTTTTATTTATTTATTTTTACTTTCATTTTATTATTTTTTATTTTATTCTATCTTATCTATCATTCCATGTGTATTCTTTAATATATCACTATAATCTTTCCATTTTATTTTTTATATATATTTATTACTTAATATCTTTAATTATTTTTTATTATTTTATATATTTATTCCTTTATTAATAATTCCTATTTTATTCTTACTCTTATCCCTATTTTTATTAATCCTATTCTCATTTTTAATTTTTATTCTTTCACTTTTCTTACCTCTTTATAACATCTCTCTCTCTCTCTCTCTCTCTCTCTCTCTGCAACTGAATATTTTTAAAAAAAATTATTAGCCTCTTTTTCATATACTCCTCTCAAATAACTCCCTATATTATCTATACTTTCAACTTTTTGTCGTATTCTTTAAAGTTTTTATCTACTTTAAATTTTTTAATATATTTTCTTATTTATTTTTCTATTATTAATAATATTTTTTATAATTAATATTTTTATAAAAATAATGTTTACCCCCCCCCATCTCTATCTAAAAAGATAAAGCTCTGATGAAGACTGCAGGGCAGTCAAAACTGTAAGTAAAATAGAGACAGAATTATACAAAAATTGCATTAAAGTGTATATGAGGAGATGACAAAAGAAATTTAATATACATGAAAATATAATAGTAAGCTTCCCAAAACCTTTTAATTTGAAATTGATAAGTTATGTTATTGAAGAAAAAGTCATATATATATATATATATAGAATAATTAACGTTATAGTTGAAATAGAAAAATAAAATTATAGTATAGTAAAATGCTCAAACCCAAGCTTAGCAATGAGTTGAGCCAACAGATTATTATCATTTTTCAAAGTTAAAAAGGAATTAAATAGTTGAAATTCAAATAACATAATTTCCTAAACAGATTTTAAAATAAATAATTAACAAAATATTTGCAATTAAAAATAGAATGTTATAAATATTGTAGAATTAAATTTGGTAGATAATAACTAGGTGAAAGTATTAGCAAAAAGTTCTAATAATATGGATGAAACTTCAGATCTTGATGTAGAATATTATTCATTTTATGTATAAAAAATTCATCCACTGTGTTCTTTGATTTACAAAATAAAAAATAAGATCATATTATTAGTTGAATTAAATGTCAAATGATGTTGAGAAACAATATAATCACAGCTTACAGTGATTAAAAAGTAATTTATATAAAATCTTGTCGCCCTTTCAATATATATTTTCTTTTGTTTTTATTGGGCATATTTCACCTTATTTCTCTCACATCATAACTATCATTGGGCACAGAAACACTATGGAATCATTTGGAAACACCTATTTCACTTTTCAAATGAGTAAAAACTGTATAGCACATTCTTATTTATCTGCTTATACATGTTTTTAGTTTGCTTAAAGTTAACTTCACACACACACACACACACACACATAAATATATATGGCTGCAGAAAGTAATTTGCTGTTAACTGCAAAAGACCCTTTGATTCCTCTGTCAGACCTTAACGGAACCAAGCAAGGAAAATTCTTAAGGTCCACTTCATACGTTCTTGTCATTGCAGCTGTTATTACTATCTGATTATTCATATAGTATTCAAACATTGATGGATTGCTCACTAACATGCATTATCAAGCCTGAAGAATTTATTGGCTTTTTTTTATCTCTAAGTTTAAGATCAAGAAATACCCATAATCTTTCTTCACAATTTCCTGATAGCTCTTAACTGAAATATCAGATGAGTTTTCTTGAAGGCAGAATAAATGAGAATGTGAATATTTTTTTTTCTAATAGATATTTACAATCATGACAGACAAAATTAAATTATGGTTCATACTCCCAGAAGGCTGTAAAGATGTCAGCCAAGGCAGTGGTTAGTGACTAAAGGTAGAGGGCGCTAAGAATATCATGATTGCAGATCTAGGCAGCCATTTCATGACAACCTTTTATTTAGGTACTTACAATTGTAGGTCACGTTCAAGAGAAGGAAGATTGCAAGAATGGAAATTACAACTGTCATATATTAAATAGGACATTATTGGACTTTGTGAATATATAAGGAAAGATGAAGAGATAATTGATTTAAAAAGTGGACATATACTGTATTACAAGAAAACAAACATTGGAAGTACATCCAGAACAAAGTCCATTATAAAGAAAATGTGGAAAAACAGTATTGTGGAGATTGATGACCGATCTGAATGAATGGCAAGATTAGTTATAAAACTTAAAAACAGGTATCAAATGTAGATAATTTATGTTTATGCCCCATTAAGTTCTTACTGTGATGAAAAAGTAGAGGATTTTAAATGGATGTATAAAAATATTTTGATCAAACCAAACAACATTTCGAAATTAACATGAGAAACTTTAGTATTAGAATTGGTAAACAATTGAAAGATGAAAGTGCTGTAAATAAATTTGGTTATGGTAATATAAAAGAGAGAGGATATAGAATTGTGGAGTTGGAGTATGCAGAACAAAACAACTTTATTTTATGATTTCATTTTTTGAGAAAAATATTAAATGTAAATGGACATTGAAACATTAGAATGAGGTTACAGCAGAATTGGATTATACTTTGACTAACAGAAAATATGTATTTCAAGATTGTAATGATATTAATAAAGTTGACACAAATTATATTCATCCATTAATAATCTGTAAGATACCTGTTAATGAAAAATTAGAGACAATAATTATTAAGAAAAACAATATTCACAGTTGATATTCCTAATCTTCAGAAATATTCCAGTGAATTTAAATTAGAACTTGCAAATTGTTTTCAAATATTAACAGATTTTGAACATGACTCAGATATGAATGAAATCAACAGAAAGATAACTGATACACTTTCAAAAACTACAATAAAGATAGCTGGTACAAAAAAGCAGTGATTGGACAATAAAGTGTCTTCTGGGACAATATAATTTATGAGAAAAAGAAGAAATATGATAATATATATAAATGATATATTAAGAAGAATTGAATATCTCTAATTACGTAAAGTTGTGCAAAAAGAGTTGATAATGATATAAAAAAATATAATTGTGAACTAGTAAGAAAAGCTATAGAAAAGAATAAAAGTCCTAAAAGTGTAAAACAACATGTTGGTATTGGTAAAAAACATATCTGCAATAAAAAAAGATAAAACTATTACCAAAAAGAAAGATGACATCACAAAATGTATAGGAGTTCTATCAAGAATTATATATCAATAAAAAACAAGACTACAGCTACTATATCTTCTGAATTGTGCAGGATTTTAACTGAAGAAGTTAGACTTGCAATTAAATTTAAGTACAGAAAAGCTCCAGGTAATGATGGAATTATAATTGATATCTTTAAAGAAGCAGATTAGGAAATGGATTTTTTTTTTTTGAAAAGTTATATATCAAATATTTAAATGATAAAGATGAACCAGATGAGTAAAAAAAAATGCAGTATTAATATTAACATTTAAAAAAATAATAAAGAAGATGTTAGAAATTACAGACCTTTCAGTTGTTTATCAGTTATATACAAAATGTATATCAAAATAATTACAACTCATCTACAGTAAACTTTTGGATTTAAAAGTGGATTTAGTACAGTGGATTGTCATTATGCTTTGGATTTGTAGATGATGAAAAGCATTTGATTCTATAAGCATTTCTTCAGTGATTAAATCATTAGATCATCTAGAGTCTAGAATCAGGATATTGTCATATTCTAAAGAATATTTATAAGTCAATTATTTTATATAGCGCAGTGTTTTACAAACTGTAATATTTAAATAAGCATTTATTTATATAGCGCGATGTTTATAATTGTAATACATTAAATATCAGCCTTTTACAGCTATTGTACATGCAATTTTACGAGTGTTAAATAATAAATGAATAAACTGTTGCACATGCACTTTGGATTTTAACTATAAAATGAATGAATACAAACACTTCAAACACATGATAAAGTCTTTGGAAAAGATAGAATGGCCATCTATTTTTTCAAACCAAAACGCTTTTGTATGGGTGAATCTTAAGTGTTTGAAAGTGAAAGCATGAAGATATTAAATAATCACTTTAAATTACTTTTTACATGCTTGAATGAATGACGCTGGTGAAATTTATTAGAATTTACGATACGTCATTCTTATTTGAAATTAAATGTATGTAAATAAGTCAATTATTTTATATAGTGTGATGTTTTACAAACTGTAATATTTTAAACAGCATGTGCAACAGTTTAATGCTGTTTAAAATATTACAGTTTGTAAAACATTGCGCTATATAAAATAATTGACTTATTTACATACATTTAATTTCAAATAAGAATGACGTATCATAAATTTTAATAAATTTCACCAGCATCATTCATTCAAACATGTAAAAAGTAATTTAAAGTGATTATTTAATATCTTCATGCTTTCACTTTCAAACACTTAAGATTTGCCCATACAAAAGCGTTTGGGTTCGAAAAGATAGATGGCCATTTTATCTTTTCCAAAGACTTTATCATGTGTTTGAAGTGTTTGTATTCATTCATTTTATAGTTAAAATCCAAAGTGCATGTGCAATAGTTTAATGCTGTTTAAAATATTAAAAAATATTTATAAAAATGCAAAAGCAATAATTAGATTACATAATGATACTACAATATAACATTGAGAACGGTCTACAACAGGATGAATCTGTGGTGACTCAATGTCTCCAAAACTTTTTACAGCAGTTTTGCAAGAAGTATTTTGTGAATTAAAATTGAAAGCTAAGGGAATAAAAGTAAATGGAGATTATTTAAGTCATCTAAATTTTGCAGATGATGTAGTTGTTTTTGCAAATAATGATTTAGAGCTGTAGGGAATGTTGCAAGAGTCATCAGATGAAAGCAAGAAAATAGAATAAAAAAATAAATGTTAAAAAGATTAAAGTAATGTTCAATGGATTTTCTCAAAATTGGAAATTAAGATTGATAATGATGAGTTAGAAGAAATTACAAATTACAAATATCTTGGTAAAATTATTTATAGAGATAGAAACATAGTGAATGAAATTAATCATAGAAATTAAACTTGGTTGGAGTGCTTTTGGCAGAAATAACTTAATACTAAAAGGAAATATGTCTGTGTTTTAAAAGGAATGTTTTTAATAAATATGATTTACTCATTCTTACTTATAGATGTGAGACTTTGACTCTTAACAGAAATACAGAGACTTCAGACTACTCAATGAAGTATGAGGTATACCAAGAAGGGATGGAAAATGAAATACATGGATGAGAGAACAAACCGATGTTATTGACATCATTGAAAGAATCAAGAGACTGAGAAGGAGATGCGTTGAACATGGTGCTAGAAGAGATGATAATAGATGTGCAATTAAAATTTTAAACTGGATTTTTAAGTGATTGTAAAAGTCATAGAAAAAGACAACATGTGAGATGGATGAATGAAATAAGAAAGTGTACTGGTATGATGTGGAAAAGCAAGGCTATAGATTGTCAACCATTATTGATACACTGTAGGATGAAGGTCTTTCCAAGTTTAATTCATCTTTTCTAATCTTTAGACCTTCATCCTACAGTGTATCAATAATGGTTAAAAATGATATGTATATATTATGTATATATGTGTAATAATATCATAATTCAATGTCTGCATTTCTTCAAATCAATATATGTAATATTATAATTGAATATTTATAAATACAGTAATTAGATATACATAAATTATAACTAAATATTTTATCCACTTAGGAGTGCTTTTGACTATCCTTGTAGTCTTTGTCCACTAACACTTTGAAAGGCTAATTTTCCCACATTTCTGTGATCTTAACGTTTGCTGCCTGTCTGTTAATTAAGTATTGTTTGTATTTGTATATTAGTATAGCTCCCTTTATTTTCCTTTTGTTGTTATTTTTTCAATTTACAATATTTTTATGTTATTATAATTGAAGTTAAAACCATGAATACATGACTTATTATGTTCATAAAAATGGATGCTGAAACATTATTATTTACTTTGCAATTTTGTTTCATTTTCTAAACCCTCTTTAATAGCAGCAAGTACTCTTTGTTTTTTTCAACATGCATCTCAATTCCTTTATATATCCTCTACCACACCTACATATCCATTTATAAATGATGCAATTTATATATGGATATATATATGTGGTAGCAGACATATAGAGGGATCGAGATGCACATTGGAAAAAAGAACTAAAGAGCACTTGCTGTTATTAAAAAAGCTTCAGAAAACAAAACAAAATTGCAAAGTAAATAATAATGTTTCAGCAACCATTTTTACAACCATAATAAGTTATGTATTTTTGTTTTTAACTTCAATTATAATAATGTAAAAATATTGCAAATTGAAAAAAATAACAACAAAAGAAAAATAAAGGACACTATGCTAATATACAAATACAAACAAGACTTAATTAACAGATAGGCAGCAAATGCTAAGATCGCAGCAATGTGGGAAGGTTAGCCTTTCAAAGTGTTAGTTGACAAAGACTATGAGGATAGCTGAAAGTGTTCCTAAGTGGATAAAATTTTAAAGCTATACTTTACATATATCTAATTACTGTATTTATAAATACTTAATTATAAGGTTATATATATATATATATATATATATATATATGATATTTTTGTGTTCATTCATGTATAATATTTTATTATATATATCAGCACTATTTCTCCATGCTATGATTTCAGGTCTCAATATTAATTTTTCTAACATCAAAATCCTATCCAGATACAAAACTCCCCAAGATCAGAGAAGCCATTGAGATACTTAATAGACCAAATTGTATCCAACTAACATGATAACATAGATATATTTCCTCCTATTTTAAAAAAATAAAAACACATTAATCTGAATAGTTTCTCACTTGTATTATTTTACTTTTAAATTTTATATGTCTTTTCTATTAAAGGAACTTTAATATTATTATAAATCAATGTTTATAATGTGTCTATAGCCATTTTATAATAATCTATTCATCATACAATTGGTGGCAGATATAATATATCAAAACAAAAATATATTTATAATAAAAAAATAAAAAAATGATGATCCTAAAACATTATCACTCATTTCTGTAAACCATGAAAATCTTCATATCAATGTATATATAAAACATATATTGCAGGTTCATCCATGTTAAATTGGCAGAGCTTTAATGTTATTTTCAAATCAGTGATTGTAGCGCCATCTACAACCGTCCTTCTATCATTTATCACCTAGTAGATGACTTGTGTGATCAAGTCGAAATGTCAGTATATTAATATAAAAAAGTTTTTTGATGCGGATGAACCTACAAAATATGTTGTTTATATGTGCAGCCCATGAAAATCTTTGAATCAACATACATATACATATATATATATATATGTGTGGGAGGGGACAAAATAACCAGAATCATTCTCTGGTTTGCTTGCCTGTTGTAGTATATGCTTCAGCTGATATATACGTATTGCAGGGACTCTTCTGCATCAATCTGCCAAATAACATCACTGTGTAAAATCATTGAGCCACATAACATATTGTTTTGTAAAGTGCATTTTTGTTTTTTTTTAAATAATAGTTGAATAGTTCGAAAATGTGAAATTTTGTTTTTGTTTAGAAAAAACGATAAGGAAAAAAGTCGTAATGCTTGAAACAGATTACTAGAAAGCTAATCTCATAAAAACAACAGTTTTGGGTGGTTTAATTAACATGTTAAATTTACTGCATCCCTAAAAAGCATTGCACATGAAGTCCAAAGTCAAAACAATGCTGATTTTTTTTCTTGATACAAACAAGATTTCTCTCTCAAATTTAGTTCCTTACAGTCAGGCATTTTGTTTGCAAGTTCTGAGACATTTATATGATGTGGTAAAATGTAAACATCCTGCTATGTGACAAAGAAAAGACTGCAAGCTCCCCACCCACAAAGTATCATTTCTCAAAGCTGTTACTGTGAAACACATTGTAATTAAATTCAGCATAATCCAGCTTATCTATCAGCTGTATTCATTCAATCATGCTTTGTGCAATTTTTTTTAATTTCTCAAATGAAAAAATGTTTTTTTTTTTTTGAAGACATGTAAGTTGTGGGGGGAAATGTCAGAGACATTAAAAGGTACCATTTTGAAAGAATTTCCGGACTACTTTTAAAAATAAAAAACATATTTAGACTGATATATTGCATCAAATGGATAGTAGTTTGAAATAGATTATATTTATAACACTTAAAAATAAATAAACAATATTTTTATTACAAAATTCCAGTTATGCTTTAGTAGCCTGCAGATATATATATATGAGTGGGTCAGAATGATAGTGGACCAGGTCCATTTTTCACGATACTCCATTTTCAGTGTGAAAGTGGACTAAGTCGTTAGTTAAATATAACTCAAACAGAGTGTAGTAGTTTACTATATCATTGAAAGTTAAACTTAGGATGGGGAATGGAAAGGTAAAGTAAGTGGCTAACAGGTTTCTCTGGGCATTGTTGCTGAGACATTCCTGACTCTGTATAAGGAGAAGTCACAGTGCATCACATCACATCACAAGTTTGTTATCGATAGTCATTATAATAGTAAATCAAGTCCACTCGTTTCAGATTTGGTTTTAAAGTGAACCAAGTACATTAATGGGATAACAGTTTTATAATCTTTTCTTTGTTTGTAAATTTTAAGTCATTAATAGAGTTTCCACAAAAAAATTGTTTCTTGATCAAAATAATCATCACATTTTTGTATACTTTTACTAATTTAAAAAAATGGAAGCAAATAACGAAATAAGTGATTTCTTTTCCGGAAGTGACGATAATTATGAGACGAGTGATGAATTAAATGAATCATCAAGCGAAGGTAAGCGTATTTAATTATTATTTGGTTAGTTTTGTTATAAGTAAAAATATTATTATTGTAAATTTATTCTGGATTACTTTTAGAGGAAGAACGTTTAGTTAACATACATAGAAGTAGACCTACAAGTAGTCAGCGATTAGACCAAGAGAATAACAATAATTTGGAAACACATAACATGGAAACAGGTAAGCTAATCAGTAAGCTAGAGTAATTGGGTTATTATTATTGATGTATAATAGTAATTATTGCTTTTTTATGGCTTCAGATAAATCTAACAAAATTAATCGCTGTGATACATCAGGTTGCAAATGTGTGCATAGAAAGGAAAAATTGGAAGCAAAACATTAATAAAAATTTAAGAAACAGTGGTAAATCGTACATTTCTAGAAGTGGTAAGCCTGTTCCAGGTAAAACTTTTGATCCAAATTTTAATAATTATTGCAATTGCTGACTTAAATGCAAAGATTTGGTGACTGAGGAGATAACATACGTTGAATCCTTCTGAGCACTGGGAAAGTTGAATGAGCAAAATACATTTATACGTGGTTGTATAAAACTTGAAACAACAAATAGAACACGTGCAAGGAATGGCTGCAGATTGCACAAAACTTAAAATTTAAAATATTTTTTAAAATTTCCACATGAAATTATTTTAGTGTGTAAAATTTTTTTCTTTAAAACTCTCAGTATCTGTTGGGAACAGATTTATAGATGCTTAATAAAAAATAATATTGCTGATGTTGTAGATAGGAGAGGCAGAAAACTTTCCACCAAAATTATTGATAATACAGAAGTAAACCAACATATTAAGTCATTTCCAGTCTTCAGCAGTCATTATACTTGGCATCACAACCCATATAGAAAATATCTAAATCCTGAATTTCTATTGCAAACATGTACTCCTTGTATAGTGAATTATGCACGATGCAAAATAAACAGCTTGTAAAAAAGAAGTTTTACTATCATGTATTCACTACAAAGTACAACTTGCACTTCAAAATACCATACAAAGATACTTGTAAAAATGAGACACCTGGAAAATGCAATTAAATTTGAAAATTAATGCAGACAAAATATTAGGGATAGAAAGAGAGAAACAGCTTCACCTATCTAAAGCTCAAAAAGTAAGAAATGATTTAAAAAATGAATCCAAGCTTATGTCTAAAGTTATGCATGCACATTTGACCTACAAAAGGTGTTACCATTTCCTAAATTAGCAATGTCAATTGCATATTATAAATGCAACATGTATTTGTACAATTGTGGCATTCATCCAATCAAGGCTGTGATGCCAACAATGTATGTATGGAATGAAATGCAAGGAGGTCAAGGATTGCAGGAGATTACAACCATACATACCAGACACTTAAAACAAATGCCAGAAAATATACCCCAATAACTCTTTATTGTGATTGATGCAGTGGTCAGAACAGGAATTTAAATATTGTATTAAGTTTGCTAAAATTATGTCACAATTCATCAATGTCCGTTGAAACAATTTACGGTCTTGGGTCACTCTTACTTATCAAATAATAAAGATTTTGCATTGATTGAAAAGTGTAGTGAGAAGACAACAGTAATTTATAATCCCAGTGACTGGATTAAAATAATTAAAAGTTCTAAGAAAAAAGATGGACCATTTAAAGTTATTGAGCTGAAGTTCCATGATTTTTTATCAACAAGTGCCTTGCAAAATATCGTAACCAATAGAAAAAAGAATACTGAAAAGATGCCTGTTAATTGGCTGAAGATTCAAAGATGCAGTTTAGGAGAGGACATCCATTTTCTATTTTTTATACACAAAGTGCTGGTGACTTAATACCATTTAAAGAAATTAATATATTTAAAACAAAAATCATCCGATCAATTTCTAACTTGAATCAAGTAGAAGAGATGAAGTTATATGACAGAGAGTGCCAGATTACATTTAAAAAAAAAGAAGATATTTCTTTGTTGTCATTTACAAGACCATGTTATCACAATTTTTTCTATAAATTATCGGTTGAAAGGAGCACACGATCATCAACAGTATTAACTGCAGAAGATGCTGATATTGACCAGTATGAATATCTATATGACGACTAATTATTACTATTTCGATTTTTTTTCTATGTTATAACTATTGTAACCTTTTTGTAATTCAATATTAAAATAATAAATTAATAAAACAATTTATTTCTGTAAAATCTTTTTATTAGCAAAAAAACAAACCTATACTCACTATTATGATGTATCGAAGAAAAAAATATTTTCGGTATGATAGTGAACCAAATCCAAATTTTTACTTAAAAATTTCAATTCTTACAATGTTATTACTAATTATTGAAAATATCAGCTGTCAATAGGTTTTTAAATGAGTTTTAAAAATTTTAGTACTCCCTAGTTTTGAATAATTTTCTTGTAGAATTTATTAAGACCTTTAAAACTAAATTCCAATTTTCTCAAAATGTAAAACTTGGGACTTGGTTCACTATCATTCTGTCCCACTCATTATATAACTTCTATTGTATCACACATTTGTGAAACATATGATCACAAGATATGTGAAAAAGATAAACAATTCCCAAGAGGTCAATATCATCTGAGACAGCACTTCACATCATAATCTTTTATATAGGTCTTCACCATTTCTTCAATGTCTACCAATAGAAAACTAATACAGTTAGTAAACATTCAATGTATATATATATTCTAGAAATACTGTACATGAATATATACATTTAAAGTAGAAAAATATAGTTTAATAAATATTTATAAATTAATAAACCTAAATGCAATAATTTTCCTATTTATTTTTTAAATCTTATACTGCTATTCAAATTTTTCTCATTACTGTAATTAATCTGAATTAATTATTAAAATAAAAAAACAATCTTTTATTTCTGAATTTTAAAACATAACATTGTTTGGGTACATTGTTAAAATGAATTTCTTGGTTGATATTAGAGATTTTACTAACACTGAAGGCCTCAGTGGATACAAGCTGACTAAGAGTGAACTTCTGATATCAGAAAATTTCAGTAAAAGCAAATTTTGGGGGTAATTTTTGCTTTTAAAAATATGGTATCAATGTAACTGGTGCCAGTGTAGTGCATAGTTTACTCTCTTGATGAAGCTACATAGTACTCAGCAAGTGGCAGAAAGAATTAACTAATAAAAAATGAAGTGCTTACATTTATTCTAGAATTTAAACTACTAACACACTAGGTAATGATTAAAATGCATAACCTTCTAGTATCTTTTGATTACTATAGTTTCCAATAGGTGGCACTATTGTATAAAAAATGCTAGAATTTATGGTTGCGAATGTATATTAAATAAAATTTAAAAAAATATATATTTATTTACCAAAAAAAAAAAAATTTAATAAAAATCTAAAATAAAATCATAATATAGATCTGCCAGATGCCAGGTGAGAATTTATTCCAGTTTTACAGCGGCAAGTTTCAATTTCAATCATAACTTTTTTTGTTCACTTGCTAAAACATAATAAATTTTTATGTTATTATTTGGTCTACTTGACGCACACGTGATTTTTTTTTAATATTATTTTTTATAAATTTCAATTTGGTGTCACACCAATATTTGACATATGTATAGCTTTCGACTAAGACATCTATCATTGTGAACTACATTTGTTTTCTTTTATTTGTTATATATTTTGTGAATGAACTATATTTTTGCTCATTTTAATTTTAGTACACATTCTAAACATTAACTACTAATTGTTTTCTTTTATTTAAATAATATTTTTTTCAATAATAAATTATTATTGAAAACTATATTATTATTATTATTTTTATGTGTCAAAGCATCGGCCAGGAAGCGAATCCACAAAACTGGGACAACTGCTTGTAAGGCAGCTGTGCTGACCTCTCAACCATCAACACTTGATGACTATATTATTTTTTGATTTTATTTAACACACAATTGTATCCTTAAATTCAAGTTTATATTTCTGTATATATTTTATTTTTCATCCATGTATTTATTCTTTTGTTAGGTAAATGATATTTTTTTTTTTTTTGTAAATACTGTACCTTATTATTTGTATTGCAAAACGTATTTTTTTATTTTATTTAATATAGAATTTTAAAGTGAAAAATAAATGTGGATATTTTATTTTTTATTGACTAGTTTTTGCTCATTGCCAGTAATATGTATCTCCATCAAGAGAATAGACCATACGTTGTATTAGGATTAAAAACCCATATTATATATAATGTTTTTTTTATAGATGCACAATTATAAATATTAAATTTAATGTTCGTTTATTTGTTAACAGACATTGGATGTTTTGAAAAGCAGAAGTTTAATAATAAGTGAATAAAATCCATATTGTTATATATTTTGCATTCACCACAGAGCTATTGGGTTATGAACTAAAATTATACATATAGAAGATGGATACTGTATTTAAACACACTAATATTGGCTGTAGCAAATGGAAAAAGAAAGTAATCATTAGTGATAATTATAATTTATTTATTTTGTTTCTTAAGTTTAAAAGAAATATTTACATCAATACTGTCTACATTTTAAAATTTATAATGGTAAAAAATGATGTTTGAACTATGAACTCGAGCATAAAAGGTTACAATTATAGAAAAAATCTTGAAATCAAAAAGAATTACAAAATTAATTAAGTTCATACTAGTTTTAAAGTAAATATTGTAAAAATAATAAGATCTAAGATGAAAATATGGTAAATAACTAAAAAAATAAGACATTAATCAGAAGTATTTTATGAATGTATACCAAAAAGTAAAAATAGATTAGAAATAGCTATGTTGCCTTCTTTGCAAAGAATATATATATATATATTGTAATCTTATGGTTAGGCTCGCTGTTGGTCAAAGCCTTATTTATGTGGTCAAATGTGTAAAATTTTAAATTTTAATTCACAATAATTGAAATATAATAAATCAGTGTATTACATCAGTGGTATGTTATCATGGTTGCCAAATTTTATTTTAAAATTAAGTAAATTTTATCAACAGATCTCCTGACAGTGATAAAGACTTAGACTGTTCAAGATATGCTAAGTCCTCTGCCAGGATGTGTTTGAGATTTTATTATGCAATCTGTCAGATGGACTAATTTGTAAAAATATTAAAATAACAACTTATTAATGTTTTTATTAATTTATAAGAATAGAAATACTTGATATAGTATTACTATTAAATAATAATCAAAAGATTTAAAATTATTACTAAAATAAATTAATCTTTATAATTAATCTTTAAGCACATTTTTTTTTCAATATGTCAAAGTATCGGTCTGGAAGCGAACCCGTAACAATGCGCTGACCTCTCGGCTACCAATGCTTGACTAGCACATTTTTATTGTGATTTAAAATAATTTAGATCAGCTAGGTTAGTTATCACTAATGAATATAGATGGAGACATATTAATTGTACGCACATACCAAACTTTAATCAGTCTATTTTTTTTACAATAATTCCATTTGATAAATGTATAAAATAACCTAACAGAATTTGTAGAACAGGAGAAGAGATAACAACATCTGAACTATAACAAACTTTAAAATCAAGAAGCTGAAAATAAAAACATTGGATTTGAATTTGAACTGAATTTAAATGATAGTCAATTATATTTTGACTCATAAAATAATGGAGTAGAGAATTTCACTCCCTTGCATAAATCTGACCTACTGTTCTATCGACTGACAATTGCCAGAATTTCACATTAAAAAGAATGAGAACCATTTTGAAAATCAAATACTTTGTTCAAAGAGACTTCAGATTTAAAACTGGACAAGAGATCATAAGCATAAAATTCTATTCTATATATTATATAGGGTATATGAGCACAGACTTTCACATGACCCACCACTCTCCACACATCTTATATAACTGATACACTTGAACACATATATGTTGAAAAGATAAATAATCACCAATATATGTATTTCATGCTAAACCAGCAAACATCAGTTGGTCCAGATTACCATCTGTACACTGATATTAGGTCAATATGAGTGTGACAAGAATCTCGGCCTTAATGTGGCCTTTGAGCATTCCATCATCAGATTTTCAATTGGATGGATGGTTGAAGAGTTAGAGGGTGGAGTAGATTGAAACCTGTCCATTAAAGTATAAAAATTGGCTATCTTAATATATATCTGAGCACTTATAGCATATATGTGTAGAGATGATAATCTGGACCGACTGATGATTGCTGGTTTAGCATGAAATATGTATATTGGTGATTATTTATCTTTTCAACATACATATGTTCAAGTGTATCAGTGTTATGAGATGGTGTGGAGAGTGGTGGGTCATGTGAAAGTCTGCTCATATACCCTATATATTACATATATAGACACAGGTATATTATAAGCCTGTGTGTTTCAGTTATTCTATATATCACTACAATCTTAATTATTATACTTATTATGTATATTTAAAGGTTAACAATGATTTTTTTGGAATGGCAAAAAAAAGTATTCTGTGCTTTCATTTATAAAATTATTTTTGTCTTTGTATCAAACATAATAAGAACCAGATTAAAAGTGATTAGGACAAAACTTTCTGAATTTAAATTAAAAAAATGAAATCTACTTTAAAAGGATATTAAAATTTGCATATATTATAATGCATGAATTTAATTTATATTTCTATCAAAAGATTATTCTGATAAATTTTTTTTTCTAAAGCACTTGCTTACTTCGTTATTAAAAATGAATATTAGAATATGTTTACTGTTTTGATAACTATAAAAGGTATTCAACTTATAGCTTAATTGGTTAGACACAATGCAAATCTTGATGAAAGAAAACAATAATTTATAATATTATTCTGAAAAAAAAAAAAGGTTAAAATTACAGGTAAAAAAAGTAAATAACAAATTCTTAATTACTATTGTGAAATGCTGGAGTTAACATTAGTTTAAAATATTAATGAGAAGATTTTGCAATACTTTAAAATGCAGGAATCATTTCAATATATTACTGCAGATGAAAAAATTAATAACAATTCTTTTGAAAAAATGTTTTTTTGGTCTCTAAATTGGAGATATTATTTAAGCTACAGTTTTGTTTTTTCGAGAAAAAAAACATATCCAAAATTCTGAAGAAAAATATTTACGAGTGTTACTGTAGAATTGTTTTATTCGCCAGAAACTCTTAAATGTTTAATTTACTTTACCATGATAAAATATGAAGAATATGGATGCATCACCTTGGAAAATAATTTGCCGTCTGACAATGATATCGCTTTTCCCTTGTCGGTCAGCTTACGGTGAAGGAATTTAAATTACGGAATATGGGAATAAAATGAAGTGTAATAATAATGATTTTTTTTATATTGTTCATTTTTATTAATATTTTAAATTAGTTTTGGATATGCTATTAATGTATATATTATTTTTCTTCTATTTATAGTATAAATATGCAATGATTCTGAAAACATATTAAGATATAATTATGTATATATATATATTGTACTGGTTGGCTTAAAATTAATATTAAATTAGGCTTCTCTAGATAGAGATACACATCTTTTCCTTTTATGGGAATTGTCTATTGACATTCTATCTATAGGTAAACATACAGACTTATTTGTCAGAAGCATAATAGTATTTACTTATGATGATGTAATTATTTTATTATAGGGAGTTTTTCATATAACCATGTATATATTTGTTTTATATCTTTACTATATTTTGCCTGTAATTTAGTATGTCCACTTTAGTTTATAGAATTTATGCTATTTTTCATTGACTGTGTGTTTCTTATTATTGCAAATTTTATTATGCTTTTAAAAATATTTTATAGTCATCTGACTTACAGTATCTTTGTTGGTTTCATACACTATTTAACATACACATTGTCTGAGGTGGGGTATTTATCTTTTTAGCTTTTAATGTGAGAATTATGTTATCTTACCATTGTTTTGATGATGATTTGTGCTAGTTTCCATTTGATAAGTGTAAGAAACATATATTTTTATTAAAAATTGTATCATTGATATTATGCATTGGGAGATGCAATGGTGTTCTGAAAAGAATCTCTTTATTGTCTGATCCCTTATGATAGTATCTAGTTATTTTCCACTACTTATGGTAAAGTTCTTCAGGTTTTAAAATTGTATGGCAATGATAAGATAGTTAGCTTCAGGCATGACTGTTTTTCTATAGTGTTTAGCTAAATAAAAATAGTGTATGCATTATGCTGTGGTACCTTGTCAACAGTTTACAAGCAAACAGACAAAATTTATCAGTAATTTTAAAACTTATCTTGTGTTTGGCATAATTAGAGATATATGTTTGCAATGTCATTTTATTTCCACGAAGCAGTAGTTTGCCAATGGATTGGTAAGACATTTCAATAGTTAAGAAGATTATTCTGTGGACATGGGCAAAGTTTAATATCCTATATATATATATATTTGACTTCTGGTGTCTGTTTCATATTCATATAATTAATTGCTGAATGCTAAATAATAATTATCATTTCTGCTTCATGTGATAATTGTCATTATCATACTACTTATTAGCAATGTTTAGTTACATCTTAATGCTCTCAGTAGCATACTATAGATGGATATTATGAATAATAGTTACTAAACATACCAGTGCCTTAAAATTGTTAATAAATCTAAAGGGAATATACTTGTAACCAAGTGAATATATCTTGTTTTATGTTGTTTCCGAAATATATATGTTTTTCAGTTATCTATTATTATTGTATAAAATTGTAAATGGTGTAAATAAATCTTATTGTTTTGAAAATATGTTTGGTTGTCTGTGGCCTTATTGATAATCATAATCCATATTATTATTGCTATTGCTATCAACACATTATCTTATTGTCTTAAAGTCATCATCAATCAATACAGTATATCTTATTATGCATTAACATATCACAATGCTTTTGGTAAGCTCTTACATTTAAAGTACATTTAGACTTTATGGCTTATTGATCAGAACACTGTTGATCTTAAGCCCATGTCTTATTTTAAATAATATCTTAATGATATACTGGTTTTAGAATAATCTGTTTATATGAATCATTAGATACATCATTCACTGATCTTGATCATATTGCCCATAGTTATTAATAAAAGAGAGTTTGTAAGTTATTGTGTTTGCTTTATTAAGAATTTATTTGTACTGTTTGTATTGGGATTGCCAAATATTCTTTATTAATTCTATTTTGTTTTAGGAGATGTCTTTGTAATATTTGGATAGTAGCAAAATCCCTCTCACTGACCCAAGTATATCTTTTAATATAATACCAATAATTATACGCTTTTAAAGCTTGTAAAAGAAGTTATATTTATTAATAATTTATTTAATGCTTAGCGCTTTCAAAGCTCCATGGCTTCATACTCATAGCTGCAAACAGTTGTTAGTGATGAGGGGGAGTTATTCAAGTTATTTAAACCCTGAGAAAGTAAATTACTAGTTGGCAATCATAATTTTGAATTTATGGTAATTTTTATTTCTAAAGTTATTTATTATGCTTTGATATGAGTTTTGTTTATCTTCACAGTTTTATTGATTAAGTATTGCTTTAAGATGTACATTTCTTCTTTAATTTTTAAAACTTATAGTTTATCTTAATTTCGTAGTTAAATATTCTAGTTTAGTCAAGTTTGGAATCCATATTTCGTTTTATTTTATCTTATTGTCATTTAACACAATATTTATTTTATAATTCAGGATCTCATTTATCATCATCAACATTGTTTTTATTTCATCTAATTTTTCTTTTATTTCTTCATCCTCATTTTACTTTAATTCATTATCATAATAATTTTTCCTTCATTGGCTCATATTCTATTATCATGTTAATCATTCATCACCTTAACTCCTTTTTGTTTCTCTTCTCCTCACTCTTAAGCTCGTTCATTTTCATTATTTAATTATTATTTGTTTTCATCGTCCATTTATTAATCTACATTCTAATTTATTTATCACCTAATTCATAATTCGAATTCCATATTCATTTCATACACCTGATTATTAACTATTTATTGGTTTTGCATATTAAGTTTATCTAATAATATTTTGCTTATGGATTTTAAAGCTAATTTAACCAATGTCGATACTAGAAGTTATTATCTTCATGGACACTTTGTGACCTTCCTTAGATTTACCAATTCGAGCTAGTCTAGTTGGCTTTAAGAAACTAATATATTTATTTTAACATAATTTTTTTATGTATATATTCTTATCTATATAGAGATTGTTACAATATATTGAAACAGACAGATCGAAGAACCGATTGTCGTTTCATGTGTTTTAAGTACGGTAATTCGAACTACTATCCGCCCGCAGTGAGATTTGTCTATTGTCAGTCATAATAAAAAAATTAGTTATATATTTTATGTTTCGTAAATCAATATGTAAGATTCCGTATATAAATGTCACAAACCATGAAATAATATTCGTGTGTGCGTGGTTTGTGAATTTATATCAATTTAATTTAAAGTTCATTGCGGGCGTGTTTGTTTGAATTTTGGTTTTTTTTTAAAATTGTACAAAGTTGTTTAAAAATACTGATCAAAAGTCAAATTCCTTTGATCAGTGTTTTTAATTAAAATCTAAATTACACAAATGTACAGAGTAATTAAATTGTATTCGAAATGAGATAAGAAATGTATATTTGTAATTACCGTGTCAATTTAAAAATTGCGTACTAAAGTAAAAGAACAATGGGAATGGATAATTAATGTTGTATGGTCAAGCTGGATGGCTGGAAGCTAGAGAAAGTAGGCGGAGCTTAAACACAAAACCAGGCGGAAAGGTCAATAGTGGCCATCTTAGAGAAAAACTTATTCTAACTTTTGACGTGGTTGAGAGAGGTAGTCTTAAGACAGCACTGCAGCTGCTAAAGTAATTCCTATAACTTTGTTAAGAAGCTCACTGGTAAACCGCAATGTTGATGGGCTAAGTGCCAGGAGCTGATCTCTGTCCTGCCAAAGTGAATCTTCGTGCCGCTGACTGATCATGTTGTATGTGCTTCATAGTTTCCAGCTTCCAATCTCCAAGTTGACAATGCCTTGCAAATAACTTTCAAAATGCGCGCCTACGTTCGTCGGAAATATCAATCGGGAAAAGCCAAGCCGGATGAAGAAAGAAGGGTAACTGTGTTACACGAACTTTTAACTTTCTCCCGAGCTTAATGTTATCAATCAAATAAATTACATGTAAGTTTTTATGTCATTTATAATGCTATTGTTTAACCTGTCAGTAAATTTTCTTTTCTTTTAATCCTCCGCTCTAGTCTTTAGAAATAATTTATAAAAATTGTAATTAAGAGTAATAATAATTTAAATGAATGCATTTATATTTTCTTTGTGTTGCATATTCCATAAACAAACGATGCCAATAGTAATATTTCCCAACTCTGTGTAAAACTAGTGTACAATAATGATCAAGTTATTTAAAAGTAAATTTCGTTTTCTGAATTAAATATTCTTTTATATTTCGAGTTGGTAAATGTTGAATCCCTTTATTATTCTATTTTAAGTGGTCATATAATTGCAATCTAAGGTTCAATGTTAAATATATATATTGGTTTTAAAGTGTTATATTAATGTCATGTATGATATGAGAAATGATTCACTGTATAATTTAATACTATCGCTACCGCCTGTCAACCTGAAGGGTTAAGGGTTTCAGAGTAAATTTAATTAGTTATTTTTCTCGCGATCAGTTTAATTCCGCTATATTTTATTGGGATAAGGATCTCAGCCTGTGGCGTAGAGACAGACGAATAGATTCCAGGTTTTGTATAATTTCTTTTAAAAATCCACTTCAAGTACTCGTCCTTGATGTCTGTGGCAATGCCTTCCCTTCGCTGAAGTTAGCGTCTCGCCATTCTACCATTGGGAAAAGAAAGCAGTTTCTTTCCCAGGTTATCTCTTGGATCACCGGGTTCGAAATGATCCCGGCTGGTTGTCGTGTCCCGGAGCTACTTGGGGGCACTAAGCCTTGTCAAAGTACAAGCCGCCCGGTATTCCGTTAATGCACCGCAAGTGATTACTGTAGGGCTTTTGAATATAGGCAACCACCAGCACATCTATCTTCCATGCCGTATTTATATAAAGCCACTTCCAACTGTCCGTCTACGTAGGGCTCGGGTCTATTCGAATAAAATAAGTTAATAAATAATCTTTAGATAAATATTTTTTATCAATGCTCAAATACTCTGATTCTCTTAGCCATCCCTCAATCATTTAACTACACAGCTATTGGCATGAGTTTGGTCACCAGATAAAATGATTACTAAAGACTAGTAGCCAAATACAAGAGGATTCATGAACGTCTTTCCGTACTGTTGAACGCTATATTTATATGTTTCTATTTTTCTTATTAAACACTTTATTTAATCTACTTTTTGTGTCCTCCACCTTATTACTCTCTAAGTCTAGGTAGCCACTTACTGTCTGTATTGGCAACTTAAATATATACGTTACATGAATGACCGTTCCAATATCTAGAGTATAATAAATATATATATCATTAACTGTAAGAATTTGTCTATGTTCTAAGCTGAGCTAGAAAAGGGATAACCCCGTGCTGTTATAAAGTCATCATCGGTTGGTCATACCGGGGTTTGGGTTTGAATTCAGTTGGCGTTTTGGAAGTAGTCTATTCACTGAAACTTGGTGTAAGGGAAACAAAACTTTTATATACTTGCTTTACTCAACTATAGTTTTAACTTGCGCATTTTAATACGCCAAATACATATCAATATTATGACAAACAACAAAAAATCGAATATTTTTATAATTTAACTGTTTACTCTCGTTCACTCTGCAGGGTGTGGGAGATTTCTTCATCGGAGCACCACGGAGGGCGTCCAAAAATTTTATAACTGTACCGGTATAAATCCACCACGCTTACTCATACCCAGTACCCGAGTTCAAACCCAATCCGCGTTTAAGAATAAATTCCAAAACGCCAACTGAATTCAAACCCAAACCCCGGTATGACCAACCGATGATGACTTTATAACAGCACGGGGTTATCCCTTTTCTAGCTCAGCTTAGAACATAGACAAATTCTTACAGTTAATGATATATATATTTATTATACTCTAGATATTGGAACGGTCATTCATGTAACGTATATATTTAAGTTGCCAATACAGACAGTAAGTGGCTACCTAGACTTAGAGAGTAATAAGGTGGAGGACACAAAAAGTAGATTAAATAAAGTGTTTAATAAGAAAAATAGAAACATATAAATATAGCGTTCAACAGTACGGAAAGACGTTCATGAATCCTCTTGTATTTGGCTACTAGTCTTTAGTAATCATTTTATCTGGTGACCAAACTCATGCCAATAGCTGTGTAGTTAAATGATTGAGGGATGGCTAAGAGAATCAGAGTATTTGAGCATTGATAAAAAATATTTATCTAAAGATTATTTATTAACTTATTTTATTCGAATAGACTCGAGCCGTTACGTAGACGGACAGTTGGAAGTGGTTTTATATAAATACGGCATGGAAGATAGATGTACTGGTGGTTGCCTATATTCAAAAGCCCTACAGTAATCACTTGCGGTGCATTAACGGAATACCGGGCGGCTTGTACTTTGACAAGGCTTAGTGCCCCCAAGTAGCTCCGGGACACGACAACCAGCCGGGATCATTTCGAACCCGGTGATCCAAGAGATAACCTGGGAAAGAAACTGCTTTCTTTTCCCAATGGTAGAATGGCGAGACGCTAACTTCAGCGAAGAGAAGGCATTGCCACAGACATCAAGGACGAGTACTTGAAGTGGATTTTTAAAAGAAATTATACAAAACCTGGAATCTATTCGTCTGTCTCTACGCCACAGGCTGAGATCCTTATCCCAATAAAATATAGCGGAATTAAACTGACCGCGAGAAAAATAACTAATTAAATTTACTCTGAAACCCTTAACCCTTCAGGTTGACAGGCGGTAGCGATAGTATTAAATTATACAGTGAATCATTTCTCATGTCATACATGACATTAATATAACACTTTAAAACCAATATATATATTTAACATTGAACCTTAGATTGCAATTATATGACCACTTAAAATAGAATAATAAAGGGATTCAACATTTACCAACTCGAAATATAAAAGAATATTTAATTCAGAAAACGAAATTTACTTTTAAATAACTTGATCATTATTGTACACTAGTTTTACACAGAGTTGGGAAATATTACTATTGGCATCGTTTGTTTATGGAATATGCAACACAAAAGAAAATATAAATGCATTCATTTGAATTATTATTACTCTTAATTACAATTTTTATAAATTATTTCTAAAGACTAGAGCGGAGGATTAAAAGAAAAGAAAATTTACTGACAGGTTAAACAATAGCATTATAAATGACATAAAAACTTACATGTAATTTATTTGATTGACAACATTAAGCTCGGGAGAAAGTTAAAAGTTCGTGTAACACAGTTACTCTTCTTTCTTCATCCGGCTTGGCTTTTCCCGATTGATATTTCCGACGAACGTAGGCGCGCATTTTGAAAGTTATTTGCAAGGCATTGTCAACTTGGAGATTGGAAGCTGGAAACTATGAAGCACATACAACATGATCAGTCAGCGGCACGAAGATTCACTTTGGCAGGACAGAGATCAGCTCCTGGCACTTAGCCCATCAACATTGCGGTTTACCAGTGAGCTTCTTAACAAAGTTATAGGAATTATTTTAGCAGCTGCAGTGCTGTCTTAAGACTACCTCTCTCAACCACGTCAAAAGTTAGAATAAGTTTTTCTCTAAGATGGCCACTATTGACCTTTCCGCCTGGTTTTGTGTTTAAGCTCCACCTACTTTCTCTAGCTTCCAGCCATCCAGCTTGACCATACAACATTAATTATCCATTCCCATTGTTCTTTTACTTTAGTACGCAATTTTTAAATTGACACGGTAATTACAAATATACATTTCTTATCTCATTTCGAATACAATTTAATTACTCTGTACATTTGTGTAATTTAGATTTTAATTAAAAACACTGATCAAAGGAATGTGACTTTTGATCAGTATTTTTAAACAACTTTGTACAATTTTAAAAAAAAAACCAAAATTCAAACAAACACGCCAGCAATGAACTTTAAATTAAATTGATATAAATTCACAACCACGCACACACGAATATTATTTCATGGTTTGTAACATTTATATACGGAATGTTACATATTGATTTACGAAACATAAAATATATAACTAATTTTTTTATTATGACTGACAATAGACAAATCTCACTGCGGGCGGATAGTAGTTCGAATTACCGTACTTAAAACACATGAAACGACAATCGGAAGCGATTTTGTGCGTTTATTTAATTAAAATAAACGAGTGTTATTCCATAATTTTTTTTTGCGAGTTCATTCTTGTTGTTTAAAATTTTTCGAAAAAAAAAGTAAAGAAGTAGAATTAATTCCAGGTCTTAAAAATAAAAACGTGTACGCATATAGATATTGTGTACGCATATATATATATATATTTTTGTTGTTTAAAAATGTTTTTTTTTTTTGAAAAAAGAAAGTAAAGAAGTAGGATTACTTTTATGTTTTAAAAATAAAAACGTGTGCGCATATATATATATTGTAATATAAAAATCTTATCAGAGTCAGAGTTAATATTAATCGTTCCCTATATAAAACATTAAGTCTTGAATCAAATGATTACTAGGTCATGTAAAAAGTATATATTTGGGGATCAATGGATTAAATTATCTATTGGTCACATGTTGCTGGCTGGCACCTTTCAAATAAATTTGTCAGCAAACATGTTTGTCCATACAGCAGTGGTGGGTTTTGTTGGGTTCAAAGGAGAGAATGGTGGCGTATATATATAAAAAGAGAGAATTACTGACAGAAATACAAAAAAAAAAATACTGTGTTATGTACCCATTATTAATATGATTATCTTATAGGACTGAGGAGAACAGTGCGAACTGGGTGAAAGAAAGTTTTTTTTTTTTCCTGTATATTTGTAGAAATGATTTAAACATGTCATATCGTATATGCCTAAATAAAGAAAAAAATAATATTAACAGTGAAAAGCGTAGATAATAGAAACCAGACGGAACGTAGGCGTAGGAAGAAAAGAGAGAAAGGAAGGAAGCCACACGAACAGTATCAGCAGCGGGGGAGGATTTGGCACTAGGAGCAGGGGTCAGTATCTTTATGTATCTATACAAATCAAAGTGTTGTACAAAGCGAATTCTTATGCTGGAGACATTTATAAGTAAAAGCGAACAGGAAATGGCAGAAATAGAAGGAAGCGAGCATGTGTCCGCGACTGGTGCAGAGACGTCGGACACATCCAGCGACCACGAAATTGTGTTTAAGAAGTTTCAGAATAAAAAAAAAGGTTTTGGACAATCAGAGAGGAACACCAAACAGAGGGAGCGCGATCGCGATAGGAAGTTTGACGCGATCCTCGAGGAGATGAGGGAGGACAGGAAGATCATGATGGCGATGATGGCGAGGATGTTAAGGATTGAAGAATGGCGTATGGGATCGGACGTTAAAACAGGTAGGGAAGGTAAAGCAAATATTAGTGCGAAGAAGGGAGATGAGGACCAAACCATTCCGATGGGATTAGACACTCTGAGCGAAGTAGCCATTGAAGAGAAGACAGGCCAGGACCTAGACGTCGAAAATGTTGAATTAGAAAGGCAAACCGAGGCGCTAGGGCCAGCGTGAAAACCTCATAGCGACAATTGGGACTAGCGACAAGGAAAAAGAAATAAAAAGAGAGCAGGCCGTAGACACACCAACGAGAGTGATTAACATTCCTCATGTGGGATCATCTATCCAGATTCAGACGTTTAGAGGCGACCCCGGGGAAAATCCAGCCGTGCATCTGGACAGCATTAGAGAATTTCTGTGCTTCCACCCGATGAGTGAAAAGGAGAGGGTAACGGTCGCCAGCCATTATCTGAGGGAATCGGCGAAGGCATGGTGGAAATTGTTGAAACAGCCACCGAGTACTATGCGAGGCTACGAAGAAGCCATTTTGAAAAGGTATTGGAGTGTGGAGAAACAGGAGGGACTGTTACACAAGTTCTCCAATTTGAAGTACGACGAAAGTAGCAGACAGAGTTTTGCGGCCTTCTTCACGCACCAAGCGATGATATTTAAATCCCTCACCGCTTTTAACTACACAGAGCAGCACATTACTCGTATCGTTGTGCATAACCTACCACCATGGGTGCAAAGGATAATGCTGGGGAGTTGCCCCATGTCGTTCGAAAAAGCTGTAGAACTGCTAAACCAGATCGACTATGGGGACTTGTATCCAACTAAAAGGGAATGGGAACAGGGTAGTTATAATACCAGGCCATTAAAACCCTATATACCTCCCAACCCAGGGAGAAGGTAGAAATAACAATAAATGATAACCTGGTAAGCGACCACTGTGACATGCATACGATGATGAGTAAAGGAACTACGGTAATACACCCAATTTTGTAAATGTTAAGTTCAAACCCTCACCCAGACTGTTCTCCGAGGTCAATCAAATGTAAAGAAAAGAAAGAAAACAAATGTTAACCAGAGAATTATGTATAATCATTTTTTTTTGTTGTTTTTTTTTTATAAAGTGAAAAGAAATGAAACAGACAGATCGAAGAACCGATTGTCGTTTCATGTGTTTTAAGTACGGTAATTCGAACTACTATCCGCCCGCAGTGAGATTTGTCTATTGTCAGTCATAATAAAAAAATTAGTTATATATTTTATGTTTCGTAAATCAATATGTAACATTCCGTATATAAATGTCACAAACCATGAAATAATATTCGTGTGTGCGTGGTTGTGAATTTATATCAATTTAATTTAAAGTTCATTGCGGGCGTGTTTGTTTGAATTTTGGTTTTTTTTTAAAATTGTACAAAGTTGTTTAAAAATACTGATCAAAAGTCAAATTCCTTTGATCAGTGTTTTTAATTAAAATCTAAATTACACAAATGTACAGAGTAATTAAATTGTATTCGAAATGAGATAAGAAATGTATATTTGTAATTACCGTGTCAATTTAAAAATTGCGTACTAAAGTAAAAGAACAATGGGAATGGATAATTAATGTTGTATGGTCAAGCTGGATGGCTGGAAGCTAGAGAAAGTAGGCGGAGCTTAAACACAAAACCAGGCGGAAAGGTCAATAGTGGCCATCTTAGAGAAAAACTTATTCTAACTTTTGACGTGGTTGAGAGAGGTAGTCTTAAGACAGCACTGCAGCTGCTAAAATAATTCCTATAACTTTGTTAAGAAGCTCACTGGTAAACCGCAATGTTGATGGGCTAAGTGCCAGGAGCTGATCTCTGTCCTGCCAAAGTGAATCTTCGTGCCGCTGACTGATCATGTTGTATGTGCTTCATAGTTTCCAGCTTCCAATCTCCAAGTTGACAATGCCTTGCAAATAACTTTCAAAATGCGCGCCTACGTTCGTCGGAAATATCAATCGGGAAAAGCCAAGCCGGATGAAGAAAGAAGGGTAACTGTGTTACACAAACTTTTAACTTTCTCCCGAGCTTAATGTTGTCAATCAAATAAATTACATGTAAGTTTTTATGTCATTTATAATGCTATTGTTTAACCTGTCAGTAAATTTTCTTTTCTTTTAATCCTCCGCTCTAGTCTTTAGAAATAATTTATAAAAATTGTAATTAAGAGTAATAATAATTTAAATGAATGCATTTATATTTTCTTTGTGTTGCATATTCCATAAACAAACGATGCCAATAGTAATATTTCCCAACTCTGTGTAAAACTAGTGTACAATAATGATCAAGTTATTTAAAAGTAAATTTCGTTTTCTGAATTAAATATTCTTTTATATTTCGAGTTGGTAAATGTTGAATCCCTTTATTATTCTATTTTAAGTGGTCATATAATTGCAATCTAAGGTTCAATGTTAAATATATATATTGGTTTTAAAGTGTTATATTAATGTCATGTATGATATGAGAAATGATTCACTGTATAATTTAATACTATCGCTACCGCCTGTCAACCTGAAGGGTTAAGGGTTTCAGAGTAAATTTAATTAGTTATTTTTCTCGCGATCAGTTTAATTCCGCTATATTTTATTGGGATAAGGATCTCAGCCTGTGGCGTAGAGACAGACGAATAGATTCCAGGTTTTGTATAATTTCTTTTAAAAATCCACTTCAAGTACTCGTCCTTGATGTCTGTGGCAATGCCTTCCCTTCGCTGAAGTTAGCGTCTCGCCATTCTACCATTGGGAAAAGAAAGCAGTTTCTTTCCCAGGTTATCTCTTGGATCACCGGGTTCGAAATGATCCCGGCTGGTTGTCGTGTCCCGGAGCTACTTGGGGGCACTAAGCCTTGTCAAAGTACAAGCCGCCCGGTATTCCGTTAATGCACCGCAATTGATTACTGTAGGGCTTTTGAATATAGGCAACCACCAGTACATCTATCTCTTATGTCGTATTTATATAAAACCACCTCCAACTGTTCGTCTACGTAACGGCTCGAGTCTATTCGAATAAAATAAGTTAATAAATAATCTTTAGATAAATATTTTTTTCAATGCTCAAATACTCTGATTCTCTTAGCCACCCCTCAATCATTTAACTACACAGCTATTGGCATGAGTTTGTTCACCAAATAAAATGATTACTAAAGACTAGTAGCCAAATACAAGAGGATTCATGAACGTCTTTCCGTACTGTTGAACGCTATATTTATATGTTTCTATTTTTCTTATTAAACACTTTATTTAATCTACTTTTTGTGTCCTCCACCTTATTACTCTCTAAGTCTAGGTAGCCACTTACTGTCTGTATTGGCAACTTAAATATATACGTTACATGAATGACCGTTCCAATATCTAGAGTATAATAAATATATATATCATTAACTGTAAGAATTTAGTCTATGTTCTGAGCTGAGCTAGAAAAGGGATAACCCCGTGCTGTTATAAAGTCATCATCGGTTGGTCATACCGGGGTTTGGGTTTGAATTCAGTTGGTGTTTTGGAATTTATTTTTAAACGCGGATTGGGTTTGAACTCGGGTACTGGGTATGAGTAAGCGTGGTGGATTTATACCGGTACAATATATATTAAAAAATGTAAAAGTATAATACCCATTATAAAAAATATATGTAATATACAAACAAACAATTTAACGGTAATTGAATGTTAAATTGTTTGTTTGTATATATTATATTTAATGTTTTCACGGTTGTATGATATAGATAAATTATTATTTTTTGGGTTAAATCATGTGTTATTTTCCATTGCATACCAATATTTCCATGAACTAGCATCCGCCATTGTCAAAGTTAACTTTTGAAAGAAAAATCGTTAGATTTCAAACAGTAACTTACAAAAAATATTCTACTTTCTAATGATTATAATAGAAACATCATATGTAAGGCTTTACATAGCATTAATACTAAAGGGAAAAAAAGGATAGAATTGACAATTCATCTTATAGTAGAGTGGTTTTACTTATATTAAAGGAGTTGCTCATAAGATCAGTAGAAGACTATCTAGTTTTAATATAAATAAAACTTTTTCTACTGGCAAAAAATTTGGTGATTTTTTACACAAACCTAAATACAGAGTATTTTTGGAATCCCAGGGGGTTTATGAAATTCCGTGTTTGCAGTTCTCAAGAAGCTATGTAGGTCAGTCTAATAGACAAATAAATGTCAGAATTAAGGAACATATAAATGCTTTTAATCAGAAAGTTAAGATATCAGTTTTTGTTTCCCATTTTTTAGAAATTGGTCACAAACCTGATTTTGACAATGCAAAAATATTTGCTAATTTGGAAAGATATGATTTAAGAACCACGAGAGAGTCAATTGAAATATTAAAGAGATCTATTGGTTTAAATAGGGCTTACAAAGCACTATGTATTCCAGCTATGTGGAAACCTTTCATTTTATTTCTGTCTTCTAATATCAACTTAAAATTAATAGATGAAAAAACTGAGGGAAATAAACATTTTGATAAGCCTCATATTTTGAATCCTGAACTACTTCAAGTTGAATATCATTTCTCATCTCGCACTAAGTCACATTACTGTTTGAGATCTAATGATTTTTCTATCAAAAGTTAACCTTGACAGTGACTTTTGTTGAAATATCAGTATGTAATGGAAAATAACACACAGTTTAACCTAAAAAATAATAATTTATATATATATGTTAAAGTGAATGTTTTTAAGAGTAAAAGATATTACATGAAACATGTTTTTGGGAATAACCATGTTTAATAAAATATAATAAATTTATGGACAATTTGATAACACTTATTCTCAACTGGGCAAAAAATATAGTAATAATTATATGGTTATTATAAATAATTATTCAAGTAAACTTCTATCTACTATAACCATATGATAACTACTAATGTTTTTCCAGTTAAGGATAAAAACTATCTTATCAGAAATATCAGTAAATTTATTTTATTTTATTAAATATGTTTATTTCCAAAAACATTTTCCATAAAATGTGTGTGTGTATATATATATATATATATACATACATACATTATATATATATATATATATATATATATAATGCAGAGAGCATACCAATAGCTCAAACATGCTCTTAATTGATAAGTGTGGTAAGAGAAAATATTTAAAATCTCTATCTGGAACTTTCCTATTCCCAGACCAATTGGTTTCAATCTTATGGCCCACCTCAGTGAGGAGCTAGAACATTCAGACATTAGAGCTAACATATCAACTCATAACTAGCACTTGTTTAGTAGGTAATATTTAAATAGAAACTGAAAATTTTGTCTTTAACTCCAGCTATCTAACTTAAATAGCTATATGGGACTGAACTAAATTCAGATCTACCATATATTAATAGCCTTAACATTACCAAGGCCTTAAAGGTAAAATTATAGTAATCAATAAAGCAAGTCATATATAGCATGACATTGCTATTATAAGCTTGTATTTACAAATATGTAATATAGAGAGTGTACCAATAGCTCAAACAAGCTCTTAATTGATATATATATATATATACCTGAAGAGCAAATATCTGGCAACATTCTTGATTGAAAAAATTGTGAAAGAGAAAGATTTTGAAGAGCATGTTTATTGCACCATCCCTTTTTATTTTATCTTCTCATTAACATTACTTAAGAACCATTCACTGACCAAAAAAAAATGTTGAAAATATTCACATAGCAATTTATGGAGAAATTTTTGAGAAGCTTTTGCTTTGCTGTGTATAAAAAAGTTTTTTACTATTTTTTTTTGCATTCGCGCATAATTAAGTACAATCATAGTTCTATCTTAAGTTATCAATAATGATGGCATTACTATTATTATTATTATTATTTTAGTTAAAATATGTTTTTTTATTAAGTATACCTAAAACTATTTTTTATAAGCAAATAATTGTTTTATGATGATGTGAAGCAATGAAAAACAAAATTTTAATTAATAACCATTTTAAACATAAATCTATTTCAAGTTTCCAATTAAATTTTAACTTATGTAATTAATAAAAGAAAAATTATGAGTTGTGATTACTATTCACAACTCTGAAATCTGAATAACGGTAATTAATTCTGTAACAATGGAAGTAAATAAGTTGATAACTAGTTGGGTTTTAATTTCTGTTAATTAGTTTTTTTTTTTAAATTTAGTTTGTTAATTAGTTTTCTAGAAATTAATGTTATCAATATTTTATGATTATATAGACTGTAAAAATGAGAATAAAAAATTTATACTTTTGTTAATGTATATCAGCATTTAGAAAAAGTAAAATCTCAAACCTCATCTACTTTCACGTACATAAAAGTAAAATATCAAATATCAAATGGTAAAAAAAAACGGAATATTCTTATTTAGAATCAATCAATTACAATGAATGAATCCTTTTGTGTGTGTGTGTGTGTGTATATATATAATACAAATAAAACGACCATTAATTAAAAACTCTTGTAATAACACGAAAAATAATAAAATATAATGGTAATTAAATATTATATACAATTTTTCAATCCACAGAAATACAAAATTTTGTACCTTAACCCTCCTCAACTGCCATTAAATTTAATGGCAGTTGATGAGGGTTAAGGAATTATCTGATAGTATTTCTGCAAATTGAAAGACTATATAATAGTTACTTACTGTTCTATTTATTATTTTTATTGTTATTATATATATATATGTGTGTGTGTTTAATCAAAACTACCCCAAATTCACAACTCAACTAGGCTAGCTAAAAAAATAAACTTTAAAACACTAAACACTGGTTTCACTGCTTCAAGCAATCTTCTCAAATATAAAAAACTACAAAATAACATATTTAAACTAAATATTACCTATAATCCACCTTACATCCCATACACCCTTAATATTAAAAAAATTAAAAAAAATTAATTGCTTCAAAATTGTAATTTCTAATAATAAAGATTCTATAATTCTTTTTTGCATTTTGTTTCTTTCAAATAAAACAACCTTATCCTCATCAAAATTAATTTTGTGGCCTGTGTCTTTTTCATGGGTACATAAAGCAGAACTAAGATATTTATTTCTAAACCTACTTTTATGTATTTTATTTTTTTCCATTTAAAGCTCAAATTACTCTGACCTATATATTCCTTCTTACAAAAAAAGGGGAGAATATACACTACTCCAGGAATAGTCTTTCTATCAAAATTTTCCTTTGTATTATTTAATAAATTAGTCAAAGTGATATTTCTTTTCTATGCAATTTTTTTATTTCCAAACAAATTACTATTTTTACATACAATCTTATAAAATACAATTTTAATTGCAAATAAATAAAATAATATTTTTATTTATTTATATTTTACATCATTACAAATATTATTATTACTACATAAAATACTTTTAACAAATTTATCAGAGTAGCAATACTCAAATAATCATTATAAAATTGACCTTCTTGGAGCAAAGCTATCCCACTAGAATTATTTAATCTCTTATTTCTGTAAGAATAATTTCTTAAAGCAACTACCTTATGAGATACAGATTGATAGCTATGTATAGACATTAACTCTTTACTATTAACATAATGTCTACATACAAAACAATTAATTCTTTATATTTCTAATCACCAATAGATCTAACATTTTAATTTAACAAAACCCCTCTTTTTCTACCACATATCTTGTAAAAGGATCAAAACAATTAAACTCATTTACCAACTCTTTCAATTTATCATTCTCAACTACAAACAAACAAACAAACAATCATCCACATGCTAACAAATAATAATAGTCAAACAACTGATTGTAACTCAGATGTTACCTTTAAAAATATATGATAAAACAGATTTGAAAACAAGACAAGCAAAACCTATTTCTTTTCAACAGATACATGTTCTGACTTTGAGCAAGAAGAAATGGATGCCGAAACTGGGCAAGATGAAACCACAAGCCTGACATACTTTGGGCCTGACCATGTCCCTAAACACTTCACCCTACCACATAAAAGGAAAAAGCGCCGGGACAGAAACATACAATCCACAATCTTGGTTCACAACAGTAACAGAAACATTGACTCAAATGAAACCACCTCAGCCTCTGATGATGTACATGGCAATGCCAGTCCCAACCATAAAAAGTGGAAAGATGAATCTCTAAAATCAGATAATGATGATATCTCAAACTCATATAATACACAACCTGAATGTAATATCTCTGGGGAAATAGCTCCCCAAGATTTAACTTTATGGACCCCCTCAACTAATCCTGAAGTCTGCCTAATGCAAAAAAACAGCCAGTTCACTGCAAGTTTTCTAGCTAAGAAACAAGAAGCCAAGCAACCTACTACAAAATGTCTTTCACAATAATGTCGCTCAACAGCAGGGAGCTTAACTCCAAAGACAGGGCTTTTGCTATTTCACATTGGGTCAAACTCCAAAAACCAGATATACTTTGTTTATCAGAAACCAAGCTCCACCTTCACACAGACCCCAAAATAAAAACAATTGAGAGTTTTGATCACTTTATATACTCATTATCCATCTCAGGTACTGCTGGTGTTGCACTTATCATCAAGAGAAACTCAATCATTGACTTCTTCAAAATCCTTCACATATATACCAACTGCATTATTGCTGCTATACAAATCCAGGGTTGTCTGTTTATGCTTATTAATGTGTATCTTGTTAAAGATGAACAAATAGTACACAAAGTTATACATAATATAAACATAGCAATTAGATCGAACTCCAGTCCAATTATCTGGCTTGATGATTTCAATCACACTTTTGACCACTTTGAGAAAAAATAATTAAAGATGGTTAACAGAAACATTCACAGTCAGAAGGCACTCTTTCATGATGGAGCCTTCTCCTTCTATACCAGAAGTGCTCGCTCACTCATAGACCTCATATTCTACTCTCCTGAAATGAACTCATTCATAGAAATGCACCTCTGGCCTATCACCTTTTTGGATCATCTTGCAGTTCAAGCTACAATCAAATTACAATCACAACCTTACATGCCAATGAACCTCCCTCAGATGATGAGATTACTCAACAGAAACAGCATGCCCCCCAATTAATCTCAGACATATACATCACCTTTCAGGAGCAGCAGATATGGAATCTACCAGCATTACAAGGATGGAATATATTCACAAACACAATACAAAAGTTTATTAACCAATACAACAGATACCAGAAAGGGCCATTATGACTACTCTCAGAAGTTAATATGAATTACAGCTGAGCTAAAATATACCCAAGCTACAGAACACAACATCCCAGAAATCCTATGCCTAAAACATACATATAAACAAATCAGAATGACTCTAGTGAAATATGTTCATATTAAGCGAGCATGCAACTATCTAGAACAACAAGACTGCTGGACTCCAGGCTATAATAGATGGGCCCTGGGGTCAGGAAAAAAATCACACACCCTCCTCTTTGTGCCTAAATGGTAACACTTTGGCATCATTATGCTTAACAAAATTAGGGATTTTTATTCCACCAAACTATATTCTATTGAAACTGTTATCAGACGACGCAGGTTTGTGAAATTTTCAAATAATTCTCACAACATTACCGAAGCCAATATCATCTCCAAAATTAAAAGCAATCCCCAGATTTCTTCTAATACACTTGGAAAAATTTACCGTACATGTTACAAAGGGAATCATTAGTCTCTTAGCCACTGATAGCCTACATCTTCTAGGGATCTATCCTATATCAGAGGTCCCTTTTATAAAAAAGAAAGATCTACCTGTTGACCTAAATAACATTAGGCCAATATCCATGGTTCCTCTTCTAATCAAAATTATCGCAAGCATTATAAAAGATAAAATTCAAGAAAAAAATCATACCAAAGCTTTTCAGACATCAATATGCCAAGAGTGGTTCATCAACCGGTGATGCTGTCAGCCGATTTTGACTCTTCATTGATCATATTCAGAGAACAAAACAATCCTGGCCACTAGACTTCACCGGAGCTTTTGACTCCATCCAAATAGATGTGCTACTTGGAAAACTGGAGGTCCTTCAGGTTCCTCTGGCCTACATTCAATTCATGGAGAATCTCTTAGCAAAACATAAGATTTTTTTTTCTCTAAGTGGGAGAACTGCCCCTGGTTTCAAACCCTGAATCTCCATCCCCCAGGGCTCCCCATTAAGTGCTCGCCTCTTTATGATCTATATAAATCCCTTGCTTATGAGCATTGAGGATGCAGTCCCTGGGATTTCCATCCCTTTACTTAATGAAAACATCTCCCATGTCATGGATGATGTGGTGGTGTTTCTCAAATCACATGAAGAACTAAACATCCCTGAAGGCCTATTACATCACTATGGCCAGATGCATGGGCTTACGATTAACAGGAGCAAATCGGCAATTTGGAATATTAAAACAGCTAACAGGATAACAGGTTCATTACAAGCTATGCCTCAGCCTTTCTTGGGATTCAATATGTTCCTATACCCCATGACAATGAGGATGGAAATACAACAAAGACTATTAAACAAAATAGACATCACTACATCATTCCTTTCAAGAATATACATAACCACATTTGGAAAGGTATCACTCCTCAACTCCCTCATTCTTCCCCAAGATCATATATTATCTTGCAGGCTTTTACTAATAAAAGCTTACATTAAAAAAGTAGAATCTCACTGTCTGCGACTCTGTAGAGGTGGGCACATATCATTTATCAGTCTGCACACCCTTCAAAAGCCAAAAGGCATGAACAGACTGGGACTGCATTCAATAGAAGTATTTGCAATACAGAATACAGAGAACTTACAATATAATTTTTAAACTTTACTCTGATTGCAGGACCTTCCAAGGTCCACTCCCCAAAGAACAAGTTCTTCCCACTGATAGACTTCCCCCTCTGAGATGCACTCCCATCTGGCTTCAAATACAGATGTCATACATTTTTGCTCATATCATGCCTTCCATGACAATGTTCAGTTCAAAAATAACCTATTGGGAAGCCTTTGACCTATCCAACTCAAATACCTAGAAGGCACACATTTACCTCCCCATCGACATAAAATAACTATGCAAACTAGCCTGTAGATTGAAATTGGCACTTAAATACACAGACTTTCTTCTCAAAATTAACCTTGGTAGCCTCTCCACCACCACATTTCTTAACAAAAGAGGCTTCCACATAGATCCTATCTGCTGTCTCTGTCTTTCCAGCCTGGAAGATATTGACCATAACCTTTGCCTTTGCCCAGTCTGGCAAAGACTAAGACAAAACTTCCAGAAACACAATAAAAATAATAGTCTGGATCTAACTTCACTTCAAGGGGTTTTAAATAGAGGCATTTTCACTGAAATCAGGCTTGCCACATACATAAACTTTGCCATCTGGTTGACCAGATTCAAGGTAATTTTCCAAAAATAACCATCTGATAAACTTAATAACTATTTCCTCAATATAATTAAAAATATCCAAGAAACAGACAAGAGAGAGGCAGATCCATACCTGGCCATATTAACCTGGGACTTCACAACTGGCCTAAACAGCACCTGACCAACCAAACCCTAAATAATTTATATGAAAATAACTATTTAGATTTAATAAAATCCTCCAACCATAGATCACAAAGCAGGGCTTACTAACAATGGTATTTCGTTATAAACTAGATGAATTATATATTCATCTTGCATCCACTGATTAATTTCTTTACTAACACTCATTTTGTATTCTACTGACTTTTGGATGATTGTTTTCTTTGTATTCACCTACAAGTAAAATAAAAATTATCTTGAAAGAGAAAAAAAAAAACCCAGATTATTTACAAATCAGTTTCCTTTTTATTAAATCAATATTAACTTAACTACCTATTTTTGATCTTTTATAATATAGGCATGTACATAAAATCATAGTAATTTTGTAGGTCAAAAATAAAGATCTCATATTTATTATTATAATGACCAATCATAGATTCTTACATTCACCTCATTTCTGAAAACATTCATCTCATTTATCTCACATGTGGACTTTGAGGTATACACATGTTCAGTTTATGACTTATTATTCAATTTAGCAATATGTCTTTTAAAACCCTGTTTTAAATTTCAATTCTTTCAATGAGTTGCTTATATTGCTTCTAATATTACATTTCATATTTTATTGTGATATTAAGCCTCCGTAATCTATCATTAAAATATATATATTTCCAATTTTGTGGTCATATTATTTATTCTAAAATCTTCTAGTAAATGAACTCCATCCATATTTAATTGATTTTGATGCATTTTATTTTTGTGTTCTCATTTATATTAATGATTACCCAATAGAGATTTTTTAATTAATATTTTTTAATTTAATAAAATCAATAATTAATAATTTTTTTGAAAACATATTGAACATTGATTTAGTTCCTTTCATATTTTGTTACTTTTTCTATCAGTTTATATCTTTGTAACATTTCTTATTTATGTAAAGCATTATTTAATAATCAAATGGATTCCATCTCCAAAATTCAGAGAACATACATAATCACCATTTAATTTAATTTTATTTGCTTTTCATTTTATTTATAGAATATATTCCACAAAAATATTGAACTCTCTATTAAATCTTCACCAACATTGATCATATTAATTACAATATAACTTTGTATCAATAACATAAAATGTTTTAAAAATTGAATCATAATAAAACTACTTATAAAATCAAATAATATATATATATATGTGTATGTGTGTAGGGGGTTAGGATATCGGTGTGTTGAATTAAATATTTCCATGAATTGTTTTTTTTGTTTGTGTTATTTTTGTTTGTCTATACACATGTTCAATCTGTCATAAATGCTCATTACATTGCATGTATTATCCTAAACTAATAAATTATCAAATGAGGGTAAAGTAGCATTTATGTCATCCCTTGCAATTGTAACAGGATCTACCATTTTCTGCCTTTAAGATCACAGATATATCAGTATATGTATATATACTTTTTTCTTTTTGTTTTTAATATAACTTTTTCTTTATGGGAATCAGTAATGTTTTCATGCGATCCAGCTGAGCAACCCTGTATTCAAGATTAGATTAATGCATTTAACTGCTAGCATAACACAATCCTCTTTGGGACTGTAAGAACTCAAAGAAAAAATAAAACATTTGGAGATTCCCTATTTCTCACACAGCATATTTTTAAGTATCATTTTCTGACCTCAAGCGCCAATCTTATATTGATATAAGAATTATGTTGGGAGAGCTGGAATACCAATAAGCAAAATTATATGGCAGTAAGCCCTAACTAGCTCACTCAGGGTGGGTGATTATTTAATCATGGGAAATATACAGGGGGTTACACTACACAAGACACACTTTCTTAAATCGAATATTTACTAAACTAATTTAAAATTCTAGTAATCTCATGAACTCAAACACAAAGAAATGACACAAATATACGCAAAGTTCATTCAACTTTAATATTATACCTTTATTTCTATACTATCTAGTATGACTCGATTATTTTGTGCTAAAAAATCAAATAAATGCATGCATACATACATGCACACTGCATAAAGATATGTATAATGCAATGGAAAATGCAAATAAATAGGAAAACAATATCAGATTCATCTGGATATAAAACAAATCACTTTAAAAGTTCATAATGAGAATTAATTAAGACTGTTTATGCAGTGTATAGTCCAAGATGCAGTAATATTTGAAATATTAAAGGAATATATGTGTTAAATGTGCACATTACCTGGATTTCTTTTATTCCCCAGGAAAAAATGGTAGATTACTAAAGGTAAAATCTTTTTTATTGCCCTTGGCATAATGGCCATAAAGAGTAAGTGATTCTGGCTGTCCACTTTGATTGTTTGTTTTTCTGTTTAGTACTTTTATTGGGATTTGATTTTAGCTTCAGAGTGATTGGTTTCCATTAACAGCATCGACTCATTCTGCAGCAACTTTAGTATCCTCATGGAACAGGACTGTAAAGCCCAGCATGCTTACATTTCTACCACAGCCTGCTGATAGTTGACAAAAATGTTTTCAGCTTTTCTCTCATTTCCATTTCTCTGATTTCTTTCTTTTCTGAAGTTGTTCCCATAACACTATGAATGAAGGGAATATTTTTTTTTATTTTAAACAATGCCAGAAAATTGTCAGCAAGTTACGAACAAGAGTGCCTTAATTCTTTTTAACTTTTTTTTTATAGTCCACCCCCCTTTTTTTTAGGAAGTTCTGTTACTTCACTCATGTCATTCAAATTCGGATTCTTTAAAACAAAAGCAAAAAGCTTTTAGCATCTGAAAGTTATTTTTGCCTCCCCCTTTGTATTTTTGGCTTGCCTGAAATTGTTTAAATGAATTGAAACAAACTTCGGCAACTTACATTCTTCAGATATAGATCAAGTTATTTTTCTACATTTTTTTCTATTTAATCTTTCCAAAATAAAATTCCAGAGCTTCCATCGTGAAAATAAAGTATATCATCTCTCTACCTGAGTTTTTACTTTTTTTTCTCTCTCTTTTTTTCTTCATATTACTACATACAGCAAAATATACACATGCATTTCCACAAAATAAAAGAGCACACATTCTTCCAACCCTACTGTTTATTTTAACCTTTTAAATCCCTATCTAGAATTATAAATATATACAAAAATAAATCTACTTTATTACTCGGATAATATTGACCTAGATCTATGCAAATTTCCTCTTCTTGAAGCAGGATTTGAACCCAGCCCTGTTACACAATATATATATATATATTTATATATATATAATGCTTTCATGGTTATATGATGTAGATAAAATAATATTTTTGGGTACAAACCATGTATTATCTTGCATTACAATCCAATATTTTGATGGATAAGCAACCACCATTATCAAGGTTAACTTTTGAAAGAACAATCATTAGATCTCAAACAATAACGTGACATGACTCAGTGCAAGATGAGAAGTGAGATTCAACTTGAAGTAGTTCAGCATTCACAATATGAGGCTTATCAAAATGTTTATTTTCCTCAGTTTTTTCACCTATTAATTTCAAGTTATTATTAGATAAAATGAGAGGTTTCCACATAGCTGGTATACATTGTGCTTTGTCAGCTATTTAAATCAGTAGGTCTCTTTTCTTTTTAATATTTCAATTGACTCTCTCATGGTTCTTAAATCATATCTTTCCAAATTAGCAAGTATTTTTGTATTGTTAAAATCAGGTTTGTGACTAATTTCTAAAAAATGGGAAGTAAAAACTGATGTACTAATTTTTTGAATAAAACATATCTATGTTCCTTAATTCTGACATTTATTTGTCTATTAGACTGACCCATATAGATTCTTGAGCACTGCAAACATGGAATTTCATAAACTCCTTGGTGTTTCAAAAATATTCTGTCTTTAAGTTTATATAAAAAAATCACCAATTTTTTTGCCAGTAGAAAAAGTAGTCTTTATATTAAAACAAGATAGTCTTCTACTGATTTTATCAGTAACACCCTTAATGTAAGGTAAAATTACTCTATTAAAAGAGGAATTGTCAATTCTATCTTCTGTTTTCTTTTTAGTATTAATGTTATGTAATGCCTTGCATATGATGTTTTTATTATATATATATATATATATATATATATATTTATATTATATATATATATATATTGTAATAAAACCCATACCTCTCACAAGATAGAGTACACTACCGAATATACCTACGATATAGCAAACATACGTGCCTACGTATTTATATTTAGTTAAAATGGTTTTGACTTAAATAATGTTATTAAAAACTTCTGGATTCATTCTCATAACTGTAATATAATCCCAACGCATATTAATGGTGATCCGTAGGACTATAAGTGCCAATCTTATACGAATATAAGAATTATGCAAAGTGAATATATTTCCAACAAGAACACTATCTTACGTAACGTGAGAGGGGTTTTTGACCATCAGCTAGCTCAGTCTCATGGTTGGGTGGCATCACAGCTGGGAGTAGTTATGAATGGGGTTAAGAGTTTTTAAACACATGAAAAAAAAGATCTGCAAAGAAAATATCACAATAAGATTTATTTTGAGTTTCATTATCAAATCAGTTTTATTAAAGACTTCTAAAAATCATTTTTATTCTTTGATCTTTTAGATAAAACAAATAATTCAACACTCTACTCTCTTTTTTTATATTTAATATTATATAATGGTAATTAATACTCTGTCATTTTGATACGCACACATATGCCATTCTTTCCAATAGATTTATCACATAAATCAAATAGCGAAGGTCGATAGTAAGAAAAGTTTATTTCACGTGACCTCTGACAATAATTATGTTATTTATGTCCGCAATTAAATAAGAATTTAAGAAATTTCATTAAGTTAACTTAGATTGTCACATTCACTTATTATAAATGGTAAAAAATTTCTTTCTCATAAAAGAAAAGAAAAATCAGTACTTAAAGTTCTTTACCTGAATTTCCCAGGGAATTAGTGGAAGAAGATTTATTTTTTTTAAAGAGTTCCGTTCATCACAGGTAATAACAGATAATTCAATGCAAAGGTTCCTGATCTTCATGTCCGTTTATGTCCGTTGGTTGATGAGGTTCAGCTTGGTTCCATGTTGAGAATTATGTTTTATTCCGAGGCATCTTGGTATTATTAGGTGAGACAGCTGCAGTTGGTTGGAATAAGGGGTTTGAATCTGACACAGTATGCCCTTACCCCAACCATTTCTTTTGAATCCATCATTATGTAAGAAAAATATTAAAAAAACTTTTAATATTTTGGATTTACGGTTTTACTGTTCACAGTTATAACTCTGCAGGGCCAAGACCAAGAGCGTTCTGGTGACTCTTTTATAGCCCCCTCCATTTGTTCTAGAAGTTTCCTTTTTATCTCACTTCCTGTTTCCAATGCTGACTAACCAGATCTGGTTGACATGTGAAAACTTTTATCATAGCTTTTATTGTACATAAAAGAAAGTGAAATCTCATTTCTTTGGGGAAACTTCTAGTTTTTTAAACATGAAACAAAAATATCGGTTCTCTCTTTTCAACTACTTAACCTATTCATACACACATATGTCACACGCACATATACATTGTTTCAAAATGACAGAGTCCCTCCCCCCACATTTGTGTATTTGTAACCCCCACCATGTAATAAAAATTAAATAGTATATATCTACATCTACATATATGTTTAAATACTGACCAATAATTATATTTGTGACTGGGTTCGAACCCATTCTGTCACAATATGAGAGTATTTCATTTATGAATAAACCAATGTTGCAGTGTTAATCTAGTTATTGTACATATTGTAATGGTATCTGCATAGATACAAAGGTGTGATGAAGAAAGACTTCAGCATGGCCCATGAATTACAATGTCCAAAATAGTAATAATATAAAAATAAAGAAACCAATGCTTCAAACTGAAACAGCACAAAACTGCAATGAGACTGAAAAAGTAAATTAGTTCTCTAAAACCTAAACTTCTACATCAACCATACAGAAAATGGCCTTTTTCTTACATAATTAATAAATAGAGAACAGAAAAGTTTCTCAATTGTATGTTCAAATTTATTAACAATTAGTACAATAAAGGGCTAGCTCTTGAAATAACTCTTTATAATTATATAAATGGAACTCAGAACATAAACAAAAGTACATATTTAACTTTACAACCTCTCTCAACACTTAAATAAACTTCTCTCAGGTTTTAATATAACTTGTGACACTCGATTGTTTGCCAAAATATAAAATAGAAACAAAGAGAATATTTTATTGAATCTAATTTATATTTACAAATGACTAACTATAAAAAATTTATTAATATTTTTAAAATTCTCAATGTTAATGATGTAGCAATTTGTTAGTGTTTATACAGGTAATAATTAGCATTTAAATGTTTCAAGGTAAAAAAGTAATTAAATTAAGAACATCAAGTATTTTACAATGACCCCATGTACTGATAAGCGAAAAAAAATCACAAATCCATTTCAAATAAAACAAGAAATATATGGTTTATTATGATTTATATTTATTCTTTTTTTAAAAATGGCAATAATAATAATAATGAAACAACAATGTATAATATCTATTTCTTTTATAAGTTTTCACTTGACTTCAATGTCATTCATATTCCCAACAGTTGTTGGCAATATCTACTGAGTCATGTTTATATCTAAGTGAAAACCAATTACTCTTTACCATAAAAAATGCAATAATAAATAAATAATAATAATAATTTTATTAAAATAGTACAGTTCAAAATTATAGATATGTTCTTCAAGGTGGATCGCAATAACATTTTAATAAAAAACTATATCCACATTTTCCTCATATTGTGCTAAATATGGATACATCTTTTTAAAAACTATATTTCTCTTTTAAAATGTAAATGCAAACTGCTTAGATTAATCCCTTACAAGAGGTCTTCAATTATGGTCAAAAGAATTAATATATTCGACTATGTCACAGTTAATTCTGAGAATTTACTATGAGTTTATCACTAAACAATACTGCTCCTAATACATATTTGTACATACTAAACTTTCATGAATAAAAAAATGGGACTCTTAGTCTCACTTATAAAGAAATACCCACATATGATATATAAAATATCAATATAATGGTCTACCTTTCAAACGTATTTTATGATGAAGCTATAATTTATTTACTGAAAAAGATAAAGAAACTTTAATAATAAACAACACTATGTTACTGAAAAAGATAGAAAGAAACTCTAATAATAATAACAATATGTTAAGCATGTGTGATACACCTGAAAAGAAATGATAATAAATTTAATATAAAACATTAATTGTGTACTATGTATATAGCATATAAATTAAAACAATGAAAAAAAAAAGATACCTAATATCTTATTATTTATCTTGATAAATCAAAAATTAAAATCAATTTTATACACTTTAATTCTGGAAAAATGATCAAATCAACTACCATTTAATATCTTAATGCTTTATTTTGAAAATTGACAATTGTCTGATACACCATTATTTATCATTATGTGGATTGGATCAATATATCAGATATATCATAATAATGAATATGTGAATTCTGAAACCATTTAATGTTGATTTTCTCAACATATCCTCTTGTCCTGTTAAGTTGAGATGGACCAATAAATAGTAGATGACACAATTATTTGAAATGTTTTTGACAATTCTTAAATTGATTTCCAGGGTAGGAATAGCCATTCATTTTCATAGTGATTTCCTTTCTTTTTGGATGCATGCCTATTGATGGTATCTCTTTATTTTCCATTTTTGTTAGTAATTAATGAGATAGAACTAAGCAGGAGGAATTAACTTCCTCTGCTAGCAATTTCTTTTCTACTCAGTCATTCTTTATGAGTACCAAATTCTGACAAAGTTTTGAATTTAATTTAAATAAAAAACAGAATTGAATGATAACAGTGTTTATTATTCCTTTTTAGCCAAAAGCTATTGTCATTAACAAGAAAATCACAATCTCTTTTCTTTGTTGTCCTTGGTTGCTATAGCAACTAGTCTACACTTTCATGAGACATACTGATTTACATAACATTGTTAGTATAACTATTGATTTACCCAAAAATATTTTAATATTTTACAATGATTAAATATATATATAGTCTATATAAACACAACAGATTATGACATATAAATTAAACCAATATATTTGTAAGTCATAAATCCTTTAACAAACTGTTTTATTTATTTTTTACACAATTTTACATATCATAATCATTAATATTTTTACAATGATTCATATAGTTTCTTTATCGACTATTATCAAATTTCAGAATCATGAATAAACATATACATCACAAAAGAAGGTGAATAAACAAAAAATAAATAAATAATAATAACAGCAAAAAATGTATCAAAATCAAATGAAGATTACAAACAAAGGAAAAGAAAAAATTGCCACATTGTCTTATCGCAAGCCCACCCACCCCCCAAAAAATGTTTTTATGAAATTATCAGATCTATAATTAAAATACATATATATGCCTCAAAATAATAAAACATTCATTATCTCCCATAATAAACAATTCAGCACTAAGTCTCCTTGTGAAAATTTATGCATTCAGAATATATTACACCTCCTTTACATATCACCCTATGTTCATATATATAGGCATAGTTTCAACTGCTAAACTTTAAATTGTGTTATGATTGTAGAAGTAATCTGCCAATTATAAAACTTTGGAATTTTAATGGTTATATTTTCATAATACTCAATTTTAATGAGTTTTTAACAATTATGTTATTTGATGAAAAGAGAACATTTACTAATACTTAAATGAGATGAAATTTCTACAAAATGTAATAGAAAGATTATATGACCATTAAATTGGCTCTTCAGCATATTGAATTTGCTATTGCACGAACATATTTAAATTGAATTGAGAATGAAATGAATAAATGGAAAATGACCTCTACTTTGAACACAAGTTACAATGATGAATATCTAACTATCTTAAAAAACAAAGATACTTTAAATAGTGCATTATATTTGTGTTCATTGATTGATTGTACATAAGGTGGTAATACAAAGATATTCTAAATAGTGCAATATGTTTTTGTTCATTGATTAAAAAAAATATCAAAATCTTTTACAAAGATACATTTTCTGCTTAAAAAATTAAATGATGACAATGCAAGGGTGAAATGAACGGGCTAAAAAAGCAAAATATATGGACAACTTTGTGTTTCACAGATCAGTTTGTAGTAAATTGCATAATTCATAGTGAAGTTTTATTTTTTGTCATTAATTTGTTTTGTTGATAATAATTATTTATAAATAATTTTTAATGATAATAATGTTATTAATGTAGAAAGAAAAACAACAATATAAAAAATAAAATAAGGAAAATATCAACAAATATTTTTTTCAGAATAATACAATTTTACATCTAAATGCTTTTTGTTGTCAAGCGTTGTTAGCCGAGAGGTCAGTGCAGTTGCCTTGCAAGCAAGTAGTTGGTTGCAGACGGTTGTGGGTTCGCCTCCCAGTCGACGCTATGACATATGAAAAAAAAAATGTTTTTTGTTCAAAACTAATTTATAATAAAGTGTTGAATTATTTAAATAAATTCTATTTAGAATAAAAGTTTAAAAAATACTGGCTGTCTTAACTGCAGCATTAATTAAAATATTTTATCCTAATCAGAGAAACAATATTTTCAATAACAAATTTATGACTTTGTATTAACTGTGTTATATTACTTTTTTTCCCTCTCCAGTTTGTGACAGTAATATATATCTATCTGTATAGAACACAACCGAGTTAACATACATTTTTTAGTCCTTTGTTCCACAGTTTCATTTTCTAAATATTTAGCTATGATTAAATAAATATCATCCAGATTTACCTATCACGATTATCTTTCAAACATTATGTTTCTGTAATGCGAAAAAAACAATGAGAATTAAAATACATCTTCATCAGAGCAGAAACAAATTATAAAAATCTCATAAAATATATACATAATTGTTTTTCCCCATTGTGATGTAGTCTTTAAATTAATAAAATTAGTATAAATGCAAAATTAAGCACCATATCCATATGCTATGATTATAATCTGATAGGGAATGTAATTTTGCTGAAACTGTAGAAAAATTTCAGAGTCCAATATTTCATTTCAAGTAGTGATAACTAATCTATTTAATCATTCAATAATTGAAACACAGGCTTATTATATACCTATGTCTATATATGTAATATATAGGGTATATGGGACCAGACTTTCACATGACCCACCACTCTATCTCATAACACTGACACACTTGAACACATATATATTGAAAAGACAAATAATCACCAATATATGTATTTCATGCTAAAACAGCAATCATCAGTTGGTCCAGATTATCATCTCTACTCATATATGCTATAATCGCTCAGATATATATTAAGATAGCCAATCTTCATACTTTAATGGATAGGCTTCAATCTACTCCACACTCCAACTCTTCAACCGTCCATCCAATTGAAAATCTGATGATGGAATGCTCAAAGGCCACTCTGAGGCAGAGATTCTTGTCACACCCATGTTGACCTAAGTTCAATTTAACACCTCATGTACAGGACATAATCCATTTAATACATATACAAAGAATGGGCAGACATCTCTTCTATGTAATAGCTGAAACACAGGTTTATTATATACCTGTGTCTATATATGTAATATATAGGGTATATGAGCACAGCCTTACACATACTCTCCACTCTATCTCATAACAATGATACACTTGAACACATATATGTTGAAATGATAAATAATCACCAATATATGTATTTCATGCTAAACCAGCAATCATCAGTTTGTCCAAATTATCATCTCTACACATATATGCTATAAGTCCTCAGATATATATTAAGATAGCCAATCTTCATACTTTAATGGACAGGCTTTAGTGGTGGGTCATGTGAATGTCTGTGCTCATATACCCTATATATTACATATATAGACACAGGTATATAATAAGCCTGGGTTTGAGTTATTACATAGTAGAGATGTCTGCCCATCCCTTGTATATGTATTAAATGGATTATGTCCTGTACATGAGGGGTTAGATTGACCTTATGTCAACATGGATATGACAAGAATCTCGGTCTCAGGGTGGCCTTTAAGCATTCCATCATCAGATTTTCAATTGGATGGACGGTTGAAGAGTTGGAGTGTGGAGTAGATTGAAGCTGTCCATTAAAGTATGAAGATTGGCTATCTTAATATATATCTGAACACTTATAGCATATATGTGTAGAGATGATAACTGGACTAACAGATGATTGCTGGTTTAGCATGAAATATGTATATTGGTGATTATTTATTTTTTCAACATATACACCTGGGTCTCATTTTATGTGGATTTATTTAATGCAATTTTGAAGTTATGCGCTTTATATTTCTTCTTAATATCTTTATATGTAGTTTTCTTTTATGTGATAAAAATTATTAGATCAGAAGTCAAGCTCCAATAATGCACTATTACTTTAAATATTATAAATTTTGCTCACCCACACATCATATTTAATTTAATAACACATTATTGGAGTTCGACTTCTCTCTAATAATTTCAATATTTTCAGCGCTTTATAATAGTACTGTAATAGATTTTATGCAATAAAGAAGTTCATAATTCACTTAAAATCAGGATTTCTCTATTTTATATACACACTTAAATTTTACAATAATGTCAATCTGTTCAAACATTATAGATGCCTATATTAGGCATGTTGTTTTTTTTCATTTTAAATCAAAGAATACGTAATCAATTAATCATTTAGTGGCAAGTTTATTTTTAAAAGGTGAGTTATAGTGGTGGGCACAATTAAATTTGACAATTAAAAACTGCTTCTTAATTATAATTAACAATTTAAAAATTACATAACATGATCTGAAATTAATGTGACGCAAAACAAAGAAATTTGATTTTTAAACGGAATTGAAAATTAAAGTCAAAAATAAGAATTTAATTTTTAGTTGTTAGTTTTAATTAAATTTTGTCCAACAGTGGTGAGTCAGTGTCTTTTTATTATTGTAAGTCTAAGTTCTTATTTTTATTTTAAACTTTTAGTTTACTCTAACAGAGAAGAAAAAAGCACCCAAGAAAATGAATTTCTTTGGAAACAAAAATTTCAATTTTAGATTGCTTAGTGCAATTGGAAGGATCAACAGTCATTAGAAAACATTTAGTTTAGGCGAGCCCATGATAAGAGCAATTAAAAAATGAAGCTGGTGCTAGTTGTATTTCCTCTTGTGACGAATCTGATGTCTTACTGGTTTACAAATGAACTTACTTATCGTCAAATAGCGATAGTAATTAAAATACTATACATGTATGGAAAAATGAAAAATATTGTAAATTACACATAAAAATATATTGTTTTGAATAAAATTAAATACTGTAGTTAATAAATAAGTAAAAAAAGTTTGTCTTGTATCAATTTTTTTCAAATTTGAAATTTTTTATTAGTCATATTTTATTTCCTTATTTTTATTTTGTGCAAATTTTAAATATACAAAATTAACAAAGCATATGCCACACTTGAATGAGAAGCTATAAAGATACACAGAAATTATTACACGCTAAGCGCTTTCGAGGTCTTTTGCCTCATATTCATAGCGGTACTATGAGCTGCAGAATGAAATAGCTTCTCATTCAAGTGTGGCATATGCTTTGTTAATTTTGTATATTAAATTATCGAATGAGAAGTCTTAAAATCTTTAATACTTTGCAAATTTTAAAGTAATTTTATGTTATTGCTTTGCTTTTATGTGATTTTTGAAAATTACAGTAACCTATCCCCCATTTTTCAAGGTTAGTTAAGTCTATTTTTGTGCAATTTCTTTGGTGTGCATTTTCTGAGGAACCTATCTACCACATAAAATGAGACCCAAGTGTATGTGTTCAAGTGTATTAGTGTTATGAGATAGAGTGGAGAGTGGTAGGTCATGTGAAAGTCTGTGCTTATGTACCCTATATATTAATCATTCAATATTGGTTAGTAAATAGATATCTAACTATACTTAATTGTAAAGTAAACAAAGATGAAAAACTGCCCAAGATCCCAACCTGCAGCAATTGAAAAGCATTGTGAGTGATATTTTCTTCACAATTTTTTTATGTTGCTGTAGAATAGACTTAACCTTATGCTGGACTATTTAATGACTATTTTTATTACTTAATAAATATAGTAAATTTAATTATAAATTCAAAAATATTTTAACATTAAAACCATGTTTTAAAATGTCAATTAAAATATGCTCTAACTATTAAAAAGTGGCAAATAATGATAAACTTTCACCAATAATAATCAATTGTTCTCCATTAGTCATCATAACTTCAATCTAATTTAGGCTTTGGATTTAACTTCTCCTCTTTTCTTCCAATGTGTAAGCTTGTGGTTAAGACCTGTAGAGGTCACTACCTTCACATTTTCAACCACACATGCTTTAGGTTTATTGCCTTAGTAAATATTACTTACATATATTTAAAAGTAGAAACTCTAATGAAAGAAGCAAAAATTCGTTTTTACAAATTGTCAATGTAATATCAGATAACACTAGTGAATATCAATGTAATAGTCTTACTCCTGATCTGGTGAGTGGAAAGGACATTTTGAAAATGTGCTTTGTATCCTGTTTATAATTAAATTGTTCATAGCTACTGCACTTCATAATGAAAATGTCCAACATCTGTAAATGTTTTCATATAATAGCATAACATTTATTAACTACAATGAAATTGGGATTCATACTTCATATTCATCATTATTATTTCTGGTATAACAGTCACATCATGAGAAACTATGAAATACAGTCACCAAAAATAATATTAGAATTCTTAGTAATACAATCTTATTGTACTAAATAATTTTTATGTTTTTTGTACAAATAATTTATAGAATATTTATACTAATTCTATATATTTTTATATTGGACTATTTCCATCATCTAATATGTGTGTTGAATGTCTTTAGAAAAGTTTAATTTTTAGTTAAATATTCCAAATGCATTCAACTGTTAGTAATATCACAGCAAACAGGTTAGTATATGCACCAACTGTTAGTAATATCACAGCAAACAAATGTTAATAATATCACAGCAAACAGGTTAGTATATGCACTAACTGTTAGTAATATCACAGCAAACAGGTTAGTATATGCACAACGTTTCGAGAGGTATTTTTCTCCCCTCTTCTTCAGGTGTTGCTGGCCTGACCAGTGACAGTACTAGCATGGGATTCGAACCTGGGTCCTTAGATTCTTGATTATTGAAATTTAAGGTAATGCTCTAACCAACTGAGCCATCCTGCCAAAGGCAACAGTATGTAGTAATTTCATATACTTACCTCTCGAAACGTTGTGCATATACTAACCTGTTTGCTGTGATATTACTAACAGTTAGTGCATATACTAACCTGTTTGCTGTGATATTATTAACATTTGTTTGCTGTGATATTACTAACAGTTGGTGCATATACTAACCTGTTTGCTGTGATATTACTAACAGTTGAATGCATTTGGAATATTTAACTAAAAATTAAACTTTTCTAAAGACATTCAACACACATATTAGATGATGGAAATAGTCCAATATAAAAATACAGCTAGAACACCATCATCACAAACCTTCAGAAAAACACTAATTCTATATATGTAGTTAAATATATTAATTAAAGGTTAAAATACAACAATATAATCATGTTGCTATCAAATATAGAACAGGAAAAACTCTCCATACAGTAGTGCCACTCAGTGCCAGCCAGAGTAATCAATGGATGCCAGAAGGCTGGCACTGAGTGGCACTACTGTATGGAAGAGTTTTGCCTGTTTTAATAACAGTTATGTGCAAGCATAAGAAAGGGGGATCATGCAAAATATAGAGCAGTTTATATAAACATTTATTTAATGGATTAATATTGAACACAGGTATAGTGTATATACTTAAGCTAGATGTAATTAAAGGGGATTTGAACCCAGACTATTCAAACTACTTTTAGTCATCCACTCTATCTTATATAACCGATACACATTACCACATACATGTGAAAAATGTAAATGATCTCCAATATACATAATTCATGCTGAACCAGCACTCATTTTGCACAGCAGTAAAGAGAATTATAAAAATATCAAAAACAGTGATATGCATTCAACAAAGTTATTTTGCTTTCCAGTTTTAACATTTTTATACCTGCAAATAGAAACGAATCTTTTTTTCTAAACAAACCATAAGACAGAAATATCCTTCTGTTATTGTTATTAAAATAACAGTATATATATATATATATATTATTATTAAAGTTTTATTGGTATTACTAATTAATTACTATTATAGCAATTATTACATTAATTATAATTTATCATTTTTATTTAAAAAAATATTTTTCTTTTATTTTACAAAACAAAAATATTTTTATTTATTTATATTAGTTAAAGTTTAAAATGTTTCTTACTTTTAGGGTCTTTACCACCAAAACATCACATGATTATCATTTGTCTATGGGATGATAGTGACTATGATTTTTAATGAACCAAGGAGACCAATATGTATATCTGCTGAACTGGGTTTAAATCTGTATGACTATCTGGGCAAATGAGCTTGGATTGAAAACATCAATGTGTTACCATCTTGAGTGTCTAACTTTATATTAACTAAATGGGTAAAAGATGGCTGCTTGGAGGGTTGCATTAAATCCTTAGATATAGGTGCAGTTCTCTCAGATCCCAACTCCTCACTGATGAAAGCCATAAGCTAGAAACTAATCAGCAGATATTGGAAGAAGAGGCACTAAATGGAGATTTTATGCACAAACCTGCATCTAATAATTATTAAGGCTTATACTGTGTGACACACATTAGGGTCTTTATGATAATTGTAATGATCAATTCTTAGTTGCTAAAGAGGTCAGGTGACATTTCAACAACAGAAGTATCAGGAAAATGTTTAATCCAAAGGTCTTTAGTTCATTACTTTTTTATTTTTTTTCCTGTGAGTTTTAATTCAATGGTAGAACGATACCAATTGTAGTTCAAACTGTCATTTTGCTGGTCAGGTGATCATCTGATCATTTTTTATTGGAGTTTTCAATAATAAAATTAGAAGTAACTTTTGAAATATTTATTAATAATATAGTTGATTTTATAAGTCTGTTTTCAATTTCATATTGCACATACATTTGATACTACTGTATATACGTATCTTATCAAATAAATTGTTTATGTTTCAGTTTGAGACCAAGTTTGAGGAAAAGGCTGATTGTTCACCATTTATCTTACCATATCAATGTCAAAAAACAAAAATATCAAAAGTCACAATCAAGAAACTTTATTTTGATAATTATATTATATTTGTACATCACAAGCATTATTCAGTTATCTTTGGATAAAAACAAATACATATATAACGTTTTCTCAATGATAATAAGTACTTGAAGTTTGAGTGTTTTTCAACAAAAACCATCTACATATTTTACTATTACTTCAAATCGTCACATCTATATCATTATAAAAATTTTAACTACTGCGTTCTACAATTACAAACTTTCATGGTGCAGATTAATCAGTAGATCAATTTTAATGGTAATAAAAAAGTTGTAAAAAATAGGAACAAATGGTTAGTAAAAAATAAAATCCAAAACGAAAGTACAATAAAGTCTAAATAATATCAATTTATTAAAATAATTTAAAATTCTATAAACTTTAGAAATAAAAAGTAAAGATAATTTTTTTAAAAAAAAAAAAGAGTTTATTATATACCTTGTTATAAGAAACTTCTTTCAGATTTGAATCCGCCATAGTTATTATTATCTAAAAGTTAATTTTATCCTCATCATTTACGAGTTAAAATAAATTCAATTTTATTTATGAATGATATTGTAATAATCTCTCAAGGTATTGTGAATATTCTGTCACTCTTAACATATTAAATAAGTATCAGATGGTAGCAGGATTCATAATGCACCTGTTAATTAATCCAAATGATAACTCTCAACAGATAGGCCTATTACATTACACTTTTTGGATTTGTCATCAGCGTTTTAGCGCTTTTCAACTTCACAAATAAAATTAAACCAATTTCACCAAAGTCATTATATTCAATAATAAAGATAAACATAATTAATATTTTTATTGGAAACTATTCTTGCATATTATTATTTATACTGCTAAATGTCACAATAAATACAATTAATTCTGTAATTAAGTAGTATATATTTAGGTGCAATATCGCGTTTTCTACCAGTTAAAACAGATTATTATTCAATATCATATGGTGGTTTAGATTTTGTCTGCTCTAAAACATTCTCTATTCACATAGATGTGAAAAAATATTTCAAAACCCTTAAAATCTTTTAATCAAAGCAATTTTGTCGTCAATTAATTTTCTGAATGCATTTCAAAATTCTGTAATAAACTTCCTGACTCATTCTGCCTTCCAACATGAATAGCTAATAGTATCTATTAAAGATATAGTCCTCTATAAGAGTGTTGTATAAACATGTATACCAAAGCAACCTGCAAACATTCTTGTAGAATACTGACTATAGCTAAGATTCTAACAGAAATTTCTTGCACACATTTAAATCATGATATTATTTTTCAACACTAAGAATGATTGCTTTTCAATGTAGGACAATCTATGTTTAAAAGACATATAAAAATCTTGAGCCCTATAATGTGTGAGTAATTGTGTCCTTAGATCTATGTGATTAGCTTCATTTATTTAAATCTTTGACAATAATATGTATTGAAAAAATCAACAAAGAATAGTTTACTATATATGTAAAAGTTACCCACTACATCCTGAATAATGTAATAAGGAAAACATGAACATCAGAAATTGTTACCAATTTTAAAATCATAATCTACAGAAATGACACTAAACTAAATTGCTTTGCACTAATTCTATATAAACAAATAAAACTGCAAAAAAGTCCAAGTAAAAGAAAATTAAAGGAAAAAAAAGAGAAGGCAATAGATAGGGATTTTGTGCAAAAATCTTCTTGCATTCATTGATTATTCTGGCTTCCACTTGATGGCACTACTGTATAAAATGTTTTGCCTTTGTTTTAAAAAAGAAAAGGACAGCAAAGAAAAAAAAAGAGAGGGAGAGGAAAATGAAATTTACATTTTAAATAAATATAAAATAAAAAAGTATACATAAGTTTGAATACTTGTAATAATAAAATAACTATGTAAATAGTGATTGAAGGATCAATTAAACATACGCGCAGGAAGGGTAAATCATTTAAAATTATGTGAATTAATTGACAATCTTTGGAATAGTGCATTCTTTTTCATTGCTTAGAAAAGTTAAAAATACTTTTACACTGAAATGAATATTTATTCAAAGTTGTTTTATCTTTTTAATATTTGCCTAGATGAACAAATTTATAGATTGACTGGAGTCAATAATTACCCATTATACAATAAAAAGTGTATAGGAAAGAGAGAAAATTTTTATCTGTTTTTATTTTATTTTTTCTTTAACAATAAACAAACAAACTTTTTCTAGCCATATAAATAATACTTGAATATATAAACAAATAGAAAGACAAAAATAAATAATTACATGTACAATACAGTTTAAAGTTACATTGATTAATAATAATAATAATGGATGATCAACGATATAAAATTGTAAAGTGCGTAGATTGATTGATAGGTGGGTCAATTACTTTTTTCAAATAATTTTAGTGCTTGAACTATTTAATCATAATTATCAAATATTATAATTTTTAGAATAATTATATTTTAAAAATGTGAAATTAATTTAATGATTTTTGTTGTTGTTGTAAAACGAGCAGCAGAATGCTAATAACATTTATTTTTACAGTGACATTTTTTTTTTAATTATGATGTAACACATTGCTTAATTAACGTCTCATCATAGTTAAGTTTCATGACACCTGGTTGTTTCATTTCTCCAGCAACATGACTTTAAAAATTCAACAATATAGCATGTGATCATATTTAAATATTTTATTAAATCTTTTATTTAAAATCTATAATATTTTCAAAACACAAAGAAATAGGTTGCTATGGGTAATATATTTAATCGCTTCAATTCAAACAAAGATAGCATTTGGGTGATAATAAACATTGAACAACAAAATAACTAAAACAAAACAGAATAGACTTTGAAATACTCTTTTTAAAAATTTATGTTATCAATTAATATATTTGAAAAGATTATGTGATTGAAAATAATAAAATCAAAATATTCCAGTACTGAAAATAAAGAAACTTTGACAAGGATAAATAAATATATATTTTTAAAAAAACTGTATATTTATATTTATGAATGTGAGTGTTTGTGTTTGAAAGTATGTATATTGATATTTAAAATATTATTTTAATATAAAAAAAAAAGTGCGCTCTTCTTTAAAAAATAACTTAAGAACGGGAAACAATAAATTAAATGCTGTAAATAATAAATATTAATCTATTTTGTCTGTGATGAAGATCTTAAAAGGACTTGTTTAATTGCATTATATTGTCTATCCTCTGGCCCTGATTTGATCTCTTCTGATCTAGAATATCTTTAATAATAGATTATATATTTTATTCATAGAGTCCTAGGTTTAATGATTGAACTGAAATTCATAATTAAATTATTTTAATAATGAGAATCTAGGTAGACATTGTCAGAACAAAGAAAAAGTCAACATGAATGCTGTTTTTAAGTCAGAAAACAATCTTTTATAATAAAGATCTCTGATTTTAGGATTAAAAAAGTGGTATTAAGTAAGTTTAGAAAGTGAATGAAAGTTTGACACATGCCATTTCATAGTCAATCATAAATTTATATTTAATAAATTCTTCAAACATAAAGAGGCTAATGCCTAAAATTATATATCAGCTTTGAAAAAATCTAGCCTATTTGTTGAATGAACAGTTGATTGATGAGTTAAATAATTAATTATTCATTTTCTTTTAATATATACTTCAGAATTCAAATAGATGAAGAATGCATTGGCATTATTTAACTTATCCTTCCCTATTGGCGGGTTGATAATTAATACACTATACTTTATTTAGGTAAGGACCACAAAATACATCCCATTATTGTCAAATATAAACAATATTTATTTCATAGCTTTTAATAATTATTAGAACGTAATATAAAGTTTAGTACATAGATAAAAAATATTATTGCAGAAACTGAAATTTATAAACAAGCTAAAAAGAAAATATAACATGATGATTGTTATATTTCAATGCAATAAACTTTCCCAAAAGTTAAACTGAGTTTTACTCCAACTCAGATAATTCTAAATTCCATATTAAAAGTTTATTCATATAAAGTAAAATTCCATGAATTAGTTCTTGTAATTGAAGGTCTAATTAATTTTACATAGAGACACAATTATAAAAAATTTAGTAGTCTTCAAGAATGTCACTCAAAATAGTAGTTTGTGAATCTCTAATATGTTCAGATTCACAGAATTTAAACAGTTTTGCCAATAATTTGCCTGAATAACAATTTTTAATTATTGCTTTTGTTTTATTAATAATGCATGCATGTTTTGATTTAAAAAATAAACAAAAGTGAAAACATGGACAATAATCTCAAAAGTTCAAATTCTATTCAAAAACAAAATTTTAAATAGTCCCCAGTAATATAATCAAAATGATTTATTTGTTGTGACCTAAAAAATAATAATGTCAAAACTTATTTAAAATAATGAGTTTAAATAGTATAAATAACATTGATTAGTCAGGCATTGTTAGCCAAGAGGTCATCGCAGCCGCCTTGCAAGTAAATAGTTGGTTGCAGATGGTTGTGGGTTCACCTCCTGGCCGTTGCTATAACATATGAAAAAAAAAAAAAACAATGATTAGAAAAAAAATTTCAAAAATGTTAACACATGCACATAAATTCAATTACTTAAATATTTAATTATTTACCAAAAAGAATCCACCATCTTTAAATATCTTCATGGACAGCTTATTTTAATAAAAATAGAAATATGGACATTATATCCATATAAACAGAGATAACCTTTTGTTTTTCTGAAGGATTGTAATAATGGTATTTTAGATGTTTTATATATTGGATTACTTTCATCACCTAATATTAAGTACAAAATGTCTTTAGAAAAAATAACTTTACTTAAACTTTCCAGTTACCTTCAAATGTTAGTAATAACACACAGGTTAATATATGCACAATGTTTTGAGAGGATTCTCCACTCTTCTTCAGGTGTTTCTGGCCTGACCAGTAACATCACTAGCATAAGAATAAAACCTGGATCCTTAGTTCCATGAATGTTGAATTTTTAAAATAGCACACTGTCTGAGCTTTTGGCAAGATGGCTCACTTGATTAGAGTGTTACTTAAAATTCAATATTCAAGTATCTAAAGGTCCAGGTTCAATTCCCATCCTAGTGCTATTTTACTAATCAGGTCAACAACTAATAATACATCTCAAAACATTGTGCTTATATTAACCTATGTGCTATTACTAACAGTTGAATATAATGGGGGGAAAAGTTTTTTTTCTTAAGACATTTACTACTTAATATTGAATGATGGGCAAAGAAGCCCCCTTGATTCCTCTTGGAGGCCTTAAAGAAACCGAGCAGGGCTAATTCCAAATGTCCATTCATTCTTGTTGTTGCAGCTGTTATTACTATGTGACTATTCTTAGTGTATATGAACATGGATGGGCTGTGCACCAACATGCATTAGCCAGCATGGTGAGTTTATTGGCTTTTTACCTCTGAGTTTAATATCAAGAAACCTCATGATCTTTCTTCTCAATTTACCTGATAAGGCAGAATGAATGTAATGTGTAAATGATAAATATTTTTTCAATAGATATATAAAATCATGACAGACAAAAGTAAATCATGGACCTTATTCCCAGGAGGCTGTAAAGTCACCAACCAAGGAAGCGGTTGGTGGCAAAAGGTGGAGGGTGCTAAGAATCTCCTGATTGTAGACCCAGGCTGCCATTTGATGATGACTTCTTATTTAGTTACTTACAAATGTAGATCATTTTCAAGTGAAGGAAGATTGCAAGAATAAGAAGAACTGTCTTATATTAAAGGGGACATTATTAAACTTTGTGAAGTTAGAAGAAAAGGTGAAGAGATAGCTGATTTAGAAAGTGGACATGTACTCTATTATAAAAGCACAAATATTGGAAATACAAGTGAAGTAGTATTCATTATAAATAAAAAGTGGAAGAACAACATTATGGAGATTGATGGTTATGCCCCAACAAGGTCTCATAGTGATGAAGTAGTAAAAAAAAATTATATGGATGTACAAAAGGCTTTTGATCAGAGTAAACAACATTTTAAAATTGTTATGGAAGACCTTAATGATAGAATTGGCAAACAAATGAAAAATGAAAGTGCTGTAAGTAATTTTGGTTATGGTAATAGAAATGAGAGAGGATATAAACTTGTGGAGTTTTCAGAAAAAAAAAACTGTAAGTAATTTTGGTTATGGTAATAGAAGTGAGAGAGGACATAAACTTGTGGAGTTTGCAGAAAAAAAAACTTTATATTAAGAGTTGTTTTTTTTTTTTTGAGAAAAATGTTAAAAGGAAATGGAAATGAAAACATCATATTTTGACTAACAGAAAATACATATTTCAAGATTGTAATGTTCTTAATAAATTTAACACAGGAAGTGATCATCGATTAATAAGATGTAAGATATGTGTTAATGCAAAACTAGAGAGACAAAAATTATTAAGAAAAGCAATATTTACAGTTGATATTCCTAATCTTCAGAAACATTCTAATGAATTTATATTAGAACTTACAAATCGGTTTCAAGTATTAGTAGATTTTGAACATGATTCAGATTTGAATGAAATTAATAAGAAAATAACTTATACACTTTTAAAAACTGCAACAAAGATAGCTGGTAAAAAAAAGCAGCAATTGACCAATAAAATTTCTACTGAGATTATAGAATTTATGAAGAAAAGAAGGAATATGAAGATATACAAAAATGATGCATTAAAAAAAATTGATTACCTCAAATTTTGTAAAATGGTGCAGAAAAGAGTTGAAAATGATATAAGAAAGTATAACGGTGAACTAGCAAGAAAAGCTGTAGAAGAGAATAAAAGACTCAAGAGTGTGAAACAACATTTTGGTATTGGTAGGAAATTTATAACTGAACAGGAAAAAAGATGGAATTATTACTAAAAATAGAGATGACATCATGAAATGGGTAGAAGATTTCTATCAATAATTATATAGCAATAAAGAACAAGTACCACCTATATCTATTATATCTTCTGAATTGCCCAGAAATTTTAAATGAAGAAGTGAGACATGCAATTAAATTTATGAAAAAAGGAAAGGCTCCAGGTAATGATTGAATTATAATTGGATATATTAAAAGAAGCAGGTGAAGAAATATATTTTTTTTAGCAAAGTTATACGCCAAATGTCTAATTGATAAAGATGTACCAGATGATTGGAAAAATGCAGTGTTAATATTAATATTTTAAAAAGGTGATAAAGAAGATATTAGAAATTACTGACCTATCAGCCTTTTATCAGCTTTATACAAAATTTTTGCCAAGATAATTACAACTCATCTATAGAGAACATTTGATTTTCACCAAAACGAGAACAAGCTGGATGTAAAAGTAGTTTTAGTACAGTAGATCATATCCAGATATTGAGAGGTTATAGAAAGGACAAATGAATATGAGTTGCCATTATGCTTTGAATTTGTAGATTATGAAAAGGCATTTGATTCTACAAACATTTCTTCAGTGATTAAAACATTGGATCATCAAGGTATAGATCCAGGATATTGTCATATTTAAAGAATATTTATAAAAATGCAACAGAAACAATTAGATTACATAATGATACTAGAAAAGTCAACATTGAGGAGGGTATAAGACAGGTTGACTCCACATCTCCAAAACTTTTTGCAGCAGTGCTGCAAGAAATATTTTGTGGATTAAAATGGGAAGCTAAAGGAATGAAAGTAAATGGAGATTATTTAAGTCATTTAGATTTTGCAGATGATGTAGTTGTTTTTGCAAATAATGCTTTAGAACTGCAGGAAATGTTGCAGGAGTTATCAGATGAAAGTAGGAAAGTAGGACTAAAGATAAATGTTAAAAAGACTAAAGTAATGTTTAATGAATTTTCTCAAAATATGAAAATAAAGATTGATTATGATGAGTTAAAAGATGTTAACAACTACAAATACCTTGGTCAGATTATTAATACAGATGGAAACATAATAGATGATTTTAATCATAGAATTAAACTAGGTTGGAGAAATCACTTGATACTAAAAGGAAATATGCCTATGTGTTTGGAAAAGAATGTTTTTAATAAATGTGTTTTACCAGTTCTTACTTATGGATCTGAGACTTATACACTTAATAGAAGAGCAATACAGAGACTTCAGACTACTCAAAGTAGTATGGAGAGATGCATATTGGGAATAAGAAGAAGAGATCAAAAACAATATATGGGTAAAAAAAAACAGATGTTATTGACCTCATTGAAAAAATTAAAAGACTGAAATGGAGTTAGGGTGAACATATTACTAGAAGAGATTATAATAGATGGACAATTGAAATCTTAAACTGGATTCCAAGATATTGTAATAGATCCAGAAAGAGACCACATATGAGATGGATGGATGAAATAAGAAAGTATGCAGGGGTGATGTGGAGAAGAAAAGCTAAAAATCAGAAAAGATGGATTGAATTTGGAGAGACATTCATCCTGCAGTGGATTGATAATGGTTGATGATGATGATGACTAAATAATGGAAATATTTCCAACATAAAAATATTACCAAAATGAGATTACTACTAATTGAACCCACCTTAGGCTAAACAAGTTTTTTCATTAACCCACAATAGCTCTTTAATTGGGATTTTTTTATTGAAGTAAAATATTCTTTTTTTTAATTCAAACTCAAAATAATGAATAGGTTTAAAGCCAGAAAGCTATTTTTGATAGGTATGAGAATGTGAAAGAAACACTTTTTTTGTCATCCTGCAAATAATATTTTAAACTTTTCCAGAGATTTTCATGTATAGATGTTGAATTAAATATTTTCATGGATTGTTATTTTAATAAAGAATATAAAAAAAGATTATATATATATGGTGATAAAGATGAGTGATAAACAAGAGTAAAATTAATTCATAAATTAAAAGAAAGAAGGAAAACCTTATATATGTTGTTAAGTCATTATTAATTTTGAGTGTAATTATAAATTTAAATATTTCCACAATTTTACTGAGAAGAAACATAGTAAGGTATTTTAAAGTGTCTGTTATCAAATATTTTTTTTAAAAATTAACTAATTAAATTTATTATACTGTATATACATTTTTATTAGATTAGTATTTTGCACAAAGTTGAGAGTTTAAAGATATTTGGATCAATTCTTAATTGTATAAAATATAAGACTTATTTTGATAAAGTTATTGAAACTATTGTGATTAACATACAATTTGGGGGCTTGAGCATTCCGTGTTCTCACAATAAACTAACATATTTACTATTAACATGTTTTAAGTAGTTTATGTAATATTGAATGAATAGCTGCAGTTTAGTAGTAGAAGAAAAAATCAAGAGCTAAATGTTTCTGGCTGAATCTTAAACTGAATAAAGTGAAAAAAAATCTTAGTTTGGTAAAATAAATAAACGTATTGTTCTCAATCATGTGACAACCCATGAAATCTACTCTATAATTATTGCTAATAAACAAGAACTAAGTATTTGTCATATTTTTTAACATTTAATTTATGAAGTGTTATCTACAGCCTTCTTTATGCATTGCTAAAGCTTATTAAAAAAATTAACAAATCCACCTTCATTATTACTATTACAGTGCCAATTTGTATTAAAATTAATCAACTATACGACTTTACCAGAACCCTGCAATATGAACCCATTAATCTGCACGATTTCTAAGATTCAGTGCTAAAAATTGCTGAAATTCATAACCCCTGATATGATTCTAGAATATTTTCAAGATAATCAGAAGACCTATTTCGAAATTATCATAAAATAATTAGGCAACTACACTCTCATCACTGTGGATCTATCATAATAACATTATTGGGATACTCAAAAAGACATATCTTAGATATGACACCAAGGATTTCCAAATGATAATTGAGCCATTTGGCAAAGTCATTGCATTTCTATGAGTATACCTTATTGACACACCAATACATATTTACAGCAACAACTTCAACTTTAAGTTCAGGTTATATACATATATAGAACCAAAGAAAATCCCCACCCATATAGCAGATCAGTCACTAGGCTATGCTATGTATTTTTATGAGAAAACTCAAACCACAGTGCTACTTATGCAGACAGTATGGACATTTTGCCATAAGATGCAATATTAGCCAGATTCCATAAGCACCATCACCATATAATCAACCCAGCAATAGTTTTCCTGGAGATAATAACAACAACACAAACATGGTCAGCATGGTCAAAAATATTAAATACATAATTCAAACTTGTTTTTTCCTGACAAACCACTTACCATTACCCATAGTTCAAAACACAAATGAAGCTAACTGCATTATAAATAAACTAACCATTGCACATGCCACCAATTCAAACTCCACCAAACTTGTTTCAAAACATTCTTGCAAGTTATCAATACACAACAAGTTTTTGTGCCACAAGCAGCAACATAACTGAATCACAACAGAATAGCTTCAATCAGATGATCAGCATCATTGAGACAATGATCCACATCTCACCAGAAACAATATTCCAAGTTCCATTATGATGTGACTAACACTACAACTCCTGTTCATTGAACTGATTGCAACAGATGGCAAAGACCACCTGGCTTACCAAAATAGAACCAACATATATAAAGAAAGCTTAAATATAGTTGGTTTCCAGTCCAGATATAATTACCATATCCTCATCAGAAGAACTCGCACCAATGGATCTCAACCATAGTAAAAACATTTATTCATGCCTATCAACAGCAGGTCAATCTACTCAATACTCACAGATATCATAGCTTAACAAGGATACCACAGACAATGTCCTACCTGAATACTCATATGGATGTAAAGCCCCCTCATATTCACCCATACTGATGCATCAAATAATACTCTGCTAGAACCATACTCCTATCAGCCTAAGAATTCCATCACATAAGCCAGATCTTATGATTAATTCTGATCACAAGACACATCACATTGATAAACAACAGCCAGTTTACTTAGTTCACAAAACATAGCCTTCATCTATATCTACATGTAATATCACATAAACCTTTGAAGACACTATAGAAGTTAAAAGCCAAAAATCCCCAAAATTGCATTTTCTGACATCTTTACCAACATTTGAACAACCACTGCAACACCAAACAGAAAATCATAGCCTAAAAATCTTGAAGAAACATGCCAAACTGACAATCCAGTCCAACACAAATCACAATGGGTACATTATCACCCAAATCCCCTGAACTCTTAAAAAAAATCAACATACATACAAATAGAAAATTAACACACCTAATGGACTAACATGCTAGTCAGCCAAAATACAATCATAACCAAAATAGATTCTCAACAATTCCCAGACCAATCATCTACCCACTAATCACCATACAACTGACTACACTAATCCAAATAACTTTGAAAATGTGCATCATTGATAAATCACAGAATATTAATAGCAACACAATTTTGATCTCCATATATGTAAAAACACTGACAAGTAAATTTGTACAAAAATTGTATTCACATAGCTAGATATAGTTCAAATATATATAATTATGCCAATTTAATACTGTCTAAATATTCCAATGCTTCCACCATTCAGAAATATACCCAGATTTCTGTCCAATGTAATAATATACATTAAAACTATGCATGTAAATAGAACAATCATATATGTAAGCATATGTGTGCAAAAATAAATTACATAAAATTATTTTTGTCTTAATAAAGTTCCTCTTTGAAATAGAAGAAGAATGATGAAGATGATGATAATGATGATGATGATAATGATGATGATGATAAACAAATAAATTCACAGAGTAATAGTGATCAAGAAAAAAAATATAACACAACAACACCCAGAATTAAAAATAACACAACAGTGGAAATTATAGAAGCTATCACCCTAAATATGCCTCGAATTGCCAAAGCTAACACAGAATAAGGCTAGGGTACCTGCCAAAGAAAAACAGAGTGCCCCAAAAAGTCAAAATAACAGAATCCAACCATAGCCTTGCTCATCACAACACCACAATTATGGTGGAAACAGATGAAGACCTGGAAATGGAATATGAGGATGAATGAGAGGAAACACTGGATACACCTTAATATTTAAATCTCAACCAAAAAACAACATTTAATAAAAGTAAAATTGTGGTAATCAACACCAGGGGTTTGAATTCAACCTCAAAAATTAATAAGTTGAAACACTGAATCAAGGATATATGACTACACTTGCTAGATATAATTGAGACAAAAATTTATGCTGGATCACAAACCAACCCAGCAAGCATTTTATTGTGGAATGTTTCTGTACATGCTCCAGAGACTCTTCCTCTTCCTCAGCTGGAACTAGACTCATAATTGCTAGAAATTGCCCATTCACAACTTTCAAAATAATTCACAATGACATGAATTTATTAATTGCAATCTTCAACCAAAACATCATAACAATAAATCTGGTTTTAGTATATATGCCTTTACAAGATAAAAAAAATAGATACCATAATTGCAAACATTAACTCAAGGTTACAACTGCAAACCCAACCATGTTAATTGGAGATTTTTAATTTAAAATATCAGGAATTTATGCAATGTTGGCTTCATAGAATAAACATGCCACTAATGAGCAGCCAAGATTTTTTGCCAGATGATGCCATATCTTTCCACAATAGTCACTTCTCTTCACTTATTGATCTGTGCTTTTATTCCCCAATACTCCACTATCTAATCAAAATAGAGCTAACTCTCTCAGCTCAAATAGACACAATTGACAGCATTCAAATTCAAATATCACCTTTTACACTTACAAGAATGATAAGAGTTTTACTCCCAGAAACACCCTCTGAATTTCTATTCTCTGTAACATATATAATGCTAAATAAAATCAAAGATATGACATTGAATCTGGTTCAGAAATATTTTGCATTTATGGTAAAGCTGTTCTTTAACATCAACCATATAACAAGAAAACAACCCTCACCATGAAGACTTTTGTCTTTGGCAGATCAGTTGCACCAGAGAATAATCTTGAATAACCCATCACACTGCACCCATCAGTACATATTCAAGCTAACACAAGCATACAATAAAACATGCAATGAAGTCAAAAACTATTTGAACCTAAAGAAGAGCAAGATATATCTAACCAGGTCTTACACATGGACAAGAGATTATATAAGATGGGCAACAGGAAAACAACCAGATGTAAAAATGCCAATAGCAAGATATACAAATAATGGAATGTACATAGGACACAACATGATTATGCCAATTTTTGAATATTTTAAGCAGAAGTTACAAAAAAAAACAAACACATAAAATACTGCATAATCTGTTTGGCCATCCACAGTGAAACTGAAGACTATTCAAAACACTTGCCACCCAGTTAGTCCTGGAGTCCCACTATTTATATTAAAGCACCTAAGTAAATTCACAGCAGAATATTTATGCCAATTAGTAAACCATCTAACACAACACATTCACCCCATGAAAAGAGTCTATCCAATAGTCACAGTATCCTATAATAAAAAGATGATTATCCCCCTCATTACAGACCTCAGACCAATATCTATGGGGGCCTTAGCTGATCAAAATTATCAAGAAAATCATTAAATATGAAAATGAACCATATATAATGCCACTTATCTCTGAAGCACAATATGCAAAGAAAAACTCTTCAACAACAGAAGCAGCCTTATTCTTCAAAGCAATTCTATCCACAGTAAAACAGTGGAAAAAATATGGACCCATCATCATGCAGCTTGACATAGAAGCTGCTTTTGACTCAGTCAGTATATATACACTTCTGGAAATGCTTAAAAAACATAGAAATTTCCTAAAACACACCTATATATAATAACAAACCTGCTTCTGAAGAGAGAGATCCATATAACTTTAAATGGAAGAAACTCACCATTATACCAGACATAACACAATGCTCTACATGCATTGCCTATATAGATGATGTTACCATATTTCTAACATAAAAAACAAATACCGCAATTCCAAAGGAAGTGTGGATATGTTTTATTATATCTCCAAAAGATATTGCAAAAATAGTGCAGAAATACGAATTAAGATTTAATCTGAAAAAAAAAAAACAGCCTGGTTACTATACACTGGTAAACTATGTATATCAATTTACAAATCAAAACCAAACTCATTCCTTGTGCTACCATTTCATATGGGAATTATGGGAATGAGATGCCATATCCAAAATAAACTTAAAAAAAAGTCAGAAAAATTATAAACTCCTTATCCAAGGCATATCTTTCACTATATTCCAAAGGGCAGTTAATTAACCAGCTTATCACAAACAAATTAAAATAGTATGTACTAGTTGTTTCATTCTTGAAGGTGTTTATCTCAAAAATTAAAACCATATATAATAAACTACTTGGGCCAGAAAAACAGTAGCAATCTCCACAAAAAACTTAGCCAACCCCTAATAAAGAAAGAACTTGGCTTGTGCAACATCAGAATTTTTCATCTACAGAAGTTAAGGAATTAAATAATTACAATATTTTCCAAATATCCAAATATTTACCACTTGGTCAAACTTACTCCAACAGATAGACCACCTCCAAAAAGTTCTTTTTTTCACTAACATTATATATCAATGTGAAACCACAGACAAGATTCAAGAAAAGTATTTGCATAAGTATTCATACTGAAATATTTATGGTTTAATAAACAGTCAAACAGATGCTAATGTTATACCATGTAAGGAATATAAAAAATGGGCTCTAGAACCCAAATGCTTTGATTTTATCATAAAAATTAATTTCATTCCCTTGCCAACAACTATCTTCTTTATCATAAAGAAATGTACATATCTATCAACCCTTTCTGTGGGCTCTGCCATCGAGCAGAACAGATGCTGAACCATTTATTAATGTGTAACAGTTAACCAAATACATCAGATGATGTGTAACACCTACAGAAAGCCTAGTACTAACACTAATCACATAATCGTTGATTTTTAGGGAAGGTCAATACGTAGCATTAGGGTGGCCATGTTTGTACTATATGGGTACTGGTGCATGAGATGTACTTTCTTAATTGGCAATAATACTAGATGACACCTGGCTACATTTAACAACAAATTGTTACACATTCCAAATAAAGATAGAATAATTACCAACTCCCACTTATATGCTGTGAGTTGGTCACTGTTAAGACAACTATAGAAATAACATTCAAAAAGACAAAAGACATTCAGGCAAAACTAAATAAGCTCATCAAACTTTAGAACTCTTTGGTTGTTTTTGTTTTTTATTCTTTATATTGTTATAGTCTATTAATCACAAAGTGTAGCCACTAAATTCCCTAATATATGTTGACCCTAATATTACTCATTGTATGTTACATTCGAATTTTTCTTGAAGTAAACTTGTGCAAACTATTGAGATCAATAAAACCTTTATTGAAACATAATAATAATGATTATTGTTGTGTAGTAGTAGAAGTATAATGTTAAATCTGCACATTAATGCAAGAGTATTTAATATTTTATCCAAATAATATTGATTGGACTGAAGAATATATTTTGTAAAAAAGATTGTGAATCTTTGCAAAAAAAAATTGAAAATAAACCCACACATGAAAAGAAATCTATTCATAAACCAGAATTGTTTATAAGATCAGAAATGTTTTGCAATATTGTAACAGACATGATGATAAAATATTTTTTCAAAAAAATATACATTTACAGACTTTCTTAAAACAACAACAACAAAAAATATAAACTATAATAACAAAAAACAATTCTTGTTTTCTAAAACTAAAAAACTTTATTCAAGATAACTTGTCTTATACTATACATTAGACTTAAATGCAAAACCAACAATCATTGCTCATGGCTATCACATTCACGGTATTGTCATAAAGCATTGATATATCATACAACCACTATAAGATTCACAATTAAGTTCAAATCTTACATGCTTGTGATATCATTGTTTTTTGTCATAATATTTGTTCGAGAGTGACTTCATGAACTCACAGATTGGGAAAAACCACTTTATCCAATGTATCACATAATAGAAGATCAGGTGATATTGCATAGTCTCTAGTCTTTGCCTGTAGAAGGAGCTTCAAGAATATGTCCAGATTATTTTTACATCTTGTCAATATTATTGTGAATATCAGAAACATTCGCAAAGAGACCATTATTAATGGTGTTCTTCACTGAAAGTGCATCTCTGATGTCAAGTGCCACCTTATCAATGACAAAGTCTCTGATTGGAAATAACACTGGATAAGAGTAGACCGGATGATCAAAGCTCTTTTCATCATGACCGCATAGCTGACATTAGGAGCTGAGCCTTTTAAAACCTCTTCTCAACACAAGAAACTGACTGGTAGAAAGAGAGACCAAATTTATTTTTAGGATGAAGTCAATGTGCTTTGTCTCTAGATAACATAGTTTAGCCCTTCCAACAAGCAATTTATTATTCAACCCCAGTGTTACAGGGAAAGAAGTCTGGTTTGGATATATGAGATTATATACCTGCCAAAAAGTCCTTTTTCCATCCAATACAAATGGTGCCCCAGGCAGTTCATTACTCATGCTCTGGAAGTGGGTGACCAACCATAGACTGGTGCGAGGAGGCAGTATGTTAGTAGGCTGAATCATAACTGAAAGACTCAGCTCCAGTAACTTTTGACAAGTAGTGGCCAATACTGATATGAATGTTTGAAGGTACAGGGTAGTAACTGAGTGCAGGCCAACTCCATTTAGCTCTTTGGGTATGTGAGCCTTGTCAACTCCACTCTTCCAGAAGAGCTTTGAACATTGTGAATTGATTAGTTCCTCAAACAGTTTAGTAGGTTTGATGATTTGGGAAAAAATAACTAATAAAACCTGGGAAATATGGTCATGTTTAACAGAGCTACTTTGCCTGAAAGTGATAATGCCACTTTAGCCAATGATTCCACCACCTTTTGGGTTTTGATCAGCAGTGGGTTTTGAACCTCCCTAAACATCACCTGCTTCGACAAAAAAACCAGAAATCCCAAGAAAAGCTGTGGCTTCAAAGAGAAGACCAAGGAAATGGACTCACCAGACTTGATATTCCACATTGATGACTTTGTGAAATTAATTTGGAGGTTGTAATCTTAGTGAAGGCATCATCAACAAATGCTATGTGTTGAATAGTTTGTTTTAAAGCTGGTGCATATATTCTCGGTAGCCTTGCCTCCAACTCCCTCAAAAGTGGATTTATATAAGCAATAAAACACAAGGTAACCAAAGTTGAATCCTGAGGAATTGAGACATATGGCCTGAAGCCTTCTGACAATCTGTCATTCCAATGATATGAAGATAGACCTGTTTAGTAGCAGATTTCCAATGATATGTATAAATACTTTTGGTACATCAAGCTATTGTGCATGCACAATAGTTTGACAAGACTGATCTTTAATGTATTACAATTTATAACACAGTGCTATAAAAATAATTGCTTATTTACATTATAGTTTTGCAAAACTTGTAATAATTTTGAAGGTATTACTTTAACCAAGGTGGATGAGAAGTCTAACTACATCTCTACGGGTTTCGTTTTCCTATGACATCTGACACGCTCTACAAGTAGAAGGAAGTGTAGAACAGATTGGACGGTTGATGATCCCTTCCATGCAAACTGAAATTTAGATATATGGTTATATATTTGATATTGAATGCAATCTTTCACTATAGATTCTATGAGTTTATAAAAAGTGGGATCATTGAGATAGGTCTGAGATTGAATAAATTTGAAGGGTTCATTTGTTTTTTGAGGAAGGAACAAATGCTACCAGATATAAATCCGGATGTTTTGAAATTCCCCAGACAATATATCATTCAACCTTCATTTAATGGGAGCTGTGTAGTAACTGAGGGGAAGAAGCACAAACCTGGGAATACGATGAATTTCTAGGTGTGTCCTCTCAGTATAGCTATGCAATTTTTGTATAATGTGAGTATTAGTGATGCCATGATTGATAGAGATCTCCCTCTCCCTCCAGATATTGCCTATTTCAAAACCATAATATTGTAGGCTAGTATGAAAGTGACTATAAATGCAGTCCAACATGGCAATTCCATTGTATTGATACCTGTTGACAGAAATTGTGGTAGGTGTGGGCCTACGAGCTGCCCCAAGTGCCCACCTTATATAACCATGGGTCCAGGTATGTTGATTTGACAAGAAGATTTTGGACTTTTTGTTGGCCTATATTGAGCTAAACTGAGCTGCCTACTCACATATTGGGTCTTGAGCTCAAGTAATTGTTGTATACATGGATCCATTTGTGTAAGATCACTTAGTTTATTGGCTATTGTGTCCATCTCATTTAGTAATGACTTGGGTCCTTTTGATTTTCTAGTACAGTAGTTGAATAGTTTGCTCAATATGCCCATAAAAAAGGACCATGCTTGAATTGGTGGCAGGGAAAGAATATAAAATTTTTAAAAATAATATATAAGCTTCTGAAAATATAAATTCTGGAGGAATAGACTTGTTTAGAAGTCTGATGGTTAATGCATAGTCTGTATGCACTGTAACTGCATCCAATTTGCAATGTTATCAACATTGCTAGATAATCTGTGAATGGTACCAATTGTAACTTGGCTGTTAAGTCATAGTGCAACGCTGGCAAGTAGAACAATAAATCACTGAGTGTCTTTTTTGATGAGTATAAAAGGAGAAGGCATCAGAAGAGAAAAAACCTTCTCCACAAAGCAAGACCCTCTTAATTAAGTGTAATTTGTTGGTGAAATAGTTATAGTTCATATTAAAACCCCTAAAAAGAATAGTTGGGGAAGCATCTGAAGAAATAAGAGCATTGATTTTGTTTAGCGTTGGTTGAGCAAAGGTTCTTTTATTGTGGATGTACAGATAAATGATGTTGAGTGATAAGCTACCAAAAATAATATTGATCATAAGAAGTTCTTGATCTAAATGAAGCATTCTTAATTTTGTGTACTTGAGTTCTCTACTAATCAAAAAAGCCACTCTGGATGATGCCATATTTGCTGGTAAATAATTAAAAGACCCCAGCTGTTGCATGAGCTCATGGAAACTATAATTGGATTGAACATGAAGTTTCATCTCTGAAAGACACACAATTTCTAATTTGTTTTTTTGGACATCTTTTGATGACATGAACTTTAATGAGTTCACACATTAACTCCACCAAGTTTGAGATACATAATTAAGTAGTGTATTAAAGAAGTAACACAAAAATTGTTGTTGACCTGTATTAAGGTCTTTCATCAGATCAATTTGATTGATCTCACTCAACATAGGTTCACTCCACTCTGGAAATGGTTTAGGTGAAGATGATCTATCATCCATCCCAGTGATCAGAATTTCAGCAAAAGAAGCCTATCAGGACTAAGTCATCTGTGAAGCAGTGGATGCTCATGTTGCATGTGCATCACCTTTCTTGGATTTTTTGTTTTCTCTTCAATACCTTTGATTGGGTCTCCAACTGACATTTAGCAACACCACACTTTAACCAGTCTCTGAGTCTGCATTTGAAAGATTAGCCTCTTCAAACTGTAAACTCGATGATTCATGAGACTTTCTCTTATTATTCTGAGAATACAGGTCAGTCTATGTCAATTACACCAAGGGAGAGCAAACTCTTTTTAAAGTGGCAAGTGGAGATGAATTCAGGTCTTGATGTACATATATTTGAGACTCATTGGCTTTGTTTTTCCTATCCTGAAGGATTGTATTGCTATCTTCTTGATGAATGTTAGTCAAGACTTCATGTGTGTTACTTTCCAGATCCATCTGCTTCTGATGCTGCTCTCCAGAGTTCAAGTGACCAATTGTCCTGTTGTTTGACAACTCTACAGTCTGCTCCAAACAATCATTTTGTCATTGAGATGACAAAGCTGTGGTTTGATGATCCATATTACAAGCATGATTTCTAGTTTTTTTAATTTTACAAACTTCACAAATTTTTTTTGGACAAGATCTAACTAGATGTGATCTTTCACTATAGAAAAAGCACTACAGCTGAACCCCATGAATCTGAAATAAAAATTGGGCATCTAGCTTCTTCCAGTGAATATGGCATGTCTTGTGGTGTGATACCATTAGCCAGTTTAATTGCGAAGGCTGCACTGTTGGACAGCAGCTCAAATCCTGCTCTCTTTTCATGCAAATAATTAAAGTTTTTTATTTTCCATATCTTGCCAATAGTCATCTTAGATCAACATCTTTAAAGTTTAACAAGCAATTTGTGGCTATTCCATATGCCATTCTAGGTCTGTCCATGTCAATTGAAATCAGATACCTTTGACCAAGAATCAATTGCTGCTTCTTAAATGTCTCCTCTTGCATTTGATTGTAGGACTCAAGAATCATGTAGTGTCTGTTAGGATGATGATAGATCCACTTCACAGCCTCTCCCAATTTTAGGTCTTAAAGTAGCTGGAAAAATTTATCTGTGGAGAAGGTGTATAGTTGATATCTATCATAAACATGATTGTATTTCGATGAAACGTTTTTATATTAAAAATCAAAAATTAATATTCAACCATTAATGAAGTACCACCTTAATCCATAGATAAAACTATTTTAATATTTTAAAAAAAAAAGATTTTTAGGATGTCAATGGTGTAAAGACACCCAAATATTTGAATTATTATTTTTTCTATTTCTTAATCTTCCTTGATCAATAAAAACCAATTACTATTTTTACAGAGTTTTTTGAATGATTAATCTTTATTTTGGAAAAAAACCTCAAGAATATATTGTTATTTTTTTTTATAAAATATAATCTAATAATACTTGAGGAGCTTTAATCCTGGTGTGGTTAAATTTACTTTATTTTTTGTAATTTTACCGTCTTTATTTTGGAAGAGATCTCAAGATTATATAAAATTTTGCCTATTGCACATATTGTCAATCCTTATAAAATATAATCTGATAATAGCATGGAGCTCTAATCCTGGTATTGTTAAACCTACTTTATTTTGTGTAATTTTATTGTTTACATAATTAGTTTTTTTCTTTATTATTATAATTATTATTAATATTAATAATAATATTATTATTATTAATAATAATTATAAAAAAATATATAAAAATTCTTCACATAACAATGGTAATAAGAAGTTAATTAATAAAAGTAATATTTTCTGTTGTTATATGCAAAATGTTAGAAGGTTAAGAACTAATTGTCAGTTATTGAAACATGCTATTCTTGCAGAAGAATATGATCTAATATCCTTGACAGAAACATGGTTAAATGATCAATTTGTTACTGATCAGATTGTGGATCATAGATATTTACTATATAGTCATCTAAGCTTTCAAGGGGTGGTGGTGTTTTATTGGCCATGAAAAACAGCATTGTAACAAAGCACATAAATATAGAACTGAATTTTGTTGATTCTATTTGGATTGAAATAATATTAGAATCTAATTTTTTTTAAATTGATAATATATATATATTCCTCCTTATATTAATATAATTGAACTAAATAATAATTTGAAGAAACTGCAAAAATATTTACTTAATTATAAGCACAATATTTTGATCTGTGGTGACTTTAATGCATGATATGTAATGACAGCAAGATGAAACAACTGAATTATGCAATAATGAAATAAATAAAGGACAAAGAATTATAGAATTCATGAATATAATTGGTGTAGTACAAAAAAATCAGTTAAAAAATAATAATGGATGTATTCTAAATTTTATTTTAATTAACTTTAATGATATAGATGTGAAACATAGTGTACAGTCATTATTGAAGGAAGATTCTCATCATCCAGCAATTGAGTTTTTTGTTTATGTCAAACACTTATCATTAAATAAGGATATAACATTAAATAGAAATTATAAACTTGGTGATTATTATAATTTATATTGTGACATCAATTGTTCCCCAAATGTAAATGAGGCAGTAGATCTGTTTCAAAAAATTATGAAAAAATTTTAAATAATAGAATACTATTATATTATGAATCATGTAAAAACTATCCTCCTTGGTTCTCTATGAAATTGATTTGTATTTACAAAAGAAAACATAAGCATCATAAGTTGTTTAAGAAATCAGGATCAAGAATATGTTATAATAACTTTATAAATTTTAGATTTAAAATCATAAAAAAAATTGATTTCAAAAGATATATTGAGAAACTAGAGGACAATATAAATTGCAATTCAAATTACTTTTGGTCATTAATTAAAAAGCATCCTGGTGTAAAAAATAAAATGTCAATTGACAATGGGAGTCTTACAGCTGATGATTTTGCCAACTACTTCTCATCATGTACAAGAAAAAAATGTGCTATCTAAATGTATACAGTTAAATCGTATACTGCTTTTAAAAGTAATGATTTGATAGTTATTGACTCATTAAATTATAATGACATTTTATTAGCAATAAAACAGCTTAAAAATAAAAAAGAGTTTTGGATATGATATGTTACCTGTTTTTATTTATAAAGGATGTGATTAGTGCTGGTTCAGCATGAAATGCATCTTGGGGATTATTTGTCTTTTATATGAAAGTTGTTTATTTATATAAAGGATATGCTGAACTGCTAGCTCCAGTGCTTTGTTATATTTTTAATATCTCTTTACAGCAGAGTATTTTCCCTGATTCATGAAAAGTTGCAAAAGTTATACCAATACCAAAAGTCAAATCAAATGATGTTGGTAATTATAGACCTATTTCATTTTTATGTATAGCTTGAAAAATCTTTGAAGAATGTGTGTGTAATAAGACATGTAAATCATTATCTAAAACATAACATGGTTTTATATCAGGTATTACAGCTAGATGTGATTTATTTTGATTTAAGCAAAGCATTTGACCAAGTAGATCACTCACATTTGATTAGTAAGTTGCACACTATTGGATTTAATTGTGAACTTCTGCAGTGGTTTGTATCTTTTGCCTCAAATAGACCTAATTTTTGTATCTTTTGGGTCTTTAAATCATAACATATTTTAGTAATGCTAGAGTGCCTCAAGGAAGTATACTTGGACCACTACATTTTCAGTTTATTCTTTGGATATAGAGCAGTGTGTACATGGTTCTAATATTCTTTGCTTTGCAGATGATATAAAACTATTAATTATTTTGATGATCAGAAGATTTTGCAGTCTGATATCAAAAGATTTCAGGATTGGTGTGTAAGAAACTATATGGAAATTAATATTGAAAAATGTTGTGCCACATCATTTTCTAAAAAATCATCTACAAGTATGTTTAATTATACACTAAACTCAAAAAATATTTCAAGAAAAGGATATCATAAAGATTTAGGTATTATTTTTAATAATAATTGAACATTTAATAATGATATTCAAAATATTATTACAAAAAGTTATAAAATAATGGATTTAATTCTCAGAAACAATAAAATGTTTAAGAGAAATACATGTGTGTATTTGTTTCATACATTGGTTTTACCTATTTTAAATTATGGATCGTTGATCTGAAAAGGTTTATAATTTTTTTTTAAGATATATTAAATCAGAAATAATATGTGATGACAATGCACTCTACAAAAGACAAATCTATACTGATATGAACTACTTAAAAAAAATTACATCAGGTATAATAGATGTGAGAAATTGCCAAATAACATTATCATTTAAGATGAAGGTAAAGAATACAAGATTAAAAATTTGTATAATATTCCAAAATTTAAAAAGGAAACATTAAAAAAATTCAGCATTAGTAAGATTACCTAGCTTATATAATAAATACTTTAGTGCTGTTAATATATTTGAAACAGATGATAGAGCATTAGGACTACTGTGCAAAAAACTCTGCAAATGCTTTGTGAACTAGATTAGCTGTGCATTTTTGTTTGGATATAAAATCTGTTAAATGTACTAAATTAAATTAAATTAAATTATTTTTATTATTGTTGCTGTTGTTGTTGTTATTATTATTATTATTATTATTATTATTATTATTATTATTATTATTATTATTATTATTATTATATACGTAATAATTACTATACAAATAATATAATATTTGCACCATTAAAAAATATGTTATAAGTAGAAATGATAGAATTGAGTTCTAATCCATGGATCTTAACTTTAGAGTCAGCCATTGCTTATAGAAATCAAATGGTCTGTTACTCATGAGAACATAGGGTACTTGAATGGTGGATAGAATTAAGATAATGGATATTTAATTTTTAAGACTGCTATTGTATTAATTCATTTAATCATAGATTACAGTTTGAGCAGGTGCAATATATTTGTTGTAAGTAAAAGACATAACAAATAAGCACTCAAAAAATTAAAGGTGTCAAGCGTTATTAGCCGAGAGGTCATCGCACCTGCCTTGCAAGCAAGTAGTTGGTTGCAGACGGGTGTGGGTTCGCGTGCCGGCCGATGCTATGACATATGAAAAGAAAAAAAAATTAAAGGAAAGAAAATTTAATAAAATACTAACAATGGAGAATGCAGAATTTATAATTAATATAGAATGGATGGATTCATAAAACTTCAGCAGAAAAATGTTGTACAAATAAGAAAAAAAATCCGTTTAAAATTAATAACTGATAAAATTTAATTATATTTTGCTAATAATTATAGACTTTTTAGTGTCATTAAAGTGTGAATTTTATTTTGTTTTCTTTTCTGTTAAATTCAGACAATTAATTTACTTTTTATTTTTATTATAGTAATAATTGAAATACATTTGAAATTACAAAATAGAAAGTTATGACTCGCAAAATTAACACTTCCTAACAAACAAAATTTAAATGTGATTTTCATATCAATAAAGTAATAGAAAGACTGAACAATTAATAACAGAATGTGAAATAGAACAAAGAAAGATTTAACATTAATTTATGAAAAAAATGTTTAAATGCCTTTCATCTGATAATTTTAATACAATAAAATTACTACGAAATAAACTTTTTTAAAACTAGACTGCAATTAATTTATTAAATTTTAATTATATAAAATTTTCTTTACGAAAAAGCAAATAGGCAACATATTGGCAGTTGCTTTATAAATCTACATATAAATTATGAACTTCATGAAAACTATTTGTGTACCTGCCTGCCATACTCATGATATAAGGTTCAAATTATAATGAAAATTATTTTTAAGGATGTATAAAAATTTTCTAGAAACTTTAGATTTTTTATTTATTTATCTGATTTATTAAATAATGTATATACCCATCTGATTATTACTTAGTAAATAGCTATTTAACATTTTATAGCTAAAGTATTACAAAAGGTAAAAACATAAATTATCTTTTCAGAAAATGACTATTCTCTTTCAGAATGTGAATGAATACTTACAAAGTCTCTAATATAGAAATAGGATAATTTAAGGTTCCTGATTTATAATATAATAATGATGAATAAACAATAAGAAATTTCCAAACAAGTACCTTAACATGCTGTCTTATGGAATATAAAATTATCTTATGAAAGATTAGATATTGTTACTGATATAAACAATTCTTAGCTGCTTCTTTGTTCTCCTTAACTTAATCTATTTTTTATCACATTTTAGTATCTTCAGCCACCAAAATAATATATATAATCAATTATCCTGAGAATTCTATATTATTGATAATTTCTATATTCTTCCTGAAATATAGGGCTTTTGCATTTCTACAGCATTTCATTTCAAATTGTGTGTGTGTTACAATTTTCAATCCATTCTTTTCCTTCTCTTTTTGTTTTACTATACAAATGAATTTCTTTACTTCTCTATTTAAGTATGAAAAAAAACCCTTGGCATTACAATTAAAAATGATAGGACCATATTCAGAAGAATGGGTATCCTTATATGTAATTTTGTAAAAAGTAATACAATCATTAATAAATATGTTTAAAGGTGGATTTGACACAGCACTTTCACATAACAAATGATTATTTGCTTGGAAAGCCTTACTTAGGAATTCATCAAATTTGTTATCCAAAAAGATTTAAAAATTAAGGTCTAAAATGGTCTTTATTTCAAATTCTCTTTCTTATGATTGATAGATTGCTCATTTAATTAGTTGCTAATAGGTCTATTATAAATAATATTAATAATTAAAAAGACTGTGGTAGATGTAAAAAGAGTTTGTTTTCAATTTTTCTAAATAGATGTATGTGGAATATGTAAATTTTGCTTCAAAAGTCATTTTCCAGAACTGAATATAAGATAATATTCTCAAAAAGATGATATTTATGATTGATATATTTGGTCTAACAATATTCATCTTCCAAATCATGAAAATTTAATTGAACAAATATATAACCACAAGTTTTAATGTTTTAATGCAAAGATAGATCAATGACTAAAAAATATGTATATAAGATTTAATTAGAAATTTCCTAATCTAAGATTTCACTGATTTTTTGTTGTTAGCAAAATTTTGAACCACCACTAAACATCACATGATCACCATTTTTTTATGCTTGCTCATGTTATTAAAACATCCAAACTCTCCACACAGTAGTGCCACTCAGTGCAAGCCAGAGTAATCAATGGATGCCAGAAGGCTTGTGCATAAAATCTCTATCTAATGCCTACTCATCCAAAATTAGTCCATATGTTGTTCAAAACAGGAAAAACTTTCTTTACAGTAGTGCCACTCAGTGCAAGCCAGAGTAATCAATGGATGCCAGAAGGCTTTTGCATAAAATCCCTATCTAATACCTACTCATCCAATATCCTGACATGCTCATCCAATATCACCAGCCTGGGGATATTGGATGAGTAGGCATTAGATAGGGATTTTATGCACAATCCTTCTGGCATCCATTGATTACTCTGGCTTGCACTGAGTGGCACTACCATATGGAAAGTTTTGCCTATTTTGAACAACTTATGGACTAATTACTGCAAATACTTCCTTTAGACAGAAATCTATTTAAAAAGATCACGAAAGCTACTTTCATCAAACAATTAAACTTTATGGTTTTTGTTTAGTTGAGACCCAGAAAAAAATTTTTTTTTTCATTCCATGAGCACTTAAAAGCACAATGTGAAAAGCTGATGATAATAAAAATTGATTTGTTTAGTGGTACCAATGCCCATTGAATAAAAACCCTTACCAATTTTTTTTCTTAGAAATTTTGATATATCCATTAAGAAAAAAAGGTCTATATAATTGCAAATTACAAACTTATCAATAGCAATACCAACTTCCTTTATTGTTGTATAACCATCAGAATAAAATAAGTTAACACTCCTCTAACCTCAATTTACATAATTCTATAACATTAGTATTATTTGTGTTCATTTTTCTTCTCAAATTACAAATATTTTTGACTTTTCTCAATAACCTTATATTCCAAGTTCAAAATCTTATGATCTTTTTTTAAGATCTTTATAAGGAATTTTCAGGTTTATGAACTGAATAACCCCTTATCTATTCCTACAGGCAAGACAACAAAACCTTTTATATCTGAATTAATTATGTGGTCATGATCATAATCAACAAACAAAGAAATTATAACAGACAAAGTAGTTTCTCTGTTGTCTTCTTGTCCCAGCAATAACTTCATTATAGTACAATTTAGTACCCATTTCTTAAAAATGACTATCTATTGCTTTTCTCATTACCACTGTCATCTACAGTGATTTTGTGCTAGCTTGGGAAAATGCTGTGGATACTCCAATATCCAGGTAGTGTTGACATATTCAATGGCATTGAACCTTTACATATTTGTTATCTTAGAAATCAGGGCATTTTATAGAGACACATTACTGCATACTACTCTCATGAAAAGCCAATCATTATTTCCATTGCCAGCTAATATTTGCAATTTTCTTTACTTATTCACAGCTAGACTTTATAGCTGAATGCATTCCCTTATCTGAAATATGGGGACCTTCATGTTCCCATTGGATCCATATTCTGAAATCTAATCCAATCTAAACAAGATTTTATTAATTACATTTTAAAGGAAATTTTCTAAGAAACTATATCTTTAGTTTAAGAAATATATTTAATATTAAACTTTTATTGCAATTTATTGAAGTGATGGAATTGTAGATTCTGGGACACATGGCTTATGGATTGTGACTCAGCTAAGTTGTTTCCAGTTTTCAATTTTATTATGAATTTTTCTATGATAAACCACTTGATTTATTTTTAATGCTTCTAAATATAAGCAACATTTTCATAGATGAATCTCTTACCAATAGGATTTCCAGATTAATATATTTTAGATAGCCAATGTCAATAGCTATTCAATTATTATAAAATGAATGACTACATAAATACCCCCCATATAATCTGTAGTTGTCTAATGTCTTTTCTTCACTGTTCTTTTATAAAATGGTTCTGGAGATTTTTTTTCTATAGTCAAATATTTCAGCCCATTTTTATCTAACATTATCAAAAAAATTAATTATATTCTCATAAATGAGGGTATGTATGCCCATTTGTGTACGTTTGTAAATATTTTTTTCTTTTTTTTTTCTTCCAAAATATTTATTAAACAAGTACAATGTTTACAGTGACAATTATGTATACATGGTAAATTAAAAGGAAAGCTAGAATTACAAACATAAAAACGAATTACATGATTATAAATAAATAAAAGATAGTATTATTCTGGGCAAGAGGTAAACCCGAATACCTGGTCTACTGTTCCTTTTTAAGCAAGTAAGCATAATCTTATAGCAAATATATTTAAATTAAAAAAAAAAAAAAACTTATTTATTATTTTAAATACATGGCTAATTAGATAGAGTTAACAAAAAAAAAAAAAAATCTTCATTGTATAAAATTACACTTGTGTACAATAAAGACGGGAATCATAAAATAAAATTATAAAAATTAAAATTTTTTTTAATTAAAATAAATTAAATGACCCAAAAGCAATACAAATTTTCAAAAATAATGCAAATACTTATCAATTTTGAAAGATTTAGAAAAGTTTCTTCATACTAAGATCAAAAATAAAAAGTAGTTTAAAAAGTTATCACCCTATAATAAAGTATCAAACAAATATGAAATGAAAATTAATTAAAGATTAGTATTTTAAGATATTAATTAAAAATTATGTAAATGCATTGCTTATTGTTGGATCTTTAAATATTTTATCCAAATATCTACTTCATGTGTTTCGATATTTAATCGTTATTTTTTGTGTGTGTATCAATAAAAATTCTCCAATTTACATATATGTACATTTTTTACAATTCATATTTTCTAAATACACATACTCATATATATATATATATTTAGTATATTTTTCAAATATTTTAAAAAACAAACACCCAATTATGAATATATATATATAAGACATATTTACAAATACTTAATAAAAGGTATATGTTTATTTCGAATGTTTATTATGTGAGATCCATTTTTAAAAAAAATGTTTTTACAATATTAAAAATTATTCAAAAACTTTTGAAAAGATTATAAATTATTTCATTAAAAAAATAAAAGTATGCTTGGAAAAGTTTTTATTTAGTAATAAAGCTTTCATAAGAAAATTTTTACAAATGTTGAATAAAACAAATATCTTAATAAAAATATTTTTTTAAATAATAAAGTTATAATATTTATTTAAAAGTACTTTCAAACTTCTGATTAATAAATGTGAACATAGTTTTTTAATAAAAAATTTAAGATTTTTTTTTTGTTCATAAGAAATGCTTTTTAAAAATTCAAATTACTTAACAGTTTACTTTTATGCATTGATGTAAATTAATATTTATGTTTGATACCAGTACTGGTATTTACATACACCTCATAAATAGGATTGTTAATATAAAGGACACACTTTATTCTAACATGTGCGGAACACAAACTATACTCTCAAAATTTATTTGTGCATACTAGTGTCTATCATACTGTTGCATTGAGTATTAAATGTTTTGGGTTTTTCATTTCTTGAATATGATTTGCATCTGTATTTAGTAAATTAATTGAAACAATGAAGTAGTAGTAAGATTACAAAAATGTTATTAAAGATAAAGAATTATTTTGCAATGCATTGAAGCTAGATTTAAGACTTGTTCAATGTTTGTTTATATTGTATAAAGCAAATAGATGACAAATTGAATGCTAACAAAAATTGAAGTCTTCCCATATGTAATTCAACAACAACAAAAAAAAAAAAAACAAAAAAAAAAAAACATTTTTAAGAGTAAAGTTAGAAACGTAGAAGTACTGAAAAGAATTAGTTCAAAAAAGAGTATTTAATAAAGAAATTTAGATGCACAATCAAATCGTGCATCTTCAGATGAACAGAAATAATAGAATATAAAAAGTCAAATAATAACATTAAGGCAACGAAAGATTATGAGTGTTTGAAAATAAAGCTAGGAAATATAAGATTTAAAAACGGTAAATATTATCCTTCCATCATTTCAAGTCAAATTGGGGCTAATTTTATCTTCCAGATTCACTGATAAAATGTTGAATAGTTATTTAAGTCGTTTAAAGGCTGGTAGTCTGAAAAAAAGTTTGCTTGTAAATTGTTTCTATATTCTATGTCAAATTTAAATTTATTATGAGAGCATAGAGATTCATATACTAATTAAGAAATAATATGAACCACACATAGTATTGTGTTCTATCAAATCTTTCCTTTGTTAAACAAATGATAAAGATGAATCGTATTAAAGGATAATAAAAAATGCAGTTTAAATAAATACTGTAATGATCAAAGTTAATGGCGTTCAAGCACAAAAAATGAAGATTGAATTTTGATGTATTCTTTTTTATCATGCATATGTATGTGCATATTTATATGTATATAAACGAACAAAAAAAGTTTATAAAAAATATTGCTAAAAATAATAGTATATATAGTTACACAAGAATAGATATTTATTGTGTATATGCGTGGTAATAAACATGCAAAGTTTTAATCTTTTTTTTTTGTTTAAAACAAAGAAAAAGTCTTTCCTAATTTACATAAGCAGAACAAAAACTACGTATTGTTTTATAATAAATTTCGTAAAATATTTTAAACAGAAGTTCTATTAATGATTAATGATTTCTTTGTTTTATTTTATAGAAAATAAATATGTGGATAAAATAATAGAGAAAAAAATCCAGCTGTTAAAAAATAACAGAAGTAAAAGCTCTTCTAAAGAGCACTATTATATTTGTATTGAAAAACGAAGTCTGAATTCTATAATAGAAAACATGATGGATACAATGAATACTCAGCCATGTTGAAGCATTAACAACGCAACAGATAAAAAATTTACATATTGTTCATTAGTGCATATAGTGAAAATGAGGGTGCAAGCCGAGCCTCACAGTGAGGTCTCTGGGGAATAAGGGGGGACATCGCTTTACTAGCAACGAGTTCAAGTGGGCATCGGATCGAGTTCATCATTAAATCTAACCAATTAAACACAAGGTTGACATTAATTTTTTTCCACCCTGTTTTATGTTTGTCATTTTAGTTCATCTCTCTGTGGGCATTTGAAAAGATAATGGGATGGCTTTAGCACGCCAGTCTGGGTACGCACTATGGATAGTGCAATTAGAAGTTCTCTACAAATCTGCTCTTCTGTCTATCAAAAACTCTCATGTTTATTTAACAATATGAGCAATAGATTTTTTTTTTTTAAGTAAGAAGATTGGCATTAAAAATTCATAAATTGTGATGGGCTTCCAATTTATCAATTCAAGTTATCTGAATGATTCAGACCAATAGTAAGAATCATATGTCATGTTAAAGGACAACAAATTATAAAATATTTGCATGACTCTGTTATAGTAGAATCTATCCATTTAAACACAAAATTATATACATATATGTGTGCATATCTGTAAATATGACAAAGTTTTATTATTAATTTTATAATTAATTATTATATTTTTTATAATAATAAACATTTAGCAGAAAATTCTCTTATATATGGAAAATTGAGAGAATAAATATGTATATGTTAGTTTTTACATTTAATATATATATATTTAATAATATTTAAATACAATATATATATACTTCAAGCTATATGTAATTAGGGAGTATTTGAACTCAGACTTTCAAACTCCCTTTAATCATCCACTCCATCTTAAGGCACCGATGTACATGATCACATACATACTGAAGCCTGACCATAAACGTTTGAAAATTTGCTATCTTAATATAAACCGAGCACTGATTATATATATATATGTGTAAGATGATGATCCAGACCTACTGATGATTGCTGGAGCTGCATGAAATATATATATATTGGAAATCATTTATTTTTTCCATATGTATGTGGTCTTGTGTACCAGTTGTATAAAGATTGAGTGAATGGCTAAAAGAAGTTGAAAGTCTGACATCAAATACCCTGTAAGTATATATATATATAAGTATAATATCTATATTAATGTAATTAGAAGGGATTTGAACTCACTTTCAAGCTCCCTACAGCTATCCTCACCATCTTATATAACTGATACACATAACCATATAAACCAGCACTCATCATTTGGTACAGATCCTCTCCCATATATATTCAATGTTTGGTTTAAATTAATCTGACATCTTAAAAAAATGTATTAATTGATCTTAATATGTCTATTATTATTATGTTCCTATTTTTATTAGCTAAGCAATGTATCAATAATGAATTGTGAAATATCTCATTCAACATTTTTAACATACATACATACCCAAAAAACAGCCTTAAGTTTTTTTCATAACCCTGATATAACATTAGACACTTTTTAATATGCAATCATACTTTTTATTCCACAGCTGTTACATATATTTAAACACTTTAATCCAGATATTCCTTTAAAATAGTTTATGTTATCAGATTCTTTCAGAATAGATTCATTTCTCAAATGTACCAATGCAATTATTTATGTAACTGAGGATATTTTAGTTATATCTTTTGCAAGTTGATAATGATTCCTTATATTATAGATTTAACTATTTTTAAGTAAATCATGTCTATTTTTTTATTAGTATGTGCAGTTAACACGACTCTAACATTAATTTATTAATGGATTTTTTTCACATTAACAAATACATTTGACTAGTGTTTTTGGTTAGCATAAAAAGATTACAATATTTTTTCAAATCTTTTTTATCAATATTCATAGATTGTGATTTAATTCTCCAACAAACAATATCAAAAAAATTCTGTTTTTGCTATTTATTTATTTTTTCTATGCTGTGATAACTACAATAGATTAGTTAATTATTTTTAATTTCTATTGGTATATTTTATTTTTAACTCATGAAGGTTTTCATATGTGTTTTTATTAGACTAAACTATAGAGTAAAAAAAATTGTCTACAAACAATATAAAGATAGAAGGTAATAATTATTTTTATTTTCTATAAAAAATGGTTATATTTAATAATTATTTGCTTTTCTGCTATTTTTATTGGTTTGTTTAATACTTAATCAAGACTTGTAAGATTTATATTTTCAAAGAATTTACAAATTCCAGTATTGATTTTTGAGAATTTTGACATGCACATACAAAACTTTTATTGTTGAGAATAATACATTTCATGTTTAACAACTATGCAGACGTCTAGTTTACCGATCAACAACATAAAGTCAAATCATATCTCATTTTCTTTTACTCATAGTCTTCAAAATAGTGTCTCAAAATTTAATTCATTGATTAGCAATACAGGGATACATATTTCAAGTCATTCTCCAATATCATTTAAGTCAGCGGTCCCCAACCTTTTTGCACTTAAGAGCACATTCTATAATTTTTTCAATGTAAATTTATAGTTGGATATTGTTAATAATACACACAATGTACAAAAAAATATTTATTTCAAAAATAAAATTTTAACATTTGATTACAATACAATAATTTATAAGAAATTTTAAAAATTAAATTTATTTGTATCAGATAAATATTTTTTTATCGTGTTCGGATAGCGGCGGGCACGTAAAATGGTCTGTGGGTGCCATGGTACCCATGGGCATAGGGTTGGGGACCCCTGATTTAAGTAGTAAATGTAATTGCAATACAAGTGAAATGAAAGATAATAATTAGCATTCTCTGACTTTGTTTTGAACACATTTTTACTTTATGTTTTGTAAATTGATTTTATTTACTGTATTTTATAATAGAACATAAAGTAAATATTTACCACATTTTCTTTCTTCTCATTACATTGTGATAAAAGATATTAATAAACAATATAATGAGATATTGATATTCAAATAGCCTAGTATTCCATGTCTATAGAATTTCACATTTTATCATTATATTTTCCTTTCTTACATTTTTATTGCTGTTAGAGTGTTAATTTTTTAAAATATATTTTAGCATCACAGACCTTGTGGTTATTTATGTTTTTCTTCACCATTCTGAATCCATACCAAGTGAGCTTTCAATATTTCTCCATGACATTTTTTTTTTTTCAGATAGATAATTCTTAGTTAACTCAGCTAGCTATTTGTTTCAATTTGGAAAAGAATGGACCAAACATCTAGATATATATTTAAGAAATATTTGAATTTAAATTAGGTAGTCAAAGCATCATCTTTTCAATTTAATGTTTTTATGATTTTTTTTTTAATCATCATGTTCCTTCAGTATAATTAGATATTCTTTTTATGCTAATGAACAACCTATGAATTATTGCATATATTAAAATAAATAATTAAATAATACATTTAAAAAATAATATTGTGTCTGCATATATATGAACAATTTCTAAAAGTATTATAAGTACATATATCTTATGATTATTTTAGTTCTGATATGAAAAAGATATTTTTCAAAATAGATATAGAGCTGTCTAACTCATTCATAAATATAGCATACTGCAAAAAATTAATTTTGTAATACATAGTGATTCTAATTTGTATTAGTCAAAACAGTGTTCATTTTTTTGTGATACATCTATAAGCATTAAATAATTAATAGTAGCTAATGAGATCCTAGATATCAATGATAACACAGTTCCAGTTATAAACGGATTTTAGAAAGAGCAGGAAAAAAGCATTGCTTACCAGAAAGTCTCATAAATATCCTCTTAAATTAATATAAAAAATTCAAATGACATTAAGTGTCATTTAAATAAATAGTATATTACTAATCATAACAACAATTATAAAAGTTTTAAACCACTAAACATCACATGATCACTATTCCTTATGCTTACACAGAGGGCTCTCCATACAGTAGCACCACCAATGCAAGCCAAAATAATCAATGGATGCAAGAAGGTCTGTGCATAAAAACCCTATCTAGTGCCTACTCATCCAATATCCCCAAACTAGTTTTTAGCACTGCACCTTGATCTTGGGATCCTAAGAATAAGATCTAGGTGCAGTATTCTCAGATCCGAGGCTCCTAACTGATAAAAGCCATAAGCTAGAAACTAGTTTGGGGATATAGGATGAGTAAGCAATAGATAGGGATTTTATGCTTCCATTGATTGCTCTGGCATGCGCTGATGGTGCTACTGTATGGAGAGTTTGGCTTTTGTGTAATTATAAAGGAGCATGATAGTTATTCTTATCAAATTAGCAAAACTATTCAATTATGTTCACCTGTTTTAAAATGCACATTAAAAACTGTTATTTCATCAAAATAAAATTGACTTAAATAAAAAGTATACTTTAATGTATTATATTTTAAATAGTTATGGTATATTTATATAAGCCTATAACCTTAGTACACGCACCTTATATAAATATTGTGTGCTGACATTGTGCTTAACAAGAATTAATGTTTACAACTCTAAATAGTTATGTTATAAAATAATATATGAATATGTAGTATAAATAAATGCAACAGTTTATCATTAATCAATACTGTATATATATAATAAAATGTATGGTGATCTGGTCAACTTATAAGTGCTGCTTCAATATGAAATGCATATTGGGGGCATTTCTCTCTTATTATGTCTTTGTTCATATGAATTGAAAAGAAAGTGTGGTGGTGAGGATGTTATTTAAGACATTTATAAAAGATATTATACATAGGAAAAAGAAATGTAAATAAATCCATGTGTATGAGTTTAATTTAAAAAATCTGATGTATCAATCTTTAACTAAGGTTTAAAGGTTTTATTATAATGGAATGACAGTTAATTGCAAATAACTAAAATAATAATACATTTTAATATCTCATTGATTAGAAGATATATTACTTCATCAAAAGTGAAATACTATTCCAATAAAAACATTTTTTTTTCTGTTTTCCTAACTTAATCTTTTGCTTTACTCTCTCCAGTTATTTGAGTTGGTATAAAAATGATCACCAAGAATTTCTTGTGCCATCTATCACCTTCCTGATAACTATGGAAATCTTCTTTTTCTTGTTTGTTATTCATAAATCATTGATACTGTAAAATCAATAATGCTTACTGTTATAATTGGCTGAGATTCTTAATCATTATTTTTAAATAAGGTAGTACATTAAAAAATGAAGTACTGTAAAACCAGATTTGGAACAGATGTTTGAATTAAAAAAGACTTTATATTTAGTACAGTTTATTTTGAAATGTCCATGGCTATCATAAAAGTCAAAGAAACTTGGCAAAGTAAACCTAAAAATGACCTATGCTTGTACAGTCTGGCTAAGTCAACATTTCAGACCAATCACTTATTAAAGTAATATAACAAATTGTAAAATAAAAAACATAATGGAGATAGTGATGGCAATAAATATATTTTAATTTTATTTTAAATAATTATAAAGAAATGTTTGAGCTTTGCTTTATGTGGACTCCTCAAGACATTAACAAGAGCAACATTTCTAGCTAAAAAAATGACAGTATTGAAGATACTCTTAATGAAATTTAATTTTCCAAGTGCTAAGTGTTTTTAGACAGATATATTACTGATGAAAAAAAATTATAGTGTTAAATTTCTAATGAGATATAAATTAATAATTTCTGTTTTTGGATTTTCTTGTTTTATTGAAAAGAATGGTACTTCTTGACATTTTTCAGTGTTTACATTAAGTTTAGAGAAATAAAGCTTTTTTTCTTGAATATCTCAATCTACATGTTTGTATAATAATTAATGTCAGCTCAAATATTGCAAATAATGATAGAAGTACTGAAAACTATATTGGTCATCTAATATTGAATTATTACACAACACAAGGTTCAAAATAATAATGCTGGAATACAAAAAATCTTTGGTAGTTGTAACTTATGCCCCATGTGGCCGCAAGAGGTACTGTTTCCATGTCAACCACAGAAATATTCAGAGTAGGGACACAAATGCAGCATCACAAGTTCCAGATGCTAGGTGGCATTGTTCATCATGCATATTTACAGGAACCTTATGCCAACTAGCTGCCAGCACTACTGCCCACTTGGTGGCGCTGATATCCAGAAGTAAACACATCTAGCTTACATCATCTGCTACCAGCAACTACCAGCAATCTAGCCCACTATGTGGCACTGTTTCTCCATGATACACATGGAAAAACTGCATGATTAAAATGATGCATTTAAAATGGATCATATTCCAATTATGTTTTTTTTAAAGAAATGATATTCATTCTTTAATAATTGTCTACTATATATTTATGCTAAAATTAAGTACTTATTAAATATTAATATTTCTAATGTGAATTTTTAGATTTATTATGTCACAGATGCCATGAATTCTCCTTAAACTGCTAATATTGCATTCTTACCATTGTAATATTAGAGAGGCATTAAATTCTTTAAATAAATGAGTTTCGGATACTAGTAATCGTTGAGATCACTGGAAATAAGATCACAAACATTAAATCATTTTTAATTGAATATATAAAATTTTAATTAAATAAATAGATTGAGCATTCCATCATCAGATTTTTAATTGGATGGATGATTGAAAAGTTGAAGTGTGGAGTAGATTGAAGCCTGTCTATTCAAGTATAGAGATTGGGTGGCTATCTTAATATATATCTGAGCACTTATTGCATACATGTGTAGAAATGATAATCTGGACCAACTGATGATTGCTGGTTTAGCATGAAATACGTATAATGGTGATTATTTATCTTTTCGACATAAGATGTATTCGAGTGTATCAGTTTTATGAGATAGAGTGGAGAGTGGTGGGTCATGTGAAAGTCTGTTATCATTTACCCTATATATTACAAATATTGATAAAGGTATATAATAAGCCTGTATTTCAGTTATAAAATAAATAATTAAAAGTCTTTTACGGTAATTTTTTTTTCATGTGTCATAGCATCGGCCGGGACGCAAACCCGCTAACCCGGGACAACTGCTTGTAAGGCAGCCGTGCTGACCTCTCGACCACCAACGCTTGACTTGTTATTACACAGACATACACATAAACACTGCATATTTGTATGTGTGCGTTAAATAAACTTCATTTATATACATCTACATTTTAGTTCTACTATAGTTTTAAAATAATAGTTTTTTGTTTTAGAAATAACAAAAAATGTTTTGATATTCGGTCCAAAAATATTTCTTAAAAGACAGCACACTGAATTATAGGATTATAGGATCAACAGCAAAAATTCAGGATTAAATTTCTCTTAAATTGATAAAAAGCTAGAAATAAACTTTTCAAACAATAGAATAACAATAAAATTCTAATTTTAAGTAATAAGAAAAAATAAATGTATTACTTTAGTAAAGAAATATTTTTTAATTACAGAGTAATGTTAAATATATGGACAATTCTAGCTATTCATTGTTTATAAAACTAAAAACGTATATCTATTTAAAAAGATATTTTTTTTGATGAAAATTAATTCTTACATTTCTTATTTTATATTCTTGTCTCAATAAATAATTGTGAGATAAAAAAGGTGTTGACCTAGCACGCTTGATCCGCTTCATCAATACGGATCAACATCAAACTCCAGTATTATGTTAAGAATACTTTTACAATTTAAATGGTAATAATGTTTGAGCAATAATCTTTATAAAATATCTCAATGAGCTCTGCTACTAATCAAAAAATATGTTTCATAAATTATTATTTTATTTAAAATAATGCAAGCCTAATTAAAAATTATAAATACATCCATGATACATCACATATTAAATAAAATCTAAGTGAATCAAATCAAATTAGATTCCAACTATTGTAAAACTCTGACAAATAAGCAAGTTCCCACATCAATCATATATTTCAAAAATCCCTAATTTGTCAAATATTAAAGATGTGTTTTAAAGAATTCATTGAAAATTATGCAATATTATTTATTAAAAATTTGTAAAATCCAGTATGCTCAAAAACTAAATGGGTTTTAATGTGATAAATATTCATGAAATCATTATAACTTTAATAAACAAACTATGACTTTTATTATTGTTTTTAAGGAACTGAAATATTAGTTTTTGTTAGCTTAAAGTCGTATATTAAAATGTATTTTAATATATGTAATTATTTCTATAACATGTTAAAAATAAATTGAACTTTTAAAATAAACTTATAGCGTTCCATCATCAGATTTTCAATGAAATGGACAGCTAAAGAGTTGTGGGGTGGAGTGGATTCAAGACTGTCCATTAATGTATGAAGATTGGCTATCTTAATATAAGCTGAACATTGATTGTATATATGTGTGGAGATGATAATCTGGACCAACTGATGAGTGCTGGTTTATATTGTTTATTTATCTTTTTGACATGTGTGTAATCAAGTGTGTCAGCAGTATGAGATAGCATGGATAATTGAGGGGCATGTGAAAGTCTGAGTTCAAACCCCCTATATATTACATATTGGAGGTCAGGTATGAAAAAGCCTGTACTGTAGAAAAAAATCATATATTAATAATAAGCTTATATGTAAATTTCAGGATATATATTATAATACAATATCTCAATGTAAATTTTTTTGTGTGATTTAAAAAAAAAGTATAATTGTATTACTTCTTACTTTTGTTTGTTCTTATTGGATAAAGAAAATACCTGCTTAAAGATATTCCTCTTAAATTAATTACTATAATTAATATAGAAAAAATATCGGACATTATTAAAATAAGAAATTTAAATTAAATTATATAATTATTTTAAATATTTGGAGGAAAAAAAATTGAAAACAAAAATGTTTTAAGTTTCTTTTAAATAAATAAATTGAAGCCAGTTATTACAATTTTCTAGTTTCACTTTAGAGTGCATGCTTGTTTACACAAATCATAAAGTATTAAAAAAGGAAGACATTGTTAAAATTAAATATTTGAATATGCAAGATGGTAAAATACCAAAATAGTGATTGGAATTAAACAAAGAAGTTAAAAACAAAGGGCTTGAGGCATTAGCAGTAGTGGAAACACATCTGAAAGAAGAAGAACCTACATTGGAAGATTTGGTATGGCAGGGTATAAATAACAAAGAAAAAAAAGAAGAGGTAATAGTGTATGAGTTATGGGAAATAAATATTTACATATTGTAAAGTGTCAAGAACTTTTGTGGTTTGAGATAAGATTAAAAAGAAAAAAATGAATGGTGGCTATAGTGTATGTATGGCCATTGGAGATAGTCAAAGTATAATGGAGTGGAACAGTAATATATATGAATGCCTAGTTAAAAATATACAGAGCTTCAAGAAAGGGGAAAAAATAATGGTTATAGGGGATATGACTATTGAAAAAAATGATGATGTGAATAGCAAAAATCTACAGCTTTTGAAAAATTTTGTCACGGGGGGGGATTTGAGCATGGGAAATTTATCAAATATTTATGAGGTCAATAGATATGCTCTAGAAATAATATATTTCACACAATAGATTATGTAATAGTAGAGAAAAAGTAGTGAATACAGTATGGAAAATTAATGTGTTTGATAATGAAGAGAGAGTATAATAGTGATCATAATTTTTTATAATAGATATGATTACTAATGGGATGGAAAATTATAGTGAAAGGATAGTGAAAGATGTGAATGGAGAATGAATGATAAGTATATATTAGAAGAATATAAAATAAAAGGAGAAGAAATCATGAAAAAGTTTGTTGGGGGTGAATATATGATCTGGTGTGATGAAGTAGATAAAGTGTCAAATAGAGTTTTAGATGAGAATATTCAGAAAAATAAAAGTAATAAAAAAGTAAAAATTAGTAAAAGTGTAAAAGAAGGGAAAAAGCATGCAGAAAATATAAATGTGCTATTAAAAACAAAGAATGTGGAAAAGATATTAATATTAAATGGGAAAACTATTTAAAAAAAGAAGTTGGCTAAAATAGATAATTATAGAGAGAGAATAAAATTAAATAGTAAATTATTGGAGAATATTAATGAAAGTGAAGGATGACAGTAAAAAAATTTGGAAATATCTTAAAAGAAGGAATGTGGAGAGAAAGAAATAATATTACTAAATGATTAGAAAAAAGAATGTAGCTCTAGAGAAGAATGTCTCTAAGTAAGTAATAGATATGGAAAAGATATTAGATGTGAAGGACATGAGTGATAACAAACATAAAATCACATAATAATGGAAATATTAGTTTTACAGAAAATGAATTGAATGTGACAGGGAAGAAGTTGAAAAGTGGAAAGGCAAAAGATTTTGATTGATGGGCAGCAGAGAAGGTAATGAATTTGCAAAATAGGGCAAAATTATATCTATTATCATGTTTTAATAAGATGACACAAAAGAGAGAATTTTCAGATAGCTGGAATAATACAAGAATAACACTATTATTTAAAGGAAAGAGTAAGGATTATAGAAAGTTAAACAATTATAGACTGATAATGATAATTTTATTTTAATATGGATTATTTCCATAATCTAATATGTGTATTGAATGTCTTTAGAAAAATTTAATTATTTAATTATTTCAAATACATTCAACTGTTAGTAATAGCACATCAAACAGGTTAGTATATACATAATGATTTGAGAGATATTATTTTTCCCTCTTCTTCAAGTGTTACTGGCCTGACAAGTGACAGTACTAGCATGGGATTCAAACCCGGATTCTTAGATTCTTGAATATTGCATTTTAAGGTAATGCTCTAACTATCTGAATTATCCTGCCAAAGTTGGTTAGAGCATTATCTTAAAATTCAATACTCAAGAATCTATGAATCCAGGTTCGAATCCCATGCTAGTACTACCACTGGTCAGGTCAGCAACACCTGAAGAAGAGGAGAGAATAATACCTCTCGAAACCTTTGCGCATATACCAAACTGTTTGACATGCTATTAGTAACAGTTGAATATATTGGGAATAATTATACAAGACATTCAATACACATATTAGAAGGAAATAGTCCAATATAAATATATAACTAGAATACTATCATCACATACCTTCAGGAAAACACTAAATGATAGTGGTAATGTCTATGTTATATAAAGTTTTTGCATATATTGTGGCTGGAAGGGTGACAAAATGAATGGAAGAAAATAATATAGTGGGAGAAATGTAATGAGGTTTTAGATTAGATAAGCATATTGGAGATAGTTTATTTGTAGTCATCAACTTATACATTGGAGTAGAAATACAGGTAGACAGTTATATAAGGCCTTTATAGATATAGAGAAGGCATATGATACAGTAAATAGAAATAGATTATGGGTAAGTTTATTAAATTTGAAATAAATGGCACTTTACTGGATCTTACTAAAAGATTGTATGAAAATATATGTATCAATTAGGAAATATAAAATCAGTTAGAGTTAAAACTGGGATAGGTCTAAGGCAAGGATGCCCTATATTACTTATTTTGTTTTTTGTTATAATTGAGAGAAATGGAGAGAGCAATAGAAAGACCAGGAAGAAGGGTAGAGATATCATTAATACATGGCAAAGGAGTGCATATTTTATCAGGTCTTTTATTTGCTAATAATATCTTTTTGTGCACAGAAAAAAGGGAAGATATAGAATTTATGCTGAAGACAGGCACAGGGGTGGGTGGTAAAGAGATGAGAATTAAATTTAGTGAAGAAAAATCAAAGGAATGATGGTAAATGCTGGGGAAAAAGGGGGAAATTTTTTTTATTGGCAGATATAAAGTTAAATGTGGTGAATTGGTATAACTATTTGGGAATCATCTTAAGTAATCAGAGAAATTGCTCAGATGAATGGGACAAAAATTGATAACTGAAGCAAAGTAAAAAAAGAGACCGATAAAGAAATTAACAGTGTTTTCATATAATAAATATGATTTAGCAAGAATTGTATGGATGGGAGTGGCAGTAGCAGAATCAACTTTTAATAATGATGTGTTAGTAAAGTAGGAAATCTTGCCTTATATGCAGATGCATGGATGGCAAAGGAGGCAATTCAAGGAGAAATGAGACAATCAAGTTTTTATATGAGAGATATAAAAATCAAAATAAAAATGTTCAGGAGATTGCAATTTATAGATAGTAAGAGAATAGTCAAAATAGTATTTAATTGTGTTATGAGTAAAGGACAGGCAACAAAATGGGTAAGAAATGTAGTATGATATGCAGAAGATTTGGAGATAGACTTTATGTCAGTATATAAAAGATGTGATGATTGTATTAAGAAAATTGCTGAGTGTTATAATGACAAAGAATGAAATAGAAAAATAGATGAATTAATAAAAAATAGGGAGTTGGAGAGATGCAAAACTAGTATGAAGAATAAAAGGAGTTTAAATATATTTAGAAGTAAACACTATATTAGATGTCAGTTAATTTATGATAATAGCAAGAAAAGTAGTTTACATTTTAAGACTCAAACAGGATCATTTGCAACAAGGGAATGTACACATAAATGGAGGAATATGCATGATTTAGTCTGCAAGTTAAGTTAGAAAGGCATGGAAAATAGTAGGCATCTCTTAATTGAATGTAAATGCTTACAAGCAAAAATGGTACAAACAATGAAGTTGTGAGAAAATAAATATAAATAAAGTGATGATACAGAGTGGGAGTTATTGTGTTTTATGTTGGATTGGAAAAAAATAAAGGGGATCTAAATATATAGACCCCAGAGCAGACAAAAATAATGTTGTGGAAATGAGACAGAGCAGAATATAAAAAGACATGGGAAAAACTTAGGGTGGGAAATGGAAAGGAAAGGGAAGGTGTTTTAACAGGTTTCTCTGTGCATAGTAGCTGAGAGATTCCTGACTCCAATAAAGGAGAAGCCATAGTACATAATATCATATTGCATCTCATAGGAAGAACTCAAAAGAATAAAATTAATTTCATGTCTGTAGTTTAATATATTTGCTTAAATATAATAAACCAGGGAGAATAGATTTTATGATAATAAATCCAATAAATGTGACATTGAACATTGATTTCTTTTTGTTATATATATATAAACAAAACAAGTTATAAATTTCTTAACTTGCTCATAGCTTGCATTTTATGATCACTAGATGGAGCTTTACCAATAGCCCACTAACAAACAAAGCTTGATAGTGGGCTATTGGTAAAGCTCCATCTAGTGATCATATATATATAATATTCATATCAATATATATATATCAAAATACAGTAAAATTCACATAAATTATATTATTTTTAGAAGTACTTTCAACTATATATCTTGTAGTCTTTATCAACAATATAACATTGAATACTCAAAATGAGACAACCTTTCATAATACCCATAGTTGAATTTTACTGTATTTTGATATATATATATTGATTTGAATATTACATATATTTTGGAACGAATACAGACATCAAACTTAATTTATTACATATATATATTTCTGGGAATAATACTATCTGAATTCATTATTTATCCTTGGGAATATTAGAATATATATATATATATATATATATATGTTGCCACCAATCATAATTGAATAGGGCTATTCCAACTCAAGCAGAAAATAATAACTGCTCTAAAAATGAATTTTGCAATGACTATTCAAACCAATTTGAAAACCATCAACACATCCATATATAGAACATGCATCCATTTTTTTAACTCACATTTTGCAAGGATATCTTTTAATTTCTGCAACTGAAAATGTTTTTTCTGAACCATTCTAACACCATTTTAATTGTAGCTATCTATTGCATTTTATTCTCTGCCATATCTTTCCAATAGAGACAATCAATATTTTATGTATTTAAAATAAAATTGAGACATTTTAAAAATCTAAATGGGATCTGGTTTTTACATGATAAACATGTCCATGTTCACAACAAACCATTCTTTTATGAAGTCACACATTGATAATTTATTTTACATTTCAGTCCAATGAAACTGTGGTTTTACAATAGAGGTCTCTGTGGTAGCAGATCCAGAAAGTTGAAGACCATAACAATTGTTTTTTTTTATGATTCTGCTGTTGTATTATTTAAAATTTTATAGAGCATCCTTAAATGAAAATGTGTATATACTTGAATGTCCAAGTCTGATTTCCATTTAATAAGTTAGGTAAAATAACAGCTATATATAGAACTAATACTTGCAGTAGTTTTATTCTAACGATGAAATACTGTATCTTTTAGCTTGTTAAAAATAGCAGCATATTGGATTCTGTGTTGTCTCTAAACATTTAACTCCACATTTTTCTAGTAATAAAACTACTGCTGTATTCAAATTGACCTACATTCCTAAGTTACAAGCCATCGAATTTATAATGAATCTGTGTATTTAACATTAAACCATTTAAATATTAAGTACAATCTACAAATTATCTTTAGAAATGCATAAAATATCACAATACTCAGTATACTCTAATATCAGAATCTAAAGAAATGTTTTATTTTCAACCAATTCAAATTAAAATTTTCACTTTCACATTCTCAAAAACAACTATTTTATAAACATAGCAACAATGTTGAAAAAATGTTACATTTATATTACACCCAAGACAATTACTATATTTCAGTCATATGATAAATCTGGAAGCCCAAATTAGTGATTTTAATATTTAATAATTATTGAATAGTATATATAATAGATACTTTTAAAGCAGTAAACATCACATGACCATCACTTCTTATGCTTGTGTATAACTGTTTTAAAACAGGCAAAACTCATTATACTACGTATTGCCACACACAGCAAGCTAGAGTAATCAATGGACGAAAACATTAATGTGTTTTCAGCTTAAGACTCATAGTTTTGTAGTTAAGTGGAGATTAAAGGTGGCTGCTGGAGGGTTGCATTAGATCCTAAGATCTAGGTGCAGTGTTCTCAGATCCAAGGCTCCTCACTGACGAAAGCCATGAGCCTTCTGGCATCCATTGATTACTCTAGCTTGCTGTGTGTGGCAATACGTATAGTGAGTTTTGCCTAATTTTATAATAAATACTTCCTAAAAACAAACATCAATTTTCTAGTGAATATAATTAGTATAAGATAACTTTTTAATGCATCTGTTATTTTAATTTGAAGCATACTAATCTATAATCAATGTAGCAATATGTGCGTGTAAATAATCATTTAATTTATGCATCTCTTGTATTTGGTCTAAATGTTTGTATCTTAAATACAGAAATTTTGGTGAGATGGGGAAAATTAACTTTAAATATTCTTTAGAACTTAATATGTTAAAACGTTTATAAATACTTTGTAAAAACAAACTTTATTATTATTTTTATGAAAAAAAGATGTATTTTATTGTGGAGATAAAATACGGCTTACATGTAAAACATATTGTCATAAAAGTTGTTCAAAATAATATTATTAAGGATTTGAAAAGGCATATACCTAATTATATCCAATTATTAAAGAGTAAATTTAATATATATATAATAGAATATTATCTTATGAGCTTTCCAATAGCTTTTCAGAATATCCTCAACCCCAGATTTGTTTCTGCTTCTAGTTTCCTCAGAGAGATGTTAGGATATTCAAGCATTCGATTTAAAATACCAAGTCAAGCCCAGCACTTTATCTAATGATTAACTATTAAGTAGAAAATCTAAAATTTTCAGACATCCATATGTCTTTAAATCCAGCTATCTAACTTAAATAGCCACATGGGACTGAACTAACTTCAGATACACCATATATTAATATATTAATAGCTTTAATATAGGAATTATATTTTTTGCTATTAAGCTTAGTTCAGTCCCATATGGTTATTTAAGTTAGATAGTTGGATTTGAAGACATATGAATGTGTGAAAATTGCAGATTTTCTACTTAATAGTTAACCATTAGATAAAGTGCTGGTCTTTACTTGGTACTTTAAATCTAATGCTTGAATATTCTAGCACCTCACTGAAAAACCAGAAGCAGAAACCGGTCTGAGGTTGGGAATATTCTAAAAAGCTTGTTAAGAGCTATTGGCAAGCTCGTTAGACAACATTTGTAATACAAGCTTGTTAAATTAGGTCATGTGATATATGACTTGATTTCTTTGCAATTTAATAAAATGTAGTAGATGCTTAAACTATTATGTAAATGAATCAGCAAACACTGTACATATTAGAATAACTAACAATAGATTTGAATTTACATAGAAATGAAAACAGATGAGTTTCCAACTATTTCAATTTATCAGATCAATCAATTGATGATAGAAGAGTGGTGATATTGCAGAATAATTTTTCCTCCATAAAAGAAAGAAAACAAATTTTTTTTTCATTTATAAAATTTAAAATATTATTTCTTTCTAGTGTGAATATGAAAATAGACACTGTTACATTAATGAATTATCTAGTTTCTTAGAGATTTACTTTTCGTGCATACCAATAAAATATTTCCTTAGATTTGAGATTCAATATCAATACATAATAATCTTTTGTACACATTATTTTTTGCTCATATATATATATATATATATATTGTGCATTTATGGGTTTTTTATATAATTAATAAATTAATTATTATTTTTGTAAAATTTGATCAAAAATAATTGAAGTTTTTTTTTTATTATAAAAAATAACTAATATATTTATCTCAATATATCAGCAGTTAAACAAGGCAAAACTCTCCATACCGTACTGTCACCCTGTGCCAATCAGAGTAATCAATGGATTGGCACAAGGTGGCAGTACTGTATGGAGAGTTTTTGCCTTGTTTAAGAACAATTATGTGCTATTATAAGAGATAGTGATCATGTGATATCAGCAGTTATTTGATAAAAAATATTAACCTATATGAATTTATTATGTTATGACATATGCAAATGAATGTTTTGAAGGAAGTCATTTATCTATATTTTCTAATGTAAGCCAGTCCTCTGGATAAAATAATAAAAATGCTTGTGTAGACATTTTGTTTTAATTTGTTTATATATCCCCTTTACTTAGTTTATATATTTTTTATAACAATACATACATATTATTCATTTAGTAAAATTTAGAGTGTTATTTAAGCTAGGGATAATCTTATGAGTGCAAAAACTTTGACTATCAAATGATAGCAATTTGGTATTTACATCATACTAAATAAATGTTGAAGACATTTGTAAGAAATTGTGTTTTGGATAGCAGAATAGTGGTGATTCAGCACAAAGCACACATCTTGGGAATCATTAAATTTTTTCATATGCCTTTGGTCTTACATTTCAGGAATGTGGGATGGAGTAGAAGATTAAATTATATATAAAATATACATATGAAGTTAAATTTAAGTCTAAAATGTATGTGTAATGTTAAATTGTGACATGTATGTGCATGTCTTGCTTACTTGAAGAAATGAAGAAGTTGTTTCAAAATATATCCATACTGAGAGAAGTTTGTCTGATTTCTGGGCTGTCATGTGGTTTCAACAGGATTGAACTAAAATTAAAGGCACACTGATTAAAACAAAAAAAATCTATATACAATTGTAATTAGAATGTCATAAATCATTTAGCATGCATTTAAAATAAATAATGCATAATAATATACTTTGTAAATGAGACAATCGGATCTATAAATATAAATAAATTCATTTAATCTTATCTTTTCTTTTTATATAATTTATATATTTATGTAATTTGTATATTTATATATATATGTGTATATATATTTTTTATAGTCCTGAAGAAGATTGCAGGGGCAATCAAAACTGTTGATGTCTGTTATGTAAGCATAGTACAAAAACTAATTTTTTTATAAAAAACGGATTAATTAATTATAAATAAATTTATATTAATATTAGTCATGAAAAAAATATATACATTTTAGTGCATATAGCTGAGTTTGTATATATGATTATTGTACAATATTTTTTTTCATGTTATAATTGCCAAATTGTATAAAGAAAATATCTTTCTTTATTCTATTAAATGGAAAGGTTTATTAGTTAATGTTGGATTCTTTTTTCCTTGAGTAATGCTTTTTGTTAGTATTTATTTTTATAAATATGTATAACTTTATAAAACCCTCTATATCGAATTGTTTTACATCATTAGTTGCTAAATACAATATGACAAACAATCACGTTTTGTATTTTTATTTATTTAAATATTTTCTTAAGTTAGTTTTTAAATTATTTCACATTATTAATTTGATAAGCATAGAACAGACAGATAGGTATTTTAAAATAGAAAAGTTAAACAAAAAGTCATTTGTTTAAATAATAGAAAAACATGTTGAGAACATAAGATAATTTTCTTTAAATTCATAGTTCTTTGAATTTTATAATTATAAAATTTTATAGCCAATAAATAATTGCCGTTATAATCTAATGACATATGAGTAATTTGTAGTAACTATACTTAATCTGGAGAAAAAAATGTAGTTGTATTTTATATTTAATTAAGTAATGACTTGAGTTTAAGTTCATTTATCATTATAATCAGTCTGCTTATTATTAATTTATGCTTATGTTGTAAATGAATATTTGTAATGTTATTGTTTTCTTGTAACATTTGTTATTTTTTTTGTTTGTGTATTTCTTTTAAGACCTAAAAAGTAAAAAGATACTTGTGTAAACCCTGACCTAGACAAGATATTAATGAAAATGAAAATTGTGCATTGGTTTGGGTTACGAAAATGAGGTATAACGCTTGTAAAATTTAGCCTAATCCTAAATTTCAATTAAATTATATATTTTTTTCCTATAATATAAAAATAAAACAATGGAAGGTAATTTGAACTGTATTCCTCAATTTCCATTTTTTTTAAAAATCTGATCATTTCCATCTGGAGGATGATAGTGGAGTGAATTAAAGAAAAAAGGAATAAAGTATTATAAATGTTATTTTCTTTGAAATGACTAATTTAATGACAACTTCTACCCACAAACAAGATTGCACTTATATTTGAAATATTCTTTTTTATTATCCAAGGCAATATTGAAGAAATTGAGTAAATCAACACTAAATTACAAGAGAAAAGTTGTAATAATAAAATGATTAAAACTAAAAATGTATGTGAAAATTTATGATGAGGATGAGAAGTAAATATTGCAATAAAATAGCCATAAAACTAATTTAATACAAAATAAGTAAATCAAAGGCATAGAAAGTAAATAATAGAACAGCCATCACAATAAAACAGAAGTTCACATTGAAAAATGATTATTACTCAAATTGATTATTTATGTAAAATAAAAAAAAAAGATAGAAATCATGAAAAAGAAAAAATCTGAAAATGATTACCGGGAAAAGTTTTTTTTTTTAAAAAAAAAGACTAAACAATTCAAAAGAACAGAAAAAATTAAAGATCCTGAAATTGAGAAAAAAAAAACTATTTGAATAATACAAACCTAAAAAATGTTATAAAGTTGAGATATCAAACTCATTTCAACAATAAGAAATTATTCTAATAGTTAAAATTCACATGGACCAAATATAATGTATTTGTATACTAATCATTCTGTTTTTCATATTTCACAGGTTTTTTAATATTTACATAAGCAACAAATTATATAAAAACTTTAAATCAATTTTTATTACATTGGAAGAGGTCTGGTTACTGCCGGGCAAAATATTAGAGTTAAGATTTTTTTTAATCAACCAGTAAAAACTTTATGAATGATGATTAAAAATGAAAAAAAAAACTTTAATTTCTGGATTTTAAAATAATATTGTAAACATTTATTCAAAATAAATAAATCATAAACTTGAAAAGTTACAAATAGATTAAATATATATATTGTGCCCTTGTCTGTAGGTCATAGGTAGGTAGAAAGGTCAAATGTGAAAAAAATTTTAAATTTTAAGTTATATTTAGGTGATATAAAAGTAATAATAGTTTTGTAATACAATTTTAAGCTAAAATACCTAATAGATCATAGTGTAATAAAGTATTTTTAAAAGTAAAATGTTAAATAAAGTTTTAATATCATTGCTTATGGTTGTGAAAGCTGGCCATACAAAATAACACAGCTATAAATAGCTAAAATTATTGTAATAATTTTAAAATAATAGTTTCAGGATTAATAGAGTAAATAAATGAAATATAATTTTATAGTTAGTCAAAATTAATAGGGTATATTTTTTTATTAATAAACTGTAGGATGGTGAGAGTTATATTTGGTTCTATAAGTTTCAATTTATTTTCCAAAATTTTATAAAGTACGTTAGTTTTGGTGATTTAAACCGAGACATAAATAAAAAAGAAATTATTTTATAAAGTTGATAGACACGTGATCGTATATTAAATGCCTTCACGCACACACACACTTGGTAGATAATAATAAAGTTTGTGAATTTAAAACTAGATATAATTGCCATCCATCATTAAAATTAAAAGTTAAAAATGTTATATATTGTCTTAATAATTATTTTAAAGATAAAAAAATAAGTTTATCAAACTATGATTTAATTTAATAATATTAAGTTAAAATAATATTCCAGACATTACGTCATAAATATTTATTTAAAAGTACAATTTATTATCCCAAAATAGAATGACTAATATTGTTCGCGCTAAAAACAAATATTGACCAATCAACGGATTTAAATTGGCAAGAAAAAAAATCTAAGATAGACAGAAGCGGGAGACGGAATGTGAAAGTTGAAGAGGACGGTAACCTTTTTTTGAATTGCTTGTAACATCAAAGCTGAAAAAGTAGTTTAAATTTATAAATTAATAATTATTCTAAAGTTAGTCTTTAACAGATAATATAATCTTGTATCCAGAAAGATGATTTGCTAATTTCTACGTGATCTTACCAGTGGATTTATTCAAATTTGACCATTCATACTACAGTAAAGATGGAAATACCAAAAATAATAATTGAAATAATTATTGAAAGAAAAATGAGTGAAAATTGTATAAGTTTTGTGTTATTCGTGCTCAACCAGAAACTAAATCCTATAACGCTAAAAAAGAAAAGTAATACAAAGAAGACGCTGTGTGAAAATATAAGAAAGAAATTATTTATTATTGAGAGAATCTTATGACGAACATTTGTTTTATAAATACTTAAAACTAAGTCATATTTCTCTATGAGAAAAATCATAGTATGTGTTCAAGTAAATATAAAGAGAATGAGGAAGAAAAATATGTTATATTAAAGGAAAACATTATTTAAAAATATAATTTCCAAAAGTAAAAAGTAGGAGAAAAGCCATAGTCCTGTATAAAGTGCTATATGAATTTACTAAGAGGAACCTAGATTTTATCTCATCATAGAAAAAGGAAAAATATATTTAAATGGAAGAAATATTGTTTAAACAGAGATAAATTAATCACTAAAGGAGGAAAATGGATCCATGGAAATAAAGAAAAATTTATTGAATTTTCTAAAATAAAGTACAAGATGCATCGAGGGAAAACCAAGCGCGGGGGGAAAAAGAAGAAAAAAATTAGCAGACTATATAAAGGAGATATCAAGAATAAGTGGGAAAAATATGAAGAAAACTAAGGATCATCGTCTAAGAAGAATTAATAAACATAATTAAAATTTTAAATAGAACATTAAGTGACTAAAGAAAATAAAGTATATTTTTTTTATTTAGCTTTGCAAGGAACGATTTTCCAAGCGAATCCAACAAAGATGTATCGTAAATATAATTTTAATATTTTTTTTTATTGTATTTAAAGTATAAAATTTGAATTAGCTTAGGGAAACATATAAACATAAATTTTATAATAGTTATAATTAAAATATGAGCTAATGGAATGAGAGAAATATTAATAATAAATAAAATGTGTGTATGGAAAATGTTAAATACCTACTAGAAGTCCTGGAATGGAGAAGTTTACAAATGCGATCCAGAGGATAGAGATCGTTGGTAATTTTAATATTATTGGTAATATGTAATGTAATTTTTTTTATAGGTCATCTATTAATGAATGAGGTATGAACGATGTTAAAAGTTATAAGTACACATTTATCCAACATCAAACATATATTTGAGAGAGTAGTAAAACTTTAAAAATGTGCATGCAATAAATAATCTAAAATAATTAATAATAAGTAACATATTAATTATGTGATTCTTTTGAATTTTATATTGAAAATGTCCAAATAGTTTAGAACAATAGAGGTAGAAATGTACGAGAAGTATAGTAAAGAATTTTCTTAAGAATAGCTGTATAGTTATATTAAAAATGAATTTTATTATTATTAGCAAGGTAGACAAAGAATTTGTCGATGTAATGTAGAGATGAATCTGAAGAAATCAGTCAGATAGTGACTTGGGAGTACTGATATCAAAGGAAACCAAGAGGATGTTTTTATTAAAATATAAGGAATGAAATATGGGGATCATAATAATTTGTGTGACCTCAGTATAGATAACTTTGCCCTATAACTGAGCACATATATTCTGGACAGTGTCTTTACATATCTTTGAAACTTTCTGATGTGATGAAGCTGAAGAAATAGCTTTAGCATCCTTCCAATATTAGAGGCAGATAGACAGATAAAAGTCACTCCTCTATGGCGTCCATAAATTCACTGTGCCATGATTGTCGAAGTTTTATAAAGGATAATATCTTGTTTATTTTGATCCAATGCATCTATATCTTCGCTATCTTGATTTCATGGAAATACATCGTCAGGGAGATAATTTTATAGAAATGATACATAAGATAGAAAGGAAGCTAGATATTAGTTATGTAAGAATAGTTGTTTACTAGAGTAAAGTAGAATTGTATAAGTCCAAAGTGAAAGTATCAGTATTATAAAAGATGGAGAATCATATGATATAATTTATAAAAAAAAAAAAAAACTTTAGAATTAAGTTTTAAAGCAATAATAAGATTTTAAAATATTGTACGTGATATTTTAATAGAAGAGATTGCATGTTTTGTGTGGCGAAATGATTTAAAATGTATAATAAAAAAATGTGTATTTGTACATGGTGTGTGGATGACGTTAATTGCTATATAAAGCTAGGAATAGGATCAATAATTTGACTAATAATTATTATATGATCGGTGATAAAACTGAACATCAAATTGTCATAAGGATTAAATTCTGTAGGATTCCATACTAACAAGAATATAATTAGAATTTTGTAATCTTGTATAATTTTACATAAAAGTAAAGATTTTATAGAAATATAAACCTGAAATTATAGGGATATAAATGTCAATAGAAAATTTTAATAGCTAGAATTTTGTGTATTAAACTAAGCTCAAAACATGTATCTGAAGATAATAATATTGTGAAATATATTTTTGTAATTATTAATGGTAAAAGGGTAAAATAAAAATTAGATAATAATAATGTTAAGACATCAACGGGTAGAAATAAAAGAGTTTGTAATAAGTAGATAGGGATATCCGCTGTAAATAATGTACAAATTGTTACTTGTTATAATGTTAATAAAATGTTATAAAATTTTATTAGTAAGCTTTGTGTCTTGGTTGTTGTTTTTCCTACACATGAAAATGCATGAAATCACAACGCACGTTTATAATTAAACGTATTTAAGATTTGCACAAAATAAATAAACATTAGAAATTTTAATAATTTATTTTATTTTATTTACGTAATGAAATGAAAGAAGTATAGTTAGAACAGATATGGTCATAAATTGATTGCCACAGTATTTAAGTAAAATATATGCAAACGTTACCACATAACTTTTGAGTATTGGATTGATAAATATTACCACGAAAATATTTAATACATCTAGAAAGAAAAGAGGATTGTATTACTCTATTATTGTCATTGTTATTATTAATTAGTTATTATTACGTAGTGAATTATGACATAAAATTCCCTTATCATAGTTTGCTACAGCAATATAAAATCAATTTTAATTACAATTCATAAACCTGAGATTTAATTATTTATTTACTTATTGATTTATCTATTTGATTTGAGATGATTAGATTAATTTAATTCTATTTTATTTAATTAATTTATTTTATGTGAGCTAGATTTTGTTTTAAAAGTATTAAGATATGATACTTCGTCTTGTTCCTTTGTCATTGCTCCAGGTCTCATGGGAATAATAAAAGATATTTGTGTTGATTTATTTCATAGACACGACTAGATTTTATAAAATTCTGAGCTAGTAATTGTTTTATTTAAATCATAATAATATGTTTAATAGACTGAGCTAAAGAACCCGGAATTATTATTAATATTAATTGTTATTGACCGGAAATAAATAAGTAACGAAAATCCGGAATAATTAGTATAATCTTATATGGAGCAAGAGAGGGAGGTTACAATATAGATAAAAATATTTAAAGGAAATATAAAGAAGAAACAAATAACAACATATTATTGGTAGTATTATATTTTACTAATTGATAAAAATATATAATAAGAGTACAATAACCATTGCCAAATTTTTAAAATTATTGGTTTATTACACTTTTTACCATTGTTTGCCTTCAACTAATTTATTATATTTTGGATATAATAATTAGGAACACATAACCATTATAGGCAAAAAAGTTTCATTAATTAATCCTGGCCTGAGAACTGTTTTATTAAATTTCTTGAACATAATTCCAAAATAGCACCCAAATTGTGATTCAGAATCTCAGAAAAGTTTTGTCATAAATAAGAATATAATTTTGGAATTCTAGCTTTTTTAATTTTTTCTTTAAAATTTGATTTGTTCTGCAGATCAATAAATTCCATTTTTAAAGTAACCAAAGTTAGCCCTATTGTTTTAATGATGTTGAATAGAGTTTTTTTGGTGGAATTGTTTAACAGTCCTTAATTATTATGATGTCATAACTTTTTAAAGCAGGAAAGCTTTCTCCCAAAGCTTTCTTTGTAAACACCAAAATTAAAAAAAAAGAAAACTGATGTCTCTAACAACATTTTTTTCTATGAATGCTATTACATGTAATAAATCCAGAATCTTTAATTGATTATTACAAATAATCAAAATATTCTAAAATAACACTACAAAATTTGAATATGTCTATATCAAATTAAAAATTAAATTTTTACTATAGCCAGATTATATATATGATAAACAAAACAAGTTATAAATTTCGTAACTTGCTTCTAGCTTGCATTTTATGATCACTAGATGGAGTTTTACCAATAGCTCCTAAACAAGCATTGTTTACCTAAATGCCAAGAGAGAATTAGAATTCAATATCTCTTTTGTTGTCTCCACCTTTAGACCATGGTTTTGAGCTAGTTAGCTCAGGTCAGTAAGGGGTTGGGAGATCTAGTTTCTAGTCTTCCAACCCTTTACTGACGTGAGCCAACTAGCTCAAAACAATGGTCTAAAGGTGGAGACAATGAAAGAGATATTGAATTCTAATTCTCTCTCAGTGTTTATGTAAACAAAGCTTGTTTAGGAGCTATTGGTAAAGCTCCATCTAGTAATCATATATATATATCACTAAACACCAATTAACACTTAGACAATCCCAATATCAATAACAATTAACCATTTCAAAATGTTGTCAAGGATACCTCCTTTTAACAATATATATATATATTACTGTTTATAAATAAGACTAAAAGAAATAAATAGCTTGTGCATTTTAGAAAAAGAAATAATTTTGACCTATGTACTTTTGCTTGTATTATTTCTGTCTTTCTTTCTTTTTAATACACCTATGTTAGGGTAAGGGTAAATTTTGGTAAGGTGAGACTAGCTTTATTTCAAAATATGTCTAGCTGGTACAATAATATTATGGTCAAAGACATGGGATAATAAAACTTTGTGAAAACATTTCCATTTCTCATTATTGTATTTACATTTTATTCTGGATGTATAGTTACAAATTAACATTGTTTTATGATTTAATACCTCAAAATAATACTAATAATAAATTTCATTTCTCTACTTAAATCTTTTTTTCTTGGAAGATCAAGCCAGCATTTGGCTACTGAAAGAATCAATTTGACCTGCATTTCTAAGATGTACATGGGTAGACCATCAACTTTAAAATCACAATGCAAACATGAACACCCTAAGGGTTTCCTTAATTTTTTCATAATATGAAAATGACAATCCAAACAACAAAGAAAATACATATTGATATAATACCCTTGTTTAATAAGTAATCTCAAAATCTTAGAAAATAATATGCATAGAGAATCAAGGTTAATGATGTATTACATACTTGAACAATACTTTTTCAATACTTAGAGGGTAGTCTACTTTTGTGATTTATTTAAATCTATGAAATGCCTTGTTCTTATGACAAGAGTTTTGAAGGCAAATAAGTAATATATTTTTAAAAAATGCAAAATTATATAAAATGGTTGGTGCAATGTTAGAGATTGCATTGCACTCAACACAGACCCATAACATCATCAATCATTCAAGTAATTTCCAGAATCATTACCCCATCATTTAGCAAAAAGCCACAATTAAAATAAACTTTCAAAGCACAAAGCTGTTTTTTCCCTCAAAAAGAATATAAGCAATAACAAAAAATAAATATTTTTTTACTTTTCATCCCAAATTATGCATATATCTAACAAGAAATTATTTTTATTGTGTGTGTGCTGAAAATCAGATATATTAATCTTTAACTTGGGTTAAAGTTTATATCTGTGCAAGAGAAAATCTCTAGTTTAATAAATGATTAGTAATAATCATTACATATTTATCAAAGAATTGATAACGTAAAAGTTGGGAGAGGAGTAAATTGCCACTTGAAAAAAAAAAAAAGAGACAATTTGCTGTACATAAATACTCTTCATGTAAAAGAGATATATATGAGAGATGATGACCTGGCCCAACTGATAAGTGCTGGTTCAGCATGAAACGCATCTTGGGGGTTATTTGTCTTTTATTGTATCTTTACATAAAATTATTTATGAAATAAAAAAGAATGGAGAAATATGGAAGTTGTCTATAAAAAGAAATAATTTTACTACTAAATCTTTTAGAAGATATTTCAATTCTGTCAAGCATAGGTGATGGGACCATAATGTCTCTTTAGAGGCTGCTATAATTTTGACTTCTACATTATGTTATATTCATCACTCTATTAGGCTCTTCATTCTCAAAGGATTGACCCCTTGCTATATTTTTCCAATTTCTGTCATCATTGTTATTTTTTCCTACCTCTATCACATTGACATAAGCTGGCTCTTTAGATTTATCTTGTAATGTTTGTTTTAGTCTTCTGCTAGCAACTCCATGACCTATTCTATTGATTATATATCTGTTCCAAGAAGCACTGCTCTATTTTAAAATGCAAATTTTACAGAATTATCTGAATAATCAAGACATCAGTCATGCCATACACCAAGCACCCTTAATTTGATTACCTTTCTCGTAAAAATTAAGAATATTTTTCTCCACTTTCTATTCGAATATCTTGCAATCCATAATAATGAATTGTTTCTTGATGTTCTTTTTTACAGATGATTCTTATCATTGATTCTTTACATTTCTAAAATGTATTAGGTGAGTCAAATAATGAATCCCACTAAGTCTGTGCATCACCTTGTAAGTGCCCACAAGCTGTAACCATTTTACTCTCTTATGCCATTAGATAAGACTGAAATACCCTTCTAATCTATTCAAATGCTCCATAGGTGGTTCACTCGCCAAGGCTTTAAATATTTTAATTTTTAAAAATTGATCCACATACTGGAAAACTTCTGACTCATTCCACATAAATTTTACTACATCTAGCTTTTCTGGATTTCCTTCAATATAATCCACATTGCTAGCATTTTCTTTTAAGTCAGTTTATATTGCTTCTATTTTTTTATTCAATAGATTGCAGCTATTTTAAACTTTATTTTCGTAGAATAATCTTTTGTTATTTTCTCATTACTACATTCTTTATCTTCCACATTTATTTTTAAATCCTTCATCTTTATTAGTAGTTTATCTATATTTTCTTTGATATCTGCTGCATTTTTGCTATTGCCCCTATTACTTTCTCTTACTTGGAGTTCTATCTTATTTTCTTTTTGTTTATTTTATTTCTCTTTCAACCCATTCAAATCATTTTTCCAAACTTTACATACAGATTATGTTATATTTTGATTCTCTACTTTTATTTTCTCTCTCACTTCATTTAATCTACTATTATCATCTGTTGTTTTTCTCCTTTCATTACATTAATCATTTTTCTCAATTCTACCATAGATTTCTGTTGGTTTGCATGCATTTTGGCATGTTCTGATGCATGAAGACCTACTTGAAGCATGATTTGTTAAGCTATGGTTTAATGTTTTCTGTTTATAATTCTCTCTAATGATTTTCCTTTCAATATGTTTTTATTTCTAACAATTAGTGGTTGTTCCTCATACCATTTTAATATTTTTTAATTAATGTTATCATCATTATAGAAGTTATGAGTCTTAAAATATTCAATAGTTCTTCAGTTTTGAACAGAAATATTTTGAGTAATCGAGTACAACAAATTGATTTTTTCTAAATTTAAAAAAAAAGTAGCATATAAAAGATAAATTTATGCTGCTATATTTTTTTACATATTTCATGTTACATGATGTTAAAAATAGTATAGAATTAACACAAAGATATACTGTTTATGTTTATTTTTCATTTATATTTATATCTTTTAATGTAAACGTTATAATATCAAATATATCAGAAACATAAATTATGTTTTAAATTTTTTGCAGTAATCTTACTTGCTTACCGTCTATGTATCTATTTGATTTCCATAGTATTTCATGAGTACTAACCTCTATGTTGCTTTGTTTTTTTTGTTTTTTTCATTTTCCATTTTGCATGCTTTAGTACAAAATTATATAAAATGGAAAGATAATAATGTAAAAAAAAATGATTTTGTTAAGCCCACATGTTGTCATAACCTCCTGAATAATTAATCTTACAACTGTTACCATTCGTTCATTTACAATACCAAACAAATCACCACTAATATTAAGTTTATGTTGTGTTTAGTAACATATATATATATTCTCATATGATTAAAGGTGTAATCAGATAAACGAGTTAAAGAATGTTGGACTTTTATTTAACAAAAATGCTTTAGATTTAGTGTTTTCATTAAAAAAAGCTATATTTTTAAAATTAATACTGAAAAAACATCCCCCCCCCCATATGTCATAGCATCGGCCGGGAGGCGAACCCGCAATATCCGTCTGCAAATAACTGCTTGCTTGCAAGGCGGCTGCACTGACCTCTTGGCTAACAACGCTTGACACTCAAAAAACATTTATACAGAAAAAACTTGGGAGAGAAAAAAACCTTTTTGTATTCCTTTAATAATATTCCTGCAAAGTATTTAAAAATAAATAATTCGTACTAATTAAATTTAGTAAAATCTATAATCTTTTTTGCTTTATAATCATTAAAAAAAGTACTATTTGTAAGAAATGAATCTTAAAGCATCTTGCTTAGCTCAAAAGTGATTAAGTCAAACAAATATACAAATAAAAGATTAAATTCTCTTTTATTTTAAGATTCCAGAAAATAGTAACTGTATATTTTCAGATCAATGATTTTTAACAATCAACATTTCTTTAATAAAAATTACTTTTGTTTTAAGTAAAATCTTTATTAAAACAAATTTATATACAATACTGCATACATCATACTTTCAAAAAAGGATGTTTAAGTAGTAGAGTAATGGATTTAATAGCTAAAGGTCCAGGGATCAATCTCAACTCTTTCAAAAGTTCAAATTCATAAATATCTGAGGACAAATTACTCAATTATATTTATATTTTAAGCAGAAAAAAGTTTTAGTGACTATTATTCATTCAGTCTCTATAATACGAATAACTAATTTCATATATAGTTTAATTATCAATTAACATTGTAATATTCATAAACAAGAGAATGCAATATTATACCATCAATCAATATGTACATAGACTTATTTTAAACCATTAATCATCACATGATCACCATCTCTTATACTAGCACATAATTTTTTATAAACAAGGCAAAACTCTCCATACAGAAGTGCCACCCTGTGCCAACCAGAGAGCTTAGATTGAAAATATTTTGGTATTTTCAATTTTATTCTCATAGTTTTATAGTTAAGTAGAGATAAAAGGTGGTTGCAGGAGGGTTGCATTAGATCCTAAGATCTAGGTCCAATGCTCTCAAATCCAAAGCTCCTCACTGATGAAGGCCACAAGCCAGAAACTAGTCTGGGGATATTGGATGAGTAGGCATTAGATAGGGATTTTATGCACAAGCCTTCTGGCATCCATTGATTACTCTGGTTGGCACAGGGTGCACTACTGTATGGAGAGTTTTGCGTTGTTTATAGACATTTTACTGAATTTCAATTGCAAACATAATTCTATATTGAATTGAATCATGAAACAGAAGAAAAATTATGTTGTAGAAAATTCTATAAAGAAGTACATTACCATATTAATATCTTTATAGGAAACATATAACTGATGATAGATTATAATATAAGGTTACAGATTAGAAAAATAATGTAAGGTTACAGATTAGAAAAATAATGAAGTCCTTCAGAAAAAAAATGTTGAAATTAAAAGACAACATCATAGAATATCAGACTAAATGACCAATGTGGAGTATATCTGGTTGCACATATGATCACTACATAATTATTATTTATCTTATTGTTATTATTTTTTGAGTTAGAATGTCCAGACACAGTCATAAGTCACAGTCAATTGATAATGATATTTCTATAATTTCATCTAACTTTTAGACATGTTTAATCTTACCTTGCAAATTTATTTGAAATTTTAATCATATTTATAACTTTCCCATAGCCGGTGTGGGTGTGATAACTGAAATTCAGTTTTTAATATTAATAGAAAAGTAAACGTAGAGTAATATAAAATACTGTACTGGATGATACCTACACTTTCAACAGGACATGAAGTAATGTAATATCAACACCATGCATCAGAATAAAACATCAATATAAACAGAATATCAAATGTAAAAAAAATATTAAATTTCCTTAGTTCAAGTTTAAATGAAAGAAATCACCTCAGTGAAATTGTTTATACTTCCTGATCACTCCCTACAAAAAAATTATATTACCATATTGATTTTCACAATTAATTTAAATGTGGTATATCTTTGATAGGTTGAATTCTGATCTTGCCTTTACATGCCACTTTCGAGAAGAGCAAAAACCTACCCAAAAGAATATACCGCTTCAAATCACAAAAAAACCTCAGCATGCCAAGCAATTTTACATAATCAAGACAAAGTAATTCCCTATAAAAATATCACCTGGTTTCTTTCATAATTTATTTTAAAATATATTTGACAGAATTGAATCATCATAAATTGATTATTCTTTTGAAGCATGACATTAATAATTTAGAGAGTTCAAATTGAATCCGGCAATAAAAACAAAGATACCTTATAAAAGATGTTTTAGCACTGCATTATAGGTTAACAAAATATAAAATTTGGTAAATTTAAATTTAGGTAAAAAAATAATTAAAGAAAATTATTACCGTCATTTAAAGGTGAGAAGATTGCAGTCCACCAAGAACTATCAACAGCAGCAGTGGTCAGTCAGGAGAAGAAACCTGTCAGAAGAAGAAGCAGAAGCAGTAGAAGCCCCTGTACACTGATAATCCTCATCTTTTATATCTCTATTGACAGACATGATTAATTAATATACACCTATGAAAATAATGACCTCTATTTTAAAAAATGTAACTTATGATGTACAACTAATTAGTAAAAAATATGTAACTTTGTCCTACATTTTTCTGATTCATGTGATCTTAATGGCCAAAGTTGAAAAAAATTTCAACTGAATTTTATCAATAAATACATTTAATAAAATAAAAAATATCACCTTTTTTTTAATTTATCAGAAATTCTTATTTAAAATTTTAACCCTTTCATTTCTGAGTTAATCAAATATTTATTTTTAAATGTTTAATGACTGAAAATTAAATATCTTGGCAATTAAAACCAAGAAACCAAAAATATACATGGGCACATTGATTCACACACACACATGTATACAAAAAATTACATTTTTCTGAATGGAATCTATTTTAATAACTAACCTATATTTCTTTAAACAGTTTAATATTATTTAAATAAATCAATAAACTCCATTCAGAAATATATTTTTTAAATTTACTAAATAAAAGAACTTAACCAAATTATTAATTATTCAGAAAACAATTAAATAAGTGTATTTTAACACTCATAAACTATCTGTCAATATTTTTAAACTTTAACTATAAATTAACTTTATCTAGCTTTCTTTCTTTCTAAAAGTATATATAAATTAAAATAGTAACTTTTAACCTACAGCATACATCTTTACAACAACTTCTAATTTATTAGATATTATCTATTTTATACTTATAATGAACTAAATAGAATAAAATATTAACACATGAGAGTTAGATAACACAATTTACACAACTAATGTTATCATCTTTTCTTTATTTATTTATTAGTTTTATATATTTTTTTCTTTTTTAGAATAGCATAAATTCATAAGCTAAAATACTCAATAAAGACAATGTGCAATTGCACAAGGTCACAACATATATTTATTATTTTATTTATGTGGATGCTAGGTATGTACACACAATGCACATTGAAAATGTGTTTAACAAAAAAGTAGGAGGAATGTTAAATTTTTATTTCATATTTTTTAAATATATAATGCAAAAAAAAAAATTAATGATGGTTTATTTTACCATTATAAAAATTTTTTGTATCATTTTATAATTTGTCAAAATGTTTAATTTGTGTATCAGTAAACCTCAGTCCATGTTATTTAGGATTGACCATGTGGAGTGAAAAGGGAGGGGAGGTCCATGTTTACTTACGTTATTTTTAGTTATTGATTTTTTTCTTTATTGTTTCATGTATCTTGTCAAAGTTGGTTTTAATATGCAACTCATGATGGGTAATTTTAAGGAAATCAATGTTTATTAAATTGGAAATGATTTCATCTCATTTCTTGTTCCACGCAAAATTATGCAGGGTTCAGATGATGTGATCATCCAATGTTTTCCTGAGATAAGATTTGACTGAGCATAACCTCTAGGGAGTTACTTCATAATGATTATGTAAAATTTGTTAGCATGTTGATTTTTTTTGTGTGTGATTTGCAAAGAAAGTGGCAAATGCATTATTTAGATGTAAAAGTGCAGAACATAGTACAAAAACAGTCACTATGGTACTGATGCATTTTAAAGTAATTATTACATTTATATATATAAAGAAGTTTAATAATTATTTTTTACAAAAAAGATTATTCTCAATATTTTTTGTAAACATTTTTTGCTGCTCTCTTTAACATGGACAGTCTAAATAAAAAAAAAAATATCATTATCAAGTAGAAAAGAATTTCAAAATTGTGAATAGAATTAAGGGCAATAAAGTAGTTTGAGTTTTATAGTCTGAGACAATTAATAAACAGAATTTCATCAATAAAATTATATTATGAAACAAACTATAAATCTCTTCTTGATAAAGAAAAACAAAAAGAATTTGTTGCACAGATCATTAAAAATAGAAATGCCCAAACAACATTTCTAGGAAATATATTAGCTGTTAATCAAATATAACTGCTGCTAGTTATATTAAACATAATGGTCAAACATGGTTAACAGAGCATTGTTAAAATGTGAATCCTTTTTTTTGAAGAGTTTGAAAAGAAAAAAAAAATACTCAAAGAATAAAAGATATTCTTTTGGTTAGAAACATAGTAAAAGATAGAATCTTGGTTACTTTTAGGCTGGTTTTAATGGGTTGTTGATTATAGCCGATTATATTGTATGCTTTCCATAAGGTGATTTTTTGGTTAAGGTTAAAGGGCATTATCAGGTTATAAAGTTGTAGGTGTTCTATTAGGGATGCTATCCATGAACTGGAAGAGGGTGGACCAAAGACTCATTACACACTTCAAAAGATAAAGTCTGGAACTCAAATTCCTTGACTTCATCATTAAAATAAATCTTAATGCGCTTCCCACAAATTGGTTCCTTTATCACCGAAGAGGTTTTACCAGCATTGACCCTATATGTGGTCTGTGTGCTCATGAAGATGAAACCATAGACCATATTATACACCGGTGCCCAAGACTTAAAACTCTGAAAGATAGAATTATAATCAATTCCAACATAAGACCTGATATGATTTTTTCACTTGAAAATGCCATTCATAATAGATTTTTTTCAATAATAAGGCTTTCTACCTTTGTCCTTTATTCCATATGGATAGTGAGATGCAAAAGTCTCATGGAATTACCTCCACCACAAATCATACCATTGTTTTATCAAACGCTCAAAAAAATCAAAAAACATGACCAGCTCCTTGCCTCCAGTAAAGTCTTTGATGACACCTGGTCTTTAACTGCTCTTGCCTTTTCCTGATTATCAATTCCCACCTACCCAGCGTTATAGAATAGTCAATTATAAAAGAAAATATTCATGTTTATATTAAAAATGCTAATACCATTAAACAAGTTTTTAGAATCTCTTCACTATACCTAACCACATAAGAGTATAACAATTGTGCTCTCATAACATAATCTAGACAGATGACAAATAAAACATTATATAATCATATTATTGTACAATTTATTCATTTATTTATCCTTTATTAGTATGTAATCACAATTTATTGTTAATAAAATTTTTATTGAAATGAAAAGATAGAATCTTAGAAATGGCTAAAAATAAAACTCATTAGCAAAATATTTCATTTCTCTATTTTTGATGAGAGCATTAACATAAATAGATCTACTTGTTTAGCTATTCTTCATTCATTATTATGTTGGGAACAAGATGAAGGAAGAATTACATAAAGGTATAAAATTTGTAATGCAAATGTTAGCATTATGATGAATTATTCACAAAAGTCATGTAAGTTATGGTCTGCTTTTATAGGCATGTTTAGCATTAAGTGGACAAAATCAACTAAAGTTTAAATCCTAAAGAATGATTTTTTAAAAATGTTTTTTTTTTTTTGCAAAAAGAAACTAAGAATTGATAGTAAACTAAGATTATACTTGACTTCCATAGAAATAAAAAAATGTTACAAAAACTCTAAAACTATAACAAAAAACTATAACTATTACAAAAACTATAACAAACTCTATTGTAAAACACATATATGATAATAAATTAAGAAAACCCAAATTTGATGTCAAGAATTATCTAAGGTGTCATATAAAAGAAGTTTTAAAATTTACTTATAAAAGACATTAATAAATAAATTGTGATGTAAGATATTATTATCAAGGTCAAAGAATGAATGAATATTTTTGATAATATTTTTTTTTCTGTGGGGAAAGTAATAACGTTTATTGAGGTATGTTTTTAGACTTTTGGTAATTTCAAAAGTAAGTACTCTGAAAATTTGAGTTAGCCTTTTAAATTCATTTAAGAGTTTGTGCCAGCTCTTAGTACTTGTTTTTAAGCCAGAATTTATTTTATTTTCATTGGATCTACCAGATAGTTTTTTAGTAACTGAAACACAGGCTTATTATATACCTGTGTCCATATATGTAATATATAGGGTATATGAGCACAGACTTTCGCACAACCCACCACTCTTCACTCTATCTAATTACACTGATACACTCAAGCACATATATGCTGAAAAGATAAATAATCACCAATATACTTATTTCATGCTAAACCAGCAATCATCAGTTGGTCTAGATTATCATCTCTACACATATATACTATAAGTGCTCAGATATATATTAAGATAGACAATCTTCATACTTTAATGCCCAGTCATTCTTAAAGTTTTAACCCTGTATCAACTCTTGACTACTTTTAAATTTTGACTGTTTTTGTTGAGCCAACTATGCAATATCTCCAAAATTACTTTGAGAGATGAATACCACCAATATTGCAAAAGACACTCACAAGATTGTTTATGAGAGTATACTGTCACTGAAATTTAAACACAATCATTGATAATGGTAATAAATCAGAAAATATATAATCCAAAATAATTTTTTATTTATTTAAACAATGATACAAATCATTTCAGAATTTTTACATTAATCTGATAATATTGTGTGCCTCTGTACAATAAAACAGTTACACTGTTAAACTGTGAGAGAAAGATGTAAAGATAAAGAAATTAAAATGTTATTTATTCAACTATAAAATTTGTGAACTTTAAATCCTATTGTGCTTCATATTTATGTAAGCATAGATAAAATATGAATAGAAAAATAAAATCTGACAAATGCATAATAAACATAATTGTCAGAAAATTTCTTTTACAAAACTCACATGCAAATGAAGCAAATACGTCAGATAAATTTTAAAACTGTGTAAATGCAAATTGAAACATTATTTACAAGGTACAAAGCAACATATAAAATGGATATAACTGTACCTGTCAATATATCACAAAAACATTGAAAAACCATATACAAATTAACTACAAAACATCATATAAAAATCATGTAAAAAACTGTGAAAAGTGTTATCACAATCTTCTTGTACAAGATTGTGAATATTCTAAAGGAGGAAACAATCTAATGAAGTTAAACTTTAAACAATAATATTGGAATATATTCTCAAACAAAGGCATTGAATGAAACATAATTTATGATAATTATTTGTCAGTAAAGACAAGAATTAAAAGGAAAGAAACCCCTTGAAATACATCAGTGTTTAAACATGAATATTACTTAATAATAAAACATGACTTCATTCTTAAATTAAGCTCTGTTTCTGTTCATCTCCATATCTATAGAGAAATAGTAAATAATAGCATATAAACTTAACATATAATATAATGTCTAACATAAATAAAATACAAAATAAGAGAACAAACATCTTAATTGGATATTTAATGAAATAGTGACAAATAGATCCTTATTATTAAATATTTAATGTTAAAGTGATTTAAAATGTGGGGAAAAGGAATTAAAACTGAAGAAATAAATGTTAAATGTTAAATCTAATTGTGTATTATCGTAATTTTCTTATCAGAATTGTGACACATTGGTAACATGGTTTATAATATTTCTTTTTGATATTAGAAATTTTAAATTATTTTGTATGATAGGGATGTTAGATTGATATATATAAATTCATGCTTGCAAACTGATAGAAACGTTTTGCATAAACACTTGGAGTTAATATTTAGGTCTAGTTTCTAACTCCTATCCCTTCACTGATGAGAGCAAATCAGCTTTAAATCAGCTGATCTGAGGGTGGAGCAAAATGAAAGAGACAGTGAATATTGACTCTGACGTTTATGTAAACAAATACGCTTGTTTGGAGGTCTGGTAAAGCTCCATCTATTGATCATTAATACAAGCGATAGCAGGTTTTTACGTATATAAAACTTCTTTTGTTTTTCATAAATGTACCTTTAAAGTTTTCTTGCAATGATATAGATTGCAGAAGCTTTGACTATATGGAGAAACTGAACTGATATCAGACCCATATAGCTATCTAGTTTGATAGGCTGAGTTTGAAGACATTTAGGTGTCTAAAAAATTCATGCTTGCAAACTGATAGAAACGTTTTGCATAAACGCTTGGAGTTAATATTTAGGTCTAGTTTCTAACTCCTATCCATTCACTGATGAGAGCAAATCAGCTTGAAATCAGCTGATCTGAGGGTGGAGCAAAATGAAAGAAACAGTGAATATTGACTCTGACGTTTATGTAAACAAATACGCTTGTTTGGAGGTCTTGGTAAAGCTCCATCTATTGATCATTAATACAAGCGATAGCAGGTTTTTACGTATATAAAACTTGTTTTGTTTTTGATATATATATATGTATGTATAGGGAGAGAGAGATTTTAAATATTTTTCTTTTACCACACTTATCAATTAAGAGCTTGTTTGAGCTATTAGTTTGCTCCTTATATTACATATTTGTAAATACAAGCTCATAAATGACTTGCTTGATTAATTATTATAATTTTGCCTTTAAGGCCTTGGCAATTCTAAGGCTATAATATATGGGAGATCTGAATTTAGTTCAGTCTCATATAGCTATTTAAGTTAGATAGCTGTAGTTAAAGGCATATTCATATCCGAAAATTTCAGAGTTTCTATTTAAATGTTACATATTAAATAAGTGCTGGGTTTTGAGTTGATATTTTAGATCTAGTGTCTGAATATTCTAGTTCCTCATTGAGGTGAGCCAAAAGCATGAAACCAATTGGTCTGAGGATGGGAATGGTCTACATAGAGATTTTAAATATTTTTCTCTTACCACACTTATCAAGTAAGAGCTTGTTTGAGCTACTAGTATGCTCCTTATATTACATATTTGTAAATACAAGCTCATAAAAGCAATAGCACACTATATATGATTTGCTTTATTGATTATATATATATATATAATATATATATATATATTAATATATATTGATTATATATATATATATAAAACAATAAAAATATTCAATATAATGGTAATTAATTATAATATGCAGTCTTTCAATCTGCAGAAGTCCTTTCAGTTAATTTCCTTGTGTGGATTGAAAGACTGTATATAAAAGTTAATTACCATTATATTTATTATTTTTATTATTACAATAGTTTTTAATTAATGGTCGTTTTATTTGCATCATATATATATATATTGGTACATTACCATTATTAATAATAATATAAAATATCAAAATAGAATTTTAAATCTATTGAAAGAAATTAATTAAGTGAACATACTTTTGATGCATGTGCATCATAATCACTGTTATTCTGCAAAGAAGCCCTGTTGTTTGCTAATTTGAAGACGGTTTGAGCTTTGCATTATTACATATTCAATTTGTACAGTACTAATACATTATTAATTTACAACTGCGAAAAGAATATGGACACAGTTTTGACCCTAGTGTTATTAAAATAATGTGTGAAAAAATTATAGAAAGCATAAGATTAAAGAGACTTCATTCATTGCACAAAATGAATACATAATAAATCAAGAATCAAATATTATTCAAATTCACAAAAAAATGGGTTTTCTCAGCAGACTAACAATGATTTTGGAAGAAAATTTTATTAAATTTTACAAATTTATTTATGAATATAAAAGAAATAGGTATTGTTTAGACAGGAGACAAGATTTTACTTATTCCATTTTAAATTTTTACATGAAACACTTTAGACAAAATAGGTCAAATTTCTATTGTAGGAAGTATAAAAGGAAGTTAAAATGGTTGTTTGGAAAAATGAATAAAATTTATTGTAGTTATAGGGGGTATGAGAATAATGTTTCTATTAATAAAGTTGTTAATCTTTCTGATATTAAGTTAAATCAGGGGTGGGCAATTGTTTTGGCTCAGGAGCCACAGAGATTGGTGAAAGGCCACATCAGGGGCCACTTTGTGGAAGCAAAAGGCTGCACCTTTTTTCATGACACAATAAACACACTACTTTATTCCCTGTATGACCAAAGAAATATTTGTTTGTCCATTCTTCATTAAACACATGACATTCATCACCAATTTTACATTTTTTCGGTGGGTTCATGGTTTCACTAAAGTTGGAAATGTATATATTTGCTAATGCAAAGACAAAATTGAAATTAACCAGATCAGCTAGAAAAGTACTGCACATCGTATCTACACTATTGACATGGCCATCTTAGTGGAAAATATGAGACGAATCTTCGGTCAACCATGGGAAGGAAATCTTAGTTCAAGGCAGATTTTTCTGATTGTCTTGGCAGGCCACATAAAAACTCTTAGCAGGCTGCTATTTGCCCACCCCTGAGTTAAATGATAGAGAATTAGAGATTTTTGGTAAAGGCCCTAATTTTGTTCCACTTCATTCAAAAAATATAGTTTTTGATACAATTTAATATCTATTGAATCTAATAATTTAAGTGATGAGGAGAAAGTTGGCATTCAATTGGTTTAAATAAAAGCTTAAATAGGAAAAAACAATTTATTGTTAATCCTGATGAGGTTAGACATCTTAAGGTTAAGTCAATTGTTAATGATGTGATCATTTCTCATGAAGACAAAGCTGGTCAGTTTGTCATTATGTAAGAAGATGAGTTCAGGAAAAAAATGGATAGAGAATTAAATAATGGTAAATATATATTTTTAGAAAAAGATCCAGGTAATGTGATTAAAAGAAAGTTGATAGATATTATAAAGAAAATGGTAAATTTAATTTTTTTAATAGAGTAGATTATTTAAAATGTTTGTGAATATTAAGACTCATAAAGATGGTTTTTCTTTAAGATTTATTTTTGATTTTACAGGTAGTGTTGCAGAGGGTATTTTTAGATTCTTGCATAATTTTTTAAAACAATTTGTTGATTTGGGTCATTACACAGTTTCTTCTTCTTTTGAGGCTTTTGATAAGATTAATAATTTCAAAATGGAAATTGTGTATTTGGCAGTTTAGATATTGAGAATATGTCATATCAGTCTGTTAATAGGTTAAGCAGTATTGATGTTATTATGTCTGTGGGTTAAGCAAGGATCTTTATCAAAAAATAAAATTAAAATAATTAAAGATTTGCTTTTATTATTATAGGGTTCTATGTATTCTACTTATAGTGGTAATTTTTTTATAAAATTAAGGAAGGGTGGATAATAGGTTATATTATTTCTCTTTTAGTTCGTTCAGTTTCTGTTAACTATTTGGAGGAAGAAATTGTTATTAAAAAGAATTGTTATATTTAAAGGTATTTGTTAGGTATGTAGATAATTGTTTATTTGTAGTTGAGAATGATAAATTGAAGGCATTTGTAAATGAGTTTAATTGTTTTGATCCTTCTATAAGATATGTAGTAGAAGGAGGGGGGGGAGATTTTGTTAAATTAAATTTTTTAGATCTTTTGGTGATTAGAAATGTAAAGACTAATTGTTTATTATGCAGTCATTTTGTTAAAAGTAAAGAATTAAGATCTATAATTAAATATGATAGCTATCAGTCTGTATCTCATAAAGCAGCTGCTTTAAGAAATTATTGTTATAGGAATAAAAAATTAAATAATTCTAGTGGGGTAGCTTTGTTTCAGAAAGGTCAATTTTATAAAGATTATTTGAATAAATCAATTATTTTATATAGCACAATGTTTATAAACTGTAATATTTAAACAGCATTAAGCTGTTGCACATGCGCTTTGCAGATTTTAACTATAAATGACTGAATATTAACACTTCAAACACATGCTAAAGTCTTTGGAAAAGATAGAGTGGCCTTTCTATCTTTTCCAAAGACTTTATCATTTGTTAGAAGTCACTTATAGTTAAAATCTGCAAAGTGCATGTGCAACAGCTTAATGCTGTTTAAATATTAAAGATTATTTGAGTGTTGGCTACTCTGATAAATTTGTTAAAAGTATTTTACTTAATAGTAATATTTGTAAGGATGTAAAAGATAAAGAAAAATATGAGTTTATTTCTTTTTCATTTAAATTGTCTTCTTATAAAATTGTATGTAAGAATAGCAATTTGTTTGAAAATAAGAAAATTGCTTGAAAAAGGGGTATTACTTTGAATAATTTATTAAATAATAAAAAGGAAACTTTTGATAGGAGGACTAGTCTTGGTGTAGTGTATTTTATACTTTGTTTTGTAAGAAGGTTTATATAGGTCAGAGTAGTTTGAGTTTAAATGAAAGAATAAAGATTCATAAAAGTAGAATTAAAAATAAATATCTTAGTTCTGCTTTGTATGTCCATGAAAAAGATACAGACCACATTCTTAATTTTGATAAAGCTAAGATTGTATTTTTTGAGAGAAATGAAATAAAAAGAAGGATTAAAGAATCTTTATTATTGAAAATTTATTATTCTGAAGCAATTAACTTATTTAAAAGTTCTTTTAATATTAAGGATGGATGGAAAGTAAATGGATATGTGGGTAATGTTTAATATAAATATGTTGTTGTTTTGTAGTTCTTTACACTTGGGAAGTCTGCTTGTAGCAGTGAAACCTTTAGTTGTGTTTTTGATTTTATTTTTCTTGCCTAGTCTGGTTGAGTTTTGGATTTGGGGTAATTTTAATTATTTATTGATTAATTTAGCTTTATGCTTGTAATGATTAATATATATCTTACCCCAAATTTATAACTCAACCAGACTAGCCAAGAAAATAAATTCTTAAACACCGCCTTCTCAAATGTAAAGAACTATAAAATAACAACACACCAATCCACTTACATCCATCCTTAATATTTAAATAACTTTTAAATAAGCTACTTGCTTTAGAATTATATATTTTTAATAATAAATATTCTTTAATTCTTCTTATTCCACTGCTCTCAAAGAAGAAAACCTTAGCCTCATTAAAATTGCCTTCATTTTTTCATGGATATATAAAGCAGAACTAAGATGATATTTATTTCTAATTCTACTTTTATGTACTTGTATTTTTTCAGTTCAAACTACTCTGACTTATACCTTCTTACAAAAAGAAGAGACAAAAAAGCAGAACTAAGATGATATTTATTTCTAATTCTACTTTTATGTATTTTTATTTTTTCATTTCAGTTCAAACTACTCTGACCTATATCTTCTTACAAAAAGAAAAGACAATTTACACTACTTCAGAAATAGTATATTATCCTGTTTTTATAATAAGGTAGGTCAGAGTAATTTGAGCTTAAAAATAATAAAGGTCCATAAAAATATGGTTAGAAATAAATATCTTAGTTCTACTTTATATATCCATGAAAAAGATACTGGCCACAATATTAGTTTTGATGAGACTATAATTATCTTCCTTGAGAGAAATGAAATAAAAAAGAATTAAGGAATTTTTGTTATTAAATATTTATTATTCTGAAGCAATTATCTTATTTAAAACTTTTTTTTAAGATTAAGAGAGTATGGGGTGTAAGTGGAATTATGGGTAATGTTTAGTTTAAATATGTTGTTATTTTGTAGTTCTTTATACTTGAGAAGTCTGCTTGTATCAATCAAACCATTGGAAGTGTTTTACAGTTTATTTTCTTGGCTAGTCTGGTTAAATTGTAAATTTGATTACAAGTTTATTTTAATTTTTGTGAAGTGAATATTATACGATTCAAATCAGATCTTCGAAAATATTATCAATTTTTTTATGTTCTATCTTGTTATAGTAATAGACCGTAGTTATCATAAATTTTGATGAATAATAGAAGAGTGAAAAAGAATAGTGTTTGCTTTTATACTATCATTAACTTCTGTTGTCTAGCATACAAGTTCTTCGATTTGCTTTTTTTTAAAAAAATGCAGTGTGTCAATTATTACTTATACCCCCCGTTAGTCGTACACAAAACTAAAATTATGTGGCAAGATTCTATCGTAAAATTATGTAATGAAACTTCATTCTTCTTCTTCTTCTTCTTCTTCTTCTTCTTCTTCTTCTTCTTCTTCTTCTTCTTCTTCTTCTTCTTCTTCTTCTTCTTCTTCTTCTTCTTCTTCTTCTTCTTCTTCTTCTTCTTCTTCTTCTTCTTCTTCTTCTTCTTCTTCTTCTTCTTCTTCTTCTTCTTCTTCTTCTTCTTCTTCTTCTTCTTCTTCTTCTTCTTCTTCTTCTTCTTCTTCTTCTTCTTCTTCTTCTTCTTCTTCTTCTTCTTCTTCTTCTTCTTCTTCTTCTTCTTCTTCTTCTTCTTCTTCTTCTTCTTCTTCTTCTTCTTCTTCTTCTTCTTCTTCTTCTTCTTCTTCTTCTTCTTCTTCTTCTTCTTCTTCTTCTTCTTCTTCTTCTTCTTCTTCTTCTTCTTCTTCTTCTTCTTCTTCTTCTTCTTCTTCTTCTTCTTCTTCTTCTTCTTCTTCTTCTTCTTCTTCTTCTTCTTCTTCTTCTTCTTCTTCTTCTTCTTCTTCTTCTTCTTCTTCTTCTTCTTCTTCTTCTTCTTCTTCTTCTTCTTCTTCTTCTTCTTCTTCTTCTTCTTATTATTATTATTATTATTATTATTATTATTATTATTATTATTATTATTATTATTGTAAACACTTGGTTATTGATTTGACTTTACATCAGGTCATTGCTATGCCTAGTCGTGACATTCTATACCTTGGTAAAATCTTACTGTTAGCATAAGTTTACATATATATATATAAGATCAAATAGTTTTTTTGCATTTGTTTATAAACAATAAACTAGTTCATTATGACATTATCTAAAGTTTAAATAAACTAAACTCTTGTCGCATGTGTGCGTATATGTGCAGTTATATTATAAGACATTTAACAATGTGTATTTAAACATTTAGTGCCTAGTTTATATTCAAATGAGTTTAATTTGTTGCTGTGGATATTTGCAGGCTAATCTAGATAGGATTATGGGTCATCCTTACAATATATATATATATTAAAAATAATCTTAAAAAAGAGAAAATATTCATATTATTTTATTCTTTTAAACTAATTTATTTAAATTTTGATTATTATAAATATTATTGAATATTAAATAAAGTATTTTTTAATATTACTGAAATACGCATAGAGATATTTTGGGTTGCAAATTTTCCAGTGCTTTTAAGACATGCAAATTAGTTAGCTAATGGCTGTAATTGTGCTCTTTCTTCATTTGTATAATGATATATGAGTTTTAAAAGGTAATTGGAAATAGTTCTTAATACAATATAAAGTAACAACAGTTTAATTAAATAAAAATAGTTTAATAATAAATTTAAAAATTTTATAATAAATTTGATATAATTTGAAATTTTGACATTTTAAAAAAAGATTCAAGTCTTTTAAACTTATACTTTTGTAATTAGTTCTATACATTTTCATGAGTCTGAAAACAGTATTTCAGATGATATCATCATCAACCATTATCAATCCACTGCAGGATGAAGGTCTATCCAAGTTTAATCCATCTTCTCCGATCTTTAGCTTCTCTTCTCCACACCACCCCTGCATACTTTCTTATTTCATCCATCCATCTCATATGTGGTCTCTTTCTGGGTCTTTTACAATCTCTTGGAATCCAGTTTAATATTTCAATTGTCCATCTATTATCATCTCTTCTAGCAATATGTCCAGCCCAACTCCACTTCAATCTTTTAATTTTTTCAATGAGGTCAGTAACATCTGTTTGTTCTCTTACCCATACATTGCATTTTCGATCTCTTCTTGTTACTCTCAACATGCATCTCTCCGTACTTCTTAGAGTGGTCTGGAGTCTCTGTATTGCTCTTCTATTAAATGATATATGCAACATGATATTTTTAATAAAAGAATGTTTGAGCTTTTCCTTCCATTTTAATATTTTAGCTTATTTAGATTAATTGAAGTACTATTTATTAAATGTCAGTGAAAAAATTGGAAATTGCCCTAATTTAGTTAGATGTCTTTTAAATATAAATTTATGTCACATTTACAACTAATTTTTTTTTCATTAAATTTTATTTCCTACAAACAATCTTTGCATTTTGTAATCTTATTTTTTTATTATTATCTTAAACTTTATTTATCTTTCATATATGTCAAATAATCTGGATTATAAAACTGACAATATTTTTATATTTGTATTTTTATATTGGACTATTTTCATCATCTAATATATGTATTGAATGCCTTTAAAAAAATCCTCTCAAAATGTGCATATACTAACCTGTTTGATATGCTATTACTAACAGTTGAATGTATTTGGAATATTTAAATAAAGTTAAATTTTTCTAAAGACATTCAATACATTTATTAGATGATAGAAATAGTCCAATATAAATATACAACTAGAATACTATTATCACAAATCTTCAGGAAAACAATATTTTTGTATGACTTACTATTTTTACTAGTTTTATTATGTAATGTTAAAAGAGCTAACCCAAAAGCTAAAGACATGTAAATCAGTCTTCAGTTTAAAAAAAGTAAATAATATTCTCAGATTGGATAGTTTAACAAAATTATCATAATTTAATATCACATGACTTTATGAGCAACTAATCAGATGAATGTAATTTATTTCAAATTTTGTATTAAAATGTTAATATTATATATAGTGCTCGCAAAACAATCTTTTAACAAGCTTTGAGAATATCCTCAACCCCAGACTAGTTTTTGCACTTAGCATCGTCAGTGATGCTAGATGCAGAAACTGGTCTGGGGTTGAGGATATTCTCAAAGCTTGTTAAGAGCTTGTTTTGTAAGCTCTATATATAACATTTGTAAATATGAGCTTTATTAAAATTAGGTCATGTGACATCTGACTTCATTTTTTATCATTTTAAAAGGTTAATATTACATACTCTTGTTTGTTCTTTTTTTTTCAAATTCAATATTTGCTCTTTTTTGTATAATATTACTTATCACTGACTAAGTATTAACAATAATCTATTGTGACATTTTATTCTTTTATCTATATGTAAAAATTTGTTCAAGGTATCTATTTTTTCATTTACATTTTCTCCAGCTCAAATTCATATCTGAATTTTTTATTAATAAATATAATTGATTAAAATTGAAAATTTGACCAGTCTTTTAATTGATTTTAAATGATTAAAATTTCATTACACTTCATAAACATGTGAAGATAATGTGAATGAGGAAATTGTTTGGTCTCTTTATTGTTATCTTCATTTATACATCTACATTTCTCCTCACCTATCACATTGTTATATATATATATATATATATATATATATATATATATATATATATATATAATCATTGATAAAGCAATTCATATATTGCATTTCATTGTTTTTTTAAGCGTGTATTTACAAATATGTAATATAGGAAGCATACCAATATCTCAAACAAGCTCTTAGTGATAAGTATGGTAAGAGAAAAATATTTAAATTCTCTATCTAGAATATTCCTATCCCTAGACCAATTTGTTTCAAGCTTTTGGCTTACCTCAGTGAGGGGATAGAACATTCAGACACTAGATCTAAAATATCAACTAAAAACTCAGCACTTATTTAATACTTAACTATTGAATAGAAAATCTTAAATTTTCAGACATAAAAATGTTTTTAAATATAGCTATCCAACTCAAATAGCTATATGGGACTGAACCAAATTTAGATCTATCATATATTAATAGCCTTAGCATCACCAAAGCCTTAAAGGCAAAATTATATAATCAATAAAGCATGTCATATATTGTGTGACATTGCTTTTATAAGCTTGTATTTACAAATATGGTTCATTCCCATATAACTATTTGAATTGGATAGCTGCATTTAAAGACATTTTTATGTCTGAAAATTTCAGATTTTCTACTCAATAGTTACGTATTAAATAAGTGCTTGGTTTTGAGTTGATATTTTAGATGTGTGTCTGATGTACTATCTCCTCACACTTATCACACTTATCATGAAAAACTTGTTTGAGCTATTGGTACACTCCATACATTACACACACATACATATATACAATTAGGAAAATGGATCTACTTTAATAAATAATGTAAAAAAAGTTTCTATTACATTTTCTAAATTTTTAAACAAGGCTATGAAAAGAAAATATAAAAATAAAAATAAAAAAATTCACAGATTTATTTTAAAAGTAAAACTGTTATTTGTAAAACACCTGTTTAAAAATAAATTGTTTTAAAATCAAGATATTCTGTATTAGAAATTTAAAAACTAAAAAACCAAAATAATAAAAATAGAAAGTAAATGCTTTGCAAAGCAAAATATTAACCAATATTTCTAAAATGCACCATCAATCTGAAATGTTTATTGTAACATTTTTGAAATATTATTGCTGATAGTTTGTATGTTCTAGTTAAAGTATTATTATAGTATCAATACTAAAAGCAGAAAACTGTATTCATGAATAAAACTGGAATTCATGTTGACATATACATAACATTAATAATATACTAACACATAGACAATCATCATCATCATCATCATCATCAACCATTATTAATTCACTGCAGGATGAAAGTCTCTCCAAGTTCAATTCACCTTCTCTGATCTTTAGCTTCTTTTCTCCACATCACCCTTGCACACTTTCTTATTTCATTCATCTATCTCACATGTGGTCTTTTTCTGGGTCTTTTACAATCTCTTGGAATCCAGTTTAAGATTTCAATTGTTTATCTATTATCATTTTTACTATTCAGCTACAAACTTTAAACATTAATAGAAATACTATTTAATACATATTGTAATGGTAAAAAGTGTTTATAATGAACACTTTAAGTTATGCCTACCACGTACGAGAACATCAAATTATCTATTGGTGTATGTGAAACACTAGCTATAATCTCTAATAGAAATATAAAGGGAGAAAAGTTTTGACAATCTCTGCAATGGTCTAGCAAGAGGCATATAAAGTAATAAAATTATTTATCCAAAATGTCTTATACATCTATATTTATTAATAGGTAAAAAAAGTTTTAAATAATATAGTCTAGAATTAAAGGTATATTTTATTAATATTGAAATACATCTAATTGATCAAATATTCTTTAAACTCAAGGGTAAATATAATATTGAATTTGTAAGCATGATATATGATTAATTTCTATTATAATAAGTGGATAAAATAAATGAAGCAGAACACAAAATGAAAATAAAAAAATGATTTACATCCTTATTTACAATAGAATTCAATATATGAATGAACAATTGATAATTTTATTAATTTTAATAATCCAATTATTATAATAATTTGTAATTTATAGTTATATTTACATGAACAAAAACAAATAAATACCATAGTTATATTTACATGAACAAAAACAAATAAATACCAAAGTCAATCATTTTTATAAATTCCTGATGAATATGTGAAAGTATAAAACTAATCAAAAGGATATTCTTTTATATATTATACTCTATGTTGAATTTATTACTCTGAAGAAGACTGCAGGTCAGTCGAAACGTAGGTGTATGTACAAATAAAGTTTTGCTAAAAAAGTGTTTGAAGTTTGGATAAATTGTATTTATATATTACGGCAAACATAAAGAAAAGTGTGATTTTGGTATATACATGTTACTTAGATACTTGACCAAATACTTAATTTTTATGCCAATCATGCCAAATATTTGCCCAACAGTATACTTTAAGTCTTAACCAAAAGACAAGTTGAACTTATTTAGTGATATTTCCTTTCTCAACTGCAACTCTAAGTATATATTCTAAAGATACATCTCATTTAGCTAAATAAAGATGAATTTTTTCTACCTATTTCTAAATAATTATGTATGCTTCAACATTAAACAATAAAATGAACTTGTATTAAAATAAGTAGATGTCTAGGAGATCTAAATAGAATACTGGCTTTAAGTATGAAATAAATATGAACTTTAATGATGGAATAAGAAAAAATTGAAACCAAGTTATCTCAGAAACAAAATATTTAAATATCTAAATAAATTTAAAATCTTATTATTTTCAATATTTAATAATCCTTTTTTTTTTTTTTTTTAAGATGCATAAATATAAAAATATCTAGTTCATTTATCCACACACACTAATTGTTGTATATATATATATATGCATATTATTATTACTATTTGGGGATTTCGTGTAGTGAAAAATAAATGTTTTAAATCCTTCCTCAGGTCCTTTTTTCAAAAAAAAAAGTGTGGTTTTAAATGTTTTTTTTTTCCCTTCCCTCAATTTAAATTTTGGGTGGTGAAGTTTTTTTATTTTTTTCTCTTTTCTTTTTTATCCTTTTTTTTTTTTTTAAAAAAAAGGAAAAAAGAACCAAAAAAAAGGGGGGGGGGGGGAAATTTTTTGTTTGTATATATATATATAATACTAATTTGCTTGATGCATACAGTATTTTCTTTGGGAGTTCTAAATATAAAAAACAGCATAAAAATAATATATATATATATTATACAGCTTTTATTAAAATTCAACCAAAGTTTGATATTTAAAAGTCTCTGTGAACAGCTCCTTCCATCTTGATTTTCTTGGGGCTAATAAAAAAATCAAAATGTTTAATTGCACTTAGAATTCTATTAAGATGATTTTTTAATCTTATATAAAAGAGTCAATTGTTTTTGATCTTTAATTGAAAGCTGATCAAATAATTTTTGGAATGTCACACCTGGTTGATCTGTGTACTATAAACAACTGCTACTTGAAAATTTTCTTCAATAATAGTAAGTTTAATATTTTTATAGGTAGAACAATCTTTTATTTCCTTAATATTTTTTTTGATTATTATTAAGATGATTATTGTGCTCACTAAATGTAGATGGAATTTTGGAAACTATATTGGAATTACTTCAGAAAGGGATCAAGCAATCAAACTCATCTCCATTCATTTGGTTTTAAGCAAGATATCACTAAGCATTTATCACAAATCTTGTTGAGGAATTGGCAATCCTCATTGTTTATGACATACAAGCTTAAGAGAATAGGGTCATGTGATCTATGACTTATTTTGACTATCTTTATATTTAGCTCATCAATTTATATATATCATTTTATCAGCAAATAGATTATCTGCACCTACCAAATATTTTTAAGAAGTAAGTAAACTTGTGTTTTAGCATGAAATACATATATTGGAGATCATTTATTTTTCTTACATATGTGTGGCTATGTATATAAGTTGTATGAGATAGAGTGGATATCTGAAGGGACCTTAAAAGTCAGTGTTCAAATACCCTATATCAGTGGTCTTCAACCATCGGTCCACAGAAGTTTTCTGCTAGGCCACACTAGACTGGCAAGAAAGTTAGTAATAACAAAATAATAAGATTTTAAACTTTTAATTAATATAAACAGTTTTTATTTATTTTTTCATCACATTTTTACCCTGTTAAAATAAAAAGAAACAGAACAAAAACGAAATCTAATCAATCATACATAAATTAATTTGCTTTTCTATTTATCACAGATGTTTATGGAGGGGTAGAATTAAATTTTTTATTATTTTTCTAAAAAAATTCAAAATTAAAAAAAAAAAAAAGTTTTTTATTATACAAACTCCAGTTATCTTTTGATAGCCAATCACGGCCACTTGTCGGCATTGTTTATGTGTTAAAACAATAAAATGTAACGTTACCAGGCCGCAATTTTAAAAATACGGTGACTTTTTTTGATCTCTTAAATTTTTTCTACTCCCTCTGTTAATACAATATTTCATTTTTAGTGTTTTTTTTTGGCTTTAACTTTTATTTTTGAAATCAATTTTATTTTACTTTTTTTTAAAAAATAAAAACCAAAAAATAACTTCTGCCTTTAACTTTTACAAAGTATTTCTCAATACACCCCCTCCCTCACCCCAAAATAAAGTAAGATCAAAACTTTTGACTTTTTCAAGTTTCAGGTTGTTTTTTTTTTTTTTGTTTAAAAAATATGGCCACTATCTTTTTTGTCTTTATTTGTATACTGCTAATATACTAAAACTTTTATTTTTAAAACCAATTTTTATTACCTTTTTTTAAAAATAAAAACAAACCAAAAGTAACTTTTGTCTCAGTGAAGTCAAAGTATTTCTCACCCCCACCCACCCCCAAATTAAAATAAGATCTTTTTTGGCTTTAACTTTTATTTTTGAAATCAATTTTTATCACCTTTTTTTAAAAAGAAAAACAACCAAAAAATTTCTGTCTCTAACTTTTACAAAGTATTTCTCAATCCACCCCCCCCCCCCCCAAATTAAAATAAGATCAAAACTTTTGACTTTTTCAAGTTTCGTTTTTTTTTTTGTTTAAAAATACGCCCACTTTTTTTTTTGGCCTATAAGGCGATATTTTTTTTGGTTTTATTTGTATACCGCTAATATACTAAAACTTTTATTTTTAAAACCAATTTCTGTTAACCTTTTTTTAAAAATAAAAACAAACAAAAAATAACTTTGCGATTTTTTTTTTTTGGCTTTATTTCTATTACGCGATATCTATTTTACCATTTTTTAAAAAAAACTTTTCCTATTAATTACATTTTTTGATCCTTTCAACACACCAGCACAAAAAAAAAAATTACAATAACATCAAAACTTCAGACTTTTACACGTTTCGTTTTATTTTTTCAGATTTAAAATACGGCAAAATTTTTTTTTGACTGTACGGTGATTTTAATTACACGATTTCTATTTTGCCCTTACTACTATCAAAAGACAACCTCCATATATATATATAACCATCTTGTATATTTAACATTAAATACAGATATTACATTTATCATAATCATTGCCATGTAATTACACTAGCTATGATATTTCCCAACATTCAGGTGAATAACATTTTATTCTTGCATGTTTTAACAATGAAATAATAAACATAGAAATGCAAGCACATTAATGAGAATGATTGTTATTGTATTGTTTTCTGTGTTTAGCATGTGAAGGTAAGCAACACCATTACAATACACAATAAATAGTGTGCTGTTTTGGTCAGTTATAACAATTATGCTTATCTAAGACTAAGTAGGTTACATCTTTAAGAAAATTTATCTGTAAACTTCTGCCGGTCGGCGAAATCTTATCTTTATTTTTGCTGGTCCACAGGTGTGAAAAGGTTGAAGACCACTGCCCTATATTATATTTAAACTTCAAATATATTCAAAAAAATATTACAATATTAACAAACAATTATCCATGCACATAAAATTTTCAAAAATGTGAATTTTTTTTTTGTCAAAAAAAGATTTACGATAATGTGCATGTGGTAGAATTTAATTTTGTGTTCATGAGTTGTTTTTATTGTTATCTCTGATTCTTCTATGGCAGGGGTGGGCAAATAGTGGCCCAAGGGCCACATGTGGCCTGCTAAGAGTTTTTATGCAGCCCACCAAGACAATCAGGAAAATCCACCTTGAAGTGAGATTTCCTTCCCATGTGCGGCCGAAGATTCATCTCATATTTTCCTCTAGGATGGCCACGTCAATACACATATGCAGTATAGATACAATGTGCTGTGCTTTTCCAGTTGATCTGGTTAATTTCAATTGTCTTTGCATTAGCAAATACATACATTTCCAACTTTAGTGAAACTATGAATCTTCTAAAAAAATGTAAAATTGGTGATGAATGTCATGTGTTTAAGGAAGAATGAACAAACAAATATTTCATTGGTACTACAGGGAATAAAGCAGTGTGTTTATTGTATCATGAAAAAAAAGATGCAGCGCTCCACTAATCTTTGCTTCCACAAAGTAATCCCTGATGTGGCCCTCCATCAACCTCTGTGGCCCCAGAACCAAAACAATTGCCCACCCCTGTTCTATGGCATTCATCTTTAAAACTAAAATTACAATTTTTTTATACAAATATTTTAATTTGTAAAGTTAACTTTAAATGCACTTTTTATTAATATAATTATTTTGTAAATGTTGAAACATTTAACAATAGATCAGGGTTGTTTGATAATAAAGAAATTTATTTTAAAGCAAAGTGCTTTCACATATTGAAAATTTTCATAAGCATAGCATTATACAATTAACAGATCTTTATATAATAGTGGTGTTATATGTTGTTAAACTTGATCTGCCAATTAATATTAAGTTAATTGTATAAGTTAAGTATTGGTGATAATTATAATTTTATTTATTAAGAATATGACATGAACTATTGTTGGAGATAAATCCTAAGTCATTCTCTCCAAGTAAACTTATAATAATGTTAGTTTTGGTAATATTATCCATTACTATCCTTAGATTATTATGTAGCAGAGTTAATGCATATTTTTATATATTGTAAAAAATAATTATTTCTTGATAGATAATCATGTGACTGAAATTTAGTCAGAATATGAAATCCCACTTTGACCTATGTGTTGAAAGCAACGTCACTGATAACATCAGAAAATAGATATTTTAAATTTATTTTACCCAAAAGTACATTACTGTAATTGTATAGCACATATAATATTTTATTCATAAAACACAATGTTAGTGCTGCATTCAGTATTTTGAATATAGAATGCATAATCTTAATATATATATAATTACTGAATCTATAATACTGTATATATATATATAAGTGTTGAATGCCTTTAGAAAAATTAAACTTTATTTAAATATAATGTACAGTACTTGGATTATTTAAATAGAGTTTAATTTTTCTAGACATTCAACACTTATAGTAGATGATGAAAACAGTACAACTAAAATACCATCATCACAAACTTTCAGGAAAACACTAAATACTAATATTAAATTGTGTTCCTTAATTACGTACAGCCAAGTGGTTTCAAATCAAAAGAAAACCATTTTTTTTTGAAAAAAAAAAGATTGCATTTAAATAAGTATTAATAAATTATCTTTCTACACGAATGGGGGGGGGGGTGAGGCACTATTACATTACTAAAAATATACAATAAGAAAAATAAACTTAGCATATTTTTCTGAAGTTTTGTGATGATGGTGTTCTAGCTGTATGTTTTAAAAAATTAGAAAAGTTAGATTTTTTTTCTTTTAAAAGAAGTTGACTTTTTTTTCCTAAAGTTGACTGATTTATGATACGCATTAAACCTTTTGTTACTCTGGAGTACAGTAATAAGTCTTTATGTTCAATTAAATAATTTATAATTAAACATTGTTTTTTAATTTGAATAATTTCACATAAGTAATAAACATAAATGTACAGCAATATGTACTGTAATACAAATTTTAAAAAAATGCACTTCAGTATGGATTTTTTTTTTCATTACGATGAAAAACTTCTGTGGAAAAATATAAAAACTCTTAAATTCAAATTTAGTTTCACTTTCTTTCTTTTTGCTATACTGTACTTTTTAAACAGGGAAAATATGCATTTTTTTTCCTAGTGATATTAAACCTTTCTTTTCAGATACCATATTTAGTCCTCTTTGCCATGAAAAAAATCAAGAAAATCTTTGACCTTGGAAACCAATGTGGATATTTTACATCAACTGGAACCGACCAATTTTTTTCCCATAGACCCTTATTATAAATACGTATTCTGTGTAAGATATTCTTGCTTAATAATGAGTTTTGGAGGACCAATTGCCATTGCTAAGTGGTGTAAAGGTGTATTTAAAAATAACATTAATTATCACATAAGTCTCATAGCCGAACAAATTAGCCAGATTCTGATTATCAATAAATAGTTATGTAACTATTATTAGCAAGAAGATAAAAAAGTTACATCAATCTGAATTAAAATCATGACTTTCAATGTATTGCTTGAAAAAAAAAAAAAACAAATATCCATAAAGTCTGTGAAAAATCAGAATTTTAGGAATAAATTATCAAACATTATACTATTTATTTCTGTTGTTAAATATATATGGCCAGGTGGAATTTGCCATTGGTAGTAGTTTTAAAAAAATGATTTATTGTAATCATGCTGCAACTCACACAATTCCAGAGTTTTAATATTTTTAATACTATTCACTTTAAAATATTCATATAAGGGCATATTTTTAGAATCTCCTTTTTAATCTCTATACCCATAGATAACACCCCATCTATAATTATATTTTACACTTCCTTGTATATCCTAATAAATCAATGTTTTTGTTTTATTTTTTTAAAAAACAAAGTATTGTCAATACATTAACTTTATTCTGTAAACTATAAAGACCACATTGATCAATCGTTCACCCCACACGTGGTGTACTCTATTGCCTGCCCTCAGGCTGGATGCAATGCTATATATTATGATGAAACGAAAGCTACAATCAATACTAGACTGGGTCAACATATTTACACATTTAACAGAGCTAAGAAAAACAGCAACACGTCCTCTGTATTCTTGGAGCATGCTAAACAATCTGGACACAACTTCACACCCGCCAATCCCATAATATTGTACTCAGAATCAAATGATCACAAAAGAAAAATAAAGGAGGCATTTTATATCAATGGAAACATCCATGCCATTAATAAAAAGGATACTTGCTTCGAGATCTCGAAGAAATGGGCTACATAATACTAGCTTATTTGAATATTTGTATTTGCATATTTTATTATACATTTTATGAAGGCTATGAATATGAGGCATGGATCCTCGAAAACCTTAAGCCGATAAACTTTAATACTAATTAATATCTTCTCTAATTAACAATTATATATTTTACATATAGTGAGAAGTAAAGCTATATATATTTATTAAGATATAGTAATTATATAATAAATTAATTTCATAAATTTTTATCAAAAAATTTGAATGGATTTAGATTTAATACTAATTTATTTTATTGTTTATAAATATGTAATACCAATATTTTGGTTTTTATTGTTATTCATATTTAAAAACATATTTTTTTAAAAATATATCATAATTTTATGTGTTTTCCATTTTATAATATTTTGATAACTATTACCCTTGCAAGATAAAACCCTGTCCAAATTTAATTTTAATTCAGTTTTTGAATCTGCAGCTACTTTTCTTTATATTATTTTAGTAAATTTTTCTTATCTATCCATCTCACTGTTGTTATTGTTTTTAGAAACATATTCACATCAAATCCATTTGTCTTTTAACTATTAAATGATGTAAAAAATATTTATTTGGTGTCTCACTCATGCGTTTTGTTTTCAGACTGGCATGCTATTACATTATTTGTGAACTGTCAAATTTTGTATATTGCTTTTTATTCAAATTCAAGTCTTAAATCCATAATTACTACTGGTAAATCACTTTTATTAAAAATATTTTTAAAATGTAAATGGATATATCTTTTAAAGTTCTTTTATCAAACGTAATCCCTCTAATTTAATTCTAGGACGAATTTTATCCATTTTGTTTCCATCTACATTAATAATATGACTTAGATCCTTATCGTTATTATTTTTTTCCAATTCGCTAATATCAATCATTGTTTTTTTTTTTTGAAAAACCATCCAACATTACTTTTTGTTTTTAAAATTTACTTTTAGTTCTTCCTTCTTTTTTCATTTGATATTCTTTTGTAATATTGTTTGAAGCTTCAAAATAATGATTTAAATAATTACCATTTATTTTCATTTCTTAGCATTCCATTTTAATCAACTAAAATAATTTTTATAAAATTTCTTTAATAGATTAAAAATAATTATTAAATAATATATTCTAATCAGTGTTAATCTTTTTAATGCAGTTACATTTTATTAAATATTCTTCAATATTTGATAATATACTATGTCTGTGTTTCTAATTTTTGAAGCTTTAATTTCTACTGAAATGATTTTGTAATCAATTTCCTTTCATAAGCTACAAATCCAGAGCTTAATTGTCAACTCATATTCATTAATCCTTTCTATAATTTCTGATATTTGAATGAGATCTGCTACATCAAAAGATTTACATTTATAAATGTTCAATATCTTTTGCTCATTTTTTAAAAGTATTAATGTCACTATAATATTTCTTTCTATCATCCAGCATATACATTATTATTCAAACATTTGCCAACAATTTCTCTATTTGAAGTCTCTATAATAATATTATCACTTTTTGCAGAGTTTTTTTTCCATTCTTTATAGATTTAATAAAATGTTTTACTTTTTATTTGAAAATTCTTGGAATTTCAAAAAATACTGTCATAATAATAGGGAATACATTGCTTTTTTACTCTTTATTACAACATAGCTTTTTATAAATGCAATTTATCCACTTATTTTGAACACTTTTTAGAATTTTTTTATTGTATATTCTATACCCAATTTTATGTTTCAACTGTCCTGCAGTCTTCTTCAGAATCATTATTATCTGTAGAACAGTTGAAAAGTAAGATTGTGTGTAATTATATATAATTTATTTTTCTTTTTTGCTAAAAAGTATTCAAAGTAAGGTGGGTAAATTACATTTATATAAGATCTGTTATTATTAATGCCACATCGTACCTATAACTCCTTATCATTAATTCTTTTCCACACCATTTTTTAGAATTTCAAGTGGATATTGATTTTTTTATTTATTAATCATTTTCAAATATTTTCATACTCATTATTTTCTTTATACATTATTTTATCTCATTTCAAAACTTACTTAAAAAAAGTTTATTTTGCATCATTTATCTATATATCATTATAGTACCAATTATTTTCTTATCTCTTTAAAGTCTGGGCTATCTTTAAAATCTGTCACAATTTTTAAATGATTTTCAAGTTTTAGATTCATTTTTAGTGTTTTTTAAGGTTAAATATAACAACTATTAGTAGGGCATTTTAATAACTTTTGTCTTTAAAGTTTATGAATACTTTATGGGTTGACTCAATTAAATACATTATAGGTTTGAACTAGATATTTTATATTATTTAAAATATAATTAACTTTAGTTATCTTTTTCTTGGGAAGCTTCCATAAAGTATTGTGTTTAGCATTTTTCTCACAGAAGAAATTCATATTGTACAGTCTATTTATTATTTTTTTCAAAAATTTTTCAAAACCTCTTTTTTAAAAATTTTCATTATAAAATTTATTTGCATTATTTTTATCAATAAATTATTGCCAAATCATAGCTTTGAAATAGTTTATAATAATTATAAAATGTTTGGTTAAAAAAAGACATTCTGTATCTTTATAATATATAAGATATATGAACACAGACTTTCACATGATCCACCACTCTCCACTCTATCTCATAACACTGGTACACTTGAGCACATATAAATCAAAAATATAAATAATCACCAATATACATATTTCATGCTAATCCAGCAATCATCAGTGGGTCCAGAGTATCATCTCTATGTATATATGCTATAAGTGCTCAGATATATATTAAGATAGCCAAACTTCATACTTTAAAGGACAGGCTCCACACTTCAACTCTTCAACCATCCATCCAATTGAAAATTTGATGATGGAACACTTAAAGACCACTCTGAGGCCAAGATTCTCATCACACCCATGTTGACCTAATGTCAGTCTGACCCCTCATGTACAGGACATAATCCATTTAATACACATACAGGGGATGTATCTTTATGTAAACATCCTCTACTTCTTTGCAATAGTAACTAATAGTTGCATAGACATAAATTATTTTTCACTAAGTTGAATAACTAGTTCTGTCACATCCCATTAATCTCTACAGCAGCCTTTATTCATTTTTATTTATATTGAATTCCACTTCACTTGTTTTTTCATTATGTGTGCCTTTTCACATGAGTTGTCTTTTCACTTTTTATTGCTAAATTTCACAAAATTTACCAACATCCCATTTAATATCAAACTGATCCTTTTTCAATTTGTGCAAACATTCTTAATCTAAAAGCAAATATACAAATAAATGATTGTTGTCACCACATCTTAGATTCATAATCAAATGGTTATTAGTATCTTTTGCCTTTTGTCAGCAATTTCTGCATTAGATATTAATTTGACAGCATACAGTATCTGAGAGTCACAATGTATTTTTGATTGTTGTGATTGTAAAATATTTTGAGTATCATACATACACACTTGCATCAATTTATACTTCTGTTGTCTTACAAAAATTAAAAGATATCTGAACAAAGAGAAACAACAATATTTCCATAATTTTAAATTCAAAGTTAAAATCCAGTAAACACCAACATGTGACTGATACATAGTCATTTAATATATAAATAATCCCTAGTAATAACAGTTTATATGACAAGCATTTAAATTATGCTAATGATTCCACATTTACAGCTGAAAGTACAACATATATCAAGTCTTCCATTAGAAACATTAAACAAGTATGTAAAATGATGAATGTAAGTATAAAGATGACAAGGATTATAAGACAGAATAAGAAATTGTGATTAAAATTGATAATGAATACATTAATATAGTTACCAGATTTTGTATCTTTGGGTCTTTAATCAACAACAAGATCCAGATATCAAGGAATTTTATGCAATAATACTATATAGAATTGAATAAAAAATCTGGAAAAAACTGGAAATATCACTGGATATAGAAACATATTTCTAACTAGTATCAGTATCGTTTAAGATAGACTGTATGTTATGAATTTCTAAGAATATAAAACTTGAACATTAAAAAAGAGGAATACAATATGAATGCTTTGAAACTGTGCTGTTTGATAATATAGGAAAGACAAAGCAAAACTCTCCATACAGTAGTGCCATCCTGTGCCAACCAGAGTAATCAATGAAATGCCAGAAGGCATGTGCAGAAAATCTCTATCTAATGCCTACTCATCCAATATCCCCAGACTAGTTTCTGGCTTGTGGCTATCGTCAGTGAAGAGCTTTGGATCTGAGAGCACTGCACCTAGATCTTAGGATATTGGATGAGGAGACATTAGATAGGGATTTTATGCACATGACTTCTTGCATTCATTGATTACTCTGGTTGGCACAGGGTGGCACTACTGTATAAAGAGTTTTGCTTTGTTTATAAACAACTATGTGCTAGTATAAGAGATAGTGATCATGTGATGCTTAATGGTTTAATATAGGAAAGAAATGATCATAGGGACATTTTTCATATTATATCTGAATACTTCTCAAAGCATTAGTGATTGGGTTAAAATTGGTTTGTTTTGAAAATATCATAAGATCAATAGTTTATAATATCCAAAAATAATGATTGGAAAATACTTTTAAAACGTCACTGAAAGTAAATATTCTCAGCCACCTTAATAAATCCAATGTGTAATACAGATACACAAACGCTCTTAGTGATATCATTAATTAACACAAAAAAGTTGTAATGAAAAACAAATTATAAGATTTACTATATATGGTGAAAAATTTCCTATGCCTAAGTTATAACTCAGATTTTTCTTTCATTATAAACTATCTATTATCATTGACTAAAAAGCACTCAAGACCATTTAGTCAATAATTAAAGTTTAATTTCAATATAACTTTGTCTTCTACAAATATTTATGATGTAATATAAATGACTTAGTTATATAATAACCTATAAATTAAAAATTATATATATATAATAATTTATAATAAAGTAATCTATAATTATAATTTAATTATAATAGCCCCATGATATAAATTTTAAGTACTTTACTATAGAACAAAGACTGTTTTAACAACTCCTCTCATTGAAAGAACAGTCAAGAATTATTACTTATGGTAATGAAGAATGAATGATTTTTTAAAAATATAATTATTTATTCTCTAAAAATAGGTAGTTGTTATTTCCTATCCAGTAATCGGATGGTTATGGCTAGTCACAAGGGGGAAAAAAAAAACGTCTAAAAGTTTAAAAATATATTAAACCTTGAATTTTCAAGTTTCATACTATTTTTAAAACAGGTTGCGTCACGAGTTGTAATGCATTCTCTAATTTTTATTCTATATCAATTAAATATCTTAACTCTCTGCTGAATGTCATTTTTAATAATAAGTGTTTATACTGAATGCTGAAAATTTACATAACAATATAGCAACCTTCCAGTCATTAATAACAATACATATGTAAATTAATACACTATACAGGCTTAAACCTGCATATACATGTAATGGATGCGGGATTCGAACTCAGACTTTCACACGACCCTCAACTCTCCATGCCATCTCATATTGTTGACACACATGTTAAAAAGATATATAATCACCAATAGACGTATTTCATGATAAACCAGCACTCATCAGTTGGTCTAGATTACCATCTTCACACATACATACAATCAGTGCTCAGCTTTATATTAAGATAGCTAATCTTCATATTTTAATGGACAGGCTTCAAACCACCCCAACCCACAACTCTTCATCCTTCCATTTCATTAAAAATCTGATGATCGAACGTTCAAAGCCCACGTTAGTGCCAAGGTTGTCATCCTATCCATGTTGACATTTAGTCATTCTGACCCTTCATGTACAGGAGAATAATCCATTTTTAAACATATATGCGAGAGATGGACAGACCTTTAGTTTTATATAAAAAGCATTAAATTTTTTTTTTAATGTTAAACTTCTTAAAAGCGACTTTTTAAAAAAATACATACCATTGCCAAAATATTACAAATTTATTACAGAAAGAAATTTAAATAAATAATTTTCTTTTTGAAAAATAATACTACTTAAAGTGAATATTTTTGGCAATAAAAGTCACTCCGGATATTAAAACCATGGATTGACTGCGGCTTTGATTCATTATTTCTAGTACTCAAACTTATGAATTCCCAAGCAGTAGATTATTTTTTTATCTGCTAAATATTAAAATATTTTTTTTATATTGTATAGATAATTAATACAAGTTTACTTTATAAAAATATATGATTACTTTAATAACTAGTTAATATTATTAAACATTACAAGAAATATTAATTTAAACACGCAAAACTCTCCATACAGTACCGCCCTGTCTCAACCAGAGTAATCAATGGATGCCAGAAGGCTTGTGCATAAAATCCCCATCTAGTGCCTACTCATCCAATATCCCCAGACTAGTTTCTGGTTTGTGGCCTTCATCAGTGAGCAGACTTGGATCTGAGAGCACTGCACCTCGATCTTAGGATCTAATGCAACCCTCCAGCAGCCATCTTTTATCTTTACTTAACTACAAAACTATGAGAATGAAATTGAAAACACAATAATATTTTCAATCCAAGCTCAATAGCTTATATAGTCACTTGGGTCTGAACTCAGTTCAGCACCAATACATTTTGGGTTTTGGCACTTTAACAACCATTGATTACTCTGGTTGACACAGGGTGGCACTACTGTATGGAGAGTTTTGCCAGTTTAATAAGTTATGTGTTAGCATAAGAGAAGGTGATCATGTGATGTTTAGTGGCTTAATATTAATTTACAAATCTTTAATTTTAATTATGAATATAAATATCTTATTTTTGACATAATATTGACCTAATTATTGATTTCAATTGGGGATTCTTGCAATATGTATTTATATCCCACCACAATGAATTACTTAACATTCAAAATTATTTAATATACAATAATATTTCTTCTTTATATTAGAGCCATTTTTGTGTCATCATAATTAATGAACTTCAGATATTAGTATCAGAACAGAACCACAGACTAATCTTGAGCTACCTATTTAATTAAAAGCTTAATACTCTCACTCATTTTATAAAGCTCTGAACACAACTAATACACTTGTAAAGATTTGGAAACCTGACACTGTTCCAGTGACAGTACATTTGTATCTCAGTCCTAGCTGTTGACAGTTTTAGCCATTTAAATGAAGAATAGTATATAACGTTTTCAACTTTTATTTAGCCTCCACTTGATAGTAAGAATCTATTTTCATAAGTAAAGTGATAAATCTCTAAGCTTTATCAATCCACTATAGAAAATGATTTTTAAAGGCCTAGTACAAGATGCTGAATATATGTCATATATTTTTCTAATCAAGAATTACTTTTGGTGAAACTGTTAAGCATATTAGCACAGACTTTCACACCATCCACCACTCTCCACTCTATCTCATAACACATACATTTGAATGCATATATGTCTAAAAGATAAATAATCACCAATATAAGTATTTCATGCTAAACCAGCAATTATCAGTTGGTCCAGATTATCATCTCCACACATATATGCTATAAGTGCTTAGATATATATTAAGATAGCCAATCTTCATACTTTAATGGACAGGCTTCAATCCATTCCACCCTCCAACTTTTCAACCATTCATCCAATTGAAAATCTGATGATGGAACACTCAAAGGCCACCCTGAGGCCAAGATTCTTGTCATAGACACAGGTATATAATAAGCCTGTGTTTCAGTTGTTAAGCATATTGCAACTTGAATTATAAAACCAATATGATATCACATGATATATGCTTACACAATGCTATTTGTTAGTGTAAATCAATAGATGCCATATGATAGAGCTTAATATTTTTTTATCCAATGTTATCCTATCCAATATTTCCAAATTAGTTTGCAACTAATGGCTTTCATCAGTGATAAGCTTCTGGTTTTGGCAGCTGTGCACTTGAATCATTTGAATTTAAGATTAGTAGTTCAAAAATAAAACAAACTATTACAATGTGGCAGTTAGAGGAAAAGTGTTGGATCCAAAAGTTCCAATTGCACTACTCCCAAACCCAATGCCATAAGATAAAATCTGATCTATGGATATTGGGTAAAACAACATCTGATATGGATTTATTAAATGCTACCAACTGCATTTATTAATTACAAAATCTTAAACTAGGTAGTATAATTGTATTAAACCATCAAACATCACATGATCACCATCTCTATACTAGCACATAATTTGTTGTAAACAAAGGCAAAACTCCCCATACAGTAGTGCCACCCTGTGCCAAACAGAATAATCAATGGATGCTCTCAGATCCAAGGCTCCTCACTGATGATGGCCACAAGCCAGAAACTAGTCTGGGGATATTGGATGAGTAGGCACTAGATAGGGATTTTATGCACAAGCCTTCTGGCATCCATTGATTACTCTGTTTGGCACAGGGTGGCACTACTGTATGGGGAGTTTTGCCTTTGTTTAGTATAATTGTAGTGAGAGAAAAAGGAATTCTTACTGAACTCCATATTTTACGTTTTTCAAATTGTAATCCAACTTTTCTCTATTTTTATTTTGTTTCTTTAATATTTAATTTATCTTTGGATTTTTCAAAAAACACTCAACAGTTTTTCTTTATATTTATAAAGTTAATATTCTTTCTTATTTCTATCTTCACATCATTAACACTTTCATGCTTCACACATTTTCCTATTCTACCATTAAAGTGCCTAAGGCTAATGTAAAAATATTATTTGTTTTGCTAAAGACAATTATATACATCTGTAAATAACCACTAAACATCATGCAATCACCATTCTAGGTGCAGTGCTCTCAGATGCAAGGCTCCTCACTGATGAAGGCCAGAAACTAGTCTGGGAATATTGAATAAGTAAGCATTAGATGGAGAATTTATGCACAAACCTTCTTGCATACATTGATTACTCTGTCTTGCACTTAGTGGTGCTACTATATGGAGAGTTTAGCTTCTGTGTAAACATCTGTATGTAAATGTTCTCTACTTCTTCATTATAACAAGCACTTGTTTGGACATAAATCTGATATTTTCCATTAAGTTGAATACTCTCACTATTCAGTCTATTTTACTAACTATTCCTCAATGTTGTTCATCTATTCAATATGTAAAAAAATGTTTTATTCCCATTTTACTTCCAATGTCAAAATAAGTGTATATTACTAATGAATAATTTGTTTTTTCCATATGTCATAGCATCGGCCAAGAGGCGAACCCACAACCAACTGCTTGCTTGCAAGGCAGTTGCACTGACCTCTCGACTAACAATGCTTGACGTAAATTTTGTTCTTTTTTTTTGCTAACTTTACAATGCCCAATAATATTTTACTTCAAGGAGAGATGTTTCTTTATTGAATACCTTTAATTCACTTGAAAAATATATTATAACAGTAAATATCAAGCTAGAAAAAATGTATCACTGAAGGATAGCCTAACAACATACACATGTACTCACACATTTCATTTTCAAAAACGTAACAATATTTTATAAGTATTGTCAAATACCTGAAAAGAAAGACTATGATATTTCTATGATTTAAAATCAGCCTCATCACACTGCTTAATGCATTTTAATCGGCAGCCCATTAATACGTTACTATTTTAATTATCACATGAAGTAATAATTACAATTATAAGAATGCAAAAAGTGGATATTATAATTGTTTTCTGCATAAAAGATCAGCTTTCCATTAAAAATACTTTTTTGAATTTAATATATATATATATACATACATAAAGAGAGCCAGGACCATAGTAGTAGTAAAATATAAAGTTTAGTGTTATAATCTGGACAGCTGTATATATATATTTGTATTTGATAATTTTTTTCTATTATTTTGTAAATGGAGATTCAGAAATGTCAAAATATTTCTAAATTTGATGTTATAAAAAGTCAAACCTTTAATGCAATTTTTTTGACTTCAGCAGAGGAAGATTACAATTTTTGCTCAAAAAAATCTTAAAGGCTCAAGTTTTATTTGATAAAGTTGTGATTAAAAACAAAAAAAAAAAACAGTAATTTTTTTTAGACATTTCAATCATTTTTTAAAAACACATTGCAGTTTTTTTATTGCAATTAAATTATTGTAATACAGTATATTGTTTTGCATGTTTTTTAATATACATATACAATTGTCTTGTTCATTTACTTTCTAATTAATTCAACAATCTGACTGTACATTCATTTATCTGCATGTTATATATATATATATATGCAATGTTTTAACTTTATCTTCTCACCTCTTTATAAAACAATGAAAATAATTAATATAATGATGTTTGACTATTACACATTCTATTTCAAACTGCAGAAGTACTTTCAGTTAATTACATAACTGTCATCAACTGACATTATATTTATTATTTTGATTTTTTAATTAAAAAACATTTTATTTTTATTATATATGTCTATTGAAATTTGTAATGAGTATCAGTATGTGGTAAAAGGTCAGTCATCTTTTTTTAATTTGATTTTTATGGTGATATGTTAATGTATAAAGCAGTGAACTGTGTTGCTATGGCAACAATAATACTGATATAAAATTGCTTATTTTTAATTGTATTATGTAAGACTGTAAATTGAATTTATTAATTTTAAAAAGGAAAATAAATATGTAAAAAATAAAACATATAGTTTGGATAAAATTATTATTTTGTAATTCTATGTTTCTTTTTCATTTCAGCATTCATAGTAGTAAATTGTAAACAATACAACTAAATGTTTAATATTTTAAATATGTTTGTCCTTTTAACTTGTATAATATTATACTAAAAAAATATGTATAAATATATATTTTCAGTGGTAATATATTGAAAATGTGGTATAGATTGTTTAATTTATATTAGAATGGAAAATAGTATTTGTATTATGAAATGTAAATTGTTCTTGTATATAATAATTCTAAAAAGATTTATTTTTATTTGTTGTGCAATACAATATTTATTAGAGAGACATTTCTTAAAATTGACCAGAGTTAACTTGGGGTGTAACTATAATCTTCCATGATATAAATGGGAAAACTTATAAATTGGATTGAATTAAAAAAAGCTTTCTTTTGTTTTAATTTCAATAAAAGCATATCTAAATTTATGTACAATAATTTTTTTTTAGTTATTTTAAAAGTATATATTTAACTGGACAAAATTCAGGGGTGAAAAGCAATATTATATGCACACATGAACTGGTTAACTTGTTGAAGATTTATGAGGAATGCCAATTTATTTTAAAAATGAAAAGAAATCAAAATTATTTCATTGTGTTACTAAACCATCTGAATATTTGTATCTTTGAAAATGAATGTTACCTATATTTTAATAATAGAATCTAAATATTAGCAATATCAGAATGTGTACCAAAATCATATTCAACTGCTAGTGTAATTTTATTGGACAGATTAATCATTTTTAATAAAGATATGAATCAATTTAATTTTCCATTATATGATTATGGATGAAGCTATTAGCATCTATTTATTTATAATATTTTGAGATGAATATTTGCTCATAAAAGAATATTTTTCCATAGCATCATGAATACAAATTAGTGTCTGTGTGCTTGTAATATAATATAAACCAATAATAATTATGTGAAAGGATAATCTGGATATGTTTAAAAAATATCAGAATCGATAAAGTGTCTTTGAATATTTGAATCTTCTTTGGAACAACGATATACCATTGAATTGTGGTTGGATATATACATCAAAACTATGACACTATTCTGGAAATACCATATTTAAAAACTATCATTCAAGTACCTAAATATAAGAGTTATATTTTCCTAAGTTTGAACTTATACTATGCAGCATTATAGCTATTACTTCAATTTAAAATATTCATTTTTATTTTTTAATGATTATAAATTAACTTCAGATATAGCATTTATATTAGGAGTTCAGAAAGATTATATTGTAATAAGTAATTATTTTATTTTGTTCTCTTTAATTTATATTAATAAATAAGTCATCATCATCATCAACCATTATCGATCCACTGCAGGATGAAGGTTTCTCCAAGTTCAATCCACCTTCTCCGATCTTTAGCTTTTCTTCTCAACACCACCCCTGCACACTTTCTTATTTCATCTACCCATCTAATATGTGGTCTCTTCCTGGATCTTTTACAATTTCTTGGAATCCAGTTTAAGATTACAATTGTCCATTTATTATCATCTCTTCTAGCAATATGTCCAGCCCAACTCCACTTCAATGAGCTCAGTAACACCTGTTTGTTATCTTACCCATACATTGCATTTTTGATCTCTTCTTGTTACTCCCAATATGCATCTCTCCATACTACTTTGAGTCATCTGAAGTCTCTGTATCATTATGTAATCTAATTGTTGCTGTTGCATTTTTATAAATATTTTTTAAAATATGACAATATCCTGGATCTATACCTTGACAATAAAGTTTTATCTTTTGAATTATTTATTAATTTATTTAATGTAGATGGTGCATAAAATGCAACATCACATATACATTTATAAATTTTCTTAATGAAACTTGCCTGATGTTTTGAAATATATGATATTGATATCCAAAATTTTTATCAGAAGAATTAACATTATTATTAATTTTATTTTTATATTTAGAATTAACATTTTTAACAGTATAATAAACACAATCAACATTAAATAAATTAATAAATAATTCAAAAGATAAGACTTTATTGTCAAAGAAAAATTGTATCATTTACAAATGGACATGTAGGTGTGGCAGTGGATATATAGTGAATCGATGTACACATTGGAAAAAAGAACAAATGAGCATTTGTTATTATTAAAAAGGGTTCAAAATACATAACAAAATTATAAAAATAATGATAATTTATCAGATTCTGTCTGTTATGACCATAATAAATCGTGTATATATGGTTTTGATTTTAATTATAGTAACGTAAAAATATTAGAAACTGAAAGAAATAATAATAAACGAAAACAAAAGAAGTGATGTTAATATATAAATACAATAAAGATTTAATTAATAGGTAAGCAGCAAACGTTAAGATCACAGAATTATGGGAAAGTTGACATCACGGAATTATGGGAAAGCTGACATTTTAAAGTATTAGTTGACAAAAACTACAAAGATAGTTGAAAGCGGTTCTAAGTGATGGTTATATATATATTTTTATAAACTTGTAAATATTGTATTTTCTAATATTTATTTATAAATTTATGTATATTATTTTGAAGAAATATAGACATCGATTTGTAATATTATTATATATATATATAAACCATAAAGAAAAGTTGATTGCAATCTTGGTTAAAAAGTAAGTCAATAATATGGGGAATGGGCATCTAGCCCTAATTTGTCTTGCAATTTACTATACATACAAGTTTCATATATTTCCACATAAGCTAAAACTATTCTATATATTAATATTAGGTTGTGTTTACTAAAATATTGAATAAATTTCTCAGGGTTATTCAATAATTACTTTTAATCTATTAACATCTGCAGACCCAAAGTGATTTTACTTTCTAATATTCCACAATTCTCAACAGGCTTAATAAATTTATCTCCTAAATCATTCTTAAATTTTCCACAGTATGACTAAACTGTGTTTCTATCTGCTTAATGCACTGATTAGTTACCATTAAGCCAATCACATGATCAGTATTTCCTACGCTTACTTATAACTATTATTAAAACAGGCAAAAACTCACTATACGTATTGTCACACAGCAAGCTAGAGTGATCAATCGATAACAGAAGGCTTGTGCATAAAATCCCCATCTAATGCCTACTCATCCAATATCCCCAGACTAGTTTCTGACTTGTGGCCTTTGTCAGTGAGGAGTCTTGGAAACTAGTCTGGGGATATTGGATGAATAGGCACTAGATGGAGATTTTATGCACAAGCCTTCTGGCATCCATTGATTACTCTAGCTTTCTGTGTGACAATATGTGTGAGTTTTTGCCTGTTTTAATAATAGTTACCATTAACTGGCTAATCAAACAAACTTCTCCAACTTTTTCTCTAATATCCCAAACTTAGTATCTACCACAGTTTTATAATCAATTAAGTTTGACCTAATGCCTTCCAGCTTTTGTTCTGAATCTTTTTATATATAGTTAACCTTAAATACTCCAATTGATTCATTCAAATTGTTGACAACTATTTGACTTTTCATTACATAATTAAACACAAAATAAATTTATATTATTGAGACATAATATGCACATTTTCTTGAAGTAATAAAAAAAACAATTATTTTACAATAATTTGAAAATAACTATCAGCATCTTATTTAACGTTAATAAAAATGTCCAATTATATCAGATATTTAATATTACTTCCAATTGAAGTCCAGTGATATATCTTGTAGTTGTGAGATAACATTCCATCAGTCAATTTATCCATTTTCCCATTAACAGTTGACTATAATAAATGAGATGACTTTAAAATAAAGAATTAATGATTTAATTAATGATGGTTTCAGTTTTATTTGCAGTTGTTCATCTATTCTCAGAATAATGAGAAATCATTTTTAAACCATCAAAGGCAAATGCCTTGCTGTTAGCTTTTCTTATCATTATGTAGATAACAAATAAAATAGTTATTAAAAAATTTGAATCTGTTTAGGTTCTGACTGCAATAAAAATTTGTGAAGACTCTGGATTTTCCAATCTTCAGTTTTCATAACAATTATCACATGATGTCTAGATTATAGAATATTCTCCATTCTGCATTAGGGTTTCTTTGTTTGCCCAGGAAATATTGAAAAAGGGCATCATGGTTACTGCAGGGAAAAATTATAGATGCTAAAATTTTTGAATCACTGTGGCAAAACTTTATGAACAACATTTAAAAATAAAAAAATAGAAAATAATTATTTCAATCTTTTTCAATTTTTACAAGTTTTATTTTTGGGTTTTGGAAATAATTTTACAAACATTTATTTAAAGTAAATAAATCATAAACTTATAAAGTTCTCAGATAATTATTTTAATTAAATTTAAATTCATTTTGATCATAAATAATTTATTAATTATAAATTTACAAAGTCTATATATAATAAGCTAAAGATCAGCCTTTCAAGCTAACGTACATGCGCTTTCTATGAATATTAATACTAATAAATGAATACTTGTTTGGGTTGAAAGAATAGATGAATTCATTCTATTTTTTCGAAAAGACTTTATCTTGTGTTGGAAGTGAAAGTATTTATTTATTAGTATTAATATTCATAAAAAGTGCATGTACATTAGCTTGAAAGGCTGATCTTTAGTTTATTACAATTTATAAACATAGCACTATATAAAATAAATGCCTCATTTACAAAGTCTATATATAGAAAAGCTTCATGAGGGTTTTTTAAATTATTTTTTAAACAGTATATGTTTAACCAGTTATTGCTGAATAAATATCTAAACATGTAAGCTTCCACACATTCAACAAAATATAAATTAGTAAAAACTGTTTATACTTTTCAAAGAAAAACTTTTAGATCTCAAATAGTAATGAGATTGAGTGGGAGGTAAAGACAGAGATTGCGTGTGAAATGGATGAGCATTCAGAATATGTGAATTAACAAAATGTTCATTTTCTCCAGTTTCACCATATTAGAAAAAAAAAATAAAGTAAATGATTTGAACCAGTTGGTCTTTTTAATATTTTAATTGACTCCCTCATGATTCTCAATTCATACTGATCCAAATTAGCAAGCCTAATTTTGAAACTGCCCAAACGAGTAAGTGTGAATTAATGATTATAGATAATTGTTTATATTATATATAAAGAGCCACATGTTGAAAGTCCAAATATAATGAAATGCAAAATGTATTAGCAAGGAGCTTTACACTGAGTTGCTAAATATATTGTACAATATAAAAAATACTATCAAAACCAACTGATGGAGGTGTGCATATGTGTACAGTAAACAACCAAAGTACTTAAACCATATCCACCTGCATAAAAAGAAAAAGGTTTTATACATTCAGGTTTCATCAACCCTCAATAAATGAACAATAAACTATAACATGCACATATTTTTTACATTACTCACATTCAGACTAAAGATCTCAGGGAAAATTTTTGGGTTACTTCTAGTTTATAAAAACACAATTTCAGAAATATACTCACTGATACTGAACATATATAGAAGGTATATTAAATCAAGAATAAAAAGTTAAAACTGTATTTAATATTTAATTAACAAGAGTATTTAATTACTACATAGATTGACAGAATATTTCAATTTTTCTATTGGTAGATATTAATTAAGATTTTAACAAATACTATTTTACAAACATGTTGTTGTATTTCTATATATATGAAATATATTTATTTTCATTAATAATATTTAAAATTTTAATAAAATAGTTTTAAAAAGTAAGCAAAAATGATCTAAATATTTTTTTCTTTCTGCTTAATTTTCCAGATATGTTTGTTATAATTATTTCAGTCTTTATGTTAATTAAACAATTTTCTTGATTAATTCTTATTATAAAGACAGTAGTGAGTTTGCTTTCTAAGACAATCTTTGCCAGCTTCAGTTTATTTCCAATAATATGGAAAAATCCGTTGAACTTGAAGTTGTCACATTAAATAGATTTTTCCATCATAAAATATTGTCTATAATCTTATGCATTTTTTAAAAGATACTTACTTGTTTTAATTGAAGTTTTTATAAAGGTTGTTTTGTGTCATTTGCAAGATATTTGTCAGATTATGCAAAACATTATAGCCATTTATTTTTTTTGAAATATGTTGCTAAAACATGTGGTTGATAAAAATTCTAATATGAGCTGACTTAAAAGAACCAGTTAGACATGTAAAAATAACTTTTCAATTTGATGTGTCTTATACACTACCCAATTTGAAAAATAAATAAAAAGCACAGTATTATGGCAGTATTATGAGGTTATAATTAAATAAGTTATCTTGGTGTTGTTCAATAATTTTATTAATAACAGCCAACTCTTTACTCCTAGTATGTGTGCGATTATATTGTTTATATGCATATGCTCTAAATTTGAACAGAAATTTCTATGACTATTTTGTAAAAGCAAGAATGAATTTATAATGTGCAGGAAGTTGTGGTTTTTATTCATTAGATGATTTTAATTTAAATCCATGCTTCTTAGGAAACAGACATCAATGTGTCTGAATTTAGCGATCCATTTTTATTGTTCTTTTTCTAACTGATCTTACAAATATGGACACATCAGTATGTAGAATATGCTAATTAAAATATAGTTTCTTCTAGGCAGTTTATAGTGTGTATTTGTGTAAATTTTCTCAAAAAAAAAAGTATCCAATAAAGGTAGTAAAAAGTTTTCTTGTTAATATGACTTATTGATCTATTATTTTCACGAAAAGGAATATCATTTTTATAATTTTTTTTCTTGTTACTATGGCACCTTTATCTCGTGAAGTTCGTCTGCGTGTTACTTTAAATGTTGGCATAATAATGTTTATATATTGTTAAATACACCCACACTTGTATGTATTTGTAAATTAGTATATATGAAGTGTAAAATGTATTAGTTTTAATTAATGCAAAAGTAAATAATGTTATTCTATCAAAATAATTTACTGAAATTAAAATGTTTTCATTTTTTTCTTTTCTATTAGTGATTTCAAATATAATGTTATCACAAGTTAAAATTGTTATTGAAATTTAGTGTACTAAATATTTGCGTTAACTATATTCTAATAATACTTCATTGATTTTAATTTCAAATTATTTTTAAACAAAATAAGTGACAAATATACTGTTAAGATATCAATTAAAATTTTGTTGTAGGTGCTGTATTTTTCCAGATAAAGTAAATAATGTGCCTAAACATATTTTTGAAGGAACCTCCTAAATAGCCAATTTCTGACCATTAATTTTTTTTTTAAAACTAAATGTGTCTTAAATTTCATCTATGAGTATTTTAAGTTTAATGGTGAAATCTAAAATTGAATTTCTATTATACTCTCAAGATTTCTAGTTATGTTTTCTTTATTGCTATTTCTATAAGTGGCAGTTGCATCATTACCCATGAGTATTATTTCATCATTAAAAAAATGGCTTGTAATCTTACAATATTTGAAACACAAGTTGAATGGGCTTTGTCAAGCATTAGTAGCCGAGAGGTCATCACACCCGCCTTGCAAGCAAGTAGTTGGTTGCAGACGGGTGTGTGTTCGCATCCCGGCGATGCTATGACATATGAAAAAAAAAGTTGAATGGGCTTTGCAAAAATACTTGCACAGTGATTGACCTCACCAAATAAAAATGCCTTTCTGCTGGTTTGATTACAGTGATATTAGCTTTGTTCAGACTAAAAATAATTGCACTATTCTAATTCCTGTCACTGCTCATACAATAATAGTAAGTAATATCATTAATAAAATGATTTGGTGCTGAAGAAATTTTAACAATTTGTTTCCTTAAGTCCAATTTTTTTATTGCATCATTTGTTATATTTTGTACAAAATAGCCCTTCCCTTACCACAGTTTCATTGTAGTTCTGCCATTTCAAATATCTTTTAACAACATGCACAAAATCTTACATTCATTATTACAAGTATTAGTGACTTGACATCCTTACTCCATTTAACATTTAAGATATTGCCTATCCAGGGCTTGTCAAGGAGATGTGGTTACCTAGAATTTTCATTTAGTTGCAAAGCATTAGAAAGACTAATATCACATGGCTAATCATCTAATGACTTAAACACTGATGTCATAAGAAAGTCATGACATGAGATGAAATATACTTAAATTATTCCATAACATAAATCCTCAGTTCTTGCCACTACAAAGTTATTTAGAGAATTTCCATTATTCTTTAAAATTAAGTCATCATGAGCTTGCCACAAAAAGACCTTATATTTGTTTGTAGGGATTTGATAATATGCTGCTTATCAACAAAGCATAAAATTTTCTCTGAGTCAGGATACCAAGATACATCATAAAATCGATTATCATTTTGACTAGGCATGGATTGCAATATTCCACTTAGCTTATGCATCAATGTTATATCGTTCCTTGATTTTGTTTGAGTAGAATATTTATAGAATAAAATTTTAGAATTATATAAGGAGTATAACATTTAATCAACATACACATCTCTTCATTTATATTCGAATTTATAAAATATTTTTTCTTATATGTGTATCTTACGAACTTCTTAAATTTCATTTTAGGCTTCTGCTTGTCACAAACTGATTTGCATAAATGCCAATTAAAATGTAGTCTTATATTTGAACTACAATTACATTTCACTATAGTAATGTTTACAGCCACCAGAATAATCATCCATAGGTTGCAGTAAGGAATTCTGGTTTCCATCATGATCAAACATTCATAGAAATTAACTCTTACTATCATGAGTTATTTGAGAGTTTATAAACTTTTATATTTTCGTCTTAGGACCAAAGTTTGAGCACTTCAATTTTCTGTCTAACGTTTCCTTTGTACTGACAGTTACATGAAATTCACAAAACTTTTACCTTAGAATTACATTTAAGACAATGAAGACTACAATCTATTTCACATGACTCATTTAACTTGTTAGTATATTTTATGTTTCCAAAGACCTTATTGTGAACAACTTTTTCACATCTCTGCAGCACCTTGTGCCATTCAGCTTCATAATTATAACAAGAATGCTTAATAGAATTTCTAAGAGAATACTTGGGTGATGATTAATGAAAGGATTTTTCTGCTTACAGCCACTTGAGCTATACTAATTTGAAATGGGTAACTTCATTTTACATTTATGGCAATAATTATATCAGCATTTAATGGCCACTAGGATATTAAAATTGGTATGATGTATTCCTTTAGTGAAGAATGTTTAATTATTCACTTACCTCTTGAACATTATATCACCATCTATATTATCATTATTTTGGAGTGGTTCAGACCTTTTATGAAATTAGTACATTTGCTACTTGATCTCATTATATATACATCCTCAACTTTAACCTACATCTTAAATTCAAAACCCCATTTAAATTTCTTTAGATTCAAGGATAATTTATTTTCTATTCCTTTGTTTAATTTTATCAACACTTCAAACATAGCAAAATATTTATCTTCTGATTCCCTACATGTAATTCCAGCATTGTGTTCAAATTCTTCGAATCAAATATCAGATGTATTGAACCTAATGTTAATTTCATCTTTCAATTCTGTATAATCTGCCGTTTGTTTTTCAATTTTTTTTTCATTTAGCCCATCAAAATTTTAGCTGGATTATATTTTTTGTACTTGCAAAATTATTACTGATTCCTATTCAATGCTCCTTATAATTTTTATCAAAAATTTTACTTAATTCTAATTTCTGCTCTCCAAATTTTAGCAAATTCTATTCATAATTCCTGTAACTGACTGATGATATTTCATGATATGTGGTCTTGTAGCTTGAGGCCTTACTTCTTGGTCCTTTGCTTTCATAATAATAAGTGACAAAATAATTTATATTTAAATGAACTTACTCATGATTATGCATAGCATGCAAAATACTAATTTGAATAATTACTATTTTATAATGAACAAAATTTACGTGTAAGTCTAATCTCTTCACTTGCTATAATAAAATGCTTAGGTAGGTAAATTACAGTTTGTTATTGATGTCTACCCCTGGACACTTTATCAAAATTATCATGAATTTTCAACATTTTAAAATATGTACATCCTATTTGTAACTTAATGGAGTTATTTGCCATATCATAAAAATTAGCCACTGATACCTTGTAAATTATATATATATATATATATGATTAAAAACCAGTCAACTCTTAGACAATCAAATATCATTAACAATCAACAATTTCAAACTATTATCAAGGCAAACTTCTTTTAACAATAAAGGTGGAACTCCACCAATATAATTATATAGACACTAAATATTAAAAATTAATCACAGAGTTTAAAATTATTGATACAAAGAAGTTTAAACAAACGTCTTTAAACAGGTAAATATAACCTGTTCTGAATGCAGACTAAAAAATAGTCAATCATAACATTACAAACTGCAATTACTTAAATAATAAGTATAATAATGCTCAAGGCTAAATGGGTTTGTAAATAATCATTAAAAGCGAGTCAACTTTTAGACAATCCCAATATCATTAACAATCAACAATTTCAAACTGTTGTCAAGGCAACCTCCTTTTAACAATAGGGGTGTGTATATATATAGTCCTCATGTGGATTAGAATAATCCTGGATATTGTGATTTCTAGTCTAACCATGCAGTTGAATGGAAAAAAACTGTAACAGTATGATATGAGGAAGTAGGTATGAGATGGGTATAGAGTTAATTTAAAACATCTATCTCTTATATTACTCATTAATGAATAATAATAGGTAATGTTAGGCACATAAAATGACAAACCATTAATCACAACCTAAATCTTAAAGCCCATTATAAATAAGCATTAAACCAAAATTAAAACCAAGTGAGTGAAATAGATGTGTCAACTAACCATTAAGCCAATAAACATCACATGACCACCTCCTCTTATGCTTGGCTACAGCTGTTGTTAAAACAGGCAAACTCATATTGCCACACACAGCAAGCTAGAGTAATCAATGGATGCCAGAAGGCTTGTGCATAAAATCCCCATCTAGTGCCTATTCATTCAATATCCCCAGAGTAGTTTCTGGCTTATGGCCTTCAACAGTGAGGAGCCTTGGATCTGAGAGCACTGCATCTAGATCTTAGGATCTAATGCAACCCTCCAGCAACCACCTTTTATCTCCATTTAACTACAAAACTATGAGTCTTAAACTGAAAACACCTTAATGTTTTCAATTCAAACCCATTAGCTTATATAGCCATATGGGTCTGAACCCAGTTCATTACTACACATTTTGGTGTCTTTGGTTCTTTAATAACCACAGCCACCACTATCCTATTAGGCAGCTGTATATAAGCATAAGAGGAGGTGGTCATGTGATGTTTACTGGCTTAATTGCTCACACATCTTGGTGTCTTTGGTTCTTTAATAACCACAGCCACCACTATCCTATTAGACAGGATTGGTTTTAAGCCAGTAAACATCACATGACCACCTCCTCTTATGCTTATATACAGCTGCCTAATAGGATAATGGTGGCTGTGGTTATTAAAGAACCAAAGACACCAAAATGTGTAGTAATGAACTGGGTTCAGACCCATATGGCTATATAAGCTAATGGGTTTGAATTGAAAACATTAAGGTGTTTTCAGTTTAAGACTCGTAGTTTTATAGTTAAATGGAGATAAAAGGTGGTTGCTGGAGGGTTGCATTATATCTTAAGATCTAGATGCAGTGCTGTCAGACCCAAGGCTCCTCACTGATAAGGGCCATAAACCAGAAACTAGTCTGGGGATATTGGATGAGTAGGCACTAGATGGGGATTTTATGCACAAGCCTTTGGCATCCATTGATTACTTTAGCTTGCTGTGGGTGGCAAAATATATATATAGTGAGTTTTGTCTGTTTTAACAACTAACCATTACAACAATTAACATTAAATGTATTGTGATTACCAACACAAAAGAACAATGTACAATAGATCAGATGAGTGAACAAAATTAAGAATATATATATAAATTAAAGAAAAATCAAGTGTTTAAATAAAAAATAGAGTCACAGATCACATGACCCCATTTTCTTACGATTGTAAGATATAAACAATGAACATTGCCAATTGCTTAACAAGTTTTGTGATAAAGACTTAGCCAGAGAAAGCATTTAAAATATCTGTCAGGCCCCTGTAACCTCTGACCCCAGTTTTGTGCTTTGGCACTCATCAGAGAGGCACTAGGATAGCTTCAGATACTAGATCTAAAAATACCAACCCAAAGCTAGCATTTATCTAAAAGTTCTCTATTGAGTGGAAAATCTGAAATTTTCAGACACCTACATGGCTTCATACCCAGCTATCCAAATAGCTATATGGGCTGAGAGATCTTCATCCAAACCATATATTAGTAGTCTTAGCAATATAACATCGAATAAGACTCAAAGCAGGGACTATAAATAGTCAAATAAAAAATAGAGTCATAGATCACATGATGCCATTCTCTTAAGTTTGTAAGATATAAACAATGAGCATTGCCAATTTCTCAACAAGCTTTGTGATAATTGCGAGAAAGCATTTAAAATATCACTGTCAGGAACTGCCCCCACAAACCTCTGACCATGGTTTCATGCTTTGACACTCCTCAGAGAGGCACCAGTGTAGCTTTAGACACTAGATTTAAAAATACCAACCCAAAGCCACATTTATCTAAAAGTTATCTATTGAGTGAAAAATTTGAAAATTTCAGACACCTACATGTCTTCAAACCCAGCTATCAAATAGCTATATGGGTCTGGGATATCTTCAGCCAAACCACATATTAATAGTTTTAGCAATATAACATTGCATAAGATTCAAAACAGAGACTATAAATAGTCAAATAAAAAATAGAAATCATAGATCACATGACCTCATTCTTTATAATCTCTGCTTTAAGTCTTATGCGATGTCATATTGCTAAGACTACTAATATATGGTTTGGCTGAAGATCTCTCAGCTCCATGTAGCTATTTGAGTTGGATAGCTGGGTTTGAAGACATGTAGGTGTCTGAAAATTTCATATTTTCCACTTATTTTTTAGCTAAATGCTGGCTTTCAGTTGGTATTTTTAGATCAAGTGTCTGAAATTACCCTAGCGCCTCTCTAAGGAGTGCCAAAGCATGAAATCATGGTCAGAGGTTGGGAGGGGGTCCTGACAGAGATATTTTAAATGCTTTCTCTGGCTAAGCATTTATCACAAAGCTTGTTGAGCAATTGGAAAAGCTCGTTGTTTAAATCAAGTGTTTCTTTTATTATATTTTCTTACTTTTTTTAACAAGTCGTTTATGTGTTCTTATCATTTTGTCATTGGATAAAATGGATCGTTTTTCTAAATTTATTAAATGTTATTATTTAAATAGTTAATTCATAAATATGGAAGAATAGAATTTTAATTCTCTTTCCATTCAATGGAAGCAGCTTTCTGATGAAATTCCGGAGGAAATGACAAAAATATGAAAGAAGGTAAATCCCATCAACAAGTTCTCATTGTGTTGAAGAAGTAGATGATTTTTATGTGGATGTAAAAAATCTTTTGATCAGACTAAACAACATTTTAATATTGTCATGGGAGACTTTAGTGCTAGAATTAGTCAACAATTGAAAGATCAAAGTGCTGCATATAAATTTGGTTGTGGTGATAGAAATGAGAAAGGATATAGGCTTGTGGGGATGTGGAGATTGTAAAAAAAAAGAAAACCTTTGTATTATAAATTATTTTTTTGAAAAAAAAATGTTAAGTGCAAATGAACATGGAAACATCCAAATGAGGGTACAGCAGAATTTGATTATATTTTGACTAACAGATATGCATTTCAAGAATGTATTGCTCTTAATAAATTCAATGCAGAAAGTGATCAATGATTAGTAAGATGTAAGATACATGGTAATATAAAAACTAGAGGACAAAAATTGTTAAGAAAAGCAATATTCACAGTTGATGTTCATAATATTCAGAAACATTCAAATGATTTTAATTAGAACTTGCAAATCATTTTCATTTATTACCTAATTTTGAACACGAAACATATTTGAATGAAATTAGTAGTAAAAGTGATACCTTTAAAAATTGTGACAAAGATAGCTGGTAGAAAAAATCAAAAATTGACTAATAAAATATCTACTGGACTAAATACTTTATGAAAAAAAAGAAAGAATATAAAAATATATAAAAATCATGCATCAAGAAAGACTGAATATCAGAAATTTTTTTAAATGGTGCAAAAAGAATTGATAATGATATAAGAAAGTATAAATGTGAACTAGCAAAGAAAGCATAATTGTGAACTAGCAAAGAAAGCTATAGAAGAGAATAAAAATGTCAAGAGTGTAAACAACATTTTGGTATTGGTAGGAAACTTAAATCTACAATAATAAAAAAAGATAGAAGTATTACTAAAAAGAGAACTGTCATAATAAAATGGATATAAGTATCAAGAATTATATAGTTATAAAGAATGAGTACCTTCTTCACATATAATATCTTCAGAATTACCCAGAATTTTATATGAAGTGAGACGTGCAATTAAATTTATGAAGAGGGGAAAAGCTTCAGATAATGATGGAATAATAACCAATATCTTAAAGGAAGTAGGTGAAGAAATGGAAAAAGTAGGCAATGTTATAGACCAAACGTCTAAATGATAAAGATGTACCAGATGATTAAAAAATGCATTATGAATATTAATATTTTAAAAAGAGATAAAGAATATATTAGAAATGACAGAACTACCAGTCTTTTATCAACTATAAATATATTAAATAACCTCAACACTACCACATATTTATTTAAATTTATATAAATAAAATTACAACAAAAAATGTAAGTCATTTATCAGTTCTATACAAAATGTTTAACAAAATAATTACCCACTCTTTGGATTTTAACCTTCCAAAAAAAGGCTAGATTAAATATAGTTTTAGTACAGTAGATCACATCCAGGTGTTAAGAGAATTTATAAAAAGGCCCAATGAATATGAGTTGTCACTAAGTAACTTGTTAAAACATTATAACTACTATATAGTAGTTATAATGTTTCAAGCAGTACATTTTTTTAAGATTAAAAAGATTAAGAAGACCATAAATAATAAATATAAGGGAGAAAGTAGATTAGTTCTTAAACCTGTATATAAAAAGAAATTTCATTTAGGGAATTTAATTAATAAAACAGAATATCAAGAAATAGAAAAAAAAATGAATGGAATTTATATTATAGAATGTTTGAATTGTGAGAAGGAGGCAAATATATATATATTGCTACAAAAGAAATAGATTAAAAACTGATTTAAACAACATTTAAATAATAGAAATTCTAATGTATATATACATTATAAAGAATCTGGACATAAAAATTTTAATATTAGCATGTTGGAAAAGGTTGAAAGCTATAGGGAAAGGATGGTAAAAGAATATTTTTACATAAAAATATATAAATCTGTTTTAAATAGGATTAATGGTGTTAGATAGGAATATAAAATGTAATTAATATGGAATGTTTAAATAGTATTTAAGCAAATTGTTAAAGAATAGAAAAATAATTTACATTAGTTTTTTAATAGATTTAAAATATAGATAGGAATTGTAGATAATTGATGTGGAAGTTAGATAAAATAGTTAAAGGAGGAATACATTTATAATTGGGGGTGAGTTAAATGGATTTAAATAGTATTATGTTTATTGGTGTTTTAGATGGTTTTTAATATATATATATATTTTGAAAATTTATACTTAATATGTAAAAAGAAAGTTTTATAATAAAGAGAGAAGAGGGAAGAAGATGTAAGTAAAATATAATAATATATAGTTAATGTTTTATTACTGTGAATTTGATGTGTTAATGTTTAATATATGAAAGAGATTTGTATTTAGAGTATTATGTAGAGATATGGATTTTTTTTTTGTTATAAGTCCTTGAAAATGACTGTAATGGGGAAAAAACAGTTGAAATATTAGAAATATATAATATGTGATTATATATATATATAATATTACAAATCGATGTCTGTATTTCTTCAAAATAATATACGTAACTCTATAAATAAATATTTGAAAATACAGTAATTAAAAGTCAATAAAAATTATATGTATAACTATAACTTAGAAGCGCTTTCACTACGTTGTAGCTTTGTCAACTATCACATTTAAAATGTCAACTTTCCCATAATTCAATGTCAACTTTCCCATAATTCTGTTATCTTAACGTTTGCTGCTTGCCGATTAATTAAATTTTGCTTGTATTTATATATTAACATCGCCTCTTTAATTTTTCTTTTATTGTTATTTCTTTCAGTTTCCAATATTTTTACATTGTTATAATCAAAATCAAAACCATATATACATGATTTATTATGGTCATAAAAAACAGAAGCTGATAAATTCTCACTATTTTTAAAATTTTGTTTCGTATTTTGAACCCTTTTAAACAATAATATGTGCTCTTTTGTTCTTTTTTCCAATGTGCACCTCGATTCACCTATATATTCACTACCACACCTACATGTCCATTTGTAAATGATACAATTTTTATTTGTCAATAAAGTTTTATCTTTTGAATTGTTTATTAATTTATTTAATGTAGGTGGTGCATAAAATGCTATATCGCATATTCCTTTATAAATTTTCTTAATGAAACTTGCCTGTTGATTCGATATATATGGTATTGATATCCACAACTTTTTATCAGAAAAATTAACATTATTATTAATATTTTTATATTTAGAAGTAAAATTTTTAACAGTATAATATACACAATCATAATTGTATCCAACGTTTAACAACTCATTACAATAAACTTCAATATTTTTAGTTTTATCTGATGCATATTTACAAAGGTTATCATTTCTAAATAAAAAGGACTTCAAACCTGCCATTTTATGTGACATTGGTACTTTTGATTCATATGGAATATATCCTCTTTTTGCTATTGGTTTAAGAGTCATATAGTAATCCAGTTTATCCTTATTTCTAGTAATTTTGAGATCCAAAAATTGAACACTCATTGAATTTTCTTCTGTTTTAATCCACTTTAAACCCTTTATATTATTTAATTCATTAAACAAATCATTAATAGCATTTGGCTTTCCACAAACAAAAACATCATCTACATATCGACTGTATAAAATAATATCTTTCTGATAATGATCCTTTTTAAAAATATTTTCTTCATATGTAGATATAACAAAATTACATATTTGGGCAACTGTAGGAAGACCCATCAGCATTTTATTATGAAACATGTAAATTAATTAAGAAAATGTTACAGGAAATTCTTGGTTTTGGTTTGTTTACAATACGTTCATCATTTGATTTTGTTAGTAAAATTAATAATGTTGTTATTAATAATTATGATGTAATTTGTACCTTTGATGTAAGTGAAATGTATGGATCAATTGACAGAATGACTTCTATTGAATTAATTAATAATACATTAAAGTTAAAAAATGTTAACGTTAAAATAATAAAATTTATTGTTGAAACATTAAGCTTTATTGATAGAAACATTTATGCAATTTTTAAGCACGAATTTTATAAAATGAATAATGGGTGGCCGATGGGTCTTCCTACAGTTGCCCAAATATGTAATTTTGTTATATCTACATATGAAGAAAATATTTTAAAAAAGGATCATTATCAGAAAGATATTATTTTATACAGTCGATATGTAGATGATGTTTTTGTTTGTGGAAAGCCAAATGCTATTAATGATTTGTTTAATGAATTAAATAATATAAAGGGTTTAAAGTGGATTAAAACAGATGAAAATTCAATGAGTGTTCAATTTTTGGATCTCAAGATTACTAGAAATAAGGATAAACTGGATTACTATATGACTCTTAAACCAATAGCAAAAAGAGGATATATTCCATATGAATCAAAAGTACCAATGTCACATAAAATGGCAGGTTTGAAGTCCTTTTTATTTAGAAATGATAACCTTTGTAAATATGCATCAGATAAAACTAAAAATATTGAAGTTTATTGTAATGAGTTGTTAAACGTTGGATACAATTATGATTGTGTATATTATACTGTTAAAAATTTTACTTCTAAATATAAAAATATTAATAATAATGTTAATTTTTCTGATAAAAAGTTGTGGATATCAATACCATATATATCGAATCAACAGGCAAGTTTCATTAAGAAAATTTATAAAGGAATATGCGATATAGCATTTTATGCACCACCTACATTAAATAAATTAATAAACAATTCAAAAGATAAAACTTTATTGACAAATAAAAATTGTATCATTTACAAATGGACATGTAGGTGTGGTAGTGGATATATAGGTGAATCGAGGTGCACATTGGAAAAAAGAACAAAAGAGCACATATTATTGTTTAAAAGGGTTCAAAATACGAAACAAAATTTTAAAAATAGTGAGAATTTATCAGCTTCTGTTTTTTATGACCATAATAAATCATGTATATATGGTTTTGATTTTGATTATAACAATGTAAAAATATTGGAAACTGAAAGAAATAACAATAAAAGAAAAATTAAAGAGGCGATGTTAATATATAAATACAAGCAAAATTTAATTAATCGGCAAGCAGCAAACGTTAAGATAACAGAATTATGGGAAAGTTGACATTGAATTATGGGAAAGTTGACATTTTAAATGTGATAGTTGACAAAGCTACAATGTAGTGAAAGCGCTTCTAAGTTATAGTTATACATATAATTTTTATTGACTTTTAATTACTGTATTTTCAAATATTTATTTATAGAGTTACATATATATATATATATATATTTATTTATAGAGTTACATATATATATATATATAAACCATTATATGTGATATGATGTACTGTAGCTTCTTTTTAAACGAAGTCAAGAATCTCTCAGCTATTCAATAATATGCTAGACTTGTTTAAAATTAAGTTCAATGCCACAAATATGAGATGTGAAGAATTCAAATACAATTTGGATGTTAAATTAAGAGAATCTGGTGAAAAATGTGAGAGCAGATTTAATGAATTGAGAGACCAGTTGGATAAATCACTAGAGACTAGAATATAGATTTCAAATTTAAGTAGTGAAATTGAAACATGTAAAGTTGAGTATAAATTAATAGTTGGATAAAAAGTATATGAAAATTGAAAGCTTACAAAAATGACCAGGAGGCATCAAAATTAGAAATAAAATTGAAAGATATACAAGATTGCATAAAATTAGAGTACAAAGTGATATGTACAAAACATAATAAGGCTGATAATGAAATAAAGATGTTGCAAAAATTTTGCAAGGAAACACAGGGTAATTTAAAAAATATGCCAGGAGAATTAAACAATGGTGAGTAAAATGATAGGAGGAGATTTACATGATTTAAGAGACATGTTAGATAATTATCAATTGTTTTTACAGGAATTAGAAAGGTGTAACTAAAAGCAGATTGAAATTTGCAGAAAGATGGAAGACAATAATAAATTTTTAGAACAACAGACACATAAACATTTTGTGGAGCTAGAGATACATATGAATAATAAGATTTCTACAATGTCAGATTAAGACATTAGAGATAAAGAGTACTATTGTCAAAAATACTGTTGATCATATAGATAAGGCATTTAATGTGCACGTTCAGAGGATAAGCCCCTAAATAAAGTTGATTATGATATATCATTGTTGTAAGATGAGGCGAATAGTAAATATTATGTATAATTCAGAGACAATAAAAGATGAATGGATAGATGACAATATAGCTTGATTTATACAGTTTAAAGTATTTAAGGAAAGTATGATGAGAACCCTGTATAATATTTAACTGCCTTATAAGAGCTGTTCTCATTGAGTCATTTAAATGAGATTTAGAAACTATCTATCCAACAAACATTACTGATTGTTGCTGTATAGTAAACCAGAAACATATGGGTAATTTACGTATATCCTTTTGAATCGTTTTTTGGTGGGAAGGCAATCAATACAACATGAAGTATTAGATTATTCAGGACAAGTATAGTCCTCACACAGGTAAATAATTCTTCTGAATACAGATGACTAAATTGAAAATGCTGACCACATTTTCATTATCAGAAAAACAAATAATTAGGATAATCAGAAAAATCTTGCTGAGGAACATTGAACAAACTCTGACTTCTACTGATATACTGTCAAATAAGTGCCCAAAATATTTGGATTGCTTGAGGCAAATGAGATACTGTAGAAAATATATAATAAGAATAACTAAACCACATAGGCTTATTATATACCTGTGTCTATATATATAATATATATAGGGTATATGAGCACAGACTTTCACACCACCCACCACTCTCCACACTATCTCATAACACTGATACACTTGAACACATATATGTTGAAAAGATAAATAATCACCAATATACGTATTTCATGTTAAACCAGCAATCATCAATTGGTCCAGATTATCATCTCCACACGTATATACTATAAGTGCTCAGATATATATTAAGATAGACAATCTTCATACTTTAATGGACAGGCTTCAATCTACTCCACACTCCAACTCTTCAACCGTCCATCCAATTGAAAATCTGATGATGGAATGCTCAAAGGCCACTCTGAGGCTGAGATTCTTGTCACACCCATTTTGACCTAAGGTCAATCTGACCCCTTATGTACAGGACATAATCCATTTAATACATATACAAGGGATGGGCATACATTTCTATTATGTAATAACTGAAATACACAGGCTTATGATATACCTGTGTCTATATATGTAATATATAGGGTATATGAGCACAGACTTTCACACCACCCACCACTCTCCACCTATCTCATAACACTGATACACTTGAACACATATACGTTGAAAAGATAAATAATCACCAATATATGTATTTCATGCTAAACCAGCAATCATCAGTTGGTCCAGATTACTATCTTCACACATATATGCTATAAGTGCTCAGGTATATATTAAGATAGCAAATCATGTATATAATGTTTCCCCCTATTAAATTTGGTAGGAGTAAAAGAAATAGAGACAATGGAACAAATAGATTTTATATGAATAACAATAATCATAAGATTCTTTCAAATGTAAATGGCCATACAAGTACACCTGGGTCTCATTTTAGGCGATAGATAGGTTCCTCAGAAAACATGCGCAAAAGAAATAGCACAAAAATAGACGTAACTTACCTTGAAAAAGAGGGGATACAGACTGTGATTTTTCAAAAATCGCATAAAAGCAAAGCACCAACATAAAATTACTTTAAAATTCGCCCCCCAAAAAATAAGGAAATGAAATACGACTAATAAAAAATTTCAAATTTGAAAAAAATTGATACAAGACAAACTTTATTTAACTATAATATTTAATTTTATTCAAAACAATATATTTTTATGCATAATTTACAGTCATTTACATTTTTTTATACGTTTTAATTATTATCGCTATTTGCCGATAAACAGGTTCATTTGCAAACTGGTAAAAAATCAGATTCTTCACAAGAGGAAATACAACTAGCGTCAACTTCACTCTCATGTTGTGTTAATGGTTTTCTGGTGACAATGTAATTAGTAATTAATCTAACAACTAAAAATTAAATTCTTATTTTCGTCTTTAATTTTTTAATTTTCAATTCCGTTTAATCAAATTTCGTTTCACATCACATTAATTTCAGGTCGCCTTAAGTAATTTTTAAATTGTTAATTACAATTAAAAATCAGATTTTAATTTTTAATTGTCAAATTTAATTGTGCCCACTGCTATTACTCACCTTTTAAAAATAAACTTGCGGACACTAAATGATTAATAATTGATTACGTTCTTTTTTAAAAAGCAAAAACAGAACATGATTTAAAATGCAAAATTAACACGCACAATGTTTGAACAAATTTACATTATAATCTTGTAAAATTTAATGTGGGTATATATAAAATGTGGAAATCATGGTTTTAATTTCATTATTGCATAAAATCTTACTATTATAAAGCACTGAAAATATTGAAATTACTAAGATGAAAGTCGAATTCCAATAATGTGCTATTACTTTCAATATGATGTAGGTGCATGAAATTTATTATTTAAAGTAATAGCACATTATTGGAGTTCGATTTCCGAAGAAACATGATTCGCGTAACTTCAAAATCGTGTTAAATAAATCCACGTAAAACAAGACCCAGGGGTAATCATAAAGTTATGATAAAATAGAAAAGGGTGCATTTGCATCTTAAATTATTCTGTTGGCATATTATAGAAAACACCTGGAAAAATGCCTAGGGATAGACCTAAAATAAGTCCTTTAAATTAAAATGGGTCTCATTAGAACATTTTTTTACTGTAGGAGCCTAGAAGCATCATAAATTCGGGGAGCAACAATGTTATTAATTATTTAACCTCATTGAATTTTGAATTGGAAGATGATGATTTTGCTAGGGCAATAGAAGCCTATGTAGCTAACATTTGTCTGGAAATTAATATCATCATTCAGGCTATGTTAGTGAAGGCTCTACTGAGTTCAGGAAGCCAAATTTCGATTATAGTGAAACATTTGTATATTAAATTTACTGAAGCAGTCTTTGAAATCCCTGTGTTATCATTGAGGCAAACACAAGTTACTATAGCCAATTTTTATATTGGACTATTTCCATCATCTAATATGTGTGTTGAATGTTTTTAGAAAAGTTTAATTTTATTTAAATATTCCAAATGCATTCAACTGTTAGTAATACCACAGCAAATAGGTTAGTATATGCACAATGTTTCAAGAGGTATTTTTCTCCATTCTTTTTCAGGTGTTGCTAGGCTGACCAGTGACAGTACTAGCATGGGATTCAAACCTGGATCCTTAGATTCTTGATTATTGAATTTTAAGATAATGCTCCAACCAACTGAGCCATCCTGCCAAAGGCAACAGTATGTAATAATTTCATATACTTATCTACGAGGTTCCTCTTAATTTCTCCACTTTTTTCTCAGAGCAAAGTTTATTAGTGGCTCAGTTGGCTAGGGCGTTACCCTAAAATTCAATAATCAAGAATCTAAGAACTCAGGTTCAAATCCTATGCTAGTACTGTCACTGGTCAGGCCAGCAACACCTGAAGAAGAGGGAGAAAATACCTCTCAAAATGTTGTGCATATACTAACCGGTTTGTTGTGATATTATTAACAGTTGTTTGCTGTGATATTACTAATAGTTGGTGCATATACTAACCTGTTTGCTGTGATATTACTAATAGTTGGTGCATATACTAACCTGTTTGCTGTGATATTACTAACAGTTGAATGCATTTGGAATATTTAAATAAAATTAAACTTTTCTGAAGACATTCAACATACATATTAGATGGAAATAGTCCAATATAAAACTACCACTAGAACATCATCATCACAAACCTTTAAAAAAATACTATAGCCAATGGTTGTAAAACAAAATTCTTTGCTTCACATGTGTGGTTATGTGTTAGAATAAGGTCAATAACTATAGAGCAAATATTTTGATCATGTCTGGACTTATTCATGAGCTTATAATAGGATCTTATTTCATATATCTATTCAGATGTGCTATTGATTAGATTGAATTGATTTTAAAAGGGGAAAGACATAAGGGTAATAGGAGGGTACCTGCCATCCAAAATAATTTTACAGAGATTTACAAACAAAAAATGTGAATCTACTATTGTATGACAACATTTAAGGAAACATTTTTCAGTTACTCTTTAGATATAAAGATGTATTTTTTAAGAAACCAGGTGTGATAAAGGTATGCTTGCAAGTCTATAGTCATTTTTAATGTAAAACTATCCTTTTCCTCACTAGTTCAAAGCTTAGGTACAAAAGCAAATTGATCAAATAGTTGAGTAGAAAATTATCAGAAAACATCCCTCATCATATAATAATCTTTTGGTGGTCGTCTGTAAAGGAGGATGGATCCAGAAATATTTGATTAGATGCAATGTTCTTGAATCAATTAATAATTCCAGAATGTGATGTCTCTCCTATTGTGCAAGAATTGGATAAAAAGTTTTTTTCTACACTTGAATTAACAAAGTTAGATGATGATGATTAGAAATATACTGCATTTAAGTATGAAGATTACTAGTATGTTTTTGAAAGAATGCCTTTTGGACTTGTAGATAGTGGAGCTGACCTCTTCAGATGTTTGGATAATAAATTAATCAATGAAGTCAAGAGCATTGTAAATATATATATGATGTTGTAATCAGTTCAGCGAACATCATTGAGCATTTTCATTATCTAAATATATTTTAAGAGAATATAAAACAAAAGATATCAAGATAAATGTTTAAAAAGGGTAGAATAACTGTTAAGGAGATAAATTTTCTTGGGCACATTATAGTATCTTATGGGATAAAATTGCAATCTGATAAAATTTAAATTCATTCAGAATTTTCCTACTCTGGATAACAAAAAGCAATTATATTCTTTCCTTAGTGATGAAAATTTTTACCATAGGTTCCCCATAGGTTCTATGAAAATTTGCTTATGACACCATTTATTTATCAAAATTGTTAAGGAGAGATGAAAAATGGAAATGGACTGAAAACCACTTTATTGAATTCGTGAAAAATACTGTAATCTTTTATTATGTTAACTTTCAAAAAAATATTTTATGTGCCAACAGACAGTAGTGGGTATGGTCCAGGGATAGTTTTATTCCAGTTGTACCATGAAAAAAAGTCCCATGATTTATATTTTTTGAGTAGATTGTTGAAGGGTGCAGAATTACACTGTACCATCACAGAGAAAGATGCTTTGGCTGTTGTATGGGCTTTTCAAAAGTTCCAAAAATATCTACTTGGGTCTGAAATAATAGTTATTACAGGTCACAAAAGTTTAGAGCTATTTTCTTAGTGGAAGGCTAGTTAGGTGGAGTTTATTCATTCAGCAATTTAATTATAGGATACAGTATTGTATGTAGCAGATATTTCTAAGTAGAAATCCTGCCAAAATAGTCCCATGTCATATAAATATAAGTAATATTCTCATCATGGTCATTTCTCTGGGAGTTTATGATTTGGTTGAAAATAATTTAAAGAACGTATACGCTTTACAACTGCTTGATTCAAAATTAAATGTCATTATTAAATATTTGAATGAGAGTTAGATGTCATGACTACTAAAAGAATGATTAATATTAAGGTATAAATTAATTCAAAATTTGTTACATTATAAAGTTAGGATAAACCATGAGAATCATAGAAAATAGTGGTCCCATTGTGTATTAGAAGTCAGCAAATTTATTATGTGCTATGTCTTTATGAATACTATAGTTCCAGAAAAGTATAATATGTTGTGCATGGACTGTTTCATTGGCATGGACCATATTTATTCACAGTGAACAGGCTCAAATATTATAAGATTGGTGTAAGATCAATGTATGCTAATAAATTGTATGAAGGAACATTATGGCCAATTTTACCTAGTCATCCAATGATCTTTTAGCTATAGATTCCTATGGAAATTTGCCACCATTGAAAATGTTTAAATTTATTTTGGTAATTTACAATGTCTTTTCTAAACATGTGGGGGCATTACATGTTACCAAAAACAGTACTAGAAATATAATTATATGTTTACAGGAATTGCAATTTGTGAGAATAGGAAAGCCTACAGCTATTGTGTCAGATCATATTACATCATTCATGTCTAAGAAGTGGCAAGGTTGGATTGAATAATGGAATATAAAATATATTTTGTGTTCAATTAGGAACCCCCAGTATAACCCATGTGAGAGAGTTATATGTGAGTTGAGTAATTGTTTAGAGTATTCCTTGAAAACAACTACCATAACTGGATAAATAATTTGAAGAATTGGTTCATTATTTTAATATGACCCTAAAGAAGTCAACTAAATATACCCCAATATACCTGCACTTCAGATATAGAAAGCATGTATTAATTAAAACTCTATTACCTATTATATCTGAAGAAGAGATAAGCTATGATAGTGATCTATTAAAGGCTAATAAAAATTTTCAGAGAAATGGGAGAGAAAAGAATTGACCAAGCCTCTCATAAGAATTGTATATTTAAAGCAGGAGATTTTCTGTTTGTCAAGACTCCTCAATGATAGTGACCCACATAAATATAGGTTTAAAAGTTTATATAAATGAAGTACCATTCCAAATAAAGTAAAAGGTGGGGGAGAATGCATTTCTCTAGAAATCCCTGCAGATAAAAAGAATATCTTCAATGTTTGTAGTTTAACACCAGTAGCACCATCCAAATAAACTTGATAAAAAAATTTAGAATATAATTGATCTTGTAGTATCATAAATGCTGATTTATTGTTTGAATTTGAACCCTATATTAATGATGATAATATGACTGTATATGATTAAAGATAAAAAGATGTGAGATCTTTGTTTGTAATTTGATTAAAATATAACCTGTTGAACAAAAGACATTTATAGGATGGTAGTGTATTAGTATTATTTTTTGTTGTGAAGATAATTGATGCCAGAACTAAAGAATTAATAATAATGATATTGTATTATAGAAGATAAATAGTATGGGATATGGTATAAGAAAAGGAAATGATTTCTTAAATATTTGTGTTCATAACTCCTAATGTATTTATTTTGAAGTGTTATATAAATATAACATCATATTTTCATTTAAATATTTCCTATTTCTTTTAAATTTAAGAAAAAATTATCGTACAGTATTATACGATCTTGTTTTAAATATATCAGTCAGCCAATTTAAGAAATGCTGAAGAAACCAAAAATTCTTCTGATCCATAATAAAATATCTTGATACTTTTTTTTTTTTAAAAAAAAAATATAATTAGCATCCTAAATGAAGAAAAAAAAATGCATGTTGAAAAAGTAAAATGTAAAATGATCTTTAATATAATCCACAGAGGGAAAAACCTTCTTACATTTTCTATTATAGCACAATGACTATCTCACCTCTCAGATTTTTAAATTGGTGATTGATGAAAATTTTAGCAGTATTTTATCCCTAAATAATTAGAAAAAATAATTCTACTGGTGTTAACTCTATTAGATAATAGATTGAGTTAGCTATGTGTCATAGCATCGGCCGGGACGCGAACCCACAACCGTCTGCAACCAACTACTTGCTTGCATGGCGGCTGCGATACCTCTCGGCTAACAACGCAAGACTTATTTGATTGAGTTAGCTATGAACTAAATATTTAAAAAAAAAAATTAAGCCTCATTGGAATCGGAAAAAAATAATACTTTAAGGATTATGAGTTTGAATCAGCAACAATCAGATAGATTATCATTTCCCTGAGTCCTCATAGATTATAAAGTTTTGTAGGAACATTGGCAAAGAAATACCAATCACATTTGAAAGTCAATCTCCAAAATGTTATAATGATATTTTAATAAATATATAACTCCCGCAAGATGTTCTTCCATAAGTACTTAATAGAAATAATCATACTGCATGTATTATTACTGCTGAAACATATTGTATGCAAGAGTTCTGTCATAAATAGTCATTAAAATAGTGATATTATTTCAAGTGATGTATGTTTTTTTCTATATCTAAAAAAAATCACTGTAGTTAAATATTTGATTTTAAAAATTAAATAATAAATGTTTTTGTGTAAAATGGTTATACTTCTAGTCATTGCATCAAAAACCTAAACCTAACAATGTCTTCACTAGTAAGTTAACTCTATTATCTATGTATTAAACTCTTACCAAATGCACTAAGAGAAATTCATTAAATTTATTTTAATAAATTATGCAGAGGGCTGATCTATCCTATGCTAAACTCTAATTTCCTGCATAAAAATAGCTGACATTTTAATAACAAAACATTAACTTGAATGTTTAATGGCCTACCAACTGACAAACCAATTAGTCACTCTGAAAGACTTCAATAGAATATTTTCCTCCAGAATTATTGTAAGCGAACTTCAATTTACTCATAAATTATAAGTTTTTGTACTTAATTATTTAAAGTCAGCTAAGACATCACAATCATTATACATAAATCAATAAAGATTTTAAGCTAAATATGATGCTTGTGAATCTTATTAAGGTTTTTTTAGATTGCCATTTTAATCATAAACTAGGCAGAAATTAACATTGTGATTTATCATTTGTATTTACCAGCAGCTTCTTAATTTAGAGGTTGTCCAATTCTATTTCTGAAGGAAATTAGCACAGTAGAAATGAATTATTTTAAGCTTCTAGGCATACAATATTTAAATAATGTTTATGAAGACAAAATTCAACTAATGTTAATGTTGTATGTGGTAAAAAATACATGGATCTTTTCAACAAGTCTATTTCTTACACCATACTTTTTTAATTGTTTAAAAATTTCCTGGTTAAACATCCCCCAAAAAATGTTGCTTTGAGGAATATGTTAGATGATCAAACAATGTAATTAACAAAAAGTCTAATTTATTTAATTATCTTTTATATATTTTTTGTGAAATAAAATCTTATTTTATAAGATAAAGAACTATGTGTAAGAATAGATAATCATTATAAAGGGATGAACTTCACATGTCAGTAATATATATATATATATTTGCCTGTTTGATGATATTTATTTAAACTTCTTTGAATTAACAATCACACTCTCTTTAGTTAAGCTGCGATTTTTAGTATCTATATAAACATATTGGACTATAGATAAAGGAATGTATCCATCTTATTGCAAAACAGAGATGCTTTTGATTATAGATTAAGTTTGTTGATTATTATAGATACTGTTGACCATTTTCATGTTTCAGCAATTTAGGATTAGTACTTATTTTTCAAACAGAATTTAAGTTTTAGCAGGGAATTAAACTATTTTTAGATTACTTATATTGTAATCCTCAGTAGTTTCAAATAATTTTCCAAGGAAATTGTTTCTAGAAATTATTTTAGATATAACTTTTTACATAACATATATTAAAGCAACAATTGTCTAATCATCTGTTGGATTAAAGTATATTCATAAGTTTTAAAAATAATAAAGGAACAGTATTAATTTTACTTGTAATACAAAACTCATGTAGAACCATTAAAAAACAAACAAAATGTCAGCCAGACATTATTTGATCATGTCTTTATTAGTATTATTCAACATTAAAATTCTTATAAAAGTAATCCTACTGGAAACAATGATTTTTTTCCAAGATGAAACAGTTGGTTTAGTGCGGTGGTAAAATGGCAAGATCAATATCTAATAAGTTCTTGATCTAAGCTTAACTTGTAATGCTCAAAATAACATAGCCTCCACAGTGATGAACTATTTGAAAGTAAAACTTTTTTCAAGTATCAAACATCTAATTTAAATTCGCGAATTTTTATAACGCAAATGGGTTGCCTTTACTTGTTTTAGTATTTGCAAATTCATCTTTAATGGCAAAAATATTTTTACTAAAAATTCTATGTCCTAAATGGTATCAAAAATTGAATGACCTGATCTTTTGATCTTTTACTATTACTTCCCAAAAGACGCGGTACAAAATTTTATGTACTCTCGAGTTATTATTAATTTCTCGATAAAGTTTTGTTACTGAATTAATTACATATTTCTATTCCGTTATCTAATTCAAATTCGTTTTTTTCTTTACGATATATGTTTATTGTTTACTATCAAAACCTCCTCGTGAACATTTCTAATCCCTAAGTAAACGTTACTCAGAAAGTTTTTATTAAAATAAAAATTAATTAATATATTTACATACAATCACACAAACATATCTCATATTTTAATATTTGTTTCTCTATTTACGCACATATATAAGTATGTAATGTCACGTGACTTTTTTTTTTTTTTTTTAAGTGAACTCTTTATCATGTTAATATTTTTCTCCTTTTGAAATTATTATTGATATTTCTAATTCACTGCATAGTACTGCCATCTTTAGATCAATTTTTCAAATGAAAATTATGTAAGTCATTTTGCATTATCATAAAAGATGATTTGCAAAGTAAACGTACCAAGAGTAGTTTGTGTCATACATAAGTAAATATTTGCGTTGACTTATAAAACACACCTGTGAAAAGATTAAAAATAAATAAATAAAAGCTTTAAAAAAACAAACTCTAGTATAATTTAATTTCAAATGTCTGTTATTTAAGTTTACATTTTAATTATTGTTAATAAGGTGATTTGTTTTTAAAGTAAAACAATAATTGACTGAGTAAAAATATAGCATTAACATATTAATGCTATATCATGACATCATTATTCTTTAATACACGGAGGTAAATTTTATCTTAGAGAGTAGTTGACTTTTCTAGATAAGAATTAAATTTAAGATAATATTTAAAAAGATCAATAGTATTTTTTTAAAAAAATAAAGAGTTCACAAAGGCACGCACGAGTGTAAATAATAAATAAAATAAAAATATATGGAAAAGTGGAGCTAATTATTTATATATATTTTTCAAAAAATAAATAAAATAGCAAAATAAAAATAGGTGGAAATAAAATTATTATAAGTTTTTTATTTTGGAACAAATTATATTTTGTTTCTTTCAAGAATTAAATGAAATAGCTCAATTTCCATTAAATATTAAATATCTATTATTATACTTATATAAATTAATAACTAAAGAAACAAAATAACGCCTATTTTTCAGTTTTTCACTCGCTGAGTCTTTGATCATTTTTAGTTTTGTATAATCAGAAAGAGCAAAAAATCTATATAAAGCCATATATATATATGCATTTCATGAGAGTTTTAGTTTCAAATTCATGCTAACAATTTTAAATATATGTCCAATTTCCTTCAAACACCATTTAATAAGTGTAAAACCTTTAGTCTAAAAAATAATAATATTTGAATACAAGTATGATATATTAATTAAAGAAGATTTGAACACACTTTCAAGCTCCCTTTAATTACCTGCTGGGTATCAGTTATATAAGATGGAGCAGGTGACTAAAGGACGCTTGAAAGTCTGTGTTTAAATCCCTCTAATCACATCATCATAATAATAATAATAATAATAATAATAATAGTAGTAGTAAATAGTAGTAGTAGTAGTAGTAGTAGTAGTAGTAGTAGTAATAATAATAATAATAATAATAATAATAATAATAATAATAATAAACAATACATATATAAATTATAAAGAATATCATACAAGATGGAGAAACTGTTGTTGTAAATTGATATAGCCTAACCCAGCATTACTTCTCATCTCCTTCTAAAGAAGTCTGAAATACAATTTGATTATACAATTTTTTTTAGTCTTATTTTCATGGGTCAATTTCTACCTGATGAAGATTAAAAAAGTCTCAGGTTAGTCAACTGAAGGAGAATATGTTCAACCTATCATGTTGATGTTCAAATATCACATGACTTTCCTAGCAATTGACTGCATGATTGTTTCTTTACCATTTTATCACACCTTTATTTAAATAACTACTGATATATTTTCAAGAATTTCTTTGTGTAATCATACATCTATGTAAGTTTATAACTTTAAGAAGAGATGGCACCACTACACATTTGGCAGATGTTGGAAGATGATGAGGATAAATTATATGGAGAATGGAAGAAATTTGAAGATAAAAAAAAAAGATAAAGTTTTTATGATTTTTTTTTTGCTTAATTGTTTTATAACAAACTTGTAAAATACAAAAATAGGATTGTGGAACTATTGAAATAGCCATTACTAAAATAGTCAATGAAAAAAAAAATGAAGCTGGATTATAGAAATTAATTGGTAATAAGGAGTGAAAAGAAATTAAATTTAATATGATACATAAGGATATTTAATTTTACTATTAAATATATGTAATAATAATTTACTAATAAAATTATATTATAGGAATTTGTACATATTGTATACTGTATGTATATTGAAAATATCTACACAATATATATGTATATTAAAAATGTATATTGTATGTTGTTCTTAAAAAGCTATCTTAAGAACTAAAAATAAGTGCTAATCATGGGCAATAACAAATACATTTATGCATAATCAAATGAAATGTATCTGTAAGTAATGTAATTATTATGCAATGCCTAATATATTATTTATAACTTATAATAAATAGCAGAAAAATTAACTTTTATAATTAAAAAATTTTAAATTAATATCTGAATTGAATTAAAAAAAAGTAATAAAAAGATTTTAAAAAAAGATGTCACAATATTTTATACTAATCTCATGATAATATGATTAATCCATTGTTCAAATGAATGAGAATTCGGTTTCATTTTACACAGTCTTAATGTACTGATGTATTTTGCCTATGTGAAATCCTTTATAAAAAAGGCTAATTTTGACCATTTCTAAAGACAATCACACATGTATAACATAACATTTTCTATTAATTAAACTTGTTCTTTTTTTTATTATTTCTTTTCAGTATTTTTTTAAGGAAAATGGCTGCATTGTAAGGAATAAATATATACCTTGCATCGATATTAGTTATCAGTAACAAAATTTACAATAATTAAAATACAATTATGATTGTATGACAATTTATTTTGGTAAATTATTCAAGTGGATGCGATTGAGACTATTTTCTCAGATAATTGTTTGTTTTTGTTAGAACTGAAAATGATCATTGTAATAAAATTGTGGTTATTTTTTTTATCATAATTATAATTATTGAAATCTTCAAATTTAAATAATATATATTTTTTTAAATTTGGGGCTTTCTACTAATGTGAGACCTATAAATATCTTTTCTTCTTCTTCCTTTACAGGAATCCATCAATTCCTAGATGTTACAAATAATAAAATAATAAAGCAAAAACATTAAGGTCACTTTTAAAAATAGTTAAATAATAATAAGCCCATACTTCTCTAGTGATAAATATATCTTCACAAAACTTGACTAGAATATATAACTCATACAAATAAATTGAGTCGTCTCCAGGTGAGCTCTGAAATTAAATTTTTAACATACATAAATACTACAATTCATAATACTTCACTCAAATAGCTGAAATGGAGATTATTTATGATGACAAATATTTTTTTTAAAATCTTACAACTAATTGGGATTGATGTAATTATATAAGTTGATCTTAATATTTTCTTGCATTTTTGTCATTTTTCATATTTCTCTATTTAAACTCTTTGAAAATAGCATTTTCTTCACAACACAAAATTTAGCTTTTACAAACTGTTCTTAATAATCTCATGTGGACTATATAAGTAGACAGTAAATTAGGCTTGTATTTATAAGGTCTGATTTTCATTACATGAAAGCAGATTCAAAATTTATTAATTCAAAATTATGTATTTTGGAAAATTTTGACATTTTCACCTTTTATCATTGCATAGGTGCTGGAGTTTATTTCAAAGGAGATAGATTAAATATTACAAATTTAAGCTAAATGAAGTAGGGATATCTATATCTATTTTTAATAATAATGACAGGAAGTCTCCAAATATAATATCATATAAAAGAAGTTATTAAATTATGTTTACTAAAACAAACACAAATCCTAAAGTAATAAAAATACAATCAGCTTAATCTGTCCAAACATTTGATCTCTAAATATTTAAATTTTTTCAATAAAGTGAAAAAAAAAACCCCATAAATAACTGACATTTGATTTATTTATTGAAATTTAATATTATCAAGCTATAAAAGATCATTTTATTATAGTTCCACTTTCATAAAAAAAATGTTGTTATTAAGTATTTTTTAATAATTGACAATAAGAAAATTTATACTTAATGAGGTATTGGATGTAATTATAAAGAGAAGATCAGACTTTCAAAGTTTCTTCACCTATCTACTCCATCTTATATAATCGATGTACATTACACCACATACATGTGGAAAAGATAAATAATCTCCAATATACATACATATTTCATGTTGAACCAGCACTCATCAGTTGGTCCAGATCATCATCTCCCACACACATACATAATCAGTGCTCAGTTTATATTAAGATAGCAAATCTTCAAAATTTAATGGGAAGACTTCAATTTTGCCACCTTTCAACTCTTCAGCCACCCATACCATTAAAAATCTGATGATGTAATGTTAAAACCCTTATTGATGCCAACATTACTGTCAAACACATGTTCACCTTAAGTCACTCTGATCCCTAATATGTATGATTTTAATATGTCCATTTAAATACACACAGGAATAGGCAGAATTAGTCTGAAACTGTAATAAATCAATACTACTATATTACAAATATCAAGCTTTATAATGTAATTAAAGGGCATTTGATCACAGACTGTCTATTAAAGTTTGAAGATTTGCTATCTTAATATAAATTGGGCATTGATCGTATATGTGTGGGAGATGAGTGTTGGTTCAGCACAAAATATGTATACTGGAGATCACTTATCTTTTTCATATGTGGGTGGTCATGTGTATCAATTATATAAGATGAAGTAGATAGCTGAATTAAGCTTGGAAGTCTGTGTTCAAATCCCATTTAATTACAACTTAAAGTTTGGTATTTATAATATACTAGTATTTATTATTAAAGAGAATATCAATAAATAAATTACAAACAACTGTTTCAAGTACTTGGAAATAAATAGAATAAAAAGGGAAAACACTTTATTAGTGGAATTTAATCTAGTTTAAATAATGAATTTCATACATCAATTAAAACACATTTGAGGAAACAAAATAAAACTGAATGACTACAAGGCTTTCTGATGTCAGTGAAAAGAGAAGCGACTAAACATGTATAAATGTGATTCATATACTAAATAAGTGAGTTAGTGCAATGAAAAAAGTGGAAAAATGGTTTAGCAATTTAAGTAATTTAAGTAGACAATTAAGGGATATTACTGATAAACATGGATGGTTAAAGTTTATGTTAGATAACACTATAGAATATGTAGATGAATAATAATTATTATGAATACAAATAAAAACAAATTAATTAAAGATAGATGTGAAAAACTGAATTAAAATTTTTAGATATGAAGTGTAAACATCTTAATTAAATAGTAGACAGAAAGAATAAGAATGAAGTATAAAATAGTTGTGAAGTTACAATGGTAGGAAACTCAATAATTAGAAAATACAGAAATATTGTTTATAAAACTAACAATGACTGATACAGACAGATGCTAGCCTTCAAAGAATTAATCATTATAATGGTAAGATAGGTTGGCGATAGTAATTTTATTGATTGTAGTGACCAAAATAATCTGCAATATGCATCTGCCTTAATAATGGGGGGAGGGGGGCAAATTAAGAATTACTTAGTAGTTTAATAGAATTGGATTATTATCATCTTTCAACAAGAGTCGCAATTTAAATAAATATTGTTCTATTGGTTATTGGTTAAGCAAATATATAGGTGTTATTGAATATGTGTGATGTTTTTTATTAAAAATAGAATTCTTTTTAGCAAAGATGGTATATACATATATCAAATTAAGAGAATGATGTATTGGGAACTATGATTTATAATAAATTTTATGCATTGCAATAATTACAGTGAGGATGGATGTTTAAAACACAATTTTACGAAGAAGTATACTGATAGATGTTGTATAAAAAATAGAAAAAATTAATTTATTAATAATAATATTAGAGAAGAGAGTATATTAAGAGTGATTTTTTTCCAGAAAGAACAAAAAAAAAATTGAAATTGAGATGTAACAACCATCATAAATGTTGCAAAAGAAAAAAATAAAGACAATCTCTAAAAAACATGGTAAAGAAAAGTAGTAAAATTGGATATATAAATGTGTAAAATGGCAGAAGATTAGAGAAATAATTTGAATTAAAATAGAAAATTAATAACAAAGTAATTGAAATGATAATTAGGAGATGAGTCACCCTTAAAAAAGGACAAAAAGTATTTTTTGGGAAAGAAAATTTATACTAGCAGATAATATTTAGAAGAAATGGAAAATGTGATATGAATAAAAGTTGCTTATCAAGAAATATTTTATACATAACAAAATGTAAAGAACATCTGTTGGTTAAGATAAATGTAGAAAATCAAATTAATTTTAAAATAAAAGAAAATCAACCTGGAATGTAATTGCAGAAGAAATGTGTTTGATGATCAGCATTTTATTATGTATGTATGATATATATTGCATCCAGACTAAAAATGACAATATAGTAGATTAAGTTTTAATCGATAGAGAGAATTGAATAACATAACGCAAGTAAAATTTTTGATAAAAAAAAATATCTTCTGTATTTTTTAAAAAACGAAATAGTAATGAAATAGGAAATAATATTAAATATAACAAAGATAAAATAAAAGATGAATAGAATATAAATTATAAAAGTAAACTAGGTATTTAGTATATTGTTTTGAAAAAAAATTTTGTTGAATATAATTTTCAGAATTGAAGTCACAAAATTAAAAAAAAGATGTCAAATATTATCCACAAGATTAATTATATTAAGAATAAATGTCTCAAGAGAAAATAAATATGCTGCACAACAGGAGATAAATAAATCAAGTTTAAATAGGAAAAATTATTAAAATAAAGAAATGTTAGCTATTTTTAATGATTGTAAGGAAATAATGGGATTAATTAATAAAATACTTGAGGATATTAAAGAAAGTGGAAGAAAATTTTTTTGAAAATATATAAAAAATAGAAATATGTCATCATCATCATCATCACCCATTATCAATCCACTGCAGGATGAAGGTCTCTCCAAGTTTAATCCATCTTCTCCGATCTTTAGCTTCTCTTGTCTACATCACCCCTGCACACTTTCTTATTTCATCCATCCATCTCACATGTGGTCTCTTTCTGGGTCTTAGAAATATGTATAACAATTTATTTATTTATCAATCACTGTTATTTGTGACAATCATTATGGAATCACCGCTATACATGCACTATCTGAATTTATAATGTTTTGAGGAAACTCTTATAAAATCTTTTGAAAAGATAGGATGAATCAAATTATCTTTTTACCTGAATGTATGTGTATAGGCAAATATTAGGCATTTAGAAATTACAGCACAGAAATCTTCATTAATTACTTTTAATTCCATTTACAATGCATTAATAAATTATTTTTGTCCGTTATGGATCTGAGACTTGGACACTTAATAAAAGAGCAATACAGAGACTTTAGACCATTCAAAGAAGTATGGAGAGATGCATGTTGGGAATAACAAGAAGAGATGGAAAACATAATATATGGGTAAAAGAACAAACTGATGTTACTGACCTCATTGAAAAAATTAATAGACTGAAGTGGAGTTGAGCTGGACATATTGCTAGAATAGATAATAATAGATGGACAATTGAAATCTTAAACGGGATTCCAAGCGATTGTAAAAGACTTAGAAAGAGACCACATATGAGATGGATGGATGAAATAAAAAAGTATGCAGAAGTGATGTGAAGAAGAGAAGCTAAATATCAGAGAAGATGGATTGAACTTGGAGACCTTCATTCTGAAGTGGATGGATAATTGTTGATGATGATGTTTCAATAAATTATTTTGTTTTTTATTTCTAAATGCTTAAGATTTTCCTATTACTTTACATTTAGGTAATCAAGATAATTTGATTCATCTTATTCTTTCAAAAGACTTTAGCTTGTGCTTAGAAAAATGTGTTTCCTCAAAACTTTATAAATTTAAACAGTACCATGTGTGATTCTCTAATGATTGTTAAAAATTAGGAATGTAATAGAAAGGTAAATATTTGACAATGAGTAAAGAGAACTTATCAGTAGGGAAAGAATACCATTGTTTTTAAACAATCATGGAATGAATGTAAAAAAAAAATAGTATGAAGCAAAAGAATATAACAATCATAAAAATCTGTAAACTCAGAAATATTCAATTTATTAAAAATGAATTGACTAGAGCAAAAAAATTGAAAAATGGAAAGATGAGAGTTGTAGATATTTGCTTCTGAAATGTCAATAAATCTGGAAAATAGAGTTAAAAATGTTTAATTTAAAAGTTTTAATATTTTAAAATCAGAAATAGAGAGCAAAGACTTCAAGTACAGATACAGTATTATTATCTCAAAACATGGAATTTAACTTTTCTTTTTCCACTGGGTTTAGATGAGTCAATATGGCATCACATTATATGATCTGTATTAATATATTGTACATGCTTAAACCTGCATTTATATATGTAATATGTGCAGGGTTCGAACTCAGACTTTCACACAACCCACCACTCTCAGTGCCATCTCATATTGCTGACCCACCTGATCACACACATGTTGAAAAGATAAATAATCACCAATATACGTATTTCATGCTAAATCAGCAATCATCAGTTGGTCTAGATTACTATTCTCACACACATATATATAATCAGTACTCAGTGTGATCAGGTGGGTCAGCAATATGAGATGGCACTGAGAGTGGTGGGTCATGTGAAAGTCTGAGTTCGAACCCTGCACATATGATCTGTATTGAAAAAGATAAATCATTACAATATGTTTCCTCGTATGTTATAAGAATACTTGTAATACATATTATTTTTTAATGTCCACATTATTTAAACTAAAAATATGCATTTCTAAGCTAAAAGTTCATTTTCAAAACAATCAAAATAGAAAAAAATATGATACCCTATATCTTATAATATCTGGACACTATTGTGACAAAGATAATGATGAAGGAAAATCTTGTGATCAAATAGTATAATATTTATAACATACTTTTAAAACACTAGTTTAATTTTACTAAACTACATGAATAATATTTATGGATTCACAATTGCATCTGATATCTATATGATTCTATATTAAAAGTTTAGGTATTTACAAATAATCCCAGATACCAATGATAATTATGGATATTTAAAAAAATATTTAAAATATCACTTAAAAATTCCTGTTAACTTTAAACAATAGCAGTAAATATATTATAAATTAAGGTTAGGTTTAAATATTGAATCTGTGAGCTTAATAAATGAAAGATTAATCCTAACCCTAACACTAATCTCAATCGAAACCTAACCCTAAACCTACCTCTAATCCTAATTTATAATACATTTATTTCAATTTTTTTAAAAATTAGCAGGAATTTATAATACATTTACTGACTTTTTTAATATCCATAATCAACCTTTGCTTCCAGGATTATCCGTAAGTACCAAAATTTATTTTCAAAATAAATGGGAATAATAAATATAGGAGTTTGATACTCAAATGTAATTATGATATTAAATTTGTATAGCAAAACAAGTCTTGGAAATATTGTTCCCTTTTTATGAAAAAGTTGAATTCTTAAACAGTGTCATCAATTCATTTATTGATGATTCTCAATGGCTAAAAAACAGATAAGCAGGAAGTTTGCTTTTTAAAGACAAATGTTTATTATCAACAATATTAGTGATATATGAAAACCATAAACAATGAACATTGCCAATTGCTCAACAAGCTTTGTGATAAATGCTTAGCTAGAGAAAGCATTTAAAATATCTCTGTCAGGAACTGCCCTCACAAACCTCTGACTATGGTTTCATGCTTTGGCACTCCTCAGAGAGGCTCTAGGGTAGGTTCAGACACTACCCTAGCACCTCTCTGAGGAGTGCCAAAGCATAAAACCATGGTCAAAAGTTTGTGGGGATGGTTACTGACAGAGATATTTTAAATGCTTTCTCTGGCTAAGCATTTATCACAAAGCTTGTTGAGCAACTGGCAATGCTCATTGTTTATATCTTACAAGCTTAAGAGAATTGGGTCATGTGATCTATGACTCTTATTATGAAAAACCATAGTTTTTGAAACAGCACATAAAAAAGACAGTTTTTATTATGAATTTTTTATCAGTGCATATTTTATTTTATAATCAATTAAATAAAAGTACATAATAAATATTTTTTTTATTTAGTTAAGTTTTAAAAATAATATTCAATAATAAATTAAACAATATGTTTAAAAATATTTTTAAGCATTTGTTGTTTCTTAATAGTAAAAATGGCACAACTTTTATTACAGTCTTGAATTTCTATCGCATATAAAATACACTTTTTTTAAAACAAGTAAATATAAGTAATGAATTTAAATTATTTATTTGATTAGTCAATTAATTTTTTAATTAATATTTGCTAAAAGTTATACTTAAAATAATACTTTAACTAGGAGGGGGGGATGATATTCAATGCTCAACCCTCCAGGGCTCACTCTATTTACCTATACAGTTTTGGCATAACTTATGGAAAATTTTTTATTTTAACTCTGTCTTTTATACAATATATATAAAACATTTTTGAAATTCCAATAGTATTATATTAAAGTTGGATAAAATTACAAAAAAAATGGTACCAAACTTCTAAATGTAGGACTTAAAATTCCCTGATTAAATGCATATTTGAAATCAAACATTTTATTAGTAAAAAAAAAAAAAGAAATATTAGAAGAATGCAGTAACAAAGAGTTTCTTATTAATGCTTTCAATTATATTTTTCCAAAGACAAAAAAATAATATTGAAAGATTCAAATATCTTAAGCTTTTCCCCAATTTTCAAACCCAATCTAATGTGTTTTATAAAATTGTCATTTCCTTTTCTTACATAGTCTCTAGAAATACATTTAATTTAAAGAAATTTAAAAAAAAAACATTTATAATGTACATTTATATATTTTAATAAAAGCTATACAATTACTAATAAAATTAAATTATAAATCCACATTAACTACTTCACAAAATGAACTTTTATTCTTTTTTATGCATATTTAATTGGGTTAAAGCAAGTTTATTGTTAAATATAAGTAATAATTAATATTTCTTCAGAACATTGGATTTTTTTTACTATAGATGCTGTTTCTACAAGATTTTTAGCAACCGTTTGTACATATTTTAATGGTGGTCAGATAGGAGAAATTTACATCTAAGATCTTTTGAGAACTGTGTCAAATGGGTCTATTTCAATTTCACTTATTTTATAGATTATAGGATAGAGCAAGGGTGGGCAATTATTTTGGCTCGAGGACCACAGAGGTTGGCAGATGGCCGCATTGGAGGGCACTTTGTGGAAGTGAAGATTAGCGGAAGACCACACATTTTTTCATGACACAATAAACACACTGCTTTATTCCCTATATTTCCAAAGAAATATTTGTTTGTCCATTCTTCATTAAACACATGACATTCACCACTGATTTTACATTTTTTCGAAGGGTTCATGGTTTCACTAAAGCTGGAAATGTATATATTTGCTAATGCAAAGACAAAATTGAAATTAACCAGATCAACTGGAAAAGCACTGCACATTGTATCTACACTGAACATGTGTATTGATGTGACCATCCTAGTGGAAAATACGAGATGAATCTTCAGTCGTGCATGGGAAGAAAATCTCAGTTCAAAGCGGATTTTTCTGATTATCTTGGTGGGCTACATGTGGCCCTCGGGCCACTATTTTCCCACCCCTGGGGTAGAGGATAACTATGTATTATTAACATGATTCAGTTTCATAAATTTTGCATATCCAAAAATCATCATGTACAAATGATAACAAAATGCAATCTGTAATTAAAAAAATTACAAGATCATAGTTATTAAGTAAAAGTAAAAATAAAGTAATTAATGAGCTAGTTAATTGTGGATTCATTATTGTAATTTCAATATGCTACAAGGTATTTTCTAATATAATAATTGTAAAAATAACCTGAAAATTGATAGAAAAGATCTTAATGGTAAAATGCCAGAAGTATTTATATATGATTATCATATAAGTGATAGTTTATTTGTTATTTTACATCAGATAGAAATGAATAATAAAGTATTTATATTTGCCTTTTATAGATGTAAAGAATGAATAGGACAGAGAAAACAGAAATATATTGTGGATAATTATGGGAATGGAGTGAGAACTAATAGATTTGAAATGGATCTGATTTAAAAGCTATATAAAAATAATTACTATATTTATTTATTAGGAAATATAATGTCAATTAGAATTAAAAGTAATGTGGGTCTAAAACAGAGATATCCTGTTTCTACTTATATTTTTTTTACTATATTTAAGAAAAGTGGAAATTATAATAAAAGGATTTAAAAAGGTGTTAAAATATCTTTTATGAGTGATAAAAGATTGTATATTTTATCAAATAGTTTTTTCCTGGTTATATAGGAGATTTGAAAATACTTTTAGAGACTTGGGAAAATATAGGCATAAAAAAAAGATTTATTTTTAAGAACAAAAGTAAAAAATGAATCATTTTATGTTTGTTTTAGAAAAACAAATATTAAAAAAAGAAATAAATATAAGTATTTAAGAACTATTGTGAGTAACCAAAAAGATTACTTTAACCATTGTGTAATAACAATGTTAAATAATGCAAAGAGAGAAAAAAAACTGATAAAGAAATTAGGACTGTTTCAATATATCAAAAACAATATAGTAGGAAATTACAGTTCAATATACATACAAATTGTGAATTGTAAGCTCATAAAAATATTAAATATTTTAAAGGTAACTTAAAAAAATAAAATGGCATGCAATTGGATGTAGATATGTAGACAGTAAATAAAGCAATTCAAAAAAGATGAGATAATCAAATTTTACATGAAGAAGTAAAAAAAAAACAATTTACAAATGTTTTGTTTACAGATTTTTAAAAATAACTGAAATTGTTTTTAATTTTGTTTTAAAGAATCAATAAACAAGACAATGGAATGTGCTAATGAATTGAACATATATTTTGTGTCAGTTTATCAACACAAAGTTGGGAAAAATGGGTATTTTTTTATTTTCATACTATGAAGATTATTAATTTCTTAAATAATAAAAATTGGTACAGAAAAACATATTAAAAACCAGAGTTTAAGAAATAGAAAGTATATATGAAAACTTTGAAAAAATAAACATTATTAGGAACAATTCATTTTATGGTACTAATAAGGAATGTAATCTATTCCTTCCAGCTCAACAATAACACTGATACTACAGGATATAATTATAAATAGAATATTATGAGAAGTTTATTTTTTACATAAAGAAAATTATATTAATCATTTATTACTAGAATATATTTACAATCAAAAAGAATGAAAATAATGAGTTTATAGAAAATTAAGTAAACATTGACAGAAAAAAGCTTGTTTTTATTTTTAAAAATGGAATGGGGTAATTGTTGAGTGGTAGTGGAAATTCTATAGGCATAAGTTTAATTTGGAATATATAGAGGTTACAAAATGATAATGAGAAAATATGGAAACTAATAAGATTTTTGGATTGTGTATAGGCTCAGAAAGTCCTGATTTGAAAAACGAGGAAGCATATTTCATTACATCACATAATATTAAGCAACTTTATTTAAAAAAAAAAAATTGTTTTAATGGAATTCTAATTTACAAAAGGCTAAAAAAAAAAAAAAAAAAACATAATTAGTATTATAAAGTGTCATTATCTGTAGTATTTAGCATGAATAATGTGAAGAAAAAAAACATATGAAAAAATCTATTTTAAAATGGCAATGTAAATTCTCTTCTCTTGACTTATAAACACAAAATTAACTTTTTGTCCGCATTTAAATATATATATAGTTTACATTAAAACGACGCATATATGTTTAAAACCAGTAAGGATTAGAAAATGAAACATTACCAAATAAATCAGTTAAATAAATAGGTTAAAATTTAGGTTAACCTTAAATAAATAGGTTCCTAATCATTTTAACAGATTACATATAGTTTGTTTAACAATTTTCCACTATTAAAAACATTTTAAATTTTATGACAACAAAATTTTAAATAAGAAAAAATGAGCACAGACTTCTATAGTAACGATTGCATTTAATTACAAAAAAAACATATAACCAAAAATTGTATGTATATACGTATAAGTATTAGAACAATTTAAATAATCTAATTCTTTGTGTATATATATTTATTTGAACAATTTCAATAATTTAGCTCCAAGCTTTAAGATAAAACTTAAATATAAACAAACATCATTTCAAGATCTATAAAATTATAACTGCATAAACAATAGAACATTGAGTTAAATGAAAATTATCAACCCAATTGTTAATGAAATTTGTTAAGAATTTAATATTTTAGAAACAACGAAAGCAATATAGAAAAGATAAAAAAGTTGAAAAAAATTAGTAATTGTGAACCAAGAACTATTTTTTTTATTTTGCTAATATATGGATATTTAATCATTAAATAGTACTAAAAGAATATACTTTGATTGCAATATATACTCTTTAATCTCAAGAGGACAAATTATGATGAAACTTATAATGTTATAGTTTCCCAAAGTATCTCTTGGTTTATTAATAAAAATGTTTTATAAATATAAAAACATCTATAATTTATGAATTTTAATATGCATGCAACATTTATTTATTTACATATTTATCTATCTTGCCATCTATCCTTTTAGCTATTCATCCATCCATCCATATATCTAACCATCCTTTAATTTATATATATGTTGATACGAAGATTTACACGGGTTCCATATATATAAGACATATTTTGCGGCTTCATCCGTGTTAAAATATTTTAAAATACTGACGTTTCGACTTGGTAACACAAGTCATCCACTATTTTAAAATATTTTAACACGAATGAACCCGCAAAATATGTCTTATATATATATTCCCATTTATCCTTCCATCTTTCTATTTATCCATCCATCTAACCATCCTTTTATTTATATATCTATCCATCTATTCATCTATCTATCCATATATCCATCCATTTATCCTCCTATCTATCCTTCCATCCATCTATTTATCTGTCTATCTTCAATAAACACATACTAATACAAGATACAAATAAAATAATATTTTTATGGTGAACAATGAAGAAGAAAGCATTATTTTCCACACTTATCAATAGCTGATTGATGAAGATTTGAGTGATTGTTTTTTTTCTTACTTTACTTTTTAACAAAGAATAGCTACATATTCCTTCATTAACGATTATAGGATGTTTTATGATTGACTTTGGGGCAGATATATGATTAAAAATAATAAAAATCTGAATAACAATTTAAGTCTTATATAGCTTTAGATTGAAATCAGTTCATAGAAAATGGTAAGAAAATACTATGAGGACATTTTTATGAATATCATTATGTACAAATAATTGAATTTGTAATGTATATGGCTAAATAAAAAAAAGATTGATCATAACTGAAAAAAGACTTTTTAAATTTTAATTAACTTATGTTTATACTTTTGCAACTATTATAAACATGATGGGCAACATAACAAATAACATGGGTGGAATATTTAATAATATATAAATAACAATGTGGTGAGTTAGAAGGATTCACCCACTGATTTTGAAACCAATAAATTATCAAGTTCTTCTTACATTTCCAAAAGTTTGATGGTTTTGGAGCAGAATATTGCTTATCTATACACTTGTATATGTATCAAAATGTATGTATAAGATTGTGGATGCAATTAATACATGATGGTAGTTCTTGGTACTTTCTTAATGGAGTGTTCTATTGACAGCAGTTGTGAAATTCTGTTTGACTCTATTCAAGATTTAAAATTTGTGGCAATCAACAAATAACTTTGGGCCTCGTTTTCTGAAATATGTAAAAATTGTCATTTGAATATGAGAGCGCAAATTATTTTATCTTTTGGACCTTGTTTTATTTGAACATGCATTTATATTTAGATACTTAAAATTGCATCTTGGATAAGATTGTGGATGCAATTAATACATGATGGTAGTTCTTGTACTTTCTTAATGGAGTGTTCTATTGACAGCAGTTGTGAAATTCTGTTTGACTCAATTCAAGATTTAAAATTTGTGGCAATCAACAAATAACTTTGGGCCTCTTTTTCTGAAATATGTAAAAATTGTCATTTGAATATGAGAGCACAAATTATTTTATCTTTTGGACCTTGTTTTATTTGAACATGCATTTATATTTAGATACTTAAAATTGCATCTTATTTAATAAAAAGTTTTCAGAAATTGGAAAAAAATATCACATATTAAATGGGTCATCATTAAAATTTGTGAAATTTGGAATAATATTGACAATTTGTTAAAAAAGCACTCATGGTTTTTATTATGAATGTACAAACATTATAAATAAATATAAAAAATGATGAAAAACAACATTAGAGAGATTAATGAGAAATGAGATTAATTATTTATCATAATTAAAGCTATGAAATAAATATATTGGGGGATTTTGATCTATATAATACTAAATCATCCATACACTTTAATTGTTACACAATGCTTTATTTACCACCCTCTTTTACAGTTTACAGTTTTGATTGCCCAAACAATCTTCTTCAGAACTTTTATATCTCCTAACTTCAACTAATAAGTTATAATTTCTAATAAGTTATAATTTCTTCATTTAAATATATATGGATTGATTTTGAATAAATTAGCAGTATTTAAAAACTAATATAAGAGACTACGATGTAAAAATTGAAAAATACTTGGAAAATAAATATCTGTAACTTTCAATATGGAGACATAAAATAGATTAAGTAAAGCCTTATCGAATTTGAAGCAAATCTATGCAAATGATGATACGATTTTAAATAATAAAAATTTACATTTCAAGATTGTTAATATAATTACTAGATTTAGGTAGGCAGTTCATATTATATATTCAAATATAAAATTAAAGAATAAAAACTGTTAGGAAGGAAGATAATAACAGGAGAAATACTAAAAACAATTAGTTAAAATTAATAACAATCCTTTTAAAATGTTAAAGACTCCAAAAATGGCTGAGAGATCAATAAGATTGAATAAGATTAAAATTGAATGTTTGAACCCATGTAATATGATAATAAATATAAAATAAAAATATAATTTAGATTAAATCATTTAAATTATTTTTTGTAGATTTTAATATGTTTAAAAAATAGTGTTATATGTTTGATTTGATATGATATATATTTTTATCTATTGGTATATTATAGCACTGAAGAAAACTGTTGGACAATTGGAAAAAAAGTAAGAAATAATAAAATATATTAAATGCATTATATAAAGCACATACAAGACTATGCTATCATATATACATTATGTATATATATATGATCACTAGATGGAGCTCTACCAATAATTCCTAACAAGCTTTGTTTACATAAACACTGAGAGATAGAATTCAATATCTCTCTCAGCATTTATGTAAACAAAGCTTGTTAGGACCTATTGGTAAAGCTCCATCTAGTGATTGGAAAATGCAAGCTAAAAGCAAGTTACAAAATTTATAACTCATTTTGTTTATCATATATATATATATTGGTAAGTTGATATCCTTGTAAAAATTAGTCATACCAAAGCAGAAATTTAATAGCAAATTTAAAAAAAATCTGAAGAAATTATAAATGTCTCATTTAAAAAAAAGGAATATTTAGAAAAAAGATCTTTAATGTATTTTTCAAATGTATGCAAACATACATGAATGAGAATGTATTAATTACATTTATATACAAATTTATAAAAAGTGAACACATTTAAGACTGTCTCATCAACAAAAGAGTATTATAACAAACTGATAACAATTTGCTGTTATTAATAATAATTTAATATTATATGCTATTAACTTAATATAATTTGTTTTGTGTTATTTCTTTAAACTTAGAATTTAAATACTGTAATAATAAATAAATAATCATAATTTCAAATTATGTGTAATTGCAAAGTAAAAGTCCCTACCTCCCAGTGGGTTATGTAACATCAAAGACCAATGAAAAGATAGAATGATACCATTCTATTTTTGGGCTCTACTGTTATATAAGCTTAGTTTGACTTGGTTTTTAAATTATATGGTGGATTTTGTCTATTGTTTTAATTTATGTACAGACTAAATATTTTGTAATCACTATTAATATATTCGAAGGATAAAGAACTATTCTTACTTTCAACAATCTTTGAACAGTAAATGAGGCAACTAGTGCAAAGTTATTTTTTTTAGTATGATGATTTTTTTTTTGAAAAGAAATATAAGCATGTTAGTTTATAGCCAATAAACATCACATGACCACCACCTCTTATGCTTGTGTATAACTGTTGTTAAAACAGGCAAAACTCACTATACATATTGCCACACACAGCAAGCTAGTGTAATCAATGGATTCCAGAAGGTTTGTGCATAAAATCTCCACCTAGTGCCTACTCATCCAATATCCCCGGACTAGTTTCTGGCTTGTGGCCTTTGTCAGTGAGGAGCCTTGGATCTGAAACCACCTTTTATCTCTATTTAACTATAAAACTATGAGTCTTAAACTGAAAACACCTTAATGTTTTCAATCCAAGCCCATTAGCTTATATAGTCATATGGGTCTGAACCCAATTCAGTATCCATACATTTTGGTGTCTTTGGTTCTTTAATAACCATAGCCACCACTATCCTATTAGGCAGGATTGGTAATAAGCTGATAAACATCACATGACCACCACCTCTTATGCTTGTGTATAACTGTTGTTAAAACAGGCAAAACTCACTATATGTATTGCCACACACAGCAAGCTAGAGTAATCAATGAATGCCAGAAGGCTTGTGCATAAAATCCCCATCTAGTGTCTACTCATTCAATATCCCCAGATTAGTTTCTGGCTTGTGGCCTTCGCCAGTGAGGAGCCTTGCATCTGAAAGCACTGCACCTAGAAAATAGAGCCCTACAACCAAGTATCAAAAGAATAAAATTGATCATGGTCTATAATAGTTTGCTTTTGCATATTCTTTGCATGGTTTAGTACAATAATAGAATGGAAGATTTAAATAACAAAGGTTTATGATAGGCAGATCTACTCTTAATTCTTATGCAAATGTCATATGACTTCCTGAGGAATTAAATTATTTGATTATTATTGTTGGTGACCAACTTAACACAATGTATAATGTATCAAATATTTAAATCTACATCAAAATATTGGTACTTGTGAACTTTCAATTAAACCAAGATGGCAGCCTGAATTTTTAATAAATTTATAGTTTTGAGGCTTATAAATCTACTGAAAATGTATTAGTTGATAAATTAAAATAAAGGTAATAATTTGATTGTTATATTTTTTAAAAATAAATATATTTCTATACATTTCAATAAGAAAGTTTATTTCATTTTTTTTCTTTTTACTTATATTATAACTTGGGAAATGACAAGATACTCTTAACATTATCATACTTTGGTTCAATTCGGCATGTTCTTTTTGTCATCTGCTTTTTTTTTTCTGTAATTTGTCATATGATAAATATTTGAAATCTTCCTATTATGAATGTGATGCAGTGGGCTATTTCCAAAAGTATAGGATCCTGCTCTCCTGAAAAGTGTACATTGATCATTACAATACGATTGCAAGCTACCAACATGAATAAAGTGTTAATAATGTATTTATATATTTTTTTTATTTTTCTGTTAATAAGTTAATCCCCCCCCCCACAAAAAAAAAAAGAAAAGAAAATAAACTGTTAATAATGTAAGTAAATTTTCCACAATGATTTCTTTTTTAAAATAACAGTTATAAAAAATAAAATGTAAATTTTAAATGTTTCATAGCAGGCATTTTTTTAACATTTTGGAGTACCCCAGAGCTGTAGATGTATCAATAATATGGGCTGCCATCTTAGTTTACTTGAAAACTCACAAGCACCAAAATGATCACAAAACATTAAATTGAACAAAAGATTCAATAATTTTAACTATGGTATAAATATAGGAAACCATATCAGCATTTTCAAGTATAATCAAGAAATAAAGCAAGAAGTTGAGAGACTTAGAAAAGATGCTTACTGAAAAATAAAGAATAAAAAAATAAAAGGAAAGTTGGAATGACAAAATAGGCTATTCATAAAATAGCTTTATTATATGAATAAATAAAACTAGATTTAAAAAACAAACAGTAAAATACATTACATAAATATTGGCATGTTATGGAAGTAAGAAATAAACAAAATAGTGAAGTTAAATACAAAATAATTAATCAAATTTATGATTATTAGTATATTATTAATACAGTCCGTCACCTTGATCATATCGAATAAATAACTATCTTTGAAAAACCTATTCAATATTTGGTCATATAATAAACGTGTGATCATTTTACATCGTGAGTGTACATACAATTTACAAAACATTTAAGATATATAACTTTGAAGAACATATTTAATAATTTTTTTTTTTCATATGTCATAGCATCGGCCGGGACGCGAACCCACAACCGTCTGCAACCAACTACTTGCTTGCAAGGCTGCTGCGATGACCTCTCGGCTAACAACGCTTTTTCAAATGAAAATCAATGGAAAATAGCATAAAACTTATGAAAGTAGGAACTTGTACTGATTGAGTGAAATGATCGCATAAATAATAATAGAAAGACTGCATTTTTTGTCAAGCATTGGTGGTCGAGATGTCAGCGACAGCTGCTTTACAGGCAGTTGTCCCGGGTTAGCGGGTTCGCTTCCCGGCTGATGCTATGACACATGAGGGAAAAAAAAGACTATTTTTTTTAGAAAGGTTTAATCAAAAAGAAAAGAAATACAAAGTGATAAAAAGTATAAAATGTTTTAATGAGAAATTTAAAAATAAAAAATAAATATGAGGCGTTACCTTAGGGTAGGGGATAACGAATTTATATATATATATATAAATAAATATGCACCCATTAGTATTATAACTTTTTATTGATATATTTCTACATTATTCAATTATATTAATGGATGCTTAGTCTGTTTTTACCTTAAATTTATTATTTAAATGATGATAAGCAAAAAATTGTAATAAAGATGAAATGTACTTTACATCTTCACTATTTAAAAAAATTTAATATTAAAACGTAAATGGCTTATTTACAAAATAATATTAAATGACTTCTGGATTGAGAATAAACCAGTAAATAACTTTTTTTTTTTTTTTTTTGGTTATATTTTAAATTTAAATGCTTTTTTTTAAGAAATAAAAAATAAAAATTCTTATAATAAAGATACTAAGGTAAATAACTTTTTACCTTTGATCCATTTTTTTATTATTTTTTAAGTAAGTCACGTGACATTATAGCATTTACAATGAAATAATATAAATTTTTTCAATTTGTATTAATGTATGTGTGTGTATATATATACACATTCATATTAACAGGGCTGATTTCGAATACTTGAAATTTAAGTCACGGAACTAATATTTAACAGGATAATAAAGAAAACAAAAGACGTTACAAAAAAAGATCAAATGTATACATGAACTACGTGGAAATTGATAATTAGAGAATAATTAGGGAACAAACAAAAATATACAAATCCTACTTATATTCATAAATATGGTGGCAACCGTCATGTGGTCACATGGTTAATGTAACTTTAAATCTAATATCCAGACGTTTGGGTTGATAAAATAACCTTAAAATAACGTTTTTGATGTATAGTATCATAAAAACTTATGAGTTAAATATTTATTACATAAATAAAAAAATCAAGTTATTAAATGAAAAAGATAGTGTTCCCAAATATATGTTTTTTTTTTCTTTTCATATGTTATAACATCGGTCGGGACGCGAACCCACAACCGTCTAGCAACCAACTACTTGCTTGCAAGGCCGCTGCGATGACCTCTCGGCTAACAGCGCTTGACAAATATATGTTTTAAAAGATAAATTTATAGCATAAATGAATTTATATTGCTCATTTTATTATTTGGAACAAATCGAATAAAAAACTATGTAAAAGAATTGTGTAAGAGAACTACAAAAGGGAGCTTATAATAGAGACTTGTTTAGAGCTGAAAAATAAAATAACTTAAATCTGGATACACATTATAGGATATATAAATCACATAACATATGTTCATTAGAGATTATTGGATTAAAATTCCACCTTTCATTAAAATGGACAAGGAAATTGGTCTTTCCAAACTTCCTCATCATGTGATAAAATTTTAATGAAAATATGATAAACTCAAAGGCATTTAACTGATGACTAAACCTTAATTTGTTGCTAGGATTTATTGTAGAAAATTTAGTTTTATCAAGCTGTATTATAAAACAAATATTTTGGAATTATAATTTTTTAATTTAAGTAAAACTAAAAATAATAAAAGCTGCAATTTGTTAAACAATTTATTGCCCATAAAATCCATAAGTAATTCAAAATTTGGCAAACAAAATGGAAAATCTGAATATTTTTTAAAAACATTATACAAAGATAGGAAGACTAACTTCTGAGTTAAGTTAAACATTTTTGTTAATAAGTAGATGAGTGGAAACGTAGGATTTTCAAAAATTCATGACAAAAAAAATACATGTTTTTCTTTTCACAGCTTACAGAATTTAATTTTAAAATAAAGACTTCAAAGAGAATCGTATCATTTAATATCTACTGTAGAGAGTTGAAGGCAATTAAGTAAAAGATTCTAACTGTAAATATCAACAAATAGGGAAAATGTATGTTTCACTTTATGGGAAAAGAGTACTTTTCCATATATTTACATTGCAAAGATGATAAATTATATTTATGCTTACAGACTTCTCAGGATGATTTTTAAGGCCACAAGATATGGATTGGTCCATAATCTTTCTCCATGTAATCACCAGGAAAAATGAATAACATGGAAATAGCTAGAATAAACCACTGACATCACATGATCACTACTTCTTATGCTTGATCATAACTGTTTTAAAACAGGCAAAACTCTCCATATAGTAGTGCCACTCAGTGCAAGCCAGTGAGAATACCACAAGCTAGAAACTAGTCTGGGATTATTGGATGAGTAGGCACTAGATAGGAATTTTATGCACAAGCCTCTGGCATGCATTGATTCCTCTGGCTTGCACTGAGTGGCACTACTGTATAGAGAGTTTTGCCTGTTTTAATACCTAGAATAAAAATTGAAATCGTAGCCTTTTGTCTACATTATCCAATGTTAAGCTATTTTCATGTTCTAGTGTTTAACTACCAACGAAAATAAAACCAAAATCAACCAGTTAGCATTTTTGCTGATCTATAATTTACTCAATGTTTTTTAAATAAATTTTCTAAAAAAATGAGTCCTAGTATACATAAACAGGATTTTCTTGTTCAGATATATATATATTATGAAAACTTCAATACCTGTGTCTATATATATAATATAAAAATAAAATGTCCGTTAATTAAAACAAAATTGTAATTACAATAAAAATAATAATAATAACGGTAACAAACTATTATAAACAATCCTTAAATTCGCAGAAGTACTTCGGTTTATTTCTTTTTTTTAATTTTTTTGGGGGGGGGGGGGGGATGAAAAAAAAATATAAAACAGCTTCTCTGAGTATTTTTTGTTTTTTTTTTTTTTTGTTTTTTTTTTTATTTTTTTTTTTTTTATTAATATTTATTAATAATACAAATAAATAAATATTCTCAGTTAAAGGAAAAGACCAATTTGAAAAAGATTAAGTATGAAATACAGACAATCTGTAAATTTAAAGAGATTGTTTCATAGTGATAATATAGTTTATAAATTTTATTTTAATAATTTGGAAAATGTATTCTCACCTTTCGTGAGAGTAAAACATTTTTTTACTATTCTTGTATTAATATTTTTGCTATGTGTTAACATTTAATTTGTGACAATTGAAAAAATCCCAAGTATTAATCAATTATTATTAAATCTGTAATTTAATGAATAAATATAGCTAAAATTAATTAGTGTCAGTAATTTATGCTGTTTAGAACTAAATAGCAGTAACTAGGATGAGTAAATTTCAAATGCAGAAAACAAATTTACAAGATAAGTTTTTATTCTTACGCTAGTGTTCAATACCATGACTTCTACCATCATCAGAATTGAATAAAAATGATATTTAGTAATTCGGAAATATAAACAATACTTTGAAAAGATTTTGTAACTGTATAATTTTAAAATACTGCAGAGATAGTGGTTTAATTATTGTCAGTAGTTTGAGGGTTAATCACTATAACATTACAAAACCCTTCAAGTTACCATTAAACCCAGTAAGCTTCCAGATACATTTTGCTAAATATCATAAGATACTAATTATATATATATATCCTACTAGTGGAGTATCCTATCATATGTATGTATATATGATAGATTGATGGATAGATAGATTGATAGACAGACAGACAGATAAATAGATAGATAGATATGCTCAATTTATCAGAAGTATGGTATAAATATCTAAGAGAAATATAACTCCTAAAATAAACTTCTTAAATGCTTTGTTTTGTATAGTTTTATGTAGAGTAGAGGAAGGATTGTATAGTTTTACATGGAGAAGAGGAATGATTGCTTAAGTCAAAAGAGAATAAGACTGAAGCTTTTAAAATTGTAAATTTAGAAAAAGAAAAAAGACAAGAAATTGAAAAACTAATATCTGCAATGTAGAGTTATAAAAAAAGCAAGTAAACAAATAATTTTTAAATAAGTATGCCTGTTAATAAAAGAAAGAAAATTGTGTAAAATGTAGTGAAAGAAACAGGAATGAAAAAGGAATTATAGGAGAAAAGGAAGAAACTTAATAACTTTAAAAAAGAAAGTAGTTATCATTTTAAAGGAATTCATCAAAGCATAGAAAAGCTTAGAAAACATTATCTATTCTGGTGTGTAATTAAAGATGATAATGATAATTTATACTAAATAAAATTATTTTTATTTATTTTTATTATTTTGAATATCAATGACTATATTTTTTTCAGCTTAATTACATTCTTTGGCGTTTTATGTTTCAAACAATATATATATATATTATGTCATTTTTGAGTAATACAAACTTAAGTTGTCATAAAATGTGTGGCTTAACATAATTTTTTAAACATTCAATATAGTTGCATCACCAGCAAAAAGGATAAGATGGAATGCATAGCTGTAGAGAGCTTGAAAGTCTGATTTCGTATATATATATATCACCCTCTCACAAACTATAAATTAAAAGGTATCTAAATGTTGAAGAAAGAATCAATATTGAAATGAATCTATCCAATTGCAACTTCTTGTCAAGGCAATCTCCTTTAATAATATATTTGTATAATAAATTAAAACAGAAATACATATATTACAATACTAGCCAAAAATAAAATTTCACTAAAATTCTTTCTTAATTATGGTTTCATCTACGAACAAATAGACTTTATCACGTAATATTCAATTAAGCACACAACACACACACACACTTATATATATATATATATATATATATTAGAAGGGACATGAATTCAGACTTTTAGGCTCTCCACAGCCATCCATATTTTCCTATACAAATAATATACATGATCACATAAACATAAAAAAGATAAATGTTCTGTAATATATATATATATTTCATGTTGAATCAGCACTCACCAGTTAATACATATTACTATCTCCCACCCATATATGTAATCAAGGCTCAATATATATTAAGATAGCAAGTCTTCAAAATTCAATGGACAAACTTTAATTTTCTTCACACTCCAACTCTTCAGCCATCCATATCATTGAAAATCAAATTGTTGAACAATCTCCAACATTCCAATACTTCAGCCATCCATATCATTGAAAATTCAATGATTGAACACTCAAGCTCTTATTGATGCCAATATTACTGTCATACCCATGTTGATCCCAATTCACTCTGACCCCTTATATATAGCACCAGAATATGTCCATTTAAATATACAGAAAAGGAATGGGGAAAATATAGGCTGAATATGTAATATTCAAATACATGTATGTATATTGTCTATACTACACTTATTGTAATTAGAACAGGCATGAAATCAGAATTTCAAGTTCTCCATAGCCATCTACTCCATCTTATCAAATTTATACACATGAGAACACATACATGGGAAAATATAAATGATCTCCAATGTATGTATTTCATGCTGAAATGCACTCAACAGTTAGTCCAGATAACCATCTCCCACACATATATACAATCAATGCTCAGTTTATATTAAAATAGCAAATCTTTAAACTTCAATGGACCAGCTTCAATATTTTTACACTCCATGTATTAAACCATCCATATTTGAATTTTCCATCATCAGATTTTCAATGATATGGATGGCTGAAGAGTTGTGGTATGGAGAAGATTGACACTTGAAGATTTGGTATCTTAATATGAACTGAGCACTGATTGTATATATGTGTGGGAGATGGCGATATGGACCAACTGCTAAATGCTGGGCCAGCATGAAATATATATATAGTGCAAATCATTTACCTTTTTCACATGTATGTAATCATGTATATCAGTTGTGTAATTATAGAGTGGGTGTTGTGAAGAACTTGAAAGTCTGAGTTCAAATTTCTTCTAATTACATTAATTTTAGTATAGACAATATACATATATTTGAATATTATGCACACAAAAGATAATAGGCTTGCATTATATATATATACACCTGGGTCTCGTTTTACGCAATAGATAGGTTCCTCAGAAATCATGCGCAAACAAAATCGCGCAAAAATAGATGTAACCTACCTTGAAAAAGGGGGGATATGGACTGTGATTTTTCAAAAATTGCGTAAAAACAAAGCACCAACATAAAATTACTTTAAAATTCGCGCGCAAAAAAAATAAGGAAATAAAATATGACTAATAAAAAATTTCAAATTTGAAAAAATTGATACAAGACAAACTTTTTTTAACTATAATATTTAATTTTATTCAAAATGACATATTTTTATGTATAATTTACAGTAATTTACATTTTTTATACACGTTTTAATTATTATCACTATTTGCCAATAAACAGGTTCGTTTGCAAACTGGTAAAAAATCAGATTCTTCCCAAAAGGAAATACAACTAGCGCCAAGGTCACTCTCACATTGTGTTAATGGTTTTCTGGTGACAACGTAATTAGTAATTAATCTAACAACTAAAAATTAAATTCTTATTTTTGTCTTTATTTTTTTAATTTTCAATTTTAATTGTGCCCACTGCTATTACTCACCTTTTAAAAATAAACTTGTGGACACTAAGTGATTAATAATTGATTACATTCTTTTTTAAAAAGCAAAAACAGAATGTGATTTAAAATGCAAAATTAACACGCACAATGTTTGAACAAATTTACATTATAATCTTGTAAAATTTAATGTGTGTATACATAAAATGTGAAAATCATGATTTTAATTTCATTATTGCATAAAATCTTACTATTATAAAGCACTGAAAATATTGTAATTACTAAGGTGAAAGTCGAATTCCAATAATGTGCTATTACTTTCAATATATGCGAAATTTATTATTTAAAGTAATAGCGCATTATCGGAGTTCGACTTCCGGAAAAACATGAATCGCATAACTTCAAAATCACATTAAATAAATCCGTGTAAAAAGAGACCCAGGTGTGTATAAATATATATAGAAATGGGAAGCCAATTACCATGGACTGGGCATAACATTTTAAGATTTTAAATAAATTTATTGAAACTTAATTAGTCATAATGCCACATTGTGGAGCCAATTGTAAATGAAAACTTTACAACCAATAACCAATCAATTGAGCTCACATGGTGAAATAATATACCTTTCAACTACCAATCAATTAATCAAGACACATATTGTAAGGCATCAATTGTGTTGAAAATAGTATGTATAAAAGAAAATAAACTAGTCCAATCATTGGCTGGTTTAATCATTGATTACAATTTACCATATTGCCTATCAGACTAGCTACACATAAAATATGTCTGGATATCAAAGACCAGTAATAAGAGACATTAAATGATTTACTCTCAAGGTTAACTTGATCAGTGATTTAATTATTCACCAAAATATAAATTGGAAACAAAGGAAATTTTAATGAAGCGTACCTATATTTGCAGATGGGGATTATATGTAAAACAATATAATGATTAGTGATGGCTTAGATAAATAATTATGAAATTAAATATTAGTAATACACAAAATTATCATTTAAGTAATTATAAATTTATTTAATGCACATTGATTATGTAAGTAATATTATTAAGGCATTAAACCTTTAAGCATGTGCGCTTGAAAAATACGAAGGTAGGGACCTCTACAGGTCTTAACCACAAGCTTTGTAAGTCCCAAACATTACCTACTGACCTTTATACTGAAAATAGAAAAATAAATAAATAAATAAATTTCAAATAAATCCCAAAATCATTTCATATAAGCAAATAGTATATACTTTATTATAATTGAGATTTGATTTTCTTTTCAAATTGCTATAATTATATTAAACACATACAATATAATTATTGCAATTTGAAAAGTTTTCGTTTTAATTCAATATTATTTAAATTAACAATATTTGCTAGCAATAGGCATGGATTGACATTTATATGTACATAAGAACCATCTATTATTATTTAACACATAGTAAGATGCAATCAAATAAATAAATAATGAAAATCATAATAGCTTCTTAAAATAATAATTTACAATCATCGATATACGTCCCTCCAGGTTAGATCATTTAATTTAAAAAATATATATAAATGTTCTTTTCCTATTGTGTTGGATGATTTATTTGCTTCATTTTCCATTAAAACTATACTTCTCTTTTGGACTACAAATATGAACATTTTAGATTTCTTATTTCTTATAGGGCTTCTATTATGGCCCCTAAATTCAATATCTTTCTTTATATCTTCATTCATTCTGAAACTTCAAAAAACATTTATCATGGACTATATGACTCTTAGTATATGAAACTTTTATAAATAAAATCTAGAAACAACTCCTATCTCATATGTTAAGAAATATGCATATATAACGCAAACATAAAATTTCTACAGATGATCTACCTTTATAGACATATCTAATGATGAAATTGTGAATTAAATTTTGAAGAGAAATATTAAATAATGATAAAATTGTAAACCCAAATATAATACATTATGTGTATATTTATAAATGTTTTCTATCAATGACAGTCATTTTAATTTTCGGACTACATTGTGTACAACAGTTATGTATAGCATGTGCGCATAATGCATTTGAAATAAAACAAGTGTCTTAATGACAAATAATATCTAATATATAATCATTTGTTAATAAATTGAAATTTGAAACCAGTTTATTTATATCGTACATATGTAAGGTGTAAGAATCAAAGGACAACAGAAAATTTTTAATAATAAGTGACCTATAGTATTTTTCCTATTAATATTGACAAATTAAAGATTTAAAATAATTTACTTATATTATGTACGAATATATATTGCATGGCGAATCAAAATAAATAGAAAATTTTAATACTCAATGAAACTTAAGATGTTGTTAATTATAACAATTGATTAAAACTTAATTTAGTTTACATCTATATAAATAGTTAACTTTAAAATCAATCCTTCAAAAAAAAAGTTAAAAAAAAAAAGACCAAATTAGTTACCATTTAATCTTCTTTATTCTCTTTTCATTTTAAAGTTCCATAACTATTTAATGTGTTCCGGCATGGTTAAGACAATATGTAAAATAGTTTAAAATGACAAATTCATGAACCTTTTTTTTTTTTTTTTTAATAAACAATTGACTTGTAGCATTTTTTAAAATCTGGATTAGGTTAGGATGTATCAGTTAAAATGATGGACCAATTTTGAATATGTAGCTAATGCTTATATTGGCTTGCTGTATACAAATAATTATTTCTACTCCAAATGTCTGCTCATCAATAAGTTCCTTTTTTTCACTAGATCATGATTATGAAATAGGGCAAGATGGAGGGTTTGAACCCTGGATCATAAGTTTATCATTTACCCTGCCATTCCTAATGATATATTCAGTCCAATAAATAGTGTCATTATGCAAAGAAAATTATATATGAGACAATAGCAAAGTTTTGCTTTTTTCCATCACTGGCGATTGTTAATCCTTGTTGCTATAGTATTTTTTTTATGGCTATTGTTTAGCTCAGTCTTTCACACATTGCTAATATCAATATCTTTATTACAACAATTGTTGACTTTTTAAATATTAAAATTAAAAAAAAATTACATATAAAAATTAGCTTTACAGTTTATAAAAACAAAATAGATAAATAAACAACAAATAATAAAATTACATTGCAAACAATTTCTAAAAACAAAAATACAATCTAAAACACATTTAGTAATTTTATATGCCAATATTTTACTCATTGATATTACAAAAAGGCAAGTAAACACAAACACCTGGGTCTCATTTTACGCAATAGATAGGTTCCTCAGAAAACATGTGCAAATGAAATCACGCAAAAATAGACATAACTTACATTGAAAAAGGGGGGATGCGGTCTGTGATTTTTCAAAATTCGAGTAAAAGCAAAGCACCAATGTAAAATTACTTTAAAATTCGTGGAAAAAAAATAAGGAAATAAAATATGACTAATAAAAAATTTCAAATTTGAAAAAAAGTGATACAAGACAAACTTTTTTTAACTATAATATTTAATTTTATTCAAAATAATATATTTTTATGCATAATTTACAGTACAGTAATTTACATTTTTTTATACACATTTTAATTATTATCGCTATTTGCCGAAAAACACGTTCATTTGCAAACTGGTAAAAAATCAGATTCTCACAAGAGGAAATACAACTAGTGCCAAGTTCACTCTCGTGTTGTGTTAATGGTATTCTGTTGACAACGTAATTAGTAATTAATCTTTGAGATGATGATTTTATTAATTGTTTATGAACTTAGACTTATGATAATAAAAAGACATTTATTCACCACTGCTGGGAAAAATTTAATTAAAAGTAACAACTAAAAATTAAATTCTTATTTTTGTCTTTAATTTTTTAATTTTCAATTGCATTTAAAAATCAAATTTCGTTTTACATCACATTAATTTCAAGTCACCATAAGTAATTTTTAAATTGTTAATTACAATTAAAAATCAGATTTTAATTTTTAATTGTCAAATTTAATTGTGCCCACTGCTATTACTCACCTTTTAAAAATAAACTTGCGGACACTAAATGATTAATAATTGATTACATTCTTTTTTAAAAAGCAAAAACAGAATGTGATTTAAAATGCAAAATTAACATGCACAATGTTTGAACAAATTTACATTATAATCTTGTAAAATTTAATGTGTGTATACATAAAATGTGGAAATCATGATTTTAATTTCATTATTGCATAAAATCTTACTATTATAAAGCACTGAAAATATTGAAATTACTAAGATGAAAGTCGAATTCCAATAGTGTGCTATTACTTTCAATATTATGCAAGTGCACAAAATTTATTATTTAAAGTAATAGCGCATTATCGGAGTTTGACTTCCAGTGAAACATGAATCGTGTACCTTCAAAATCGTGTTAAACAAGTCCGTGTAAAAAGAGACCCAGGTGTACTTTGGTAAAATCTATATACACATACATGTTTTTTTACATCATCACTGCAATTTAAATCCCACAATCATAAATAAATAAATATACCAAAAAAAAAAAATGAAATAAATAAAGATAACAACAACTAATAACAACAACATGTATATATAAACTACTATATCAAAGCCAAATCAAAAATTTTTTTAAAAACAATAATGACACTTTGATGGAAAGAATGGGTCTTTCCAACCTTTACAATATATATGTAATAACATTTTAATATCAAATACATAAACAAGGTAAAACTCTCCATACAGTAGTGCCACACTGTGCCAACCAGAGTAATCAATGGATGCCAGAAGGCTTGTGCATAAAATCCCTATCTAATGCCTACTTATCCAATATTCCTAGACTAGTTTCTGGCTTGTGGCCTTCGTCAGTGAGGAGCTTTGGATCACTGATGAAGGCCACAAGCCAGAAACTAGTCTGGGGATATTGGATGAGTAGGCATTAGATAGAGATTTTATGCACAAGCCTTCTGGCATCCATTGATTACTCTGGTTGGCACAGGATGGCACTACTGTATGGAGAGTTTTGCCTTGTTTATAAACAATTATGTGCTAGTATAAGAGATGATGATCATGTGATCAAATAATATCTATAATAGAAGCAAATTAATTTAAAAGTATGCATATTAAAATATCAAAAAAAAAATTAATAAAAATATATAATAATGAGATTATAAAAAAGTTAAACACTGGAATAATAAATAAAACTGAAAACAAAATCACATTACAGACATATATACTACACATTACTCAGATCATGTATGATATGAATGTGTTCACTAGATTATTCTTAAAATAAAGTGAAAGTTATTACTTGCTTTGTTTTTTTTATCAATAATAAACTGTAGATGATACACTTTTAACATAACATTTTAAAGTTTACACTGACTTTTTTAATCATAACATTATTTCTTTTTTTAATTTTGTAATATACAAAAAAAAAAGGATATCATTCTATAATTTACAAATATTTCAATATGTTTACACAAAACACTCCTATATATGAGCACACAGATATGCTTGTATAATATAATGTTAACATATTTGAATTGTCATAGACTAATAAAAAAATTCATTTTATTACCATATATACGTATATATAAATGGGTATTGATTCAAATGTGTGCACACAATTGTTTATATCCTATGATATTTATTTGTCAAAAAAAAGTTACTAAATCCATATTATCACATTTTTACAAGACAATTAATTTGATGTTGAATATACATAAAATAAATGTCATGGGTGCATATTCTAATTTAAATTAAATAGGTAGTACAAATTTTAAATATTTTTACAAATAGTATTTTTAGCGAATTATTTTAAATCGTAAGTAAAGTTTGTTTAAAGAAATTGTATTTGAGTTCAATTTGAAAGATCTTTCAAAACTAAATAGTTTTTTGGTTTCTAAATTTCCAATATTTAATTTAAAAAGGATTTTTGAATTTCATTTTTTAATTCCAACATAAAATAAAACTGAAATAAATTCTCGTGAAGCAAATGGGTCATGTTACTTTTATTTTCTTTCCACATTTTTTTAAATGGATAAAGAGTCACAAGTTATTTATTTTTAATACTGATAAATTAAATATTTTACTCATCAGCTAATATGTGTATGTACCTTATATATATGATGCAGTAACATTGTGCTTCTCTGCATACAGACAAAACAGCATATCTACAAAGTCATAGCATGGTAGTCTTCCAGCAAGCTGATAAGTACTGACATTTCACAGTAATCTGATGCATAATAGAGTAGTTTAATGTCCTATTAATATTTTAAGTAAAGGTATATATCAGGTAAATGTTGGCAGTCTGACAGCCCCATTCAATCTCTATAATTAATTTGATTGATTTCAGGCAGTCAAGGCATCTAGTTCCTGTATATGGACTATTAACTATAAAAAATCTGATTCTGTCTTGTACTCTACATCTGCCTTCAGTTATAACTTGATAATAGTAATGGTCTAATGGTTTTTATTTTAAACCCATCCTTTTTATGCTCTATGGTAGAATTTGAAAACAATAATTAAATGTTTTTTTTGTTACCACAATAAAAAAAAAAAGAATTAATGACTCTTGTTGATATACATTTAGCATTTTTAATTTTTTCAAAAACATCAGATTGTAGAATTTAGAATCAAAGTATATTATACTAATTTTATTAACCCTCTCAAACTCTGCATTTTCTGATTTTTTTTGTCTCACACATCAATGTAAAATATATGATAAAATGATTATTGCTTATCTGAAAGTAATAAATTTGACTTCATTTGATAGATATTTTTTTTTACTATTGAAATAAATTTTAAATATTCACTTTTTATTTCTGTAAATATTAAAAAATTGAGATCATAAACAAAACAAATAGTTTAGACATCGTTTCTAGAAAGATTATTTTCAGTCTATAAAATCAACAAAATATTTCTTAATTCTTATTATTTTTTAAACATCTGAATGAATAATTATTTATTTCTTTTATATCTAATGAATTATGCTTTAAAAGTTTAAATTTTTTGAATATTTATTGCAAAATTGTGATATTTACATACTCGTAAATATAAATAAATTGCTTACATAGAAACTAAGCTTTAAATTACTTCAGGCCATGCTTAGATTCACTGCTAATATAACATTATATTTTTGAAAATAAAGTATTTCAAGTCAAAATAAGTTATTAATAATTTATATTTCTTGATATTTAATAAATATAGTGTAAATTATTTTTTAAAAAATAACTAAAACCATGATAAGTTCATAAATAAACAAGTTTTTGGTCATTGGAACTAGTTACTTGGCAACAGACAGTGGGCCTAACATGTCAGGGTGGGGATTATGTCTATTGCAAGAGCAGGAATTTAGAATTCTACTGCAAAATTTTTAGCAAAAATTATATATAATAAAATATATCATTTTACACACATTTTAATATATAATACACTTGGGTCTCATTTTACGTGATAGATAGGTTTCTCAGAAAACATGCGCAAATGAAATCATGCAAAAATAGATGTAACTTACCTTGAAAAAGGGGGAATATGGACTGTGATTTTTCAAAAATCATATAAAAGCAAAGCACCAACGTAAAATTACTTTAAAATTCACGCAAAAAAAAAATAAGGAAATAAAATATGACTAATAAAAAATTTCAAATTTGAAAAAAATTGATACCAGACAAACTTTTTTTAACTATAATATTTAATTTTATTCAAAATAATATATTTTTATCATAATTTACAGTACAGTAATTTACATTTTTTTATACACGTTTTAATTATTATCACTATTTACCGATAAACAGGTTCATTTGCAAACTGATAAAAAATCAGATTTTAATTTTTAATTATCAAATTTAATAGTGCCCACTGCTATTACTCATCTTTTAAAAGTAAACTTGCGGACACTGAATGATTAATAATTGATTACGTTCTTTTTTAAAAAGCAAAAACAGAATGTGATTTAAAGTGCAAAATTAACACGCACAATGTTTGAACAAATTTACATTATAATCTTGTAAAATTTAATGTGTGTATACATAAAATGTGGAAATCATGATTTTAATTTCATTATTGCATAAAATCTTACTATTATAAAGCACTGAAAATATTGAAATTACTAAGATGAAAGTCGAATTCCAATAATGTGCTATTACTTTCAATATACACGAAATTTATTATTTAAAGTAATAGCGCATTATCGGAGTTCGACTTCCGGAGAAACGTGAATCACGTAATTTTCAAAATTGCATTAAATAAATCCGCATAAAAAGAGACCCAGGTGTTCTTATGAAAAAATTCACCAGGGGATGATTTGGTCAAAAGTTAAATTTTTGTCGTCCTGCTAAATCAAAAGGTTAAAAGTTTTAATTTAAAAAAAATTCTTAATGCCATTGAAAATAAATAAGGGATGTTTATAATTATTGGTATTATCTATTTTAACATGGAATCAAGCTTGTTTTATAATTTTTTTATTAATTATCAAAATCATAATTAAATAAGCATTAAATAGCCCTGTTTAAATGTATAATTTATATATTTTTAAATAATTATCTACAAAAATTTTTGTTTGAGTTTGTTTCTACTTTTTCTTTTAACTTTGTATATATATATATATGCATGCACACTACTTTGTTATTATACACAATAAGATGCATAACTGTCTCAATGTTTTCTGGTTTTTAAGTTTCAATCTCAAAGTTAAATGGAGTTAAGCAACTTTATTTAGATAAGTAGATCTATAAGAAATATTTTATGCATCACTCTTACATGTTACTATTAATTTTTCATTGCAATATAATATGTAAGAAGGTATCCTAATGATGTAGCTATATTTTTTTAGTAGAAACACATTCCTAAAGTTTAAGTCTAAAAATGAATCCAGTAAAGGATCTTGAGTTGAAATAAACAAGATTAAAATGATAAATATCATGTCTGTACGCTAAGCAATGACTGTAATTGCTTCTTAGAGTGAAAACTTCTCCTGCAAAATTAAGTGAAGTTGATTAATAATTGATTGGTTAATAAAACAAACTAATTACGACCAGATAGAACATTTATCATTGATTAAACCACTAAACATCACATGATCACTATCTCATACTAGCACATAATTGTTATTAAACAATTCAAAACAAAGCAAAACGAGTGCTGGAGGGTTGCATTAGATCCTAAGATCTAGGTGCAGTGCTCTCAGATCCAAGGCTCCTCACTGATGAAGGCCACAAGCCAGAAACTAGTCTGGGGATATTAAGTGAGTAGGCACTAGATAGGAATTTTATGCACAAGCCTTCTGGCATCCATTGATTGCTCTTGTTAGCACAAGATGGCACTACTATATGGAGAGTTTTACTTTGTTTTGAAATTGTTTAAATTATCATTGATCATTGTGATAATAATTATTCTCCCATATTTGAATTGTGGATTAGTTTTTGAAGTAATAAACAAGTTATTCCTATTTAAGGTTAGTGTCTTTGCAACTCTGCAGATCATATTCTTTCCATATCCCAATTTCAATATAGATTTAGAAAAAAAATAGTAATATTTATTAGATATTTTATATAATTTTCTTATAGTTATTATTTGTTTTTATCATTTATTTAATTGTTTTTTTTTTAATATTCCTTTTTTGTCGTTATTAAAAAAACTATGTCACAGCATATTTATGATATTAAAAAAGTCATATCTGAGATATTAGCTTACATATAAAATCTATTTGGATTAAATACATCACTAGTGTCTTAATGCTATTTGAAATATAAATGTATTGGGTAAGAAGATGTACATAAAATTCCTTTTACATTGACATATCCTAAACTGCATAAACACACTTTATATCCATGTATTCATTTTCTTACTTTGTAAAACCCTGAGATAAATCATTAATCAACTTTGTATTTAAAATTGCTAGTCTTAGTTTTAAAACACAGATTGAGTTACTCTTAGTTAGTTCTTTTAATAAGAACAATTATATTTGCAAAGATTTTAATTAATAATAAAATAGAATAAGAATAATTGTACACCTATTATTGAATAACCCTGACAAATTTTTTATTATTTTATTGAATGTGAATCTATTATAAAAATATAAAATAGTTTTAGATTATTGCCACCAAGTTCATGACCAGTTTTTTGTATGGTTTCAATATATATATAAAGAGGCGATGTTAATATATAAATACAAGCAAAATTTAATTAATCGGCAAGCAGCAAACATTAAGATAACAGAATTATGGGAAAGTTGACATTGAATTATGGAAAAGTTGATATTTTAAATGTGATAGTTGACAAAGCTACAACATAGTGAAAGTGCTTCTAAGTTATAGTTATACATATAATTTTTATTGACTTTTAATTACTGTATTTTCAAATATTTATATATATATATATATATATATATATATATATATTATTCAGTGTATCAGTACTCATTCAAATAATCATAACTATCTTATAACTACAAATAGCTAAATGTCCATTTATTGATGACTAGGTTATATTTAATTGAATAAAATATAAGTTTTTTATTTGAAAAAAAAATCTAAATATGTTTGTGACTGTGAAAAGTTTAAAGATTTGCTCAGCCTGATTCAAACTCCAGATTCTAATTTAACAAGCATATGTATAAACCATTATGTCATTAAGGCCTTTACAAAAATTGAACATCAATATTTTAATAGACTTTTAAGTGTGATACAAAACACACACAAAAAAGCTTCTGTACACTATAATTTCAGTTATGCACTCTCATATCATCAGAAATGGCCACCATTAATAACATTCATAAATGTTTATATGCTGGCATTGATTTTTTCTCAAATAACTTTCATTAATTTAGTTTAGATTATTATTAAGACTTTTCAGATTTTGTTTTAAGTAATATTAAATTATATACTGAATATTAAATTAATGTTATCAGAATCTCTTTTATAATAAATCATTTAATAAAATCACATACATTAATGTTAATATTAGATTTGGATTAACTGATTTCCATATATCTTTCAGGGTCTTTATCCCACGATATTGCAATTTGCAAGAATCTGTATATCTCTTACCGTTTCCAAGTTTGTGACACAATGGTGCATCTGCTCAGCTAAAATGTGAAAGACCCTAGTCATATCTGGATAAGGAATTGATTACAATGTTGGGTTCCAATGTTCTTTACAAATGTTTGATAGTTGGCGTTTTTTTTCACAAAATTTTTTCAAAGCATGAATATTAATAATACAAGATAATAACATTTGTACAGGAAACTAATTAGAGTTATGAAAAGTTAATGATAATAAAAGAAATATTGAAATACATTAAGAAAATTAAAAAAATAATATTAAGAATAAGAAAAATCATTGGAAGAATTTGTATAATAAAAAAATAACTGTGTATAATGTAATTGGTATTACTATATATATTTGTAATGATCGAAAAGAAAGTGAAGATCGAGTCTAACCGCAATCTGCACTACCTGGGCACCATCTTGGCATTCGAGCCTAGAAAAATTTATAAAGTAGGCAGATACGTGCTGTTAAGATTCCACTTTATTTAAATATTCTGATCATTAGCCCAAGTCACTAGCTCAGTGGAACAGCAGAGATTATAAAATATATCTTTATATCTTAAATATAAAAAATAAAAGCCACTGCCAGAAATTAACACATAAAAATATTTATTTACGCACATATAAAATCATTCTAATTTGAGGAATAAGTTTAACATTTTAGATTTTTATATTAATCTTTAATTTTACATTTAAATAGATTGCAATTATGAGTTTAATATTTATTTAGTGAGTCGAGTATGAATAGACTACATAGAACTGCATTTGACAAGAAAATATTTTTTCCCTTACTTAACCTTAGGCCAAAAGTTCGCAGTCAAACCGGTGCCAATCCATCTGATACATTTATATATTCAATGTAGCATGAAAATACGACAACACAAAATACTATACTGTCAGGAATGTACCTCTGAACAGTAAGTAGATTTAGAGAAGACATTGTCTTTCCACCAACAGGAATGCTACATCTGTTGGTGAGTAGAACAATAAACAAAACTCCATAGGAATAGACTGCGGTCCTTTGCCGACTTACAAACCCATCCATAGGCAAACAGAAGGTGTGTGGCATATATATGCAATCCTGCCCATAGCGGATCTCATACTACATCTACTAATTACACAAATATATCCAATCCATTGAGCTAATTTAACTACGAAACAAATAACCTAAGATTACCCTCCCTTAAACTATATATATATAACTTTACAAATCTATACAGCCATTCACGCCGACTTAAATTTGACCTTAAGATACGTTCGCACAGATGAATTTTATACAATTCATTTTAAAATGTTGAGTATAGACTGGCTGCACAGATTCCACGGTTAAAAACATTTCAAAATAGACCCAACTGATCAAAATACAAAATCATCGATAATGTCAATTGCATAGGGAATACAAAAAAACCCCAATAGCATTCATCGTAAGATGCCGCAGTGACATTGGTGACTTATATATTCCAATCGACTATGAAACAGCAACATTTTAATTTTAGCATTTAGTTTTCTTTTTTTAATAAATTTTATTTTTATTTGCGAACCTTTAAGATTTTATTTTAAATTAATATAACGGCATATTTATATACCGTTACAATATATATATATTAAAAAATCATCATCTCAGCTTATATAGCATTAAAACAAAATTATCTTTTCAATTTAACTTTATCACACACACTCTCCTTCAGTATAGTAATAATTAACCAATTGTTATTATGTAATATTTTATGATTTCATCATAAACATCACCAAATAAATAAATTTGATTCTCATTTTATTATCTGCACATTTTTAATTGCACAGATAAATGCTGTATTTCATTTAGAACCATATATATACTTATCAATAATTCAAAGGATAAAAATTGCAGTGATGTCAAAGCCCAATTAGTATATGTCATAGACTGCCCATCCTGCAACAGCAAATAGTATGGTGAGATCCTAGCTAGCTTAAAATCAAGACTTTCTAAACATATTTATTTATATAATAGAGCAAAAATGAATCCATCATACAGTTCAGTGTTTTTGGAGCATGAGAGGTTGGGGGGGGGTCATTCTTTTAAACCAACATGTACCAGGATTAAATGCCTTGAGAGTAACCACAAAAAATATAAGATTAAAGAGGCTTAGCACAAAATTAATTCCACACATGCAAAAAATATGAGAATAGTGTTTGCCTTAATAAGCATTGGTTGTTTAATCTGATAACATAGGCAGCACTTTGCAACTACCTATTATACATGCAATCATGCAAATCTTCCAATCACTGCCAAGTTTAATCTTTTATAATTTGAATTCCTATAATGTTTTGCTAATTATCTATCAGTTATGCTTTAAAACAGATGCTAGGTGTCAAAAGTTAACTCAACAGATTAATAAACAAATTTATTTTAACCTTACTCTGGCTGTACTTATTTCTTGTTTCTTTATTTAAATACAAGTAAAGTATATATACTTAAGCTAGATACAATTAGAGATGATTTGAACCCAGACATTAAAGCTCTCTTCAGTCATCCTCTACAATATATATTTTTTTATATATATATATATATATATATATTTATATATATATATTATATATATATATTTTATTTATATATATATATGACAATAGATGGCATTCTACCAAAAACTATCTCTAACTTTAGTTCCACCTTCAGATCATGATTTCAAGCTATTTGCTATCGTCAGTGAAGGACAGGAATAAGAAAATAGATCTAAACACAAACTCTGAGCATTTATGAAACAGTTTCTATTCAGCTTGCAAGCGTGAATCTTTTAGACATTTAATGTCTTCAAACTCAGCATAGCAAGCCAGATAGCTACATGGGTCTGATATCAGTTCAGCATCACCACATAGTAGAAGCCTCTGCAATATATATTATTGCAAGAAAGACCTCAAAGGTACATTTATGAAAAACAAAAACACAAGTTAAAACCTGCTAACGCTTGTATTTATGACAATAGATGGTGTTCTACCAAAAACACTGTCAAGTGTAAAACGCCAGAGCAAGCATTCACTATCTCTAACTTTAGTCTTTCTTGCAATGATATATATTGCAGAGGCTTCTACTATGTGGTGATGCTGAACTGATATCAGACCCATGTAGCTATCTGGCTTGCTATGCTGAGTTTGAAGACATTAAGTGTCTAAAAGATTCACACTTGCAAGCTGAATAGAAACTGTTTCATAAACGCTCAGAGTTTGTGTTTAGATCTATTTTCTTATTCCTATGCTACACTGATGGTAGCAAATAGCTTGAAATCATGATCTGAAGGTGGAACTAAAGTTAGAGGTAGTGAATGCTTGCTCTGACGTTTATGTAAACAAACTTATGCTTGACAGTGTTTTTGGTAGAACACCTTCTATTGTCATAAATACAAGCGTTAGCAAGTTTTAACTTGTGTTTTTGTTTTTCATATATATATAATCAGTGCTTGGTTTATATTAACCTAGCAAATCTTCAAACTTTAATGGGCAAGCTTTTTTTCTATATTCTGCTCATCCCTCATCTGTCTATTTAAATAGATTTTAAGGTCCTATATATGAGGGGGCAGAATGTCTTACAGTCAGCATGAGCATGACAACAAATTTGGCAAACATGGGCTTTGAACATGCAATCATCAGATTTTCAATGATGTAGATGGCTGAAGAGTTGGAAAGTGGAAAAGATTGAAGCATAATCAATTAAAGTTTGAAGATTTCTTATCTTAATGTAAACCAAGCACTGATTATATATGTGAAAGATGGTGATCTGTACCAACTGATGAGTGTTGATTCGGCATGAAATATTTGTATTGGAGATCATTTATCTTTTTCAAATGTATGTGGTCATGTGTATCAGGTGCATAAGATGGAGTGAATAACTGAAATAAGCTTGGATGTTTGGGTTCAAATCTTCTCTAATTATATATATATAGTAAACATTTAGATGCAAAATATGTGCGCACACAGTGTTGCTAAAATATATGTATAAATCCATACACATTTAAATATAGTTAAAGTATATCAAACTCTTTAAAATGAAATTATAAAATAATTTTAACGATATAAACCAAAAAAGGAAACATATTTCTTTAGCATAAGCAGCAAACTGACGTTTTTAAGACGCTGATAAAGAAATTTTAAACAAAATATTAAAATATAAATCAACTTAACAATAACAAGAAGAAAAAAAATCTTGTCTTTTACCCATTAGCAACACATTAATTTTATTTCTTTGTAGTACCAATCAAAAAAAAAAAAAAAAATAGAGGAATTATTTTGCAGGGCAGAAATTTCTTTAAAAATTATTTTAAATAATATACATAATGTAAAATTGTTTTTAATCTACTTTGTAGATGTTATACATGTTAATACATCATGACTACATTTTTTTTTCATGTGTCATAGCATCGGCCGGGAAGCGAACCCTCTAACTCGGGACAACTGCCTATAAGGCAGCTGTGCTGACCACTCGGCTACCCCCCCCCCCCCAATTATAAGACATAGTAAATTGAATTATACAGGTAGGTAAAATAATGTATTTAGAATATATTTTGATAAATATATATGAATTGTCTTTTAAAAAAATTCATTTCATTGTGAGACAAAATTTTAATTCTACTAATAATTATTGTTAATGCGATTTAACTTTACATCACACACACACAAATCTTTAATATCACTGTAGCGACATGACTTTACAAATATATATATATATATAAGAAAAATATTATATTTTATATTTAAACTAAATAAATACTTTTAATTCTTTTTTTTTTCCATATGTCATAGCATAGGCCGAGACGCGAACCCACACCCGTCTCCAACCAATTATTTGCTTGCAAGGCGGGTGCGATGACCTCTCGACTAAAAACGCTTGACTAATTCTTTTTTTTTTTTTTAAATATAAAACCATTATGTTATTCAAAGTATTTTTTATGACACTTTGTTCTTAAATTTGGATGAAAAAGAAAACTTTCAACAAAGCCCGAACGTTAATTCTTAATAAGTCCACACAATAACAAAACGTGTTCTAAATGTAATTTTTATTATAAGTTAACATCTTTTAAATAAATGAAAGCCCATTGATGACACTTCATGAATTTGTACAATAACATATAAAATGAATTTTATGAAATGTAAATCAGTACTTCATTAATAACAGAAACAAAAAAATGTGTTAACATTAAAAGTAACAGTTAATTAGGTCAATTAGTCTAATGGAATATTGTTTAAGAAATCTATCTACTAATGGACAATCAGTCAACTCTTTTATAAATTCATTGCCTTAAGCTTTAGATACTATTCCCAATGAAACTATCGTTAGAAATGCTGCTCTAATTTCCTAATTATATCTTCTTTCTTTTAATATTTTTTTTTATTTGTTGGCTTTAAATAAACTTTATTTTTTAAAAAAGTCATATTTATACAGTTTTTGAAAAATATTTACGCAAAAAATAATTTGTCACAGAACATTCAATTAATATATATTAGCCAACTATAACAAAGCACACCATATTAAGTGAATAAAAATATAAAAGCTATAATAAATCAAAGGTTAAGATAAATTATAAACAGTTATTAAATATAGTGGCAAGACAAGGGTTTATTTCAACATCTGGAGTATATAAATAAATAAAAAGTAAATAAAAAAATCATTATTCATCAGATTTGACACTTGCCAGTATTGAGAATTTGAGTGCTTTTCTATTCTTATTATATCCTATAGATAACAAATGGGCAATAATAAATGATCAGATAAGTTATTTGGTTATATGCCAACTATATGAAAAAGAAAATCTTAAAACTAATTTAAAACTTAAACAAAAAAACAAAGATTTCTTAACATGGACTGTAATCTAGTCATTAATATGGCAGCTAGATGGCCTGCTATTATTACATCGTGAAGCCCTTTAAAATAATAAAGAAATAATATTTAAATATAATTACAATATATAACATTATTATACACAACTATAACACATTACATATATATTTCATTATAACCATGGTACAAATTAATATATTATTTGCATAGAAGTATTTTCAATTTTTGATGACATAATTATTATCAATTGAATCTATGTGATTGGGAAACAGACATCATATGATGTTTTGGGATCTGCATACTTCTCATCCATAGAATTCCAGATGTTAATGATTATGATAAAAGTAATCAAAAGAATTTTTATATAAATTATATATTTTTATTATTAATTTAGATCATTATGATAACTTAAAATATTACACATTAGTGTTTTTTATCAAGTAATTTATTAATATATATAAAATTAATAAATATAATGGAAATTAAGTAATATGTACAGTCTTTCAATCTGCAGAAGTACTTTCAGTTAATTCCTTAATCTTCCTCAACAGCTCTTAAATACAAAAATCATAATGGAAGGAAATGTCATCAATCTTGTGAGTCTAAAATTTTAACATTATCAGCTTGTCTATTAATTATATTCATTTCATTTTTATTTATTAAAATTGCCTTCTTAATTTTTTTATTATGGTTTCTCTCTGTCAACAATTCATGCTTCTTTAAGCTTTTCTCAATACTGCACCTTGATTCACCCATACACCTGGGTCTCATTTTATATGGTAGCTAGATTCCTCAGAAAATGCGCACAAAAGAAAATGCACAAAAATAGACTTAACTTACCTTGCAAAATGGGGGATAAGTACTGTAATTTTCCAAAAATCGCATAAAAGCAAAGCAACAACATAAAATTACTTTAAAATTCACATAAAAAAAAAATAAGGAAATAAAATATGACTAATAAAAATTTTCAAATTTGAAAAAAATTGATAGAAGACAAACTTTTTTTACTTTTTTTTATATTAACTACAGTATTTAATTTTATTCAAAACAACATATTTTTATGCGTAATTTACATTTTTTTCATACATGTATGGTATTTTAAACAATATTGCTATTTGAGACATCAGATTCAACATGTGATGATGTGATGTGATGTACTGTAGCTTCTCTTTAAACAAAGTCAAGAATCTCTCAGCAATTATGCCCAGAGAAACCTGTTAGCTACTTTATTTTACATTCTCCAATCTAAGTTTTCCCATATTCTGCTCCATCCCATGTCCACAACATAATCTTTGTGAACTCTATGGCCTTTATATCTAAATCCCAATAAATTGCTCTTATAGTGGATTCACCCAAACTAAAACGTTTTTCAATCGCTGTTGATCCTTCCCATTTCGCTAAGCGATCTAAAATTGAAATTTTTGTTTCCAAAGAAATTCACTTTCTTGAGTGTTTTTTCCTCTCCATTAGGGAAAACTAAAAGTTTAAAATAAAAATAAGAACTTAGACTTATGATAATAAAAAGACATCTACTCACTGCTGTTGGGCAAAATTTAATTAAAACTAACAAAAATTAAATTCTTATTTTTGTCTTTAATTTTTTACTTTTCAATTCCATTTAAAAAATCAAATTTCATTGTTTCATGATCACATCAATTTCAGATCACATTACATAATTTTTAAATTGTTAATTACAATTAAAAATCAGATTTTAATTTTTAATTGTCAAATTTAATTGTGCCCACCACTGTTACTCATCTTTTAAAAATAAACTTGCGGACCCTAAATGATTAATTGATTACATACTCTTTTTTTAAATAGCAAAAATAGAATGTGATTTAAAATGCAAAAACAACATTATGCATAGTATAGGCATCTATAACGTTTGAACAGATTTTCATTATAATCTTGTAAAATTCAATGTGTGTATATAAAATTGGGAACTTCTGATTTCAAGTGAATTCTGAACTTCTTTATTGCATAAAATCTATTACAGTACTATTATAAAGCATTGAAAATATTGAAATTGTTAGATGGAAGTCGAACTCCGATAATGCACTATTACTTTAAATATCACATTTGAGTGTGTGAAATTTATATTTAAAGTAATAGCGCATTATCGGAGCTCGACTTCTGATCTAATAATTTTTATTGTATAAAAGAAAACCGCATACAATGATATTAAGAAGAAGCATGAATCGCATAACTTCAAAATTGCATTAAATAAATCTGCATAAAATGAGACCCGGGTGTATATAATATATCCACAAAACATTTGATACACATTACTTTTTTGCTTGACAGTTATGACTCTTTAGAATTATTCACTAATTTATTAATGTTATTTATAACATAATATGAAACATTAAAAACATTCTTATATATATATCTTTAAAAAATTTCACTTGAGCATTTGAAATATATATCCAATTTTTTATCAATCTTCAACACCTTTAAATCATTATAACTTTTTTTAAATTGACATAAAGTATAATTAATATATTCAGTCTTATAACGACCTTCAGCATAACCTTGACAAATATCTCAATTTTTTTTAAATTTATCACACTGGTAATGATATAATTTTTCATCACACAACAAGAAAGATCAAAAAATTATAAATATATAATGTCTAGATTCTCTGTCACTACTACTACTACTACTACTGCTACTGCTACTGCTACTGCTACTGCTACTGCTACTGCTACTGCTACTGCTGCTGCTACTGCTGCTGCTGCTGCTGCTGGAGCTGCTGCTGCTACTACTACTACTACTACTACTACTACTACTACTACTACTACTACTACTACTACTACTAATAATAATAATAATAATAATAATAATAATCAATTTTCAATTCAATTTATTCTATGAAATAAAACAAAGTACATCACAAATATTTAAAAACTCCAAACAAGAAAAATCTTGTGTGTGGAATTTACATGTAAAAATAAATTAAATAAAAATACAATCAAAAACTCAAAAGAACAGTTTAGGAAATAAATAAAATTAATTAAATAAATAAAATAAATGCCAAAATTAATACATACTACACAACCATTGACACAAATATTTTTTGAATGATATATAAGAAATATTATTCAGATCAATTGAACATTCATATACAAATTTATTAAACAACTTTGACCCAGAATAAACATATTGTCTTCTACTAGATTCCTTAAAAAATTTTGGTAAAGGTAATTGAAATTTATTAGAAAGACGAGTATTTAGAACATAAACTCTAGAATCCAGAAAAGGTTTAGCACAAAAAATATCAAAAATAACTCTATATTGATATAAGTGATTTACATCAAATAAACCAAATGCAATATAAATATCTCGAACAGAAGAGGAACGAGATCTACCAAAAATAATGCGCAAAGTATAATTTTGCAAAACACGCAAAGAAGATAAAATATGTGGAGAAGCATTACCCCAAATAATGATATTGTAAGATAAAATACTCTGATAACAGGCAATGTAAATAAAAATGAGAGCAGACCTAGGAAGAAATTTAACTAAATAATAAAACATATAGTTTAAATTACGTAACCGTTGACAAAGATAGGTAATGTGATTTGTCCAGGACAATCTGGAGTCAATATATATTCCCAAATAACAATAATTATCTACCAAAGGAATATTCTCACAAGTACATATACTATTATAATGCAAAATATACTTACAGCAAATTTTAATCTTAAGAGAAAAAAAAGTACGCTTGTAAGAAAAAAGAATAGCTTTTGTTTTATCTAAATTGACCAACAATGAATTATATGCCAACCATTTACCAACTGAGTCCAAATCCTCATTCACTAATTTTTCAAGAAGATTATAAGAAACAGCATTGCAAGATAAAGCAATATCATCAGCAAAACCAAAAATCTTAGAATGTAACTTCAATGAAAATAAATCATTAATATAAATTAAAAACAATAGAGGACCAAGTACTGAACCTTATGGAACTCCAGAATTAATCAAGACAACATCACTGATAGTACCATAAATATTAGTAAACTGTTTCCTATCATTTAAATAACTCTCCAACCAACTACCAATAGATCCACGAAAACCATACAAGTAGCAACGCTTAATCAAAATATTATGATTAACAGAATCAAATGCTTTAGATAAATCAAGATAAATAGCCAATGTTTTAAGTTCCTGATCCAATGAAGATGTTAAATACTGAACATGATGTTTTAAAGCGTCTAATGTACTTCTGCCAGGAAGAAAACCATATTGATAGTCAGATAAAATTTTATTTTTAAACAGAAATGACAACATTTGATCCCTAACAATCATTTCCAATAATTTAGAAAAAAACAGAAATAATAGCAATTGGCCTATAATTGACCATAAGAGTAGAATCACCCTTTTTATAAACAGGAGTAATAACATTAACTTTCAGACATTCTGGAAATGATCCAGACTGCAAAGATAAATTAAATAAATGAACTAAAACAGGCAAAAATGCAACCTTATTTTCTTTAAGCATCTTAGGTGTTATACCATCTATTCCAAAAGAAGTGACATTTTTTAAACTATCAATTGCTACAGACAACTGAGATTCAGAAACATCAGAATATAAAAAAGAATTCAAACTTGAATAAGAAGACAAAGTCTGCCTAGGCACATCACGCATCGATAAATTTACAAAATACTCATTAAACCGATCAGCTAAATATTTTTCATTATTCTGTAACTCAATTAAACTTTCATTATATTTAATACATTTAATACGATCAGGAGAAGATTTTTTAATCAAAGAATTTATTGTTCTCCATTTCAAAGAAACATTTTTATCATTAAGAAATTCTTGATAATATCTAAACTTCAACTTTCTAATATCAGACTTAATTTCAACATTAAGTTTTTTAAAACATCTGATGAGCCATCCAAAGATTTTAACACATTTCTCTGATTAATTTTACATACCAGCGCATCTGTCACCCAAAGAGATCTTCTTCTATTCTTACTTGTCAATTTTAAATAAAACTTTGCTTTTACAATTAAATCTAAACAAATAGCTTGGAACCCCAAAAATGCATCATTTACATTATCTATCATAAAAATCTCATCCCAATTCTGAACAGATAATAAATAATTCAATTTAGAAAAAGATAATTTCTCAACATATGCACAAACATTAATATTATCCATACAATTCAATATTTTTAATTCAGTAGCAAAATGATCTGTAAGAAATAATTTAGAAAGAGACGAATCAGAAAATAAACTGCGGCTTAATCTAACAAAAATATGATCTAAAAGAGATTGAGATATAGGAGTTATACGTGTAGGTGGAAAAAGCGTTTGACTAAATCCATAGCTATAAAGTAAATTTAAATAATCTATAGTAGACTTACAAGCATTATTTAACAAATCAATATTTAGATCATCCATTAAAACAGCAGATTCTGAACCCAAATCTAATAACAAAGAATCAAGTTCAGTAACAAAATCCAAAACTTTACTTGTACATGATCTATATATAGCCAAAATAGAAAGCACACATTTAGGGAGTCTCAAAGTTAATAAAATACATTCTGAAGTATTAAATGTTGGAATATTGAAAGAAAAGTCTAAACCGGTTTTTATAAAAACCATAACACCACCAGATCGTAAATGCATACGAGGAGAAAGTATACTCGTATAGCCATTCAAACTATATAAATTTTGTTCTTGTAAAGAAATCCAAGTTTCTGTTAAAATAATTATATCAAAATGAAATAAAGGAAAATTATTTAAATAAACTACAAGTTCATCAAAATGACATCTAATGCTACGTATATTTAAATGAAATAATTTAAGTGAAGCAAAATCTTTTTCCTGAGAAATCAAATCAGAATTTATCATAATAAATAAATTTCAGAATGATTCCAAATCACTTTCATTTCTAATTAAAACACGAGGAGAATTATAATCTTTTCTCACATACACTGATCCATTATGAATGAATGCAAAACCTTGACCAGAACGTAACTTCTGTTTCGCCAACCATAAAAGCCTTCTATTGAATGGAGTCAAACACTGATTAATATAAATACGTTTGTTATTATTAACCCCAGGCAAAATTTGAGAAACTGTTAAAACAGATTTTTTTTTTATTAAAAACTGTATGGCAGAATTTCGTGATTTAAAATGAGCTACAACAAAACCTGGAGCTCCTGATTTATTTTTGTACGAAAAACATTTTCCAAATCTATAGCGACATCTGAAACACCGAGCTTGTCCGCTACGTTAGTTAAAATTAACGGCAAATTTTCATTTTCTTGAAAAAGGCAAACCCTGTATTTCAACTTCATGATCCAGATTAAATCGTTCCATAGAATGTAATTTATCTTTCAATAACAAAATCTCATTCTCATTTGAAGTACAAGAATTAGAAAGACGAATTATTTCTTGATTATTCTGATCCACATTTTCACGCAAAGAAATAACTTCTGTCCGCAAATTAGCAACTGCTTGAGATAACTCTGAAATTGTGTTGTGAATCACCGGCAATAATTTTAATTTATCCAAAATTTCCTCCAAAATTAAATCAGGTGAATTTTTAGCAGTCATAGATGAATCCAAAACATCACTAGCCTTAGAAAAACTAACTCTACAAGCAGCACACCTCCATTCTTGCTTCTTTTTTATAGACATTCTTTGGTAAGTAGTATCACTCAACGATGCACATGCAAAGTGCATACCGGACGTACAACCAAAGCAGGATACGAAATTACCCATTTTTTGGTAAAAGTTCTTTACAAATAGAACATGAATCCATCATTAAAAATTTTAAAAATCAAGAACAAGTAAACACGTCTTTACACTAGAAAACTGGAAGTAATAATAATAATAATAATAATAATAATATAAAAATACTACAACTGAGATTAAATGTATTAAATGAAAATAAGTAGATTGAGTATACTTTCAATTCATGTGTGATGCACACATGTTGAAAGTATACTCAACCTACTTATTTTCATTAAACATATTTAAACTCTTATGTAGTATTTTCATAATATATAGATATATGTATATATTGATTGGAGAGAAAGGATTTCCACATTTAATATATACACTACTGATTTTATAATAGCTAAACAATGTATCGGTGAGTACTGTGGATACTCTCAAATTCAAATCCAAGATAGAGAAGTTCTTATCTTTTCAAAAGATTATATTTTGTGTCTGAGAATATCCTCAGTACTCAACATGACATCGTTGTGCTATTATTATATCAGCACAGCTCAGATATTAAAAGTGGAAATCCTTTTTTTTTTAATTACATATGATCTCTATACTTAATAAATAAAATTGAATACTATATATGCATATGTACATATGTAAATTAAATAAAATATCCTTTAAAATTAATTATTTTAATAATAATAAAACAATAAAGTGTTGTCAGTGGAAATAAATAATACAAAAAATTTATTCCAAAATGCACAAGTATTTTAAAATATTTTTATAACCTTCTTCAATAGGATACTGTTTAAATTTAGTTGCAGTAAAGGTCATCATATTATATCCACACATTTTAAAATTCATACTTTGTCCACTAATTAAAGAGTTTTTATTTCTACTAATCAAAATTTGACATTTCATTTTTCTTTTATTACTATCTATTTCCTCATCAAGAAATTTAGTATTTTCCAAGTTGAAATTGAAAGTAAACTCATATGTTTTGTCTAGATCAAGAAAATAAATACTGTCATTAAATTATTATTATTCTTATTTTTTATGCATTTATATAACAATTGATGCTCTTTTAACCATAAGTCAGAACTAAACCTCTATTTATCTATATATAAGCCATGCATTTATATGTAATTTGATATACAATATTAATTTTTGTTTCAAGGATATATACATTTTTTAATTATGCATCAATCGATTAATGTTAGGTAAAATATAAAATGGAGCATTGAAATAAATTGAGATACTGCCAAATCTTTAGCACACATTATAATACTTATCCGGCAGCCAATCAAATGCCATAATCGCTGTCCAAATGACATCCAAACCTAAACACACAACAAAGATTTTATGAGAAAAGGGTACCACACCCTTTTCTATACTTTTCTTTCTATATATCTAAGCCAGTCATAAGTATTTAGGTCTGAAAGCTTGAAGCTTTAAATATCTTCACAATTAACTCATTGAGTCTAAATCATAAACATACAATGTGAAAATCCTATGATTTACTATGAAGTAGTTTTTAGAATACATAACAAGCAGCAAAGTATGTAAAATATTTTAATTTGCAAAGTGCAGATAGTTGAAAAATTGATTTTTAAAGCTTCAAGCTTTCAGACTTAAATACTTATGACTGGCTTAGATATATAAAAAGAAAAGTAGAGAAAAGGGTGTGGGCACTCTTTTCTCATAAAATCTTTGTTATGTGTTTAGGTTTGGATGTTGTTTGGACAGCTATTATGACATTTGATTGGCTGTCAGATAAGTATTATAATGAGCACTAGAGATTTGGCTGTATCTCAATTTATTTCAATTTTCAACTATCTGCACTTCGCAAATTAAAATATTATTTAAAATGGAGCATTATAAAACTGCCTATATATTTTTTAATAGATTTAGTTCGATCATTTGAAAAATATAGGAAAGATATCCATTATTTATCATTAAATTATTGCTGTTTGAATTTAATACACACATATAGTGAAGCTATACATATATACACATGGAATATATATATGTTTGCTTCACCATTCACTGTGGTTTAACTAAAGACCCTGAGTTCAACCACAATGAATGTAGACTAAATTTAAAGTAGGAAAAAATTTACAGAATGTTCTTTTAATTTTAGAAAATAAAATGAAACAATTTTATTTTAGATAAAGAAATAAAAATTTCTAGAACTCATTAGAGAAAAAGATTAATTAGATAAAAAAATAATTGATTTCAAAACACTGTAATTAAAATTAAGATAGAGAACAATGGAGATTGGAATGCAAGATGGCCAACAACTTGGGTAGATAGAGAGAGAACAGTTTAGTTTCTGCATTGGCCTTTGCCTAAGTCAGTTCAACCACTAAGACAGAAAAATAACACAAGATATTTTTAGTGAAGAAGAAATATATTTAACTGGTCGGTAAAGGTTCACACAAATAAGAGATAGTAGATCCCTGCTGTGGAGTTTACAACCATAAACAGTCAAGGAAACTTAAAAGAATTTTTCAGGTGTTATAATGGAAATGGCCGAGTAGACTCTTCTCTCTCTCTCTCATCGGTTTTCCTGTTTTTGCTGGAGCTGGAAAAGTATAATATCATAATGTAGACTTGGTGATAAAATATTTATTGCCTAACTGAATGCCTGCTGCCAGTCATGGATAATGAAGGACTAAAAATCAAAATAAGCCATTGTGTAATGCACTGGAATCTCCATAAGATTATCTAGCTAAAGACGTATGCATTTCAAATTACCGGTAATATAAATTTTTGTACTAGTATTTGATTTATTTTAAAATATTATCAACAACAAAAAAGTATACATACATTTAGTTCTCTTATTTATATATATGTGTGTGTGTGATTAATTAGTTTTAAAGCGTTTTATTAAAAAAGCAGAATAATAAAACATTCTGTCATTTGTTCTTTTTTTTTATACAAGGTATTTTACCTCAGCAGAAGTGCAAAAGTCATTCAAAATAGATTAATGTTTTTTTTTTGTTTTTTTTTTTTTGTTAAAAAGGGAAATCAGTAGATCATTCTTAATTCAGTTTATTTAAGGAAAAAGCAAAATAATTGAAACTAAACTTAGTTTATAGTTTTTTTTTGTTTGTTTTGATTTCACATTTTGCTTTTTTCAATCCGAATTGGAGTTGCATATGCAGATATATGTAGTCAATTAATTGGGGTGAAGTGATTTGAAATAATATGTATATTTAAGTAAGAGAGCGAGTGTTTACATAATCAAGAAATGTTAAAGAAGTTTCATTAACAGAGGTGGGTAGAGTTGGTTAAATAGAGTTCTCGTATCCTTTTTTTTATATTAAGCCACTAGTAAACATATATATCTAAACGATTATGTAAAGATCGATAATGTAAGGGGATTTCTTTTTAATCTAAATTTTTACCTCAGTTTTGTGAGAGCTTTGTGTCATGAGAATTTAGATATTAGTATTTAATTTCAGGCTTGATTGTTTTTTTAAAACGGATTATTATTCCATCTCAATCTTTCGTGTGTTACTTGGGGAGTCAGAAATATCATTTATAAATTGTGTCTTATTTCAATCTCCATATTGGTGGGCTCATCTCACAGATGTCACCAGATAATTCAGGAAATCGTTATACGTCAACTTATTAGTGACTGGACATAAGCGTTATGCTCCATTTTTTAACTCGGATCACGCTCTGTAAAGGAGTTCCTTCCCACCCTACTATGGTTTAGGGCTGGAGTGCTATTCAGTCTCATTTTGTTATACACTCCTCATAGAAAGAAATATCTCTGGAAAACTGCTTGCCAAGAAAAGGGAGAAAGACACCATATCCCTGAGTAATACATTTAGTTAATACATTTGTTTTATTAAGCCTGCCTATTTTCTAATGCTCAAAGCACTACGCAGAAACTGGTAAAAAGGGGGTTCAAATTTAAGTTAAGGCTATGTTTTTGTTATAGCTCCAAGAACATCTATTTAATGAGTAATTTGTTGTTTTTTAATTTTTCTTTCTTTCTCTGCCACTTCTGAATGGTCCCTTTTACTCTCTCTCTCTTAAAGTAAATATAATACAATTTTGTGAACTGAACCAATGTTTACTGCCTATATATACCTATTGTCAGTCCATTGATGCTTTTGGGTAGACCAAGAAGTCAATGACTGCCTCATTAGATAGTGATTTTGTATTTTTCTTTGTGTATATAATAAACTTTAATTCTTTTGTGAACAATAAATCTGCTTTATTTTAATACATTCACATACCACTTATTCTTATTTGTAAATTCCTCCTTTGAGTCTTAATCTCTCCTTGACTACCAGGCATATATTGAGAAGAAATTCTAGTGAGGTTATGGAGAGTAAGTCACTTAGTGGCAATCTGGAGGAGTAGGTGAGGTTCAAACCCCTCAACCTCCACCTCTATATTGGGTTAAAGCAGCTCTACTTTTCATACCGTTCAATTTTTTTTGCATAATCTGGCACCCAACATGGGGCTTTACTTCAGAGATAGACCCTGAGAGGGGAATAGGGAAAATTGATGATGATGAAATTTTTTCCCCCATTTTTTGTGATATGTGAAATGACAAAAGTGTGGATATATATATTTTTTTCATTGCACTTTCTGCTCTCTCTGGAAATTTTTTTTTGTTGTGGTTTATATATAAATGCACATGTGTTGAAACCAACCAAAACACTGGTTAAAATAATGATTGTAGAAATATATACTAATACTTGTTTTTTTTGTTTTTCTTGGTGGTGTGAGGGGACAGAGTGATTGTTGTGGAGCAGAACAAAGGGGATCAAGTCGGAAAAAAATTTTATGCTGATTTTAATATTCATTACAATATAGACATAGACATAATAAAGTACTAAGTACATTTGATGGACATACATGCTGGCATCTGGAAGAAAGAAACTGGTCAGGCAAACATATTTCAAGAAAACTAGCATACCAGGTTCAGCAATAGCAAGGAGATTGGGAGAGAGAGCGACATTAAACCAAAAACACTTCAAGAAAAACTCAAAAAATTTTTTTCTCTTTTATTTTTTTTTCAAAATATGAATAATACACAAGAAGAAATCTGTGATGTCACACTAGATGACATAAATCAGCTGTCAGAGAGTATGGTCCAAGACCAAACCCCAAGAATTAGGGATAGTATATGAACACACCAGACATTAAAGGTATGGAACTGCTGTTTCAAATGATCAAAGACTTGGGAGTAAGAATGGAGAAAATAGAGAAACAAATGGAACAACAGAGAGCAGAAAGGACAGAAGTTGTGCACCATTTGTAATGGGATGGGGGTAGAAAAAAGTGGAAGAAATGAAGTAAAATAAGTGAATTTGGGTTGATGGAATATCATCATCAACCCCAGTAAAATTGAATTAAATATTTACAAACAGTATAATAAAGGTAAAATATATTTAAGGGAACCTGAGATTATAAAATCTTTGAGAACATTGTGAGATCAGCCAGGTACTAAAGTAACTATACATAATTAAATATCAAACAGCATTATAAATTAATATCAGTATAAGTAAATACTCAAGAGAAATAACCATCCATCATCATCATTGATGGGAATAAAAAAATCAGTACAATAAAAAATGAGAATAAAATCAACAGACTATCTTGTGGCTGGATTTGAACAATAAAAAATGTAAATCAACAGTCAACATTGTGACTGGATTAGAAATGGGTCTTCTGTAGACCAGGCTAACTATTGAGCCTTTGCCAGCTTGGGCAATTATATACACATAACTTGGATGCACCAGCTTAGAGCCCATCCATTAAAATACACAATAATCAGGAATCAAAACAATAATACTGGGACATTAAAACATGCTGATCATCATCAATGCTCAGACCATCTGTAGTGGCCAACTATAAACATAAATTTTTAATAAGGCTAAAGTAAAATAAAAGATAATAGTGCATGGGCTTTGAAGAGTATAATCTTATGCACCAACCAGAATGATGATTAATCATCACTGGATGCCCAAAGCACTAAGTACACATCTCCATTTATCTGTGCACCAATCTAGCTCAGAGAACACAAGATCTATTACTGTATGTGACCAAGAGATGATGAAAACAATTTTTAACAATTAAATACAAGTTTATTAATAACAAAAAAAAAGGTCGTATAAGGGTTCCGATTTTGAAAAGTATACAATAATAAAAGTCATTACACTGTAATTTATACATTACTACAAAATTCAAGTTATTACATTAACTGCATTATTTCTTAATTAGTTTCTATAAACACATATATATCTGTACACAGATGTGTGTTTATCATATATGATGAAGACATTTCAATTAAACATAAAATAATTATTACATTTGTGATTTACATTATTGCTATTGAAAATTTGAATTGTTACATGGATTTACATAATTAGTATTCAAAATTCAAATTCTTACTATGATTTACATATATATGCGCACAGACATGCCATTTATAATATACAATTAATATTCACTAACAAAAGAAATGATTATAATTTTACATATATCTTATAATTGACAAGCATTGGTATCTGCAATACAATTGACAGATAAACACATGCATACATGTGTGTGATTTCTGAACATATTTAATTTTTACATAAAAATTATACATGATTAAGCTTTTAAATTATGTTTTAAATAATACAAATACTTATGCTAGGTTTACTACAACATGTACATAGAATTGCACAGATTATTAGCAAATTTAATTTTGTCAAACAATAAATAACAATACTTTTATAATTAATAATTTCATAAAATTTACAAACTTGTTATGACAATAAAAGTTATTTTCACAATTATTCATTGTTGAAAATATATAAATTGCTTTTCTTATTTTATTGTAAGTTCCACTCTTTATCGATTAGTTTTTTAAAAAAATAAATACTATCAATTTTTTTTCTTTTAAAACAAAGTTATTTGCTTGTTTGTTTCACTTTTAAAATGTCTCTTTTTCTCTTTTTAATAAACGAAAGATAATATCGTTTTATAGAATCCAAAAAATATATAAGTTTTAAAATGTCTTTCTGCTTGATTAGTTAATGCTGATGAAGTAGGCAAGGTTAGATAGTAAAAGTAAATATGTGAACTGCAGTTCCCCATGCCATGATAAGCAGAGATCCAAGCTGGATTATCAGTACACAAAGCTCCATGATGTTGTGAGAAAATACCTCATTTTTAAGCACTACCCCTTCTAAGTACTTAGACAGATCATCCTCAAAGAGTAGTATCCAGAAAAAAATAATAAAAGGCATTGCACCAACACTGCTCATCTCTGTGAGACTTAGGGATATAGATGAGATCTATTCATGAGACCCAGGCCTAATTACACACTGCTGTACTACTCTGGGAGCACAATATCTAGGTCTAGACAGTGCCGAGCATATACTTTGGAGCATCATGAACACTCTGCATCCAAAGAGGCCTGTTCAACTATACACCCACCATAAGCATAAAAAGTACAAATTCACACATCACTTTCAAAATGTAATTTTACATACGTGTGTGCACATACTGATGTTTACATCATATTTTAACTTAACAACAATAATATTATATTTTCATTATTAAATTCTTTGGAAAATATGCACACATTTTATATATATACATGTGTGTATAAACAAAATATAGATATACTGTAATTTAAAATTAGTTTCAATTTGTAAGTTCTCCTTTTTTTTAAAAAAAAAAAGTATAGTCAATTTTTGACAGGTGTCTGTTGATTAATTATCAATGTTTTTTAAATTAAATTATTGAATCATCAATTTTTTACTCTTTTTTTAATATAAATTTTTTTAAAAATAATGTCCAAGAGGATTATTGTTCAAAAACGTCTCTTTTGCCTTCAAAATCAGATGGTCAATGAATTATTCTTGTCTCTTAATTATAATTCAAGCAAAATTACTTTATATTTTTTTAAAATATATAGATTTTTAACTGACTTAAAAATAATATTGTTCTATATATGTCTATTTTTATATGACTTATTTTAAAATAACTCACCAGCTATATATATGTTTATCCATGCATTTCTGCATATATCTGATGCAGCAGGAAGATTTTTTCCTAGTGAGTTTGGTTTTAGTGATTGTCATTATCAGGTAAAAGTATATAATTCAGGTAATTTGTTGGCATACCATGAGATTCCTTTTGTAGTCCAGGCAATTGTCAAGCTGTCTCTTCCACATTTCAGGCTATGAATTTCAAACTCCTGCTAAGGAAAACAGTGTAATATCTTGCTCTCAGCTATGCCAGTTTATGGTAGCCATCCTGAAAATTCTATGGTCAGCTAAAACCAACTACTGCACTTCATCAAGTTGCAACAAAATATTGTAACCAACTCTGCAGCTGACCTGTTCTTTTCAAAATCACTATCCAGACTGACTGATATTTTTTATCAGCCCTTTTTATAAAATCATCTGAGGTGTTATAACAACACCTTGATTAAAAACAGAATTTTATGTTTTTTTCTCTAATCCCTTGGAATGTATATACATGTTTTTACTTAGGGGATTTTTAATAGATAAAAAATTTGTTTAATTAATTAAAAAAATTTCAAAAATAAGTATGGTGTTTTTACATTTCAAAATCAAAATAATACAATATTTATATTTATTCAGACCTTTTAAAAGTTTAATTTATAAAACAATATTTTAAATCAGAGTTATTATTTATTTATTTCTCTTTCAGTAAATGTAGAAAATCTCTACTATAATTTTTGTCTGTGTTTATTTCTACTTTTCCTTTACTTTATATATATACACACACACACTATATTATTATGGGGGTATCATGTAACCCAACCGGTTACATTGCCCTGGTCTGAGGGAAAAGGAAAATAGAAATGAAACACCTTTTTAACAATATTTACATAATTCACATATATAATGAAAACAAAGTTCATATCTAAAACTATGTACTCATCAATATCTTTAGAGATCTGACAGGCATTTGACAATTAACAAAGTGAATAGGATCTGCAATTTTGAGATAGATAAAGAATTCAACCACCAGACTGTAAGTACACAATGCACCATGAACACCAAGAGTGCTACCTCAAATGAGACACTATAAGCTACTACAACCCATGATAAAGATAATGCAAAATTATTGCAAAGCCTTCTTTCATGGAGAGCCTGGAAAATACAAAACTATGCCCTGCTTCTTTTGAGTCTTATGGGCTGGGGAATACAATCTATACCTTGCTCCTTTTCTTTGGAGACTTAGAGGCTGGAATCATGGCAGGACTATGTTAACTGCCCTATCATAAACACTATAAAGTACAAAAAATAGGTTGGAGCAAATAGTGGAGATACAACACCCTCAGAGCTGCATGAAAACATTGCATTCTCAAGTCAATGACAAAAATCTCCATCCATCATCAAAACTGAAAATACAGCTAAACAAACTTCTACAATCAAACACCAAAACCAATCTTCAAAATCATTGATTTTTCTATTTAACTCCAAACATGAACCTCTTCAAACATACATGAAAAGTACTATTTTATAATTTATAATCATCATCCATACTCTTGTCACATATTTCACAGTAATTTTTAATATTAATTCTGCATAAAATGCATATTTTTTTCTTTCTCAGTCATGATTTGAGATCAAATTAATAATTTTGAAGTGATGATCACCAGTAAGTGATCATCATCTGCAGTACATTGGGCAGCCATCTATAATGATTGCCACAGTTATGATAATCATCAGCCCTCAGTTAGGTAACCATTTGTAATGGGCCAACCAAGTAGTTCTTGTCAAGGGTGAAGATGCTATTGTGGGATCATACCAGATGGAATTGAATTTAAACATTGTTACCAAATATGTATGCCACACATTTCAGACCATGCCGGTTTAACCCAGGATGTGCTGTTAGGATCAGACTTTTTTGAGAAGCATGACTCCCAAATAAACTATCGGGATCAAACTTTTGAGTTTTATAATGAAAAAATGAATTTTGGTAACAATAATACACAGAGTACAACAAATGTAAGCTGTGTTCAAATAAACATACCATCAGCAGAGCAAAAAATCATAAACCAAAGTACTTGGAGTGCAAAAAAGCAATATACTCCACATCAGACTTTTAACAATTTCACAAATCAGTTTTATAATAAAAAAATGGATTTTGGAAACAACAGACAACAGAGTACAAGAAATGAAAATGGTATTCTAGAAAAGATATCAGCAGAACAACAATTTACAAATAAAAGTGTAGGGAGAAATAAAGAGCAGGAAATGTCACATCATGCTTTTAAGCATTTCACAAACAACTTCACTACTCAGGGCACAGTGACAACACAAGCAAGAGCATAACATGTAGTAAAAAACCCAGTACATAATACAAGTGGCAAATGTCCAAGGCCACCCATAAGAAGAAAGAAACTAGAAGAAAATGCTTTCCTGTTAGAAAACAAAAAGGAAAGCCAGCTGTCATCTAACACAGGGGCATTAAAGCCATATCATGACCAGATAAATACTGAACAAAACAATGGAAATACTGGATCCCAGAGAGGAAGATCCACCCATAAAAGGATCACATAAGCAAAGGGATAAAGAAAATACAATAGGAATGACAGACCGTAAAGAACAAATGGACTGTACACAGGAAAAGAGACAAACAACATGATTATTTCTGATATTTTAACTTTGTTTGGATTTATAAAAATATTGCTTGTTTAATCTGGGTTTTATTTTTAAATTATATTTATAATCCCCACTGTATCACTCTGCTCCACTCCACACCAAAGGTAACTAGGGTCATTTTTTTTTTAATGGGTTCTAGGAATATGAAGTTAGACATATATACACATGGAATATATATATGTTTTCTTCACCATTCACTGTGGTTTAACTAAAGACCCTGAGTTCAACCACAATGAATGTAGACTAAATTTAAAATAGGAAAAAAATTACGGAATGTTCTTTTAATTTTAGAAAATAAAATGAAAAGATTTTATTTTAGATAAAGAAATAAAAATTTCTAGAACTCATTAAAGAAAAAAGATTAATTAGATAAAAAAAAATAATTGATTTCAAAACACTGTAATTAAAATTAAGATAGAGAACAATGGAGATTGGAATGCAAGATGGCCAACAACTTGGGTAGATAGAGAGAGAACAGTTTAGTTTCTGCATGGCCTTTGCCTGAGTCAGTTCAACCGCTAGGATAGAAAAATAGCACAAGATATTTTAGTGAAGAAAAAATATATTTAACTGGTGGATAAAGGCTCAAAAAAATAGGAGATAGTAGATCCCTGCTGTGGAGTTTAGAACCACTAACAGTCAAAGAAACTTAAAAGAATTTTTCGGGTGTTATAATGGAAATGGCCGAGTAGACTTTTCTCTCTCTCTCGTCGGTTTTCCTGTTTTTGCTGAAGCTGGAAAAGTATAATATCAGAATGTAGAGTTGGTGATAGAACATTTATTGCCTAACCGAATGCCTGCTGCCAGTCATGGATAATGAAGGACTAAAAATCAAAATAAGCCGTTACTTGTGTAGTGCACTGGAATCTCCATAAGACTATCTAGCTAAAGACATACTTATTTCAAATTACCGGTAATATGAATTTTTGTACTAGTGTATGATTTATTTTAAAATATTATCAACAACAAAAATGTATATGTACATTTAGTTCTATTATATATATGTGGGTGTGTGTGATTAATTAGTTTTAAAGCGTTTTATTAAAAAAGCAGAATAATAAAATATTCTGTAATTTTTTTTTATATATATATATACAAGGTATTTTACCTTGGCAGAAGTGCAAAAGTCATTCAAAATAGATTAATGTTTTTTTTTTTGTTAAAAAGGGAAATCAGTAGATTGTTCTTATTTCGGTTTACTTAAGGAAAAAGCAAAATAATTGAAACTAAACTCTTATAGTTTTTTTTGTTTGTTTTGATTTCACATTTTGCTTTTTTCAATCGAAATTGGAGTTGCATATGTGCATATATGTGGTCAATTAATTGGGGTGAAGTGATTTGAAATCATATGTATATTTAAGTAGGAGAGAGAGTGTTTACATAATCAAGAAACATTAAAGAAGTTTCATTAACAGAGGTGGGTTCTCGTATCCTTTTTTTTTATTAAGCCACTAGTAAACATATATATCTAAATGATTATGTAAAGATCAATAATGTAAGGGAATTTCTTTTTAATCTAAATTTTTTTCTCAGTTTTGTGAGAGCTTTGTGTCATGAGAATTTAGATATTAGTATTTAATTTCAGGCTTAATTTTTTTTTTAAACGGATTATTATTCCATCTCAATCTTTCGCGTGTTACTTGGGGGGTGGCAAATATCATTATAAATTGTGTCTTATTTTAATCTCCATATTGGTGGGCTCATCTCACGGACATCGCCAGATAATTCTGGAAATCATTATACATCAACCTATTAGTTACTGGACATAAGGGACATAAGCATTATGCTCCATTTTTTTGAACTCGGATCATGCTCTGCGAATGAGTTCCTTCCCACTCTACTATGTTTTAGGGCCGGAGCGCTATCCAGCCTCATTTTGTTATACACTCCTCATAGAGAGAAATATCTCTGGAAAACTGCTTGCCAAAAAAAGGGCGAAAGACACCATATCTCTGAGTAATACATTTTGTTAATACATTTGTTTTATTAAGGCTGACCATTTTCTAATGCTCAAAGCACTACATAGAAACTAGTAAAAGGGGAGTTCAAATTTATGTTACAGGCTATATTTTTGTTATAGCTCCAAGAACATCTATTTAATGAGTAATTTTTATTTTTTTATTTTTCTTTCTTTCTCTGCCACTTCTGAATGGTCCCTTTTACTCTCTCTCTTCCCAAAAATCATTCATCCCATACAAAGTAAATATAATACAATTTTGTGAACTAAACCGATGTTTACTGCCTATATGTACCTATTGTCAGTCCATTGATGCTTTCGGGTAGACTGAGAAGTCAATGACCACCTTTGTGTATATAATGAACTTTAGTTTTTTTGTGAACAATAAATCTTCTGCTTTATTTTAATACATTCACATACCACTTATTCTTATTTGTAAATTCCTCCTTCAAGTCTTATCTCTCCCTGATTACCGGGCATATATTGAGAAGAAATTCTAGTGAGGTTATGAAGAGTAAGTCGCTTAGTGGCAATCTGGAGGAGTAGGTGAGGTTCGAACCTCCTCAACCTGCCTCTCTAGATTTGGTTAAAGCAGCTCTACCTTTCATACCGTTACAATATATATATATATATATATTGATATAAAGTATAATGAATTTGTTTATTATTATATCAAACTTTTCTCAGCTCATTTGTAAATTTTTCAGTATTTTGTGATTTATCAATTTCATAATGCCAATTTCTCACTGTGAAGAAAACAAATCTAATATTTGTCATTTTCAACATAACTAGTATATTTGATTTATATTGTATATAAACTTCTTTCTTGTAATAGTTTGATTATCATTTTATACCTTAATAAACCCAGCATATTCTTCCTCCTTCAGATAAAGATATTTTGTTACTTTCTTTTGTTTAGGAACTGTCCATTTTAAATCATTTAACTTGGTTAATTCAATCATAAAGTAATTTATACTATTTTCACACCGACAAACAAAATAATTATCAACACATCTTTTATAAATCTTAATACCTATAAACTTACAACTGGTTCCACTTTTCCCAAGTGTAGACAAAGTAAAATTATAAATACGGGTAATTATAAGCAGATCCATGGACTAATTTTGAAAAAACATATGTGAGTTTAATATCAATTTCAAGCTCGAAAATCCCAAGATTTTTCATTAAGAAAGAAACTACACAAAAGAAAAATCAGAGAGACAATTTTGATTAATAGGAACAAGAAATATTTAATTAAAAACAAAGTGAAAACTTTAATATTCATGAATCTTTGATTATAACAGTGTGATGTTTGCTTCCATTAAATTTAAATTTAAATGGTTGCCAGTTGAAAAAGATTATGAAAATACGTAATTATGTATTTTATAATAGTTTTTTAATAATATTGTACAAGTTTTTAAAATAAATTTCAGCCTGTCATCCATAAGGTTGTAAATCACAAAGTGTTGGAAAAGGAACTAAGATGCGATCTGATTCAAGGTCTAAAACCCTCATCTAGATACCTTTGGGATAATTTGCCAGAACTCTGGATTTTGTAGCATGAATGTGCAAATATGACTTTATAATATATATATATGACCTTGATTCCATAACTTTAATTACTATTCCCTAGAGTTAACTTTCATGTGATAAAGGAAATACTGAATCATATATCTAAAACTATATATATATATTAATGAAAAGAAAATAATCCAGATCTTTTGTAATGGAATGAATAATCTAGATAAAATCTATTTCCTTATCAATCCTCATTGGGGCAGTCATTTGCAATGGATCAATTATTTTAGATCAATTACCAACAACCATGTAAGCAGGTTTATACCCCAATTGGACAAACCACTCTGCAACTAACTGTTTAACCTTCTATTCCTATCATTCCTATATATCTGGGTGCCACTAGGCTATCCAAGATAAAATAACATTGGATACCTATTTATAATCGTATGTAGTTTGAACCTCAGTGGGTACATTACCTATAACAGTATGTAGGATTTCCCATTTCATAACAATATATCATGTGCTACTGTGTTAATGATAAATCATTGACATTCTTCCATAATTGAGCAAATAAATTTTTATACAAAATATCATATAGATCACGTTTATAAGTTTAACATCATAAAATCTTTTGGGAGCTCATATTTTATAATTTAATATTATAGCTCTTTCAAGCTCAAATTCAATAATATTATAAGTTTTACTTGCTCATATTTAATACTATAGGTCATCAATGGTAGTCATATCCCTCATGATGGCTTACAATCACAAACAAATAAAATGAAAAACATTTTTATAGCCATTTAATATATTTATTTAAATTATTTATTAATTAATAAAATGATGATGATGATGATGATGGCAATGATATTTCCATCCACATCTTCATAACTAACTCATAACACAAATCATATCTTTTATCAGACTTTAATTATTTATTAGAATACTGTTACATATTTAAACAATGTTTTATATTGAAATCCACCAATTATGATGATGACTAAACTAGTTTTGCAAGACAATAATTAACTCTAAGAAACATATAAACTTCTTTTAATCAAAAGAAACTAAATTTGATTATTAGTTAGTCATCAATATACAAATAGATAAATGTACATAATTAATAATCAAAATTAGTTACATTCAAATAATAATAATAACCAAAATCCCCTCTCCCCCTTCTTCTAATGTAATTTAAACTCAATCGTTAATATCATATAGCATGATATGTGTATGTTGATCAAATAACACATAATATATTGATAAAGTCAATATTCATCATTATTGAAAAACCCCTTTTCTAATAATTAATTTTTAGTTTAATACTTAGAGAGAGACAAATGGATTTATTTAAAAGAAGATTGTTAAAAGTCACTGAGAAAATAAAATAAAATTGATATTACCAGGCTCTTCTTATATTTACAATGTAGAGAGTGTTTCAGTGAATAGAGTGAATTTCATTTTAAAGTCAGCTTGCTCAAGGTTAAAATTTGAATTCAGTCACATTCCATTATTTGATACACGTAGGTATATGAACTACAGCAGTTTTACTGGAAAAGTTCCGGTTTAGGCTTAGGTTTGTATTTCTTTTTTCTGTTTTACTGCAATGATGATAATGTTTATTGTAAGACTGTATTTAAGACCCTATTTTAATATTGGGATGATTTCTTCATTTCTTCTTTCTTATGCTCTCTGTATGGGTACATCAATAAATAAATGGATATTTTATGCTCCTAATATACTTTGAACACTTTCTTTGTGCTTCTACTTGAATGCAACATGAGATGAAACAATAGTAAGGATCATAATCATCTTTAGTCTGGAAATCAGACATAGGATAGTATTTGTTAATTTCCTTCTCAGATTTAACTCTTCAGATGTGCTAGAGTTCTTTGGGTAGCCAAAAGATACCCTCAACAAAATATTTTTTCTACTCCCCCATACAGCTTTAGAATCCTCCAATATATATATAATAATGATGTGTTGGATCCAAGAAGCAATCAGACATTAATTCCCTCTAAATCTTTTTTCATACTATATATGTGCTGGCTTTTTTATGACATGATGCACACATATCTATTGAAATACCTGGTTATCTACAAAATATATCTTATTAATGCAGCTGCAATACAAATATCTGATCTTTTTTCCTCAAAATTTATTTTTGGGTGCTACAAAATAATCTGTGGTCTCTTTGTAATTATAATTGCTCACTAATGAGTTATTTTTCTCTCTCCCATTTTTCTAATACTGAAGTTATCTTAAAATTGACTTTATCTCTCTCATGTTTAACACCAGATTAAAATCTTTAGAATTGATAATCTTTCTCTCTCAATTTTAACACTTTTAAATAAAAAAAAGATTGGTTATTAAATAATATAAAAAGAAAACCTTTTTACACAGAAAATATAAAATTATTAAAAATCTTTTTGGATGTATCTGTAAATGTTTAAGTTTTAGTGTTTTTACATATACACATATATTCATGTACATAAAACTTGCTTCTAGAAAGTAATCTAAACAATATTAAAAACAAAGATTATTAGAAATAAAAGTCTTATACTTAATTAATACTATTAATAATAATAATAAAACAAAATTATAATTCATTAGATATAAATGAAATAGAACACATTAATAAGTAGTCTTAGAAAACTAATATTGCATGGAATTTGTATCTACATACAACTGTTTATCTGTGCTTAATCTTTAATTTTTAAACATACATATTAAACTATTCAAAATATTTACATTATCTCTTTTGACTAATAAAGGACAGTTGGGTAGAGAAAAAAATATTTCTCCTTCTTTCCTATAAGTTCTTTGGGGTTTGTAATACACAATTTGAACTCAATACCCTAGTGTGTGTATATATATATATAATTCTAACACAATACCCTAGTGTGTGTATATATATATATAATTCTAACACAAGGAATATTCTATCAAATAATGTATCTTATGATTGAGTTATAAACAAAAACTTTAGTTCAATTTCAACACCCCTAATGATACATTATATATACATATATATATAAATGATCTTCATGAAAATACACATAATAAATTAACCCTTTAACCGCTGGTTCTATGAGGTAAAAATCAAATCTTTTAATTGGCCAACTCACAAACTGAAGACAAAGCCTATTGTTAAAACATATTCACCTATAATATTAAATTCAACTCAGATACGTTTATAAAAAATATATTACTAATTTTTCAGGTTATGAAAGAGAACGAAAGTTCTTTCAAAAATAAATTGCTATTTATTTATTATAAAATATATTCAATTTCGGCAAATATAAAGCGAATGTCTAAACAAAAAAGTGCTGACGCAACTGCTTTTTTTCAATTTTACGTTCTGGAAAAGTAAAGATTTCTTTTTGCTAAATCTTAAATATTTTTACTAAAATCTTCAATATTTTTCGAAAATAATTTTGTTTTTTTAGTATATTTTTTAAAAAACTATTTTAATTTCTCATTTTATATTTTTTTAATACTTTAAATTACATTCGAAATGAAAATTTCAGTGTTTTTCTTTATTTTCTTTGATCAGGCGGTTTCTTTGTTCTTTCCAGCCAATCAGAATGTCTTTTTCGGCTGAGAGCCAGCTGACAGCCAATCACCGACAAGGTTCTTTTTTGTTTAGTTTTAAATGCGTTTTTTTTGATTTTTTACTTGTAAAATAATTCGGAAGAGGGCACCATCTTACAGAATTTTTAAAAACCTAATCAATAATTGTCAAACGAATATTCTACCATTAAACCTAACAGAATTAGAGTGACGTCAGATGTCAATGAGATGCCTCATAAGAGGTGGTTGAAGAATTAATGTCAAATATATCTTGCAGGTATTAGGTGTATATACTGAACACACAAAATAATTGATGAATAACAGTTATTATATTATCGTTTTATAAAAAAAAAAGGTTTTAAAAAAGAAAACTTATGCAATTAAAAATAATTATTAATAAGCAAATAAATTCCCATTTAGCAACTTTTTTTTATAATAGATTTCCTTTTGGAGATTGATAGCCATTTGCAGCATCAATATCTTTCTCTCTAATTAAATCAGATGAATCACAATGATGAAGGTATAAACCTTGTAATTTTCTCCAATCATTCTCTTTTTGGTTAAGCCAAAATAACTTAGTGGGAAGATGGCAAAGTTACTTCCAAAAGGTTTACATATTTCTCAAATTAATTTTGGGTGAGAATTCTCTTAAAGTATTTACTTTAATCCCCTTTTTACTAACATATGCCCTATGGTGATATTCTCTTGCTTTTGATGATGATTGAATGGAAATAAACAAGGTAGGAGGTCCCAACTTTCTCAGATAGTAATTTATTCTCTACCCAGCCATTCTTTGATAATATCAGCTTCAAATAATATTATGCAATTTCTTCAGATAAAAAAAAAGAGAAATTTTACGAGAATAAGTTTGTTATTCTTTTTGTCCTCGATTGTCAGTAATAGTCACTGTAGAAACTAGTACAATCTTTTCTTTTGTTATCCATAGTTGCTATACTATCTAGCTTATGTTTCAACAAGCCATATTACCTCTTATTGATACATTATGATCATTAATATTTTTAGAGTAATACATATAGTTCTTTTACTCACTTCATATACCGTCATCACTGTTTCCATCTTTCATAACCAAGAGTAACAAATACAGAAGGTAGGATATAACAAAATATAACAAGTAGTTGCTTTTCAATAATAATAAAAAAGATTTTTATACATTAAAGTGTAAATACAAGTACAAATTGGAGAAATTTTTACAAAACATTCATATTAAAATCACATGAAGCTAACAAATAAAGGGACCGAAAAACTGCAACAAGTTCCAAATATAAGTTTAAAATAAATATTGCAATGTTTTCTGGAATTGATAGTTTCATAAAACGAAATGTAGATGCTAAAATGACAAAAAAACATTCACTATTCTTCCTTCATAAGTATTTCAAATGTGATATAATTTTAAAAAACAAAAAACAAAAAAAAATCTATTTTTCTGTTTTTTCCCTTTTTTTTAAAGAAATATACTTGGCATTATAAAGATTGTAAAGATGAATCCTCCCAACCTTTATAATATATATATATATATATATAATAAAACAAGTTATAAATTTCATAACTTGCTTTTAAGCTTGCATTTAAATGTTCACTAGAGGGAGCTTACCATTTTATAAATGCCGAAAGAGAAAAAAATTCCAAAATCTCTATCAGAAAGTCCTTATCTTCAGACCAATTGGTTTCAAGCTTGTGGCTCACCTCAGTGGATTAATAGGACTCTAGAAACTATTGCTCCACTGAGGTGAGCCACAAGCTCAGAACAAATTGGTCTGGAGATAGAGACTTTCTGATAGAGATTTTGAATTCTTTCTCTTTCGGTACTTATAAAATAAAGCTTGATTAGAGCTATTGGTAAGCTCCCTCTAGTGAATATATATATCAAAAAATAGCATAGACATTTTTACAAATGCATTTAAATTTAATTCTTCAACATTTATAATAATAACAGTTTAAATGTTATATATTCTTAATGAAGACTGTGTGAATTGTCATTTAGATAAGTTCTTTTATAGTGATTAAAGAATATAATAAGTTTCAGTGGATTTAAAATGAATAGGCAATCAATTGAAAATGGTACTGTTCTTTTAAAATCACACAAATGGGTAAAAACAGAGAAAAAATCCTACATTTTCCAGCAAAAACTAAATCAATTAAACCATAAGTAAACTATCTAATTTACATAATATCAAAAATATGAATGTAATCATTGAAAAAAATTAAGTAATCATTTTGGTTCAATAACCTTGAAATCAATTACTCCTGTGTAAATTTTGAAACATTCAGCACTTACTATATATAGTATAAATAACACCAAGGCATATTTTAATAAAAAGTATACACAAAATATTCAAGTAATGAACTTGATGTTTATATAAAATTCTTTTATTGTCAATGCACTAAAGAGAAAAAAAATTCTTCAAACCACAATTGGGGATTTTAGATTTAATTTGAAATAAAAGGTTGGGCAGAGGTTAAGAAATTAATAAAGTTTTATCCCTTGTTAAAAATATAGGGATTGATTTAATTAATTTCTGTACTTTCATGCTTTTATTTTAAGTTAAATTTAAAAACCTCAGTTGTGGTTGAGAAAACTTTTTCTTTGGTATACAGTCAATAAAAGCATTTAATATATATATAAAAAATTCTTAATTATTTTTATGTTTTTATTACTAACACAATAAATGAAAATGTAAAATTATATATAATTTTAAATTGACTGGACACTTATATATATATCACTGAACATATCTGCTATAAATTAAAATATATATCCTTTAAGTATATATCATATTTAGTATGTGTACATGATAACATATATGTATGTATATAAGTGATTAAAATATTAAATATTCTTTTGGTGAAAAGTGTTTCATATTTTTAGTTTGTTTGAAATTTTTTCCTTGCCATAACTATATCATGCCATTCTCTAGTGAGTTAACAAATAAAAAAATAAACAAACAGATTTTTCAACTTCAATTAAAGTGTTTGCAAAAACTAGAAGTAGAATAAAATTAATAAATAATATTAATGCAGCCACAACCAGAATCCGAATTTTGACATTAGAATATTGATTTTTTTTCAGGTTAAAAGCAGTTTTTTTTTCAGAAAAATAGCCCAAAATCAATCACCTCTGTCTAATAAATGAGTACTTAGTTATTATTTAGAACATAAGAGTCACTATTTAATATTGATTTGCTAGATAAATGTTTTATATATTTTCTGTAAAAAAATAGACAATCGTCATGTAATATAATTTTCAATATTGGTCTTCAATAACCTAATATCTTACTGTTACCTTTTTTTTTAAATATTTTCAAAATGTATTTTATGTTGATAATACTTAATATGACATTCAGATAATCATACTCGAATCTTAATCATACCCATCTTTCTGGTTCGTTTCCATGTTTATTAGGGATGAAAAGTTTAAATTAGTGAATATATTTTAAACATTTGTTTCTAATCTAAATCTATCATATTCTATATGATGTAATTAAATAAGGTCTCATGCACTAAATAACTGACATTTAATTTATAAGCTTTTAATCTATATTGCACCTCTAAATCAACATCCTATAACTTATATAGTATATGATTAATATACAAAGTACAAATAAAACTCTTTAGTGTTAATACATTTTTATATGATTCATTAAAAAAAAGACATTCATCAAACTGAATAAGCTTGGAGTAAAATTTTCAATTCTCATAGATCACTATCTACTTTAATGCTTTCTTAGCCTGTCAAAAAATTGATAAAAATAATAACTACCTATCAACTTCAGAAAAAAGCTGTTTTTTAATTCAAAAATTAGATTTTCTTAAGCATATACAAATATATTATCACTTTTGTGTCAAAATTATATTAAAATAAAAAATAATACTAAAAAGCAGAAAGACTTAGATAAAAATCTTATATCTGAATAATTATTGCATTTGTTTTGAAATATTTATATACTACTAGTATTGAGCTTGTAATTTATTTACACTATATATTGGATAATAATTTCCGATGAAAATCCGTCCTCTGGTTGAAATATTAAACAGCTGTGCTAACAAGAATTTATGTTATAAAACAATGAGGATTGCCAGTTCCTCTACAAGTTTTGTGATAAATGCTTAGCCAGAGCTAGCACTTAAAATATCTCTGTCAGGTACCCCTCCCCAAATCCCTGACCATGGTTTCGTGCTTTGGCACTCCTCAGAGAGGTGTCAGAGTAGGTTCAAACATTAGATTTATATATTTTAAGTGCTGTCTGTCTCTGGCTAAGCATTAATCACAAAGCTTGTAGAGGAACTGGCAATCCTCATTGTTTTATAACTTACAAGCTTAAGAGATAGGGTCATGCGATCCATGACTCTTATTTTGACTATTTAAAGAATTTATATATATATATAAATTGTAACCCTTCACTTGCCCCTCAACTACCTATCGTGCCAAATATGTGGCGGCACTATAAATTGTAACCGTTAATTGTGTGGTCCCAACTACATAACGTAAGTGCACTAAGAATCTTAACTTCGATCACTGATCAATTCCCGTTGCACATTGTCAGCTATTAAGAGCTGTATCCAAAAGCATATCATGCTATCTATTTTATGCACCAAAGACCACAACCAACATCTGGAGCAACTTACCACAGACCAAACTAATGATCTAACATAAACTTTTTATGATTTAATTTGATCGCAGCCAGGGTGTACCGCGAAGAACTATCATAGTAGTATGATAAAATACATTAAACAAATTATAAGTGTAATGTTATTATTTTTCAAACCTTAATTTGCGATTTTTATTGTATGAGACCCGATGGCCGACCATGTACAAGATGGCATAATTTGTGGAATTACATAAGATTATGAAATTTTAAACCATCTATATGATTTCTAATACAAATGCTAGTCCAGGTAAAGCTTTGCAATAAATAAACATAAATACTTGGGTTCTTTTTTTTTATAGTTTACTATATTACTGAGACTCTTATTATACTGACAAATGACAATTTAAAAACGTTAAGTAAATATATTCAATCATGTCATTATCTGGTAAATCTGTTTACAAGTTTAATAATCAATTTGTATTGTATACTAGAATCAACTACGCAAAGCCAAAATGATGGAAAAGGTAAATGGGATTTTATTGTACCTTACACATCATAAACTACCAAAGACGAAAAGCATCCAAATGTTTTCTCAAAATATCATTAAACTCTTATATCATGTTGACGATAGTATGTACTTCAATGTATGCTCTATCCAAGGTTTATGATTTCTGATTTTACGAATGACACATAGCAACGGCACAGTAAGTTTAATTATAAATCAACGTTTATTTACAAATTTATGAATAATAAGTAATTAATTCCAATGTTATAATTAAAGACATAAATAAACAAATAAAATAAATAAATTATAATTCCATCGACTTTCTTCAATAACATCTCATAGGTACAGTTTTTAAAAACCTAATCATACCTTATATTTCAATTTGATATAATGAATATTGAGGAAATTATACTAAATTCAGCATCAACTCATGAAATATTTAACGTCATTTCCAGATTCAATAAATCCATACCGTAAACTTATAATAATATAATAAATAATATTATATCTGTAGGATTTAGCTATAATGCAATCATTAAATAAAGTGAAAATTTAAACTTACATTCCGGTAAATAATAATCAACCAACAGTTAATTATTATGAAGTAACTTGAATAGAATGTCCTGCTACAATTTGATGATCTAACTTATAAATTATACTTACAAATGAAAGAAGATGATTTAGCAGATTAACTAAAATACTTTGCCCAACTTATATCTATGAAGTAAAACATATTCCTGTGGATGCATTCATCTACACGTAGGAATTAAATAACACTAAACGTTTTGTGGATTTATACACCATCATAAAGCAATAAGTACAAGTACACCATTCCGCGGATTAACCACCAGCGCAGGAATGAGTGTAAAATACAAAAAATGGCAATTAAGTAATCTGCGGATTAACCACCAGCACAGATTAATGCCCTTTAACATTATAAAACAACATTACTATTTACTTCACATTAAAGTGCAAAATCATCCTCCTCAGTTATTCTGACCATTCAGAAAACACTAACACTTTAGCAAATGTGGGTTCTTGCATAATAAAATGTTACACTAATCAGGACAACTAATGTACTAACTTATCTTGCTTAAAATAAAACATATGTAATATAGTATAAGTAATATTAGTATAGGAATATAAATCTGGAAAGACTCACAAAATACCTCATAAAGATTGATACATCTCATGAATTCATTTAGTACTTTTCAAGCTTTTTCGCAAGCGCTATTCTCTTGAATAAATATTTTATTCAACCCCTATTAATTTAAACTTAATAAAATATAACTTATGAACTTCACATGCAAGTTCATATAACGATAAAATTAAAGTAATGCATTATTCATCAAATACATAAAATTTAACAGGTGTGTGTGTGATATAAATTAAATGTATAGCATTTTATAGTTCAATACATGAATTTTAGCAGGTGTGTGTATCACAAATTGGATTGTATAGCATTTTATAACTCCAAATATGATCCGTGGAATCCATGTACGATGTGTCGAACAATAAATATACGAAGTAATAGCTATAATTATAGTTGAATTCCATACATGCAATTTTATCCATTTGTATTAGTTATTATAATCACTATTAGATTAACGATTTTACGTGGCTACATAAACATGAAACAATTTCAAAACATGACATGCAGAATTTAAATGAAAATGTTTTTCATAAGTTATTAATCTCTACATTTCTCTATTAAAAATGTTCCAAGTTTATCACATCCATGCTAATATTTATTTATCCACGCTTAAATCTAGGAATACTAATTATAGCAATTAATTCAATCATTCCAAACTGACGATAAAATTAGAAAATAGCTTTGATTAATTATTTGAAGACTGTTTATTATCCAAATGTTAAACAAATTAACTAGCAAATATATTACTGGCATTGTAAAGTTAAATATCAATCAATACTATATTTTTATTAGAATTAGAAACGGAAATATTAAACTATGTTGATAACTTTAACATTTTACTTTAATTTAAACTTCTTCTTTTTTAAAAAGCAAATTTTCATATTCATAAAACTTCTGTAATTAAAATACTTATTTAATTTTTCCAAATTGTAGAATAATAAACATTTTAAAACATACCAAACTCTTGCAATTAATTCTTTTAAACTGGGAAGCTCCGACATTTTAAAAATGTAATATTGGAAAATTTTTACCGGTGATTTGATCCACTTGGCCAGCCGACTTGAACAGACTTTTAAATTTAGCAATTCATCTTATAATTAAATACCACTATGTTATTTTTACGTTTATAGCAAACTTTGTGGTAATCCGTTTACTTGTTAACTATTTTAAAATAAGCTTATCAAATTTACACCATTTGCCTTTTACCATTTTCTTTTCTTTCTCCCTCCAAAAGCAAACTAACAGACGATCTTCTCTTAAATTCGCGCTCTTTTCTTTTTTTACATTGAGACGCATACGTAATTACTGTATTTATTTTTAATAATTAATTTTAATTGAACAAATGGTTTTTTGTTAATTCAATGGAAATAATTTTTAAGATCATTTTAAACAAATAAAAACAAAATATTATTTTTAATAATATTTTACCAAATTTTAATGTGTTGTCAAATTTTTAAAAAGTTAAACATTTTGATATGAGTTAGTATATGGGAAGAAGCAAATTTAAATTTATTAAAATAATATAAGAGAGTAATCTGTTCAAAGTGCAAATCAAGCCAATCAAATCACCAAAAGAAGAAAGAGAAATTTTTATACTAGTTACATCAATTATTATATTTTATACTAAAATATATGGTTACAGTTTACACCCCCCTATGGAAAAAAATTTATCTTTCTTCAGAATTCCATTTCATCAAATTCTACTAAGGTACATCATAAGTCACTATTTTTATTATCCTATCTATAATTTATCATCAATCTGAATATGGTATAACATTTACACGATATAAATCCCCCTAATTTATTGAAGGTACAGGTTTCAAACTACGTGCATTGTAGGTGCCTCGGATTCCTTCAGGGGTTGAGAGCATAAATGCATTCTCTCCCACCTGGCTTTCAATCATGAAAGGTCCATTATATAAGCTTAAAAATTTTCTAAATTCGTTTTTCTTTAAGTTGCTAACATGAGGAACTTTTCCATGAGGCCCCTTCTAGTTTAATGTATTACTTTTAACATTTGTCTTAATATCCTTTGTGTGAGGTGGTTTAATTCCACTAACAGAAGGTTGATCTCTATCTTGGGTCTTATTAATTAGACTAGGTTGACCATTAACTCTATGATAAAATTTTGGTCGTTTATAACTACGACTCCTACTCTGGTATCTGTTATCACGATAAGGACTTCTTATTGGAGCAACATTAACATTAGCAATGGAACAGTTATGAGAAGCTCTAGCCTCCTTTCCACCTCTATATCTGTTTTCCAGGTCACATTCACTTGTCTCAAGTGCATCTAAGATCTCTGACACCTCATCAATTGTATACTTATCTGCAGCAATCAAAACTTGTTCAATCTGTCGAGGTAAGTTATGTCTTAAGATCCTGACTATATGATGCTCAGATAATGGGAAAGCAGTTAAAGTTTTAAGTTTGACCGCCTGTCCACGAAAAAATTGAGTATAGCTACCTTTATTAGCATTGTACTTTTCTCGAGTGATTTGATAACGCATGTTATCCTGACGATCTTCACCCCAGAAACTTGACATTATTAAATGTTTAAAATCTCCATATGTTTGAGGACAATCAAACAAAGACTGCCACCAATCTTTTGCAGCAGCATAAAGATGGTTGCTGGAGATAGCCAGTTTTTCTCTTTCTGAAAATGCACATAAAGTAAACAATTCCTCCAAATTTTGAAGAAATTCTAGAGGGTTTTCCAAATACTCCCCTTTAAATGGCTTAATCTTTAGAAATTTAAGAGCTGTAGATCCACCCATAGACATATCTGTGTTCTTGACATCATTGGCTACAGATTCAATTCCTAATGGTTTTTGGAAAATGGGAGTTGTGCGGATACCAGTAAAATTACCATCTGATACAACTACTTCTTTAACAGAGGTCTCTGTCCCATCCACATAATACTTGGTGTTTTGACCAATGAAATTATCATTTTTCTCTTGAGCCTTTTGAATTTCTAACATTTTTAGCTGAAGATTTTCAATCTTTGCCTCTAGTTTCTGTCCTTCTTTAAACTCATTTGACTCATTTGGCCACTCTTGACATTTATCCCTCATTTCCTTCCACTCTTTCTGCATCATTTCTAAATCTCCACTAAATTTAGCATTAGTCTTTTTTAATTCTTTATTTTCTACTTTAGACCTATTGATAGTTTCCTCCAAAATCTTTTTAATGCTACCCAATTCTGCTCTGCTCTCTGTTACAGATTCACTCATGGATTTAATTTTATCGATAGATTTAGCAGATTGAGACTCTACTTCTTGAACTTTATAGTTCATTTCACTAACTATTTGTGCCAACTGACTCCTTGAGTCTCCCATTGCCACATCAAGCACCTTCAGTTTAGTGTCCACATTCTCCTCGTGGGTTATAAACTTATTTCCAATTTCTTCTATCTGAACTTCTAAGTGCTTTTTATAATCGAAGAAATTAAGTTTAATTTCTTCTAATTTAATATCGGACTCCCCTTTAGCTGCCTTACAACTATTCTCTAAGGATTGAAATTTTTGATTAAATTCCTCCACTGTTTTTACCCTAGCAGCTTCTATTTTTTCTTTCACAAACTCCTGAACTTCAGCCATTTTATTCTCAAAACTATCTAATTTTTCAGTCTGTTCATTCAATTTTTCAGTCATCTCTTTTTGAGAAATAGACTGTTCATTCAATTTTTCAGTCATCTCTTTTTGATAAATAGACTGTTCATTCAATTTTTCAGTCTGTTCATTCAATTTTTCAGTCTGTTCATTCAATTTTTCAGTCATCTCTTTTTGAGAAATAGACTGTTCATTCAATTTTTCAGTCATCTCCTTTTGAGACTCTAACATCTCTTTTTGGGAAAGAGATTGTTCGTTCAATTTTTCAGACTGTTCATTCATTTTTAGAGACTGTTCATTCATTCCAATCTCTATGCGTTGAAGCATCAACATAAACCGTTGTTGGAAATCAAGATCAGGAACTTCTTGAGTTCTCTCAGGATAATTAAGTTCTTCAGAATCACTCATTTTGAGTATTTTATAACAACTATTTCAATATTTTGTGAAACCAAACTTTTACTTTCCTAAAATATGTGTTTTAATAACAATGATCAATTAAAATCTTGTTCAAGCCGACCAACCACTAAATCCTCACCACCAATAATCTATCCCAGATGGTATATATCACATTCACACTAAAATAATCTGAACCCCCACTTTAAATATTTGCAGTATTATAACAACTACTTTATAAACCCTTGATAATTTCAACTTCTCCCAATTCAACCATAAATATTGGTATATCTTGGAATACGATTGCTATTGTCATCAGAAATCTATATAAGTAACTTGGAGAAATATATAGCAATAAAACATACAATATTTTATCACCATGATAGAGCATTTGTCACATGATAATATTCCTGTAATATGGGAAATTAAAATTGTAATGAACAATCATTAATTAATTCAGTTATAATGACTGTATAACCTCAACATATCGGGCCGATCACGTTGTGGCACCAAAAATTGTAACCCTTCCCTTGCCCTCTCATCTACCTATCATGCCGAACATGTGGCGGCACTAATAATTGTAACCGTTAATTGTGTGGTCCCAACTACATAACGTAAGTGCACTAAGAATCTTAACTTCGATCACTGATCAATTCCCGTTGCACATTGTCAGCTATTAAGAGCTGTATCCAAAAGCATATCATGCTATCTATTTTATGCACCAAAGACCACAACCAACATCTGGAGCAACTTACCACAGACCAAACTAATGATCTAACATAAACTTTTTATGATTTAATTTGATCGCAGCCAGGGTGTACCGCAAAGAACTATCATAGTAGTATGATAAAATACATTAAACAAATTATAAGTGTAATGTTATTATTTTCAAACCTTAATTTGCGATTTTTATTGTATGAGACCCGATGGCCGACCATGTACAAGATGGCATAATTTGTGGAATTACATAAGATTATGAAATTTTAAACCATCTATATGATTTCTAATACAGATGCTAGTCCAGGTAAAGCTTTGCAATAAATAAACATAAATACTTGGGTTTTTTTTTTTTTTTATAGTTTACTATATTACTGAGACTCTTATTATACTGACAAATGACAATTGAAAAACGTTAAGTAAATATATTCAATCATGTCATTATCTGGTAAATCTGTTTACAGGTTTAATAATCAATTTGTATTGTATACTAGAATCAACTACGCAAAGCCAAAATGATGGAAAAGGTAAATGGGATTTTATTGTACCTTACACATCATAAACTACCAAAGAGGAAAAGCATCCAAATGTTTCTCAAAATATCATTAAACTCTTATATCATGTTGACGATAGTATGTACTTCAATGTATGCTCTATCCAAGGTTTATGATTTCTGATTTTACGAATGACACATAGCAACGGTACAGTAAGTTTAATTATAAATCAACGTTTATTTACAAATTTATGAATAATAAGTAATTAATTCCAATGTTATAATTAAAGACATAAATAAACAAATAAAATAAATAAATTATAATTCCATCGACTTTCTTCAATAACATCTCATAGGTACAGTTTTTAAAAACCTAATCATACCTTATATTTCAATTTGATATAATTAATACTGAGGAAATTATACTAAATTCAGCATCAACTCATGAAATATTTAACGTCATTTCCAGATTCAATAAATCCATACCGTAAACTTATAATAATATAATAAATAATATTATATCTGTAGGATTTAGCTATAATGCAATCATTAAATAAAGTGAAAATTTAAACTTACATTCCGGTAAATAATAATCAACCAACAGTTAATTATTATGAAGTGACTTGAATAGAATGTCCTGCTACAATTTGATGATCTAACTTATAAATTATACTTACAAATGAAAGAAGATGATTTAGCAGATTAACTAAAATACTTTGCCCAACTTATATCTATGAAGTAAAACATATTCCTGTGGATGCATTCATCTACACGTAGGAATTAAATAACACTAAACGTTTTGTGGATTTATACACCATCATAAAGCAATAAGTACAAGTACACCATTCCGCGGATTAACCACCAGCGCAGGAATGAGTGTAAAATACAAAAAATGGCAATTATGTAATCTGCGGATTAACCACCAGCACAGATTAATGCCCTTTAACATTATAAAACAACATTACTATTTACTTCACATTAAAGTGCAAAATCATCCTCCTCAGTTATTCTGACCATTCAGAAAACACTGACACTTTAGCAAATGTGGGTTCTTGCATAATAAAATGTTACACTAATCAGGACAGCTAATGTACTAACTTATCTTGCTTAAATAAAACATATGTAATATAGTATAAGTAATATTAGTATGGGAATATAAATCTGGAAAGACTCACAAAATACCTCATAAAGATTGATACATCTCATGAATTCATTTAGTACTTTTCAAGCTTTTTCGCAAGCGCTATTCTCTTGAATAAATATTTTATTCAACCCCTATTAATTTAAACTTAATAAAATATAACTTATGAACTTCACATGCAAGTTCATATAACGATAAAATTAAAGCAATGCATTATTCATCAAATACATAAAATTTAACAGTGTGTGTGTGATATAAATTAAATGTATAGAATTTTATAGTTCAATACATGAATTTTAGCAGGTGTGTGTATCACAAATTGGATTGTATAGCATTTTATAACTCCAAATATGATCCGTGGAATCCATGTACGATGTGTCGAACAACAAGTATACGAAGCAATAGCTATAATTATAGTTGAATTCCATACATGCAATTTTATCCATTTGTATTAGTTATTATAATCACTATTAGATTAACGATTTTACGTGGCTACATAAACATGAAACAATTTCAAAACATGACACGCAGAATTTAAATGAAAATGTTTTTCATAAGTTATTAATCTCTACATTTCTCTATTAAAAATGTTCCAAGTTTATCACATCCATGCTAATATTTATTTATCCACGCTTAAATCTAGGAATACTAATTATAGCAATTAATTCAATCATTCCAAACTGACGATAAAATTAGAAAATAGCTTTGATTAATTATTTGAAGACTGTTTATTATCCAAATGTTAAACAAATTAACTAGCAAATATATTACTGGCATTGTAAAGTTAAATATCAATCAATACTATATTTTTATTAGAATTAGAAATGGAAATATTAAACTATGTTGATAACTTTAACATTTTACTTTAATTTAATCTTCTTCTTTTTAAAAAAGCAAATTTTCATATTCATAAAACTTCTGTAATTAAAATACTTATTTAATTTTTCCAAATTGTAGAATAATAAACATTTTAAAACATACCAAACTCTTGCAATTAATTCTTTTAAACTGGGAAGCTCCGACATTTTAAAAATGTAATATTGGAAAATTTTTACCGGTGATTTGATCCACTTGGCCAGCCGACTTGAACAGACTTTTAAATTTAGCAATTCATCTTATAATTAAATACCACTATGTTATTTTTACGTTTATAGCAAATTTTGTGGTAATCCGTTTACTTGTTAACTATTTTAAAATAAGCTTATCAAATTTACACCATTTGCCTTTTACCATTTTCTTTTCTTTCTCCCTCCAAAAGCAAACTATCAGACGATCTTCTCTTAAATTCGCGCTCTTTTCTTTTTTTACATTGAGACGCATACGTAATTACTGTATTTATTTTTAATAATTAATTTTAATTGAACAAATGGTTTTTTAATTCAATGGAAATAATAATTTAAGATCATTTTGAACAAATAAAAATAAAATATTATTTTAATAATATTTTACCAAATTTTAATGTGTTGTCAAATTTTTAAAAAGTTAAACATTTTGATATGAGTCAGTATATGGGAAGAAGCAAATTTAAATTTATTAAAATAATATAAGAGAGTAATCTGTTCAAAGTGCAAATCAAGCCAATCAAATCACCAAAAGAAGAAAGAAAAATTTTTATACCAGTTACATCAATTATTATATTTTATACTAAAATATATGGTTACAATATATATATATGAAGCATATCATGTATTAATTTTTGCACAGAGAAATTGTTCTGTCCAGCACACAATGGATCATGTTTAAAGTTTCTATTATTTCCAAAAAGATTTTCATTCGCTGAAACAGAAAAGTCTTTTGCTCAGTTAGATTGACAACAATCAGTTGAAATTGCAATCATCTTCATCAACGCTAAGGTTGTAATGAAGAACTACTGTTTTCAAGTAATAATGAGATTGTGATTGTACATGAATTAAAGAACATTCATCCATATGTATATTAGATGTTTGTCCAATCAGAATAGGAGGCTGATTAAAAATATTTTTTATTCATTTTGTTTTACGTCAGCTGATATACATATGAATGAATTTTTTTTAATTTTTTTTTTTCATATGTCATAGCATCGGCCGGGACGCGAACCCACAACTGTCTGCAACCAACTACTTGCTTGCAAGGTGGCTGCGATGACCTCTCAGCTAACAATGCTTGACAATTTTTTTTTAAATTTATACAACAATCTCAATCTCATTATTACTTGAGATGCAATAGTCCTTCATTGCCAGATTACTTGGTCACAGATAAATGCAAAATCATCAAAATAGAAATCTAGTTCAGTGAAGGAAATTTCTCTTTCAGTATATTTTTTTAAAGATTTTACAAACTTTAAAAGGATTTATTATAGTATATATAAATGCATGCAATTAAAAATAAATACCATCAGTTTAATAATTAACATTTTAGAGTGATAGATTATCTAAGAATCAAGTATATTTAATTTAATTAAAAGTCTCATAATAACATAATCTGATTGCAAAATGTATTCTAAATTGATTGTATATACATAAGAAACGTTAAAAATTAAATAAAAAGTAAATAAAATGATATTTATTTTTTAAATAATGTTTTTATGCAAATGACAGACTAAAAAGTAAAAAAAAAAAAAATCCATTTCTCGGTTAATTTGCCAATCTTGGAAAATATCAGGGAACTTAAGAATTAAAACAGGCAAAACTCACTATAGATATTGCCACACACAGCAAGCTAGAGTAATCAATGGGTTCCAGAAGGCTTGTGCATAAAATCCCCATCTAGTGCCTACTCACCCAATATCCCCAGACTAGTGTCTGGCTTGTGGCCTTCGTTAGTGAGGAGCCTTGGATCTGAGAGCACTGCACCTAGATCTTAGGATCTAATGCAACTCTCCAGCAGCCACCTTTTGTCTCCACTTAACTATAAAACTATGAGTCTTAAATTGAAAACATCTTAATATTTTCAATTTAAGCCCATCACCTTAGAATCAATAAACATGTTTAAAAAATGTAAATAAAAATAAAAATATTTCAAAATAATAAACAAGTGGAATTTTAATTTTTTATTTCATGGCAAACAAATTCTTGTAGTATAATCACATATGTAACAAGAAAATGTCTTTTGATTTTCTTTTCAATCAAGTACAACAACAGCATCAACTTTTGAAAATTTAATATTACCTTTGACATTAAATTTTTTGCATTTTATTAAGAATTTTCATCATAAAAGGATTGAAAAAAAGGAATACAAAAGTAATAAATATTATTTTTTGGAAGAAAAAAACAGCTTAGGTAAGCAGAGAAAATGATGATCATGTGATGTTTAGGAATTTAATATTGTTATGATGCATATATTTTTAAATATCAAGTTAATATATTAGATAAATAGATAGATGGATAGATAGATAGACAGATAGGTAGATAGATAGATAGACAGACAGACAGACAGATATATATATATAAAGATAGATAGAAAAATAGATAGATATGTCGTAAACAGTGTTTGTCTGAAGATTTGTGATGGTGGTATTTTAGTAGTAATTACTTAATGGTCTATTTCTATCATTTAATACTAAATAATGAATGTCTTTAGAAAAGTCTAAACTTTATTTAAATTTTTCAAATGCATTCAACTATTCACACAGGTTAGTATATATCACCTATTTTATATTATATTTTATTAATTATTTATGTTTATAAATATGAATATATTAAGATTTGTTATTATTTATCAATTTTATTTTCTATACAAAAATTTGAAACCAAATGCTATAGATATGTGAAAATTATTGTATATCTTAATTAATTATTTTAAAAAATAAATCAACATTGTGAAACTATTTTTTTACCTCTTATAACGTGAGTTCATTAAACAAAAAACTTTTTTCAATTAAATATATTTTTAGATTCTATATTATTATCCAAATAATTAAAAAAAATTCCTAATTTTAAATTTTAAACTTCATTTAAATAGTATGTACCACCCTCCTATCCCAAATTTCTATTATAAATTTGTTTTTTTATAAAGTATATACATTTTTAAAAAAATAAGTAATATCATTTAAATGTTTTTACAATTATTTATTATGTATAAATGTACATTTACGTAATGAATTACTTTTTAAATATAGTTCTGACTGACGTCTGTTCTACGTTATAGTTTACTGTAAACAAGTGTAATAAAGACACATAATTTAATCATGTATTATTAACTAAATTGTATTATTTCTGTGATTGATATTATTTTTTACTTATGATAATTTATATAATTAATTTCATTCAGAAGTTATAAATTATTAAATTATATGGTTCTGTATACTATAGTTATCTTTTATACGATTTGTATTAAATACATGTTAAATATGTCTTTATATTAAAAGCATGTTTAAGTGTCCATATAAAATATAATTTTTTCTGTAAAAATAAAGTACATTTATTCCACTATTTCTTTCTGTTACTACCTACAAATCATTTATCAGCAAATGTTTTTATTTACATAACAGCATACTATGGGAATTCAATAAATCATCAAAGCATCAATATTAATTTTGTTAATTTTTTCATTCAATTAGTATTATTATTGTTGTTATTGTGTTAGATGTTATCAAGGTAGCATTAACACCTGATTATCATATGACTAGCATTTTTCCAGAATGATCTAACATCCGTTTTTATTTTTTAGCTTGACCAATGGTATATTAATACTTGCAACAAGAAATTTTATCCACCTCATTTCTAGACATATTCTTTTCTATTTCACAATATCTATTTCCAGCATTATATAAAGTTATAATCAAATCAACTGTTCTAATAATATAATTAATCATCACATGATCACATTTCCTATACTAGCACATTAATTGTTGATAAACAGAGCAAAACTTTCAGATCCAAAGCTCCTCACTGACGAAGGCCACAAGCCAGAAACTAGTCTGGGGATATTGGATGAGTAGGCATTAGATAGGGATTTTATGCACAAACCTTCTGGCATCCATTGATTACTCTGTTTAGCACAGGTGGCAATAATGTATGGAGAGTTTTGCTCTGTTTATTAATATAATTAATACAAGACAATTTCAACCTGTCATTTATACATCAATAAAGAATTCACTTTCAGGAATAATAATAATTTAATGTACCAAATCAGTATTATATCACACATTGAAGTTAGAGCATTATCTAAAATTTTCTAAAGTGTCCAATTAATCGTATTGCAATATTATGATATCTCAATTAATATTTTGGATGTTGCAAAATTAATCAAAAGCTCTTTTATAAACAAAAGTATATAAAAGAATAATTTATATTTATATAAATAAAATAACATATTACACTTAAAGGTATTTATGTTTTGTTATAATTGAATAAAAATGATTTTTTTATTAGTATTTGGCATTGTTTACTACTGAATTACTTCATTAAAATAATACTTAAATACATCATTTATTGGTCAATGTAAAATTAACTTATGATATTTAGATTATTCAATGACTAATATCTAAATTATGTATATTTCATAAAAATTATATAAAGAAAACCAAATTAATGCCTGATTATGAAATAAATTCAAAGAGTTAAAATGTTATGCTATTAAGAAATTTTTTTTCCTGGAATAGATTTGTTTAAAATGTTATTTTTTTTTCTGTAGACAATGTTTTCTAAGTTTAAAACCACTATAAAAAATTAAAAAAAGAAGTTATGATATACAAAATATGGTAACTAAATAAAAATAGAAGCCATTGTAATAACACCACATTATAGTATGGTTTATCATACATGAATCAAGTTTCTTTAAACTTTAGGCAAAACTCAATTAAGAGAGTAATATAATTAGTCAAATTTATTTGGATTAATGCCTTCTTATCTGTAAAAACATAAAAATGTACATAATATTTTTGAGGTTGGATTTATGAGTTATTCTTGTATATTTATATATGAAAGATAACTTTAAAAATTGTCTATATTACTTTAAAATCAATATTAGAAAAATTAATTGAAATATGTACTAAATCATAGTTGGTTAATAATACAAAAAAATCTAAATTAATTTTTAATTAATAGCAAAAATGATTTAGAAAAATATTAATTGGACAATAACTATAAAAAGTAAAGTACGTCTAATAAAATTATTAATAAACTAGCAGTAACCTTTAATTAGTTATATCTCATAAGTGGAAGCCATAATTAATTACTAAGAGGAAGTACAGACTTAATATATATGTAAGTATTATACTCAATCATTCACAACAATGTTCCTTAGTAATATGAATTCCACATAGGAAATTGTATTATTTTAAATGATTTGAATTTCCAAAATGGCAACTAATTTGAATTTGTGAGATACAAGGCATAAAATTTGCATGCAAAATATTAATTAATAATTAAAGAACGTGCATAAAGAAAAAAGATGCATTATTTATTATTAGAAATAATATTTTTGATGAAGAAATGACAAGTGTTAGAAAATCATATCTCTAGAACAAATTATTAAATAAAATAGTTAAGAGAATGGGTTTGTTTTAATTATAACATTTTAAAAATAGTTTTGATAGTTTTAACTGCAAGTTTAGAAAAAAAAAACATCATTAAATAATATTGTTTTTGTATTATAAAGTAAACAAACGCATTTGTTCTAGTCAAATTAAAAGCTACGCTCCATTTGATGAATTTAAATCTCATATTACAAACAATTCATTGTCAAGAAGAGTTTAAAATATCATTTGAATCTTTTAAAATTCTTTTTTATTTAAAGCAAAAGCATTTGATTCTAAAATTATAATACATTCAAGGTGATTATATTTTCTAAAAATAGGACTAATTGGGTTAGTATAAGCTTTCGATGTTTAAATTTAAAGATAAAATTGGCAATTCCATGCAGGGATAAGTTTATGATTCTAGCACATAAGATATTAATTAAACCTTCACACCTTCAATTTCATATATATTACTAATATATATATTTTATAATTCTGTAATTTAAATTTTTCTCTCATCTTCCAAAAAAGAAAATCTTTTGATTAGGTTTTATTTTTATGGATGATTGTTCTTAATAATATAAAGAGCTCAACAATTATGCAAATGTAAAGTCATAAAATGGTATCATATTTTCAGGCATATTAAACCTTTTAAGTTATTAATATTTAAAGTTTATTTTACACTAATGATTAAGTGGTATTATTCGAACCTGGTTCCTTATTACCTTACTCTACCTTAAATCACAGAACTATATTTAACATATATTAATCCCATAATATTTCCATGAGTTTACCTTAAAGTTAAACTGAATTAATTAAATAATTGATTACTACAATCATCAATGTTACTTAATTATCAGTTATTGTTGCTGTCACTTATTAACCTCTTAATAGAATTTATTCTAACTTTACATATTTACACTTCCTCTTTTATGATTTAATAAAATGATAGTGGGTTAAATATTTTATATCAATATTATGGTGAGGAAAGTAATGGTAAAGTGATAGGCTCAAAAGTAGAAATTTTCTATTGCTGATAAAAAACAATACTCAGTTTTTAATAGTAAATAGAAATTTGTTTTTAGTCTCAACTTGGGTAGTCACATATTATATGTCTATATAATTATTGTTATACTTAAAGCTAGATAGCATATAAAAGCGATTTAACCCGCTGAAGAAGAAGCTTTAAGAACCAAAACAATTAAATCAAATTAATGTAGGCCTAGTACTTTCGAGGTTTTCCCTCATATTCATGGCCAAAATAAGTTATAAACTATTGTTGTAATGTTGCTAACTAATAAAATATGCAAAGGCGAATGCAAATTAATTTGTCCATTTTCTTGAGATAGAAAAACACGTGTCGCGTCTATTAATGAACTTTTTTTAATAATTGTTCATTGCATCATTATAAAAAAATACATATATATCTTATATATATATGGAGAGAGATAAAATACTTTTCTCTCTGCACACACACACACACATATATATATATATTGTTTCTGACTAATGAATCAAACAGTGTTAGCAACAGTTCACATTTTATTTGACAAATATTATTGTATTTATTATACTACAAATATTTGATGTAAAATACTTCATTTGGGCTCAAAAATGAGCAAGAAATAGAATCTTCCATAATAAGAAAATCTAAGTCATGTGTAATTCAGAATTTTTTTATATCTAGATTTTGGTGGTTTTCGTTTTTATTTGACAAATTTATTAGATTTGTCATTCTTTATATATATGGTTATATGATGTAAACAGGGTAGTTTTTGTGTTAAACCATCTGTTATTTTTGCTTATTACCCAATGTTTCAACAAAACAGCATCCGCCATTGTCAAGATTAACTTTTAAAGCAAAGCCATTAGATCTCAAATAGTAATGAGATTGAGGGTGAGGATGAGATTGAGCATGAAGTAGTTGAGCATTCAGAATATGTGAATTAACAAAATGTTTATTTTCTTCAGTTTCACCATTAATTATTTTCATTATTTGAAAACAATTAATGGCGAAAGTGGAGAAAATGAACACTTTGCTATTTCATGTATTCTGAATGTTCAACTACTTCACACTCAAGCCCATTCTTTACCTCACACTCAATGCTTTTCTTTGAAAACTTAACCTTGACAATGATGAGTGCTATTTCATAAAAATGTTGAGTAGTAAGCAAAAATAACACACAGTTTAAACCAAAAACTACTTTGTTTATTAATATATATCTATTTATATAGAAGATCTAATATAAATGGACATTTTACATTGAATGAATAATGTAGTATGAAGAGTGCACAAATGTTTTTTAATAAGGTTGTTGAAAAATAATATTGTACTTAATATCTATCTATCTATCTATCTATCTATCTATCTATCTATCTATCTATCTATCTATCTATCTATCTATCTATCTATCTATCTATCTATCTACCTACCTACCTACCTACCTACCTACCTACCTACCTACCTACCTACCTACCTACCTACCTACCTACCTACCTACCTACCTACCTACCTACCTACCTACCTACCTACCTACCTACCTACCTACCTACCTACCTACCTACCTACCTACCTACCTACCTACCTACCTATCTATCTATCTATCTATCTATCTATCTATCTATCTATCTATCTATCTATCTATCTATCTATCTATCTATCTATCTATCTATCTATCTATCTATCTATCTATCTGTTTGTATGTCTACCTAGTTTTACATTCATATGCAAATCTACATATATATTCAAATATTAATCACTATTTTCCTATTTGTCTATCTATCTATATCTTGATCTACATATGTATATATTAAAATATTAATCAAACTTAAACAAAATTGTTCATAAACAACTTAAAAATATATAAAATTTATTTAAAACATCGAACCAGTCTTTACTTCTTATAGGAAACTCATCAAGATGTCTTCTTTTAATAATCACATGACAAACTATCCTATAGCAATTCCATCCAGTGGTCATTATTCAATCAATAATAGTTTTAACATTAAAAGTAATATAGATAAAGTTTAATAAATAAACACATGCTTAAGCTTGTATTTATTTATTAAAAAAACAACTTGATAGAGTTCCTATAAGAAATAAAACCTGGTTTGATAGCTTAAATTAATGTTTATTTATTTTTAAGTTGTTTATTATCAATTTATTTAAGATTAATTAATATTTTAATTTTTATAAAGCAGGCAATACTTTTTTTTTCTCATGGGTCATAGCATCTGCCGGAAAGCGAACCCCCTAACCCGGGACAACTGTTTGTAAAGCAGCTGTCGCTAACCTCTCGACCACCAATGCTTGACAAAGCTGGCAATACTTGAAATATGAAAATATATAGAAAGATGATGGGCACTAAATTCTGTCTATTAGCAAAATATAAACTGATTCATTAGGTCGTATATAATTTGTAATCATAACCTGTTACTCTAGGGTAAATATAATGATATCTTATGATTAAAAAAATTTTTGTATAGAATAATACCAATAATAATACATACAAAAATCACTTAAATGTATATATAGTTATAGCCTCAATATTCAAATCCATCTCACAACTTCGCTGAGATACCATCACAGCATATTAATGTCTAATTTGCAAAATCAAACTGAGATAAATACATATGCATTAAAAATTAAGAATAATAACTGAAACTATGATCAATTGTTTAATATCTGAATCAACATTTAGTTTTACATTTTTAAACAATTTAATTTAACTTAGAAACTCTATATGTTTGTTTAGGATATATTTTATGATCAGTTTTTAACGTACTTTTATCAAACATTCTTCAAATTTTGAACATGTTTCAGAAATCAAGGACAAAGCAATTGACAGTAAAATGTTTCAGAGTTATCAAGTCATTTGCTTAGTGTAATGGTATTGGCAGGTCCAATTTCAAACATGCTTATACTGATTCAATAAATTTTTAGTGATGTGAAAAAAGGATGGTATATATATATTTAAAAAATCTTTCAGTAAAACGTCAAGTTTTCGTGGCCGAGTGGTTAGCACAGCCGCCTTACAAGTATCTGTCCCGGGGTTCGCTTCCCCGATGCTTTGACATATATATAAAAGTCTTAATGATAAATTAAAACGTCAAGCATTGGTGGTCGAAAGGTCAGTGACAGCTGCTTTACAAGCATATGTCCAGGGTTAGTGGGTTCGCTTTCCGGCTGATGCTATGACACATGAGGAAAAAAAAATCTTATTTTTTTTTTTCTATTATAGTTCTTTTTTAAAAATACTTCTTTTAAAAACAATAATATTGGAAGAATTTTTTTCATGAGCATGAATTTCTTTCCAAAATGATCCAAACTGCTTCATTGCTTTTATTATCCATTTTAAATAGGAATAATTTCTAAAAATATCTGAATACGAAAAAGGTAATAACAGTATACATAAAAATATTTACCATTTTTATTTACTATGTACTTGAAACAAAAAAATGATTGAATTAATTAATTTTTGGAGACTCCACATTTGTATTTCAAGTTAAATATAAAAACTCAATTATGATTGAAGAAAGCAATTATTTTTCACTCTTTAGCGGACAGTAATTTATTATTAAATATTGTATATATATATATTTGTATTTTTATATTGGACTATTTCCATCATCTAATATGCATATTGAATCTCTTTAGAAAAATTTAACTTTATTTAAATATTCCAAATACATTCAACTGTTAGCAATCACACATCAAACAGGTTAGTATATGCACAACGTTTTGAGAGGTATTATTCTTCCCTCTTCTTTAGGTGTTGCTGGCCTAACCAGTGACAGTACTAGCATGGGATTCAAACCTAGACCCTTAGATTGTTGAGTATTGAATTTTAAGGTAACGCTCTAACCAACTGAGCCATACTGCCAAAGGCAATAGTCTGTAGAAATTTCATGTACTAATATCATTAATTTAGACAATAAAAATGAAAGTGTATATGTTAAAGTGTTATCTTTGAGCTACTCTTCTCCCCCAAACCTCACAAGAAATTTTGGTCATGTTTCAGATTTACTACCTGGTTATCAGTTATGTTTTAGTCTATCTGCTTGTCACTTCTTTAGAAGCTGGATGATCATCTGCTTCTCTTTCCTCTCAGCTTCCTCTATAATTAGATCTGTTTCTATAATATGGCCTTTTGTAGTTGATTTTGATTCTATCCTACAAATGAAATTTTAAGTTTGAGTGGCTGCAATAATAAATTTCTGTGGAAGTTTTTGTTTTGTCTACTGGTTTTCTTGACAACTTCTCAATACAAATGATAGTCAAAAGTTCCAAACTTCTTGAGTAGTCACTCTATTGCTCTCTATAATTAATACTTGTTTCAATGAAGATGGTTATCTATGATGATCAAAATTATTTGAAATTCTAACAACTAAAATGTAAATATCCCAAAACATGACTGTCTGTTGAATATTGGGCATAGCTTCTTCACCTATAATTTTTCTGTAATATTCTGGGTAGTGCACTGTTCTGCCTCACTTCACCAAAACACATGCAGGATCACCGAACAATAATCTCCAGAAATATGGAGTTATTTCACTAAATTTTAAATGATCAATATAAGTAATTATATGTAGTTAAGATTTCCTCTTTATTTTGGATCAGGTTAAAAAAAATTTTTTTTAATCTAATATTTTCTAGTGGATTTTCAACCACATCTCCTATGAATGCCTGCACCCTAAAAATTTGGATACAGCATCAATATACATCTGGATATATACTAAATATTGCTTCTTTCATTTCAATTTCAGGCTCTATCAATATTTAATTGTTTAAGTAGTTAAGTGTCATGTGCCATATTGAATTTTTTAAAAAACTAACCCGAGACACAATTTTCACAATAACTTCAGTTTTAATAATGTTAGAGCAAAAAATTTACATTAATAGAAACTAGAAAAACTAAGAAAAACAATAAGCATAAGATAAATAGTGATAACTATATAAAAAAATAAGGAAAAAAAGAAATTTTCACATCCAAAATAATTATTATCGTATTGTTTGTTCATACTTTGGAACTTATCATTAACTAACATTCAAATTGCATCTTCAGTGATAATTTCTTTGTATTCCTCACAAAATTATCTTTAAAAACATATATAATATGTTTTACCTGAGATAATCCATAGCTTCAGAACTTGTGGTAATAGGAAGGTAAGAATTCTTCAACATGTAATTTGCATGTCAAAGAAATCAGCCCTATGTTCTTTTATCTCAATAGAAGTGAGAATTTTTGATTGGTAGATTGTTTAGCTCACAACCAAATAATAGAAAAAAATTACATTGAAAAATAAAAATTATAATTTTCAGTAATATATTTACATATTAAATGTTATTTATGTAATATTTTTTGTTAAATACTTATTTTAAACAAAAATATGACTATAATTTTATTTTATTTGAAAATATTTATTTTAAAGAAGACAAATCATAAAAAGTGTCTTAAGACAAAACAAAAGCAGTTTATACTTGATAAGAAAAAAAAAACTTTTGTCAATCAATACTGGTAAAGATTTTTTTATACTTTAATAACAATAACTTTAATGTTTAATTTTAAGATATATTTTATTTCTTTAATGATAACTAACCCTATTTTTTTAAATTTAACAAATGAAATTCAAATATCTAATATTCCATTATAATAACTTTTTGAATAGTCAAATTACATCTAATACACAAGGCACTATTGTTATAATTATAAACTCCTTTCAGTATTTAATTTTACTATTTTATAAAATTCAAATATTAACCTTAAAATACCTATTGGTTGAGAGGTTACTTTTGCAATAAATAATGTAAAGATTATCAATATATGGTATACAAAACAAAATTAATTGTAAAAATAAAAGTATCAAATATAAAGAAAATCTCAGCTCTTCAAATAAAAAAGGATGAGTTAGATCCTAAGTAATTTAAGCACAACTCTTTTCTGATTGTATATATCATTATTCAAATATCAAATATGTAAAAGTCTAGAAGTAAGATATATATATTTAAATTACACAAATACCAATTTTGTGATTATCTTTATAAACTCTTCACATACATATTCAATATCATTCAGCAACATATAAAATCAATGCAATTATAAATTATTTACATTGTTCATTATTAAACTACAATTATCATTAAATATTAGGTTAAAAAAATTTATACTGAATACTTTTCTCTTAAAGAAATAATATTTTAAAAACATTTTCCACATTTTCCAATTATTTAAAAACACAATATAGTTTTAGTCATAAGCGCTTGAGAAATTTGCACTCTCTCATTTATTTCAATATAGTTTTAGCAAAACAAGGAATAAAATGCATAAGCTTTTCTTTTATTTTATATCTATTAAAACCAAGTATGCTATTACTTTTAAAAGTAATCATATTTACAGTTACATTATAATGTTATATAATGTTTAGTTTATCCTTAAAAATGTATTATAATTATTTTTTTAAAGATAATGAAACTTGTTTTTTATTTAATTAAGAGAAATAGAAAAAAAATGCATTTATTTTATATTTAGGGACAATATTATTTTTTAAACTTCAAGAAAGTATAAAATAATGCTTGTCAAAAATATTTCTATCCAAGTTCTTGTTCTGAGTAAAAGTGATATTTTTATTTTGAAACAGATATTTTAAATATTTTCAAAAGTTTTTTAGATTTTCTGCAAAAAAAAGTATTTTTCTACATTTTTATTTGCAAAATTCTAATTTTTTTTCTCATGTGTCATAGCATCAGTCGGGAAGCGAACCCGCTTACCCGGGACAACTGCTTGTAAAGCAGCTGTCACTGACCTCTCGACCACTAATTATTAACAAAGTCTCATACTTTATGAATGATCTATTATGATACTAATATTTAAAGCTGTGAAGATTAAATAACTTTTTAAATATTTAAAATTTCCATTTCAAGGTATTTATCACCTGACTAAAGAACATTGTTTTTGTTCTATTATTATTCGTTTCTATTTATTTTAATATCAAAATAGTGTGACATTTTTTCCATGAGATTTTTTTCACTTCTAAAATATATTACACAAATAAAATATTAAAATTGCTCTTAAAAGAAAAAAATGATTTTGTGTTATATTTTTTTTTTAAAAAACTCTCCTTTAGAGTTAAAATAATAATAATAATAATGAACAAACACTTTTTTTTTTCCAAAGTCTTTGTTTTTAAACAAAGATGATATGCATATTTTGAAATGGGAAATTTAAATATTTAAAGTGACTTAAACTTTACACATTTAAAATGATGTTACCATAGTCCATCACCCATGATATTGGGTCTTTTTATTAATTTGTAATAAATTATGAGTTTAGAAGTAAAATGTAGAACATATTTCTTTCTGCATTATAGATTAGAGATTTTAAATTCAAAAAACTATCTCTCTATCGTCATGTGATGCATCAAGTTAGAATATAATAGTTTTTGTTTAGTAAACATTAAAAGTTATCAGATATATTAACTATTAAAGTTGATTCAATGTTACAATAGGAATATAAGGAATACTTCTTACTTAGTTGATTGAGGAAGCAACCCAGAAAGAGTCCTTTGGGTTAGGCATTCATTCAATATATGTTTAACAAAGTCGCCTCTGACTGTCTATTCTACTTGATTTTCTAAATGTGTCTTCCATTTAAATGCTAATATGCTTGCTTTGACTACACAGACATTTTTTTTGTTTTTTTTTTCTTACGATTTAACAAGCCACAGAATTCTGATACTGATTCCCTCTAAATCTTTCTGATATATCTTTATTTTTTATCCATATGTCATAGCATCAGCCAGGAGGCAAACATGCAACAAACGTCTGCAACCAACTGCTTGCTTTCAAGGCAGCTGCACTGACCTCTCGGCTAACAATGCTTGACTGATATATCTCTATTTCTACTCTGACTTCAAACAAAATATTTTTATCTTTCTATAAAGTTTAAAAAATATATATTATTTTTAATCAAAAAATTTTAATCCCCAAAATCAAAACTTAATAAGTATTGAGTATCTGAAAATACTAATCAAACCATTTCTGCTTTTGCAGTTTTGACTTAATTTAAACAAAATTTAAATAAAATTTTAATCTTATAGTTTTGTTTTAAATAACTTTTTTTTGAGATTTCTATGAAACTAATCATTGCAGATTCTATTTTATATCATTTAATTAGAAGGGATTTGAACTCAGGACATTCAAACTATCTACAACTATCCAATCCATCTTATACAACTGATACACATGACCACATGCATGTGAAAAAGATAAATGATGTCCAATATACATATTTTGTGCTGAAGCAGCATTCATCAGTTGGTCCACATCATCTTCAAATTTTAATGAACAAACAAATCTTCCCATCCTCCAACTCTTCAGCCATCTATATCATTGAAAATCTGATGAAATAAAACTGAAGGTTTGCTATCTTAATATGAATTGAGCACTGATTATATATGTGTGTGGGAAATGATGACCTGGACCAACTGATGAGTGCTGGTTCAGCATGAAATACATATATTGGGGATTATTTATCTTTTTCATATATATGTGGTCATGTGTATCAATGATATAAAATGGAGTGGATAGCTGTAGAGAACTTGAACATCTGAGAATTCCTTCAAATTACATTATGTTCAGTATAGACAATATAATATCACATGCAGTCTGGGGATATTGGATGAGTAGGCACTAGATGGGGATTTTAAGAACAAGCCTTCTGGCATTCATTGATTACTCTAGCTTGCTGTGTGTGGCAATACATATAGTGAGTTTTGCCTGTTTTAACAACAGTTATACACAAGCATAAGAAGATGGTGGTCATGTGATGTTTATTGGCTTAAAACCAATCCTGCCTAATAGGAAAGTGGTGGCTATGGTTATTAAAAAACCAAAGACACCAAAATGTATGGGTATTGAACTGAGTTCAGACCAATATGACTATATAAGCTAATGGGCTTGGATTGAAAACATTAAGGTGTTTTCAGTTTAAGACTCACAGTTTTTTAGTTAAATGGAGATAAAAGGTGGCTGCTGGAGGGTTGCATTGGATCCTAAAATCTAGATGTAGTGCTCTCAGATCCAAGACTCCTCACTGATGAAGGCCACAAGCCAGAAACTAGTCTGGGGATATTGGATGAGTTGGCACTAGATGGGGATTTTGCGCACAAGCCTTCTGGCATCCATTGATTACTCTAGCTTGCTGGGTGTGGCAATACGTATAGTGAGTTTTGCCTGTTTTATAGACAATATATTGCCATAAAAATGTTAATTATTTAGATTGTAATTTTAAATGAATTAATTAAAACATAAACTTGTATTAAAAGCAAATGATTTATTTAAACTAAGACAAAATTATTTAAATCATGTGTTGCGTAATTTGTATATTTACATGAATCACACATATATATTTGCATATAATTTTATGTAATGTGTACATATCTAAGTTAAAAATTATTGGATAATTATTGAAATAGTAATATTTCAATCATATATTTTTTTTCTTTATGGCCTCTTAATGATTTTGTTTAATTCGCTCTCTCTTTCTGTAAGTCTATTCCATTGTGTTTATATATTTTTTCAATATTATCTAATAATCATCTAATGATAATATTAGTGTTTTTAGGAATCTTGATGTTTACTCTATTCATCAACACTACGCAATATCTGTTGTATACCCCCTTTTCTGTATCAACTATTACTATATGTATATATATATTACATAACTGGAGTCTAGCTGTAAATAGAGGATTTAAACACATTCTTTAAAGCTTACTTCAGCCATTCACACGTGTGAAAATGATCTCCAATATTCATATTTTGTGCTGAACCAACACTCATCTGTTGGTTCAGAAAATCATCTTCCACATACACACAAACACACACACGTATATATATATAATCAGTGCTTGGCTTATATTAAGATAGCAAATTTTCACACTTTAATGGACAGTTTTCAATCTACACCACTCTCCAATTCTTTACCCCTTCATACCATTGAAAATCTGATGTTGTAAGGCCCAAATCCCTTGTTAATGCCAATACTATTGTCTTGCCCATGTTGATCTTATGTTACTCTGATCTCTCATGTATAGGACCATGTCCATTTAAATACACAAAAAGAGGGATGGGTACGACACAGGCTGAATTTGTAATATTTTAAATACAAATATATTTTACATATCTGGAATCTATATATGATGGATCAAAATGACTTAAGGTCAACATGGGCATGACAGTAATATTGGCATTAACAAGAGATTTGGGCATTCCATCATCATATTCTCAGTGGCATGCATGATTGAAGAGTTGGATGACAAAGTTGATAAAGTGTGAAATTCTGTTATCTAAATATAATCTGAATCCTGATTTTATATATGTGTGTGCACGCGCATGTGGGAGATGATAATCTGGACCAACTGATGAGTGCTAGTTCAGCATGAAATACACATGTTGTAGTTTATTTGTTTTACACATGTGTTTGGTCATGGGTATTGATTGTATAAGATAGAATAGATGACTGAAAGGAGTTTGAATGTCTGTGTTCAAATCTTCTATATATACATACTACTCAAATGTACATATACACTTATCTAAATATGGGTACTAATGTACATATTGATTTATTTATCTTAGTAACCAAAATATCTCTCAAAAATTACATGAATATAAATTCTAAAAGTGGCATAAATGTAAGTTCTGGAAATAATATAAATATATACAAATACATACATTTTTTTGAAAAGTATTGTTTAGTATAATAATTTGCAATATTCATCTTCTATTTACCTAACTTGAGATTTGAATCCAGGCGAAATAAAACATGATTTTTTTTCATATTTTAAGTAAGTTTAAGATTTTTTCCAAAGATATATATATATTATAACCATTAAATATAGTTAGAAATATAATTAGGGATATATTATAAACTCTCACTATTTTACAGTTGGCTAGGTTAAAGAGTAACGGTTTTAGTCAAGCGTTGTTAGCCGAGAGGTCATCGCAGCTGCCTTGCAAGCAAGTAGTTGGTTGCAGTTTGTTGTGGGTTCGCGTCCCGGCCGATGCTATGACACATATATATATAAAAGAGTAACGGTTTTTCATTCATAAATTTTCCTAGGGAAAGGACACTCTGATGGAAAAACATTCACTGTAATTGTATAATTTAAAGACTGTTTATGTTTTGATTATATATGCGTGTACCTTCGTAAATTGAGTTTACTCCCTGCAATATAAATTATACACACCAACTAGAAATTAAATTTCAATAACTGTTCTAAAATTCTAGTCCAATCACAAATGAGAACAACAATAAAAATGTTTTTTTTTCCTGTGTTGTAAATTGGTAGTTAAATGTATAATATCAAGTATTTTATGTGCAGAAATAATTTTATATGATTATTAACGCATTATATATTGAAGTTTTAACAAACATATTCCCGTAATTGCTAATAAACAAACTATATTAATGATTTTTCTATTTGTGTTTGAATATTGTCATAATGTGTCAATCTTATTTTCAACAATCAACAATTACGAACTATAAAAATAAGTTCTGATTCTTGGTTATCAAACGATAAAAGGGGGAACATATCACAGAAAAGTTTGTATATGGATTTATAAGATCTTAGAACTCTTAAATGCATAAAATTCAGTTTCAAAGGAAATTAAATTGATAAAAGCTTAATAAAACTACAATATAAACAAAAATATCTGAAAACAGTTATTTTAAAAACAAATCAGAAAACAATTATCTATATGATCAAGTTATATAATCATAACCTAGTACTTTTATTTGTCATTATTATTATTATTTTTTTAAACTTTGATTTAACGTCTCTTGAGAGCTATAATGCTAACAATATGTCATTTTTTTTTGTACTTTTAAAAACTTGTCAACTGTCAAAAATAATGATAGATTGAGGTGGGAATTCTTTCAGGACAAAACGTCATCACTCAAAATTTCCTTAGAGATTGATAATTTACTCTTATAAGGAGAGGTAATAATGAGTTTTAATTATTAAAAAATGGCCCATTAATAAAATAGTAAGCCGATTGCTCGGTATAAAAATCCCATTAAAATAGAATAACTAAAATGTAGCAAGTCTACTGTGAAGATATTTTCAGCCTTCTTTTTTAAATTCTCATTTTAATTTTAAATATTTTTAATTAATTCATGATTTTTTTTTTTTTTGTAAATAAAATATTTTTCCTTTTTCTAATGAAGCTTCATCATAAAATATAATCGCCATTAAGAGAATAACATTTTAACTTTTGTATTCGTCGTAATTGAAATGTTTCCCATTATTTATACCGGTAATATTTATATTCACTTTTAAAGCAGCGGGGAAAAAAAATCTGGCTCAGTTGTTAAATAATATGTAAACTTTCAGAAAGTTACTTGAACTTTGAGCATGTATATATAAATATACACATTCATATATGTGTCTGCATCAAAATAAGCTTTTCAGATGCATTTGGCAAATAGCATAATTAGATATGGAAATAAATGTTAGAATACGAAAGTAGTTCAAGAAATACATATTTAAAACAATCGTAGGAGTGTTGTTCAGAAGGACATGATATTTGAGAGCCATGTTAGTTAGTTTGGCCATAAGAATTTCACTCATTCGAAATTTGAGATTTTATATTTAATCAACTGGTAATAAATCCAGAAATGTTTTAACCTTCATTTTTCCCAATTTATCAGAAAATCTGCACTCACTATTATTGATTTTATCACTCTGCCGCTACACTTAACTACTGAAGACAATTAATAAAAAAATTTAATAGAGTTAAAAAAAATTGTATTGCATAAATTTTTAAAGTATAATATGATTGAAAAGTAAAAAAACAACAACTGGGGAGGGGGTGTGTTATATTAAAAAAAGTAGCAAGTATTTACCTTGCTATGACGTCAAGCCGGTCAACATTGTTTCTACGGCGCTGAATTTTATAATTGAGCATGTATTGGCCTGTCCTCTGGGCAGGCAAAAACATCGAAGGCCCCTCCCGGCCCATTCCGGCGCTAGCGCTGACTTTTCTAATTTTCAGTCAAAAAATGAGACCCATTGGAAACATAAAATTCAGCGCATAGAAACAATGTTGACTGTCATGACGACATAGCAAGGTAAATACGTGATTGCCCTAAATTATTATTAGGAATATGACAAAAATATTTAAATATATATAATATTCTCTTAAGTAATGAATAATGATAATATTTATAGTTTATCTCATTATCATTTTCAATCACTCGCCTCCACATCATTTCAGTAAACTTCCATATAATCCATAAATTATCTCTTTCTACATTTTTCACAATCTGCAAAATATAGTTTAAGACTTTAATTGTCCTTTTCTAGCAATATGACAATTCTGCTTTAATTCAACTTTTTTAAAATTCTTTTATTGAAGTCATTTGTACTTGTTTGTTCGCTTATCCACGTGTTTTACCTTTGATAAGCCTTCATACTTATTCCTATCATACACATTTCCTTATTTTATTAGGTGATATGAAATCTATTTAAATACTCTTTAAAGAGTTCTAATTCATATATATATAAGAATTGATAAATGTCTACTAAAAAACATTCCATTTCTAAGATAAATACTTTTTTTTTTTTTTTTAATATCGTTTTATTTCTGCCAAAAGTACTTTATTTTAAATTTATAATCAATTTTGTTCAATATATTTCTATTTGTATTAATAATCTGGCCCAAGTTTTTGTAATAGTGTTTTATTATATAAATGTGTGTGTGTGTGCGCACTTACATAAAAAAATAAAATAATTAAAATACTCATCAAAGATTCAAATGTTCTTTCTATTTACTTATTTTAATTTTCATTAAGTTAATCTCTCAATATACTATCAACATTAATTTCTTGCGACTTTATTAATTTATCAAGAAGTTTATGTGAAAAGTATAAATTCAAATTCAAACATGGTAAATAATTATGCTAAAACCATAATTCCAAAATAACTGTGGGATTAACACACACTGCAGGAAAAGATCACCATCTTTCAGCATTTATTATCTGGTGGGATTTGTCCGGACCTCATAAAAAATGGGTACAAATTTCCTGCGAGCTTGATGCAGGCATGCTAAGGTTCCGAATGTCATTGCCATCTAAAGAAGCCTTTATTCATGAAAAAAGCGTATGAAAATTTGTGCAAGACTTGTGAACGGTGATTACTATCCTATAATGGCATGTTTTTGATCGGAAATAATGCCACTCGATGTTAGCAGCTCAGTTTCATCGTTTAGATGGAAGGGGGTGGGGGGTATCTTATTTTCATAATGATTAAATTACTAATGAAAAATAGCTTGAATTTTAATTAAAATTTTACTTAAAAATTATTTATAGGAGGGGAAAAGACAATTAACTTGTTCTCAGTAAAAACTTACTTTTTCTTTTATTTCTGAAATACAGACACAGAACTTAATTAGAAATTACATATTTATGTAATTTCATAGAGCTAAATTATAATATTCATTGATATAATCAACTTTTTATTGCAAAAACTCAAGTACATTTAAATACTGAAACTATTAGCCCAAATGTAAGAATGGTTTACGTGAATGAGAATTACAAATTAAATATATTAAGTAAAAGGAGGGGAAAATACATAAAATACATTTATATTAGTTTGTATGCAAAAACTTCATAGTGTAGTCATATATTTTTCTTGATAAAATTATACATATATAAACGTAGCTAGAAATCAGACCCCAAAAATATATAAGCAAACCATTGAATCAATACTGCAAGATTATGATACCTTACCTTCTATGGTTATGTGGCGTAGCACTACAAATGATGGTTTTTTTTAACTTTCCAGTCCATAGTATATGGACACTTATCTGATTAATCAGATAAATCTGAGATCATCAGTGTTTTGCTAAAAAAAAAAGAAATACTAATTTGTTGATTCAATTTTTTATTGTTAACTGGATGCAAGATGGATTGTTAGTGAAGAAGAAAAGTCTTAATGAAAATGTATTCTGGACATAAAATAAATATAATGATGTAGATGTTGTTTTAGATCCAAAATAAAATATATTTGTATCGGTTGTTTGAGATAGGGTATAGGATGAAGAGATGGAAAAATCTTGAGTTAAAATTCCTCTATTTAAATAATATTGTTATAAATGATAGATTTATGGTAGTAAGTTTGAAAAATAATAAACAGTAACTGTAATTATGATTTAATGAAAAACTTGTCTGAATTAATTAAAAAGAAAAACATTCAAATACAAAAATACTTCAAAAATGATATGTTGAAATTTTGTGTTAGAATAGGGAAAAGATAGAAATATTAATGAAAATTAGTGGACATGACTACAACATACTTTTATAATTTAAATACTACAACCAGTGTCTAATACTGCTCATGAGATTATGGTTCTAAATGACATTTAAAATATATAATAAATTCAAAGACCAGCCTTTCAAGCTAATTGTGCATGCGTCTTCCAATATCGTAGATAGTAATTTAAAGTGAGAATTCTACTCTCATGCTTTACTCAACAGTACTTCAAATTTGCTCATATAAAAGAAATTGAGTTGTAGGAATAAGAGGATTCTTTTTATCCCTGTATAAATACTATATCTTGTATTGTAGAGTGAATTATTCATTTATTATTTAACACTCGCAGAAGACGCGTGCACAATTAGCTTGAAAGGCTGATCTTTGAATGTATACAATTGTATGCATAGCATCATATAAAAATAAATTCTAATTTACTTATAATATATAATAAAGTAATTTAAAATTGATTTATTTCAGTCTAAAATCATTTACTGCATATTTTTGGTATGCTATATGCAAATTGGCCCGTGAATTATTTTGCATATGTAAAAAAATATTCAGATGAGGTCAACATTGGTGCTAAGTTGTTTTCTTTACCTCAAGTCTTTCATTATCTGCTTTCTCAGCATTGTCATTATTAGTAGTTTCAGACTAAAATAGAGATTTGAAGTTCACTTTAGATGTTGCATGTTAATAACCTTTCTTCTAAGTGTGCAGTTATAAGTGTTAGTTAACAATTTAAAAATATCTATACATTGAATTTTATTCAACTACATCAAATTTTGATTTAAAAGAAATATATTGACATTTGAAATATTTAATGTTGGAAAAAAAATTGCCAACGATCAATGTCTTAATTTCCTTAAAAGTGAACAATTAGCACATTTCCATTCAGGTAAATTCATTTTTCCTTTGGACCCATTCTTTTTTAATAAATTTAGAATCAGTTATTATAATAAAATATTCATGCCTTTTTACAAGCATTGCTTACAAAAAATAATGTAATATTTGTATAAAAAAGTAGAACAATATAACCATAGATTACAAAAAGTCTATAAATAAAATTACTGAAATTTAAAAGACATATAGTATATGACTCTGCTGATATAAAATATATAAATAATTACTTTATATGAAAAATTTCTAGTCTATTGCTTGTCACATTTATACATGTCTATCGTGATGACATATACATTTAGATGAGTATACCCAGAAAAATGTAAGATCCATACATTATATAGTATAAATGGCAAAGTGTATCTCTTTTACTTACACTTTAAATATTTAGTTCTATTTTAACTTTAATGAGTTAATGTAATTGCTTAAAGGAAAATAAATAAATAATTTTACATATATATTGAATTAAATGTTTCTATATATTGTTGTTATAATAATTAATGGATGTTATCTACTCATTTGTAGTAATTATATATATATATATTCTAATATTCTCATGGATAAATTAATTCATAGTATTATTTCTGGGAGCTTCTATGTAACAAAACTATAATAACTAAATAGCTGATGCTTCAGTACAATAAAAAATATTTTCCTCAGAGCATTTTCTTTTTCAAATCGTAAGAATGTTTTGATTGAAAGAAGAAAGGATGGTTCTTTATCTCATGATATATATAAAAAGCAAACATGCTTTGGGAAATATCTACCTTTTCCTTCTCATCACCATCTAGCACAATTATTTTCAGGGCAAATATATTGTTAGATAGAACTAAAAGACTTGATGATAGCCTTTTTCACAAAAATATCTCTGCTACTAAAAAAACACATATTCATAATGGTTTGGATCACAGGATTATTAAGAGTGATTTTTCATATAATAAGAAAAAATATTTTGAAGGAAATTAAGACAGTTCTGCCATATATAAAAAGGAGTAACTGATAAATGGGATAATGTTTTTAAGAAAAATAATATTCACACAGTTTACACTACATTTAAAAAAATTAATGAAGTATTTCCCCACCCTAAAAATACAATTCTTTTGGAGTATAATAAGCATATATGAAATTTCCATATAGAGTTTCTTCACATTCACATATTAAAAAGATCAAACGTAGAATAAACATAAGAAAAGTAGAACACATTTTCTCAGTTAGAGAACAATTCAATTTATCAGCCATTTATTCACATATTAAATTAACTAACCATGACTATAATTTTAATAAAACACATTCTGGCAAAAATTGAATAATATGACCAGAGATCGCTATGGAAAGCTATACAGATTATTAAAAAGCCTAAGAGCATAATTGAAAGGTGTCAATTGAAGAAAATTAACAATATTTGAAAAAAATATTAATAGGACAGATAAAATATTTTTTAAAACTCTCACCCAGTAGAATTTGAGAATGAGAAGAAGCAAAAAAAAATAACAATTTTAAATCTCACCACACACATTCTTATGATGATTTGATAAAATAACTCAAGAAAAGTACTTGTCACTACATGGACGCTTCCCGAAATAATACTATGATTATATATATATATAATTAAAATTACCCAAATCCAAAATTCAACCAGACCAGCAAAAAATAATATTAAACACAACCAAAGGTTTCACTGCTACAAGTAGACTTCTCAAGGGTAAAGAACTACAAAAACTATACAATATATATAATATCAAACATTACCCACAAATCCATTCACTTCCCATCACCCTTAATATTAAAAGAACTCTTAAATAAGTTAATTGCTTCAGAATAATATATTTTCAATAATAAAGATTCTTTAATTCTTCTTTTGATTTCATTTCTCTCAAAGAAGACAACCTTAGCTCCATCAAAATTAATAGTGTGGCCTATATCTTTTTCATGGACATACAAAGCAGAACTAAGGTATCTATTTTTAACTCTACTTTTATGAACCTTTATTCTTTCATTTAAACTAAAACTACTCTGACCTACGTAGACCTTCTAACAAAAAGTAAGGGATAAAATATACTACACTAGGAATAGTCTTTCTATCAAAAATTTGCTTGTAGCTCTGAAATCTTTGGTTGTGTTTAATATTATTTTTTGCTGGTCTGGTTGAATTTTGGATTTGGGTAATTTTAATTATATTTTGACTAGTTTAGCTTTATGCTTGTAATGTTTATTTATTTATATATATATATGTAATTATATAATTGAATATTTGTGAATACAGTAACTAAATAATTAAATTTTTTTATCCACTTAGGAGCGCTTTCGATTATCCCAGTAATCTTTGTCAACTAAAGCTTTGAAAGGCTAACTTTCCCATAATTCCGTGATCTTACCATTTGCTGCTTGCTGTTAATTAAGTCATGTTTATATTTGTATATTGGCATAGCTTCCATTATTTTTTTATTGTTATTTTTTTCAATTTGCAATATATTTACATTATTAAAATTGAATACAAAACCATAAATACATAATTTATTATGGTTGTAAAAAACAAATGCTGAAATATTATTATCTAGTATGCAATTTTGTTTCGATTTCTGAACTCGTTTTAATAATAGCAAGTGCTCTTCAGTTCTTTTTTCCAATGTACATCTAGATTCACCTATATATCCACTGCCACACCTACATATCCATTTATAAATGACACAATTTTATTTATAAATGAGATTTTATCTTTGGAGTTATTTATTAATTTGTTTAATGTAGGAGGTGTATAAAATGCAATATCACATATACTTTTATAAATTTTCCTTATAAAATTTACTTGATTATTTGAAATATATGGGATTGATATCCATATTTTTTTACTTTAGCAGGAGAATCAATATTATTATTAAAATTTTTATTCTTATATTTTGTATTAAAATCTCTAATAACATTATATATATATGATTATAATTGTAGCCAACATTTAACAATTCATTCCAATATATTTCAATATCTTTGCTTTATCAAATGAATATTTGCAAAGACTATTATTTTTAAATAAGAAGGACTTCAAACCTGCCATTTTGTGTGACATTAGCACTTTTGATTTATATGGAATATAACCTCTTTTTACTATTGGTTTAATGGTCATACAGTAATCCAGCATGCATTGATTTCTAGTTATTTTAAGATCAAGAAACTGAACACACATTAAATCTTAGTCTGTTTTTATCCATCTTAGACCTTTTAAACCATTTAATTCTTTAAACAACTCATTAATTGTATTTAGTTTACGACATACAAAAACATCATCAACTTATTGATAATATACAGTAATATTTTTTGATAATATTCCTTTTTCAATATATATATATTCTAACCTATTAAACTATTATCTTCTATTATTACGAAAGAGATTCGGAGATCCTAAACGCTTCTATTAAATATTCGGGTAGCGAAGCCTATATTTTTTATCTAATATAGCTCGACGTTAGGTTATTTATACTAATTCAGCTACAGTGATATGCAGTTCAGACAGAGATAGAATAAAAAAAAATTATCATTAATAAAATAAATTTAAAAATAAAATTTAGAATAAACTTGCATTCTTTCTCTATCCAAAACACATTCTCTGAGCTGTAAGTACTTGCACTGTTCGACAATGATGATGATGATTTCATGTCATTGTTAATATTACTGACTAAAACAAAACATTCATTAATTTGCCAATATGATCTCAATATTTTATTATTATACAATCAGAAGTTTCAATCTCTTTAGCCATGCCACGCTTGTAATATTGATCATAATGAATCAATACTTAATTTAAGAGTACTTATAATAATGACACTAATCTCAGGGTTCTCTGTTATATTTAATAAAATGCTTGGTAGTATTGTGTTGTCGCATATGACTGACATTCTGGTCGGCTATAGGAAACATTTATCTTATTTAAATTCCATGTCTTCATCCACATATCAACTATTATAATACTTAACGAGATGATAACTATATTTAATAACAACGCATAATTTTGAATAATACAGCCATTTTATCCAGAATCTCAGTCGGAATGATGAAAAGACAAGGGTGCTTTTGTGTCCTTCCATTATCCATGACAACACAATAATTTGACTAAGATTTATTACTCAGACACTTCACTTAAAAGTGTACTTAACAATGTGCAACCAAAAGCGACTAGTTTGGGAATAAAGTGATTTTACACACATATAAAATAAACTGTTTTGGTCTGAAGTTTTCAATTCCATAAATAATTCTTATTAAATTAAAAATATAATGAAATATTCTGATCTGCTTACAATTGTCTATCTGGTGTATTGAATTTAAGATTTCATAAATGATTTTGGACTCAAGAAAAGTATTGCAAGTATTATGCAAATACACTTTTATTTAGCACACAAGAAAAATGACTCAACACAACTTGTAACAAGACTATAATTTATTATTAAATTTTAACAAGATTCTAATTTATTATTACAATTTAACAAAACTAGCCTTTATGATTAACATAATAAACAAACATATACAATTTATTCGATCCCATATGGATAAAACAAAATATAATTAACATTACTTCGTCTATACTTTTAGACTTGGATTCGAACTACTTCTTCATCTTCTTTTTACATTTATGCAAATTGAATATAACAAAATAAATATTATTATCGATATATCAACTCATCCATTTAATGTATCTTATATGAACGGTTACTTAACTTTATTAACTAACTATTTGTTTTAAAATACAAATAATCTGATTCTAGGCTATGCGTACAAACGATTTTTATTATCATCTTTAATCAAATGATAGTTTTTATTTAGATAACTTATTATAATTTATGGGTTATTTATCAGAAGTTACACTTATTATTTTTAATATTTACCTTAATAACAACTGAAGTTTTTATACACACTGTTTTTCTCAGTATAAGTTATATTGTGAGTGCTACTTAATAATTAACCCGAATTAAACCTAGTATTTGAACCCTCCATTGGCAAATAAAAATTTTTAAATCACGCAATTTTAAACTTACTCTCTCCATTGATTTACGTGTGGATTACCAGCACTGTTCCGCCGCACAATCCAGACATTGATCATATATACTAGCACGCTATTTTTACTAAATGGATCTTGAGGAATTAACCTCCAATATACCCGTTATCTTGCCATAACTTTCTAAACAAAACACAATATTCAACACCTTCCGCGGTGGAATTATCTCTATTTTCTCATGAGGAATATGGAATAACACTGAAGGTCTTTAGAGTTAACTACTCTTTTAAAATAGTTTGGTGGGTCCTTGCCTCTTACTTGGGCACAATAAGAACACACACCAATATAATCCTCTCCTGGGATTTTAACGAATGAAATACACTAAATACGATATAAATTAATGATCGTCCTAACTCTGAGAAGCGATCACTTGGGTTATAAACATACCCGAATTCTAGATTTATCTATTCCCCTCATGGAAAATAAAGCTTTTGGGGAGATCATTTTCCATCCCACAAAATAGATACATTACAATTATTACTAATGCGAATATTAATCATATACTGATGCTATATCGGGGCAAGACAAACAAATACACTAATTACACTAAATTTATGTTCCGGGGTATACTTAGATCAACGTCTCAAATCAATGGATATCACAGCATTAACAATAATAATTTTTACCTTTGCCAAAGAAACATTCAACACGTAATTGGTAGTCTATTATCTTGAACTTAATTAAGTGAATGCGTTAATAAAGAATAATTGGGAATAAGTTCCGCAATTAACATAGTATAAATTTGTTTCAAACTTTAAATAAGTAGTATCCTGTATAGCACTTCTCTTTAATTACTTCTGATAATTTTAACTAGATATTTTACCTATTAAGTATCTGAATTTTTCTTCTTTTACGCATCTAACATATAAATTTATATCCATAATGCATATCATAAGTAAACACATTTTATAAAAAAAATTTTTTCATGTCGAATATAAATTTAACCTAGAATAAGTATATGAAAACATACCTCTATGATTACAAGGTCATTTAAATATTACTTGATTATACAGCCTTTAACCTGTTGATATAATAAAAAAAAAATACACATAATTTTACAAATTAGTAAAAAAAAATCATTACTTAACAAGTGCTTATTATCTCATTAGAAAAATGTTTTTTCGTTGGGCCATTTATCTAGATGAAGAACTTGATCCATTCATAGTTCACGAAGCAATTTTAAAACAAGAAAACACATTTTATTATTTCATTTATATAAAAGTTGCCTCCATTCTGGTGTAATTAATAAATTAGGCAAAGAAAACATAGCAGCGTTGGATGTTAACTCTTCCTTGAATTAACTGATATAATTTTGGGATCCAAGAAAACAATACATATTTTAACATGACGAATATTTGACGATTGACGATCACATATACAATTCTTTTCTTTTTACTATTGGCGATACGTATCATTTTTAGCTAGCTGGCTTAGAAAAAAAAAAAACTAATGCACGAATTTTCCAAAATATTATTATTATAAGGACTGCAGCTGACTTACATGGATATAAAGTTTTAATGACTCCAGTTGATGTATAATATAACATATTATATTAAGGTTATAATTAAGTCACTAATGTTTGTAGTTTTTATTCCTACTCTAGGAATTATAATTTTTCTTTAATAATAAATTCTCCGTAAAATGCACACATACAAATTTTCTGATATTTGCCTTGAGAAAATTTATATATTTTTTTTTTTTTAAAAATATACCGGTGCATAAGTAAATATCCTTTATCATTAATATTATTTCTAGATAATTTTCAGTGAATAAAACATATTTTAACGTGGGGAACTTACGTTATTTCAAAGCAGACAATGTCCTTTAGAAAGAGCGTGAAATTTTCTAGTTAACTTTCCTTGGCTTTTCTAATATGTCTTTTTAATTATAATTTTTCTTTTATACCATGAAAAGATTATTAAATAAGGTAAAGTTAACAAATAATTGTTTATTTTCTGGAAATTACTTATATTGCTTAATTGAAATATAATGACGCTTTCCGTGATTACTGTAGTTAATACGGTCATTTTGAACTTTAGCATAAGATAGTACATTTTTGCGTATAAAAAGCTTTAAAATAGGTAGATGGCACCAGAAAACAGAATATCTTATCAAATAGGATTAGCAACGCATGATATTATTAAAAATTTACTGGACTTATATTTATTTCTGCAATTAAAAAATAATAAAAAATTTGTTACCGAATTTCAGTACTGCTTCCTCCTTGTAAAACTAAAGTCAGACTAAACTTTCCTCAAAATTTGGCGGTCTTGTTTTAGCGACCTCTTACAGAAAAATAATCATTTGATTATAACATAAACAAAAGAAAGGAAAAAAAAAAACTTATTACAGTCATATATTTTTCCGTATGATTTAAATAAATTACAAAGTTATTTGACAAATAATGAAAAATAATAAATATATTTAATTAACAATGCTTATTAGTGATGTATAATTCTGTATACATTATTATCTAAATTAATTTAAAAATTACCAGAAGTTATTGTGCGTTTTGATAAGATACTCATCTACTCTCCCTCTACCCATCCAAAATCAATTACTGTTTATGATAGGTGCTTTTATACTATATTAAATTGCTCTTATTGTTAATATTTTAATTAAATTATTCATGCTCTTCTTCAAAATGACATCAAATTACTAAATTTTTTTAGTTATTTGCTTAAAACACGTTACAGTGAGTAAATAGCATATTTTATTAATCACTTAATATTATTATTATTTTACTTTTTTATTTCCTAGAAAAGGATTGCATTGTATTTCCTGTGGAAATAATGCTAAATAAACCAAGTGTCAATAACACTAGGTTACAATATATATATATATATATTAATATTGACTATTCTTCCTCATTATATACATATGTAAAAGTCAAATAAGTTTTCAAATGCTATTAATAAATAATTAAAGTTGTCTAATTGCCATGATCTGCAACTTTTAAAATAAAGCAAGAATCAATTCTTAAAATGGCCAAAAATGCTATATGAAAAGTTACCTTAAACTACAACAGCCATAAGAGTGTAAATTAGATCAGTCTATTATATTCTTAAATGCAAATTGTCTTGAAACAATTTATATAAGTATGAAGAATCAAATATATATTCATAAATAATAATTATGTTGAATATATGTATAAGAGTGTGAGAAATAAGATTTATATTTATTTTATTCATTTTAAAAATGGTTTGATAGAATAATTTGTGTTATTTTGTCAGATATAGTAAAAAAAAAAACAGATTTGAAGGGGAAATGTTTATTAAAAATTATATGCAGAAATCAATTTATATATATATAATTATTAAAAATAGTCAAGAATATCAATCTGTTGTCAAGGCAACCTTTAGTGTTAAAAGAAGATTGACTTGACAACATATTAATGTTGTTTAGTGTTATTGTTATTAGGATTGTCTAAGTGTTGATTGATTTTAATGGTTTCTTATAAACTCATTTAACCTTGAACATCATTACACACACACACATATATATATATAAGGGACTTGAAGTCAGACTTTCAAATTCCCACCAGCTATTCAATTCATCTTATATAACTGATACATACGATCACATACGTGTAAAAAATATAAATAATCTTCAATATATATATTTTATGCTGAATCAGCACTCATCAGTTAGTTCAACTCACCATCTTCTACACCTATATACAATCACTACTCAGTTTATATTAATATAGCAAATCATTAAACTTTAATGGACAATCTTCAATCTTTTCCATTCTCCAACTCTTCAGCCATCCATATCATTAAAAGCCCAAGGATAAAAATCTCAAAGCCCTTGTTGATGCCAATATTATAGTCCATTGAAGTTAAATGATTTGCTATCTTAATATAAATTGAGCAATGATTTGTGGGTAATAGTGATCTGAACCAACTGATGAATGCTGGTTCAGCATGAAATACATATACTGGAAATCATTTATATTTTTCATATGTACATGGTTATGTATATTAATTGTATAAAATGGATTGGATAGTTGTGGGGAGTTTGAAACTCTATTTCCTTTATAATTGAAAGTTTAGTACTATAGACAATATACATGTATTTAAATATTACATATTCAGCCTGTATTCTGCCCGTCCCTCTTTTCTATAATTAAATGAATGTATTAAGATCCTATGTATCAGGGATCAGATTGACATAAGGTCAACATGGGTATGACAATAATATTGACATCAGCAACAGTTATGAGAATTTCACCCTTGGATTGTCAATGCTATGGACTTGTTGAAGAGTTGGAGAGTGGAGAAAATTAGAGCTTGTCAATTAAAGTTTAAAGATTTGCTATCTTAATATAAACTGAGCAGTGATTGCAAATATGTGTGAGAGATGGTGATGTGAACCAATTGATGTTCAGCAAGAAATACATATATTAGAGGCCATTTATCTTCCTCACATATATGTGGTCATGTGTATTAGTTGTATAGGATAGATTGGGTCACTGTGGAAAATTTGAAAGTCTGAGTTCAAGTCACTTAATAATTACATTAAGTTTAGTATAGACAATATATATATATATATATATATATATATATATATATATATATATATATAATAGTATATTGTATGCTTAAGAACAAATAGCTATAGGAAGAAGCACACAGCAATGACTTTTATGTTCAGTTTGCTAAATGAATATTGTTTTAATAAAGATGAAATTAATTTTGTAGATGAAAAGATAAATTGCTCCAGATTTGTAGAAGATAGAGCATTAGTTGAAAATGGTAAGAATGAGCTTATATAAAATGACACATATAATTGACGAATCTTATATACAGTTTGTGATAAATATAAATGCAAATAACACTTAGGCAATAAAAATAAATGGAGACAAGAAATAATTGTGCATTAATAGGAAGCTATAGAATAGACTAGAGATTGTGAGTATAATAGATAGTTAATCAATTTATGAGATGGAAGATGTGATAAAGAAATTAGACTCAGAAATGAAATAATGAAATAGGCTTTTAATAAAATTAAAATATTCTGTGGACCGTTAAGATTAAATTCAGAGCATGCTAAAACAGGCAAAACTCACTATATATATATATATATATATATATATATGCTAAAACAGGCAAATATATATATATATATATATTGCCACACACAACAAGCTAGAGTAATCAATGGATGTCAGAAGGCTTGTGCATAAAATCCCCATCTAGTGCCTACTCATCCAATATCCCCAGACTAGTTTCTGGCTTATGGCCTTCGTCAGTGAGGAGCCTTGGATCTGAGAGCATTGCACCTAGATCTTAGGATCGAATGCAACCCTCCAGCAACCACCTTTTATCTCCACTTAACTACAAAACTATGAGTCTTAAACTGAAAACACCTTTATGTTTTCAATCCAAGCCCATTAGCTTATATAGTCATATGGGTCTGAACCCAGTTCAGTACCCTTACATTTTGGTGTCTTTGGTTCTTTAATAACCATAGCCACAACTATCCTAATAGGCAGTTATACACAAGCATAAGAGATGGTGGTCATGTGATGTTTAGAGAATGCTGTTTAAATGTTTAAAATTCTAAAACACTTTGTATGGGTAACTATAATTTTTTTGTTTTAAAAAAAATTAGTATTAGAAATGAGGATTTGAACAGAAGGGAAAAAGTTAATGGGATGATAAACTTAGAACTATAGAAATGTGAAAAAAGTAAATAATCAAAGGAAATTGATTTTAATAATACTATGAAAAAAACTAGTATTGAATTGGGCCGATACTTAGAAAAATTATGAAGGATATGTTGAAAGTAATTATAAAACAGATAAGAAAAAAAAAGATTGATGAACTTAAAAGTCAGATAAAAGTTATGGATAATGACAAAGTAAAGCAAAAGATGTAACAGTTTAAATATTGTGACCTACTGTATTAAATGGATTATGTTCTGTACATGAGGGGTCATATTGCCCTTGGGTCAACATGGGTGTGACAAGAATTTCGGCCTCAGGTGGCCTTGGAGCATTCCATCATCAGATTTTCAATTGTATGGACGGTTGAAGAGTTAGAGTGTGGAGTAGATTGAAGCCTGTCCATTAAAGTATGAGGTTTGGCTATTTTAATATATATCTGAGCACTTATAGCATATATGTGTAGAGATGGTAATCTGGACCAACTGATGATTGCTGGTTTAGCATGAAATACTATATTGGTGATTATTTATCTTTTCAACATATGTGTGTTCAAGTGTATCAGTGTTATGAGATAGTGTGGAAAGTGGTGGGTCATGTGAAAGTCCGTGCTTATATACCCTATATATTTAATATATAGAATATATTTTTATGAATAATTATTGACGACAACAATAACATTAATGTTATCATAAAAATTAAGTTAATTTATTTATGAGAACTTTTTTAATAATAATAAAAATAAAATTAATATAATGTATTTAGAAATGGTGTCTATAATTTAGTTAATAAAGACCGATAAACAGAAGTAAAGCATACCCATAAGGTGTAAGAATGGTGCTGTATAATGATAATAACACTGCAAATTAATTATTAATTAATATTTTTGAAATATATGAATGTAATAAAAGAATTGGTAAGTAAACATATATTCAATTCATTCATAAATTTACTAATATGCAGATACCATATAAATTCACAGCGTTTACATTTATAATTAATTAATGTTAAAAATAAGAACAAGTGGCAAATATAAAATACTGTTCTATATATATAAACAGAATATAAAAAAGACTTTAAAAAATTTAATAGTTAAAAATGTTACAATTATTAATTATCTGTTGTTTATTCTACTAAAGTAGATTAATTTATTTCTACAATATTTCATTTTTTGTTTTATTTAAATAATTCACTTCATCTATAATAAGATAGTTTTATAATTTTTTATTATCGTAAGAAGGTGCAAATATATGCAAATCAAATACTTTTTTTTTTAAAAAAATTTAAGCTTCATTTTAACTAAGCGTAATGCATTTTTTATACTATTTAATATTTTATTTAACAAATTAAAAGATATATTAATATAAACTGCACTTCCAGAATTAAGCAAACAAATATCCTTAATATTTACTTCTCATTCAACAAAGAGCTTTTTAAATTTTTTTTTTTTAAATCTATACAGAATTTTCTTAATATAAATTATAATAATTGTATACTTGTCATAATATAATAATCATTAGTTAAGAAGGTAATTAATTAACTGCATAAATATGTGCTTGGTATATGTATGTTCTAGCATCCATAAAAGTTTATTATTTTCGGTAAAAAAAAATTTTTTCCAGTTACAGCATTTTTAAAATTTTCTGCACCTTAAACATTGTATTACAGTTGCATCTTTAGTTTGTTGGTTGTGGCAAAAAGATCTAGCTTATATAATCATTCTTAGTTTAATCACTTTCTTGGATGATCGTGTGATATTTGAGAACAAAAGTAGATGGCTGAGTGCAAACATTTCTAATATATAGATCGAGCTGGGATGATATTTTGCCTTAGAATTGATCCCAGGCCTTTTATTCTTAAATATATAAATAAACCAAAGTGATCAGGGTAATTAAAACAGAACTGTTGTATTCTACAAATTTTGCTCTTAGGCATATGTTTATTTTAATATTAAGGTTTTTATACTTTTACTTATGAAGCACTTTAAGTATGATTTAAAAAGCTGTAAAATAAATTTTTAATGTTTATTATTTATTGCCATCCTAGAATAGACGTAATAATTTCTGATAAATGAGTAATTAGGTGGGGGAAATGGAAAAAATAACAACTATATAAATCTTCATCAATTAGAGGTTTACTAATCTATTGAGTAATGTTTTTTTTTTTTGTTCTTCTATAATATTTTCTGATGGGATTATGGAGTTCTTGGTTTGTTATATGGAGGCTATTCAATGCTATTTTCATAATTACCATTAGCAATATGGCTATTTTAACTCTTGAACAACAAAATAAATAAAACAAATAAAAATTAAAAATGACTTTTGCAATGACTGAATAAATTAACCCACAAATCATAAATATATATTCACTTACTAATCCTTTCCTTGACATCTTGAACTAGTGTTTCTTAACATTTTTTGCAACAAATCTTATTTCTAAATAACTTAAATAATTGAATTACATTTTTGATCTATTTATAACTAAATATATACACATCATTAAAATCCAGTCAACACTTAGACAATCCCAATATCAATAACAATGAACAATTTCAAACTGTTGTCAAGGCAACCTCCTTTTAATAATAAAGGTGGAATCCCACCATGGTTGGATTTCTCCATGGTTCACTATAATATAGACCCTAAAATTTTTAACTTGACCACAGAGATTGAAATTATTCATACAAAGCAATTTAAATAAACCGTTTAGTCAATTATAACATTTCAAACTGCTATTATAATTTTCAAATTGCACCCAATGTATTTTTTAAATAATAAGTGTAACAATGTCTGGCTTTTAATGATTACTTACAAACCCATTTAGCCTTGGGCATTATTACACTTATTATTTAAATATTAATTCTTATTAAGCGCGATGTCAGCACGTAATACTTTTATAAGGCTAAAACCTTAGTACATGTGCTTTGAGTGGTTAATTTTAGCAAGAGAGACCTCTGCAAATCATAATGCAAGATTCGACTTTATAAAGATTTCATGAATGTTAATGTTTAATAATAATAGTGGACTTAATCAGTGAAGAATTTATTAGCTTCATGCTCCCAAATCAAAATGCTTTAGATTTGCCTATATAATTAAGAAAAATAGGTTAGAGATAAGAGGGTCTCTCTTATCTTTATAAAGTTGAATCTTGCATTATGATTTGTAGAGGTCTCTCTTGCTAAAATTAAGCACTCAAAGTGCATGTACTAAGGTTTTAGCCTTATAAAAGTATTATTTAAGTAATACTTTGGGTGCAATTTAAAAATTATAATTGCAGTTTGCAATGTTATAATTGACTATTTATTAGTCTGCATTCTGAACAAATTATATTTATATGTTGAAAGACATTTATTTAAACTTTTTGTATCAATAATTCCAATCTCTGTGGTCAAACTGTAATCTTTAGTGTCTATATAAACATATTGAACCATTATTAAAAGGTGGGAATTCCTGTTTTATTATTAAAAGGGGGTTGCCTTAACAACAGTTTGAGATTGTTGATTGTTATTGGAATTGGGATTGTCAAAGTATTGATTGGCTTTTAATGACTGCTTACAAACACATTTAGCCTTGAATATTATTATGCTTATATATCTATATGTAAAATTAAATAATAATCACTGAGTACATTTAATTAATAGTTAAAAGCCCTCTAGTTGTTATATTCAATAACTTTTAAGTAGTGAAAAATATTTCCTACTGTATTTTAAATCTTTTTAGATAATGTTATCCAGAACAACAATAGACAGAGAGCAATCTTAAATTTGTCTATATAGCATATTATAATTGATTTTGTAATAACTGATATTCATTTTGTACAATAGAGAAATGCCATTCATTTTTAGACTATAATAAAGAGAGAAATGTCAACTATATAATAAGAAATAATTATTTGGTAATAGTATGAATACTGAACCCTACCATCTGATGGTGCTCTTTTTTGCCCAATTCACATCAATATACCGATTCACAGGCCATCTGTTTGTTTACATAATATTAGGGCATTTTTTTTCCAACCGGTTTTTATTATTTGTTCATCAGCGACGATAAAACACCAAAGTTTTTTTTTATTACATAATATTATGGTAAAAGTTTTTTTTTTTTTGACCAGTTTTTAATTTTTTTTCATCGGCGATGGTAAACCACCAAAGTTTTTTTTTTATTCCACCCAGGTTTTTTTTTTTTTGTTTTTAATAAACAAATATTTTGTTTTTAGATGGTCTAGGGGTGTTGGTTTGTTTGTAAATTAATGACTAACTGTCCATAGGTTTCTTTACATAATATTACTTATGGTAAACCAAATTTTTTTTTCACACATTTTTTTTTATTCGTTTTTTTTTAAGAAACAAACACTTTGTTTTTAGATGGTGTAGGGGTGTTGGTTTGCTTTTAAATTATCGATTAACGCTCCGTCAGTTTGTTTACACAAAAATACGGTAACAAACACTTTGTTGTTTTTAGATGGTGGAGGGGGGTTGGTTGTTTGCTTTTAACTTATCTTTTTTTTTTTTGGTTGATGTTTTGATTTGCTGAAAGACTTCAACAATTCGGTACTTTTGAATAAACCAACACTTGGTTTTTTTAGAGGGTGGAGGGGAGAGGGGTTGTTTTGATTTTGAATTGTCATCTTTTTTTTTTGTTGTTAATTTATTACGAGGCTTTTTTTTTGTTTCAAATCTTTATGCTACAGAAAGCTTTATATGATAGCGAAAAGTTCTTCCTTAATTTTTTGGGCCTTTAATTTTAAAAAAAAAAGACATAAACAGTTCGTTTTTAAAGAACACTTTTTTTTAAGCTGGGGAAGGTGGGGTGGCAGGGAAGGTTTGTTTTGATTTTTAATTATTGACTTCTTTTTGGATTTTCTTTTTGAACATTTTATTATGTTACCACACAGTTCTTTATTATTATTTTTTTATTTTATTTTGGTGGGGCCTTTTGAATAAACTCTTAAACACTTCTTTTTTTTTTTTGGTATAATAAAATATTACCTACTTTAACTGTTAATGAAACTTATCAAATATTACCTACCTACTTTATAATCATGTGAACAACAAAAACAACAAGTTTCCCCATAAAATAATTTATTGAATCAAAAAGAAATGAAACTTTGGACAAGTTGTAAAGCAAAACAAGTAAAAAACCATCATTTACAGGGGCATAAGAAACAGCAGTCAAAAGTAACATGCAAATAAAATAACAGGGAAGCCTCAAAGCTGTAAGTAATGGGATTTTGGAGCCTTTGAACCAACTTCCCTTATTCAGACCTACATCGATATTATTGCAGGAGTTTCTCTATCTGGAGAAATGCAATATTGTGCTTCCACTTGTGTGGCTGGCTGACAATTCACTCAGCTTCAACCAATTTGGACAACTTGCAGATGACATTTGACAGTTCTTGCATGGATTTGCACATAAATGGCATTTGTGTGTGAAATAAGAAAAAAATCTGCTGAAAAAAAGAACCGTTTCAAGTTGTGTACAGTTCAAAAGTGTAGGGAAGCATGTGTGATGACATGACAATTCTTAATATGGAATACTAATTCCACTATGCTTTCTAAAAAATTTCTGACAATGAATTTTTGCAGAGTTTTGTCTCTTTCAAATATGGCCACCATCAAATCAGACCATGACGAACATTGTCACAATGCTCACTTGACAAATACTGTCAAAATGCAATGAGCATAGTATTTCATTACATAATTGTAGAATACAATGCCCTCAGGTAGCCTGTTACGACTCAAAAAACACCTCTTGTACTATCAGCCATAAGTTAAGACCACTAAAATGGTATATTGATGTGCATTTTGTGAAAAACAGTGCCATCAGATGGTAGGGTTCCGTTTTCATATTATTACCAATTATTTATACTAAATAAATATAAAGTCTTACGATAATCACTAAATATTCTTAATTGATATTTCAATTTTTCTCTGCCTATCATTTTAACTTGAATTTTCATTTATCTAGTATAAAAGTATAATTTGTTATTTCATGTATAATATTTGTCTCTTTATTATAGAGTTTTAAAAATGGAAACATATTTATACAATTAGTATCATTTATTTTAAAATCATGTATATATGCTGATCTAAGATTGCTCTTTGGCTCTTATTATTCTGGAGAACTTTATATTCAAAAGTCTAATATCCAATAGAAAATGATCATTTTTCTACACAAAAAAGTATTGATCACGACATCTAAAAGGTGTTCGACTATTATTTAAATATACTTGGGAATCCCTAAGATAACATTATATTAAATTTATAACTAAAATCCAGATTACTATAAAATTAACCTATTTTCTTTTGTAATATTCCATTATAATAAATTAAAGATTAGCCATTCAAGCTAAAGTACATGTGCTTTTATGTACATGCCCATATATAAGCATTTGGTTTGAATGAATAAGCGGATTCATTTATTCATTCGCAAAGACTTTATCTTGTGTTGGAAATGAAAGTATTCATTTATTATTATTAACATTCGTAAAAGTGCATGTACGTTAGCTTGAAAGGCTAATCTTTAGTTTTTTTTTTCATATGTCATAGCATCGGCCGGGATGCAAACCCACACCTGTTTGCAACCAACTACTTGCTTGCAAGGCGGATGCGGTGAACTCTCTGCTAACAACGCTTGATGGCTAATCTTTAGTTTATTACAATTTATAAACATAGCACTATATAAATAAATGCCTCATTTACATATGTTTAGTATTCCATTATATAAAATACTGTAAAACATGAGTACTTAAGAATAATAAATGTTAACTTTCCTCATTTGTTAATAATGATATTAATAAATTTGCATTTTAATAATTTCTTTATAAGATGTACAAATGGAAGAGTATGTTTAAAAATGTATAAATAAGATGTAACATTAATATTTGTTTTATTGCATATGAAAAATATTTAAATATAATTTTTAAGATATGTGTTAAATAGTTTGAGTGCAAAAGTGCAAACTGAATTTGAGTTAAGGGGTAGAAAATTTTATGATAAAGAATATTTGTTCAGAACATTTATCATTTATTTTGTAAAATCAACCTAAGGAGTTAACTTGGAATGAAATAGATATAAGAGAAAATTAACATTCAATGTTTTCATTTTCTATACTGTACTTATAAAGGGTGAGATTAGAGGCAAATAAAATTTTAGAAATAAATAATTATGAACCTTGGGATAAAAAGCTAAGTACAATAATAATAATAATATAAAAAATATAAAATGTAAAATATAAACTATGATTATATAAAAATAAAAACTTATTATAGTTAAAGATTTACACAATGATTGTAAAGCAATTTATTATTTAAAATAATAGTAAAGTTATTATAAACTATGAAGAACATAAGTAAGAAAAATGACATATAATGGATATAAAATGTGAATTGTTTAAAGATAAAATGAAAATGTGATATATATAAGACTGGACATTTAGTTCTGAAAAGAAGGGCAGTGCATTTGAGATTTCGCATGATCACCATCTCTTATACTAGCACATAATTGTTATTAAACAAGGCAAAACTCTCACTAGAGTAGTGCCACCCTGTGCCAACCAGAGTAATCAATGGATGCCAGAAGGCTTGTGAATAAAATCCCTATCTAGTGCCTACTCATCCAATATCCCCAGACTACTTTCTGCCTTGTGGCCTTCATCAGTGAGGAGCCTTGGATCTGAGAGCACTGCACCTAGATCTATCCTCAGATCCAAGACTCCTCACTGACAAAGGCCACAAGACAGAAAGTAGTCTGGGGATATTAGATAAGTAGGCACTAGATAGAGATTTTATGCACAAGCCTTCTGGCATCCATTGCTTACTCTGGTTGGCACAGGGTGGCACTACTGTATGGAGAGTTTTGCCTTGTTCATTTGAGATTTATGATGAAAATAAAATAAGAATAATAAAAGTTATAAAAAATTATGTTAGAAAAAAAAAGCAAATCACATGAAACCTTAAAATTAATATTTTGATTTATTGAAGAATCAGTTTTGCATAACAATATCAAACATTTAAATGTACATTGTTATTTAAAATTAAAAAAAAAAAAAAAATACAAAGAAAAGAAGAAACTATAAACGGTTTACTTGAAAAATAAAGTGATAGAAAATTTTCCAATATTAATGGAAGTTCATATGCCAATGATTGGTAAACATAATTAATATCCATATTATTAATATACTTCTACAAATAATGTTAATAACTGAAACACACAAACTTATTATATACCTGTCTATATATGTAATATATAGGGTATATGAGCACATACTTTCACACGACCCACTACTCTCCGCACCATCTCATAACACTGATATACTTGAACACATATATGTTGAAAAGATAAATAATCACCAATATAAGTATTTCATGCTAAATCAGCAATCGTCAGTTGGTCCAGATTACCATCTCTACACATATATGCTATAAGTGCTCAGATGTAGATTAAGATAGCCAAACCTCATACTTTAATGGACAGGCTTCAATCTACTCCACATTCGAACTCTTCAACCGTCCATCCAATTAAAAATCTGATGATGGAATGCTCAAAGGCCACCCTGAGGCCGAGATTCTTGTTAATATAAATTATTCGACTTTTTTTGTAATCTTTAACATTACCCTTATTTAATAAACTTTAATTTTTTTTATATTTATTTTTTTACCTATCTCGATGTTTCTGATTCTCCAGATATTATTTGTTTGCCTATACATTTTTCATATATAATAAATGGATGATTCCCAGCTGCAAATAAACAAAATTTAGTTGATCACGCGAAAAGAACTGTAATGCTTAGATGATAATCTGGTGTTTAAATGTCGTCACATCACAACTTAACGTTCGTTTATTTATAATTGCATATTAACAATTACTCATTATACATATATATTTAAATAACATAAACGTTTTGCAATTCCCAGCTTATTTTATTTAACCTTTCTATTTTTAATTTTTTTTTTTATTTCTTATGTAGTGCTTAGATTTGTAACTATTCGCGTAAATTATTTTTAACTTATTATTTTCATCATTCTATATACTTTATGATGCTTTTTAAAGCATATATATATACTTTCATTAAAATAAATCCTATATCATTAATCCTATAAAATTGCTTTATGTTCAGAAAGTGTTTCAAAATTTAAAATAGCTAATTGGTGAAATCATAGACTAATTTGATTAAGAGCAACACCTGCTCTCTGACTGAAATGGGAATTAGAATAAGTTAATTGTTAACATTTCCAATAAGAAAACGTCGATAGAAAGAGTTTACATTCCACATCATTTGAAAAACAAACAAACAAACATTAAAAAAAAACAACAACTGATATTTAAAAATGAATAAATTGATAAGTAACATGTTCAGTAAGTAATAGGTATGGGTTAGCTATATCATTTGTCTGTTCGTCTAATATTTATTTTTTATTATTATTCTTGCTTTCTTAAGTGGTAAATTTATCAATTTATTTTTCATGGAAAACAATGGTAAAATATAAAACAATATTTTAAATGTATTTTCAGAGCAAAAGACTCTTTAATAATTCTCCAATAGGGAAAGAAAAGACACAATTCAGCAGTAATCTTTAACTGAGATTTAAAGTTTATATCTGTGCTAGAAATAATCTCTAGTTTAGAAAATGATTAATAATAATCATTATTGTATTTATCTGCGGTGAATGGTGTCAAAGTAGTGAGTAGAGTGAGTTTGACAATGGTAAATAAAAATGAAACAATTTTCTATAGATACATACTCTTCATATAATAAAGATATATATGGGAGATAGTGACCTTGCACAACTGATGAATGCTGGTTTAGCACGAAATGCATCTTGGGGGTCACTTGTCTATTGTATCTTTATATATATGAATTTAAAAAGAATGGAGAAATATGGAGGTTGTTTAATATATATATAAAGATATTACACATGGGAAAGAGAAAGGTGAATACCTCCATGTGTGTATTTGTTTAAAATTAAAAAATCAGATATATTAATCTTTAACTGAGATTTAAAGTTTATATCTATGCTAGTGATAATCTCTAGTTTAGAAAATGATTAGTACTAATCATTATTGTATTTATCTGAGGTGGACGGTGTCAAAGTTGTGAGTGAAGTAAGTTTGACAATGGTAAATAAAAATGTAACAGTTTACTCTTCTTATAATAGATATATATATGGGAGATAGTAACCTGTCCCAGCTGATGAGTGCTGGGTCAACACAGAATGCATTATGGGAGTCATTTGTCTTTTATGTATCTTTATTTATATGAATTTAAAAGGAATGGGGAAGTATGGAAGTTGTTTAATATATCTATAGACTATAATCATCTATCTGGTGGTGTCAGTTTGAAGTTTTTCTTCCCCTCTCCTATCCATTTATTGACTAATAATTGAATATGACCAACTACCTGAAACAAATTTTGTCAATTTGTATCTACAAATAAATGACTTGAGATTCAAATTTTATATCATAGATGTCCTTAATACCCATACTTCTATATCACATACCCTATTTTTGCATAAATGTAAACTAATATTTATTACGATTATAACCTTAAGCCTATGCACCTGAAAAAACAACAGTAGGGATGCTCTTGTCTTTTAAATAAATCTTGTGTTAAGGTTATAGTTCTTATGAATATTACTTTAAGTAACGAATATGTGCTTTATAAATAGAATTATTATAAATGTAAACTGTAAATTATGTGGTGTTCAGCCAATGACATTCTGTTTTAAAATCATTGTATCTGTAGGATGATAGAAGAATATGTAAAATTTTAACAAATTTCAATATTATTATTTTTACTTAGATTAAAAAATAGATATTATTCTCAGAAATCTTTGAAGTTGTCAGCCAAGATTGTGATTAGTAGTTGAAAGGAGAGGGTGCTAGAAATCTTCTGATTTCATACTCAGGCTATCCTTTTAATTAACTATCTAAAAACCATATCATATTGAAGAAAGATTACAGGAATTAACGGAAGACTATTTTGATATTAAATGGGCAAATTTTAGACTTTGTGAATTAAGAAATAGACGAAAGTACAAATGTTCTAAATACAGTTGGAGTGTGATTCTAAATAAGAAATGAAATAACAATGTAGAGATTGTTGATTATCAAAGAAAATATCAATAGTAGTTATTCAATATGATAGAAAATACCATATACAAAAAATTGAAATTTATGTCTAAAAAATTATCATTGTGATGAAGAAGTAAAGAATTTTTATATAGATGTACAAAATGTTTTTTCATCATAGTAAACAACATTTTAAAATTGCTATACAGTATGATTTTTTAATTGTTGTAGAAGAGTTTTAAAATTTGTAACATGATGGAAAGATGAAAGTATTGGGGATTAATTGGGTTATAATGACAGAAGTAAGAGGGGAATGAATTTTTTCCAGAAAAAATGTACATCACAAGTTTTTTCTTTAAGAAAAATATAAATGAGATATTTATTTATATAGCACGATGTATATAAATTGTAACAAACTAAAGATCAGCATTTCAATTTATATACATCATATTATATAAATAAATATCTCATTTACATATGTTTAGTTTCATTTAAGAATGACATGTTGTAAATTCTAGAAAATTTCATAGATGTCATTCATTCAGACATGATAAAGAGTAATTTAAAGTGATTGGTTTATCTTCATGCTTTCATTTCCAGTACTTAAGATTTGCCCATACTTAAGCATTTGGGTTGAAAGAATAGGTGGATTCATTCTATTCTTTTGCAAAGACTTTATCTTGTGTTGGAAATGAAAGTATTCATTAGATGGCAGAATTGCTTATATTTTGTCAAACAGGAAATATATATTTCAAAATTGTGATGTTTTTAATAGATTCAACAGAGAAGAAATCATTGCTTAGTTAGATATAACTATATTAATGCAAAACTAGTGAAACAAAAACTGTTTAAAAAGTACAGTCCTAGCAGTTTTTATTCCTAACATTCATGCTACACCACTTAATGTAAATTAGAATTTGCTAATTGTTTTAAAATTTTGATAGCTGTTAAAGGAGAGATCAAAACTAACTGATATTAATAAGATAATATAAAAAAAATATAACAAAATAGCTGATGGAAAAAAAGAAATTTGCCATTAAAAAATTATTCAGCTAAGCTAAGACAATTCATAAAGAAAAGAAAGAATATGCAAGTATTTAAAAGTAACCAATTAAAAAGAATCAAATATCTAGAATACTGTAAAGTGGAAAAAAAAAAAAGATTTAATAATGATATTATAACAATGAATTGCCAAGAAAAGTATATGTTTTAAAATTACAAAATATCTTGGTAGTACAAGAAGTTAGTTCAATAATAAGAAAAGATGGAGCTATTACTAAAAGTAGAGATGACATTAATGTTATTTTATATTTTCACAAAATTGGCAGTAAAAGTAACTTATTTTTGTTTTTATTGTTGGCAAATTAATGACTGAAACATGACTAAAAATTTGAATCATAAGCATATTCTATACAAATGTTTGTAAATATCACAAAAATTTAATTTCCCAATTTGTATTTAGTTATTCCCATGAATGCAGATAGAATCGCTATTGATCTGAAGTAAGACATAGCCATTGATGAAATCATCACTCGTTTTATTTTTTTCACACATTTTATTTTTGTGTATGTTTCCCTATTTATTTGAATATTTTATTGAGAATATTTCAGTAAAACTATATAAACAAAGATGGAAAACTAATCCATTTATATGGATATTATTTACATTAGAAATCGTATAGGAAAGTGTTCAATTATACAAGCCTAAAAAAAGATAATTAATTAAAGAATGTCAGCAATTTGATTGAGATAATTATTAAAAATTTAATGATGCTATTCAATAACATTATCTAATGTGCAACACAAAGTGCTATTTGGTTCAATTTATCTTGCATTTGTAAATTTGCTTCTAATTATTATCATTATTTATATTTATAAATCTATGCATGGCAGTGCCTCTGTGCTAATTGTCAAAAAATAATGATCAAACATTTTATAATAATAGACATATTAATAAATAAACAATTTTTTTTCTTATTTTAACTTTTCTTGAGATTATAGTATGATACCATATTTATATTTCTTCTCAAGAAGTAGTAATATTAATCAAAAAAATATATAATTAAATTATAGATATATTTTCTTTGGAAAATCAGTTGTAATCACTATTTTTTAAGGTTGCCATCAATTAGTCCCTGCACACCACCTGATGTTACTGCTTCCATGCAAAAGCACAAAAATATACTGTTCACATGACCTATAGAATAGTTCTGTTCATATTGTCTGCTAAGCAGCTTTTGTGCTTCACAAAACTATCGCACACTTCACATATCACTACAGTATGATGTGAGGGTGTGTAGAATTCAAGTTGTCCTAATCTTTACATGTCCATTTGAAGTACTTATTTTTTATACAACCTGATGTAGTTTTAGATAGTATTAATTGTAAGACAAAAGACGTGCTTCCGTGTACATATTTTTAAAGTTAAACGAATTTCAAAAGTGTACGTTCCAGCATTATATAAAAATCATGTGTAAAACGTATTTTATGCAGGGACAACTATGAGACTTTCAAAGCATAAGCTTGGCTTGATCAGAGGTGAATTTCCAAATCGAATTGTATTTCATAAATTGTTTTAAAATAGTGGTGAAAAAAATGTTTTTTTTGATCAAACGTTAATTGAAAAAAGGAAATATTAGATTTTATTAAATAATTTTGTTTTTAAAAATGTTGTGTATGTTGTGACAGATGATCCTTTGGATCACCAAAACCATTGGACTTCCCTCCTTGCCAATTCCAGTGCTACACACTGAGATGGATAATGTTTTAAAAATTGTCCCACATGTGACAGATGATCTTCAGATCAGCAAAGACATCGGATCCCCCTCCCTGCATATTCCAGTGCTACATGCTGACATGTAGTAGAGTAAAAAAAGTAAATTGTAAATCAGCCTGGTAATGTTATCTCTATTGGTTTTTGACTAACAACAGCAACATCAGGTGGTGTGTGGGGGCTAGTCGATGATAACCTTTTTAATCTTAAATTGCCATTAGATTAACAATGTTATTTCTAATATTTACAACAATTCTTTCATAAACAAAATAGCTAAGACATTAAATAAGAACAAAACAATGTAATTCTGGAAAATCTAGGGCAAAAGCTAATCTTTTTTTAATTTAATATATTATAAACTTCAATGAAGATTGGGTGTATTTATTTTAATTTCTACAATATGTTTTATTTTCTTGTATCAGAATTTTAGTAGTTTAATGGCTAATGTTACTTTGCAATAAATTAATTTCACTCTGAAATGATCTTGATTAAGTTTTTTTTAATAAATGCTTATTTTTATTAGATTCAGACTGTTTGTTACTCTTGACATTTTGAACAATTTTGCTAAAAGAAATTATATATTAGATATTTTATCTTTTCCCCCCTTCCCTATAATAAATATTAAAAAAACATATGCCAGTAAACATTTTAGAAATAAATTAACAATAATTTTGTTAGAACATTTTAAAAATGATTTCTAGCTTTTCTTTATCTATCTTAAATATTCAATTATGCTTCATTACTTTAACCTCTTTAGTATACATTCATCATGCAAGGTTATGTAAGTGTATTACCAACCACCAAACTTATTTTTCAATAAAAGTAGAAATTCATTTCACTGTTTTGTGTGTTAAGTGAAAGATTCATGTATGTTTTGCTTCAATACAGATAATAATTTGATTATTACAATATATTATTATAATCATGTCATTATACTATATTCTGAATTTATGCCTAAACCTCATCTCATCTGTTTGTCTAATTTTCATGCTATTTATCAATATCTGTTTTGTCTTCATATGAACCTTTTATGTTTAATTTTATACTCTCATTATTAGTTTCATGGTTATGTTAAAATTCTCATATTTCATGTTTGTACTGCTTTTCTACCAATTTCAAATTTTTGAATTTTCTATAAATAACCCAAATACTATACATTCTGAAAAAATATATAAATATTTAAAAAACCAGGCACTCTTCACAAACCTGGGAGCTTAATTGTAAGTATAGGGGATTTGAACTCAGATTTTTAAGCACCCTTCAACTATCCACACTATCTCATGCAACAGATACACATAACAACACCCATGTAGAAAAGATAAATAATCACCAATATACATAAATCATGCTAAACTAGCACTCATCAGTTGGTCCAGATTATCATCTCTCTCTCACACACACACACACATATATATATATATATATATATATATATAGTCAGTGCTCAGTTTATATTAAGATAGCAAATCTTTATACTTTAATGGACATGCTTCAATCCACTCCAATCTCCAACTTTTCAGCCATCCATATCATTGAAAATCTAATGATGAAAACTCAAATCCCATGCTGATGCTAATATTATTGCTATGCCCATGTTGACCTGAAGTCACTCTGACCCCTCATGTACAAGATCTTATCCATTTAAATACATATAAGAAGGATGGACAGGATACAAGCTTGATATGTAAATATGTGAAAACCAAGCACTCTTCACAAATCTGGGAGCTTAATTATAAGTATAGGGGATTTGAACTCAGATTTTCAACATCCTTCAACTATCCATACTATCTCATACAACTGATACACATAATAACACACATGTAAAAAAAATTAATAATCACCAATATTGGTAGTTCATGCCAAACCAGCACTCATCAGTTGGTCCAGATTATCATCTCCTACACATATATATATAATCAGTGCTCAGTTTATATTAAAATAGTAAATCTTTATACTTTAATGGACAGGCTTCAACCCACTCCAATCTCCAACTTTTCAGCCATCCATATCATTGAAAATCTGATGATGAAAACTCAAATCCCATGCTGATGCTAATATTATTGCTAAGTGAAAACATTTTTTAATTTGTCCAAATACGTCTTCATGGAAAGTAGAGGGAGTGAAATTTTAAAATATTTACAATAAAATTTAATGAACTATAATCAGTTGAAACAATACATATAAAATGTCAAATTAATGTAATATATACTTATATATTTTAAACGTGTTTTCTCCTAAATATAGCTTAAACAAACTAGCCACATATTTACAAGTAAAAGATACCCTTTTCTGACTTTGAGCTTCTTCTCATATAATCAGCTTAACAGCCCTGACAATTATTTTCCAGCTTAAAACACCACTCTTCAGTTGACAATATATTATGCATATGACATTTACATGAAAAAAACTCTGTTTTACATTGTAAGACTACCAGTTGGTTTACTAGCATATGTAGAGCAGTGATACAAAACATAAAACAATTATTCTCAAAATGGATTGGTTAGTTATTTTAGTATAAAATCAAAAAATGGTAAGAAATACCAGTGAACTGATTGGCTTGTTTGTATAAACATTGTGAAGAATATATATACACACATGAACAAATAAAAAAATATGTAAAACAACCTTTAATAAACCTCTATGGATGTCTGTGACAGGACTTTAAGTATGAGTTGGAAAGAATCTGTAAGCCAGTTGGTTGAAATAGAAGACTTTTGTATATATTGCAATTGCCTGTTTTAATATAATAATCTCTACTTTTTATTGCATTTTGTTAGATTTAGAGCATAAATGAGGTGTGATTCATAAAATAAAGGGTCATATAGTGATTCCCAGTTTATTTCATCACTAATATAAGATTTATTCTTAGCTTAAGATACTTTGACTATGATCAAGAGTTACCAGTTGCTATAGTGCTACAAAATCCTCATATCCAGTCTGATTTTTCATTTATTCTTACAAGTGAAAAGTAGAATTCAAAGCTGAACTAAGGACTTATGGTTTTAGCACCCATTATTTACTTTTTTATACTATATAAAGAAAAAACCCTAAAGTTTTACGTCCTTGGTAACTTATTTGCACAAGTATATAGATTTGATACTATCTCCATTTTTAATAATCAATAAATTTTACTAGGACAGTGTTAGATTATAATTATATAGTAGGTAATTATCCTACCCCCCTCACTAGTGCCATTACATAATATTAAACAGTGACAACTAATTTAACATCTTTTAATATTAGACATAAATTATAATATTTCATAAGTACTAATAAGATTATTAAAAAGAAATAGATTTAAAGTGAATGATTTAAATATTCATGCACTCACTTCTAGACACTTTCAATTGGCTGATATAAGTACAATTGAGTTTAAAAAATAGGATGGTCATTCTTATTTTCTCAAGATCTTTACCTTGTGGCTGGGGCAAGTGTAACATTATAATTAACATCACTGTTTAATATTATAGAACAGCGCTAATGAAGAGGGATGATTACTTTTTATTTAATTATGTCAGGTTTTTTTTTAATGAAAACCAATGATGGATATTATAGCACTATTCCATACCATGTTCATTGAATACGAAAGCACAGATTATTTGACCCTAGCATAATGTGAAGGTAACTAACTGCTGTTATCATGTGAATAATTATATAAAAAATTATGTGATGTTCTTATTGATATTAATTATCCTCATGTAATGTAGACATGGGCTATCTAGTAGCAAATTTATATAATTCTAACAGCAAGTTAGCATTGAGTTTAAAATCTTAATTCTCTTTTAAAATTTTAGATTAATTTAAATAGTATAAAGGAGTAAAATCTGGCTGCTAGGTGCATAAATGTATTAGTTCCAGATTGAAAGGTAGTTTTCATTGATGAAGATGAAGCCAGAAACCAATATGGAGATGGAGATTTTATATTATTGCACTAATTAGTGTCCATTGATTACACAAACTTACAATAGATGTCTCTAGAGTCTGAAATCTAACTGGTCTTACAATTTATATATTATATATTTTTGATATTATTTGATAAAAATATTTGTATTAACTCTAACTTAGAATACTGTAAAAACTTTTATGAAATTTTTATTAATAAGTGGATATTTTTTTCTCTAAATGAGATATGAAATCTGTTTAATGAACCACTATAATATCGAATTTTCTCTGATTGTTATTAAGTTTATTGAAATCTGAATATAAAACAAAAACTGTATAAACGTGTTAAAATATATGAAATTGATCTTATTTATAAAATATTCAAAATATAATTATTTTTCTAGGTTATTCAGAGATTAACATTTAATAACACATTAGAACAACGTATTGTTTGCCTTTTCTACCCCCTTTAGTTTGGCGTTTTGCCAAGGGAAACTAAACAATTACAATTAACCTTGTTAATAAACTTTCCATTATAACATTAATTAACTGATAATTAGGGATAAATGAATGAATAATTGATTCAAACAGAATGAAAAACGATCTGTTTTTGGAAGAAATAATTTCTAATAATTTATAAGAATGAAGGTTCTTTTTTCGTTGTAATTCGATATAGATAGTAAGTTAAAGATTTCATATTTATGCAAGAAAAAAAAACAACTATTAAAAGTGAAAAGCTTGACTTTTTATAGCCGATATTAAAAATTCTAATTATATTTTAAAATAATATATATGTATGTGCGTGTGCGTTTCTCATTACTAACATCTCCGAAAAATAAATTGAAATGTAAATTTTTATTTTTTCTCTTTTTGATATCCTTCAAAAAATTCTTTTGTTTTTAGTTTTTTTTTAAAAATGTTTTTTTATATATAACAGATAAAGGATTTTGATATATTTTCATAAAATTTCTGTAAAAGATAAATTTAATGGAAACTAATTCTATTTGAAAATGATACAAATTTCCCATTTGATAAAATATACTTGGCATGAACTCTTAAAACTTCCGTCTAGTAACATTAAGTTGTCACGTTGTTATTAAAGCATATCCTTGCAATATATATGTAAGTAAATCATCTCTGAGTAGTGCAATTGGATGCTGATGCTAATTGAGTGATTATGGGTATTTAGATGAAATTGTTTATTCTTTCTAGTAGCTCGAATATAATGCAATATTTTCTCATTTTTATGTTATTGTTGTCAATGTGAATTAACATTTATAATTACCATAAGTACAATGCTAACTCTGTAAGTGTTTGGCCCAATTGTCTCCCTATAAACATGCCAATCAGACACTCAATAACAGACACACTAAAAACTTCTAATGTTTTATTGTTGACAAACACAAGAAATTGGTTTTTCTTCATAATTTTTACATATTGTGATAATTACTTGTATATAATTTGTGAGTAGCTTCTTCAAACATAAATAGAGACACTCCCTGGGTATATTATAAAACTGTTTTCTTTTAGCATGAAATGGGATATACTAGATGATCTTGTCTGTATTTATTGTAACTTACATCAATTTTCTTACCCTAATTAATGACTCACACCTCCTGTTTCATGCTTACAGTTTAATGCTACATCAAAAATTTAATTGTATCTTCTAAACTTTTAATCTATCTGTAAAAGTATAAACCAAAAAAGTATTTAAAATTTTCTAATCACAAATCTAAATCAAGAATTTTTATGTTTAATAGAATAAAAATCTTTATAGATATAATAAACATCTCCATACTTCCCCATTCTTTTTAAATACATATAAATAAAGATATAATAAAGACAAATGACCCCCAAGATGCATTTTGTGCTGAATCAGCATTCATCAGTTGGCCCAGGTCACAATCTCTCATATATATCTTTATTATATGTAAATAAGCATTTATTTTTATAGCGCTATGTTTATAAATTGTAATACATTAAAGATCAGCCTTTCAAGCACATGCAAAGTATTTATCTAGAGTAAATTGTTACATTTTCATTTACCATTGTCAAACTTCCTCCACTCACAACCCTGACGCCATCCATTTCAGATAAATACACTAATGACTATTACTAATCATTTTCAAAACTAGAGATTATCTCCAGCACAGATATAAAATTTAAACCTCAGTTAAAGATTAATATATCTGATTTCTTTTTTTTTAATTTTTACACACACGGAGTTATTCACCTTTCTCTGTCCCGTATGTAATAACTTTATATATATATATTCTTTTGAAAGTGAAATATAATTTTGAAATAGTAAAGTATTGCAAGAAGTTACTTTGCATATTAATTTTTACTTATTTTTAAAACAGCGATAACGTTTGTTATTACTATTGTTTAATTCGTTTCAGCAAATAAAATGTTTACCTTTTTTGTTGTCTCTTTAATTATGTTACAAATAATAAGAAACAGAACAAATGCATTTACTATATTAAAACTTTACTTTTATTTAAAAAATTATATAACTCATTGCTCTCAAATATTTTATTTTTATCATTTGCTTATATTAGCTACAAAAGGAGTTACTGTAATATTCACATATTTTTCCCTAATTTCCTCCATTTTATTTTATTTTTTAAATAAAATTTTCTATTCTACTAAAGGATTTACAAATTATATGCACAAAATAGGTTTACATAGCAATATGATCGTAGATACATAGCTATCTATTAATTTTTGCTCAAGAATAGGTTGGTTCAATAAATAAATGGAATTTCAAACTAATAATATATAATACTTGGTCATCTTTAGTGGCAAATTTTACCATTGTTTGTCACAGTATTAACATTTTTTTTCCAAATATTGCCATTTACACAATTGAGGGGCATATTAAACAATTATATTGAGAAACTCAATATGTAAGCCTTAGTCTGTAATATGACTATCTAAGACTAGCAAAGACTGAATATGATACACAAGCCTGTCGTTTTTTAAAAAAAATATTATTTTGCAACAAGTTTTAAAACATAATTCATACTATAAGGGAACAAATATTAATTTATATTTTGTATTCAAATGTAAAATAACTCTAGTAATTTATATGATCTTCAATACATATAGTTTTAATTATACAGGAATTTAATGAAAAAAAGATAAGTCAAATAGAATACAGTTTTATCACATTGCTACTAAAAATATTATGCAATTAATATCATTCCCACATTCCTCAAAACAATGATTATAGTCTTCAGGTCACTTATCACTTGATCAGGACAATTGTAAAGCAATTAATTAATTATAGTTTTAATGACAGGTAATTATAAAAAACAATTGCTATTAACAAGCAGTACCAATTTTTCAAAGAAAATGCATTAGGACCATCTAAAAAAGAATTTAAATCATAACTATTTGGAACTGTAAATATCTCTATACATTACATTATGCATGATATTTATGTCAGTTCATCTTTGTCTTCAGTAGCATAAGAAAGATTCGAAGAATGTCCTACTAAAACTAATGTAAAAATGTGATGCAAACAATTTAGTTAAACTACCAAAAGCCAAAACACATCTAATTTGTATAAATATAAAAAGTAAGTGATACATAAAACAACTAAACTGTTTACTTCTGATGTTTGCATTTTGTGTATGTTAAATTCTTTATAGGAACATATGTTGGGTAATACAAATCAGTAGTTTCACTTAGATTGAGATCTAAATCTCATAATTTCTGTTACTTACTTTAAAATATTAGTTAGATGGCTTGATCAGAAGAATAACATTTAAAAATTCTTTTAAACACAACATTATCATGGGTAAAGCTCATTATTAAACAAACTGGTCTGGAATAAAAGAACTTATTAATGATGATGTTATTGATTCACACACCTATCATGGCGAGAAAATGTTGAAGAGGAATCTTCCAAAAAATTTATTTATTTTTTTTGAAAATTATATATAGGTAAAGATAATAAACTCTTCTTCCCTTTATAACAACTACCAAACAGAATTAATGTGATCATTATGGCTCCAGAAAACAAAAAAGAACATGACATTATACATATTTGATGACTATATAAATATATTTATGACACACAAATATATCCATGTATATATTGTAACCATATATTTTAGTACAAAATATAATAATTGATGTAACTGGTATAAAAATTTCTCTTTCTTCTTTTGGTGATTTGATTGGCTTGATTTGCACTTTGAACAGATTACTCTCTTATATTCAAAATAATTTATTAGAGAGAATGGGTAATATTTTGCCTTACTTGTTGTCTATATTATTTTAATAAATTTAAATTGCTTCTTTCCATATACTAATTCATATCAAAATGTTTAACTTTTTAAAAAATTTTGACAACACATTAAATTTGGTAAAATATTATTAAAAATAATAATAATTTTTATTTGTTTAAAATGGTCTTAAAAATTATTTCCATTGAATTAAAAAAAAAACCATTTGTTCAACTAAATTTAATTATTAAAAATAAATACAGTAATTACGTATGCGTTTCAATGTAAAAAAAAAAAAAGAGCGCGAATTTAAAAAAAGATCGTCTGATAGTGTTGCTTTTGGTGGGAGAAAGAAAAGAAAATGGTAAAAGGCAAATGGTGTAAATATGATAAGCTTATTTTAAAATAGTTAACAAGTAAACGGATTACCACAAAGTTTTCTATAAACGTAAAAATAACATAGTGGTATTTAATAATAAGATGAATTGCTAAATTTAAAAGTCTGTTCAAGTCGGCTGGCCAAGTGGATCAAATCGCCGGTAATAATTTTCCAATATTACATTTGAAATATGTCGGAGCTTCCCAGTTTAAAAACAGAATTAAATGCAAGATTTTGGTATGTTTTAAAATATTTATTATTCTACAATTTGGAAAAATTAAATAAGTATTTTAATTACAGAAGTTTTATAAATTTGAAAATTTGCTTTTTAAAAAAGAAGAAGTTTAAATTAAAGTAAAATGTTAAAGTTATTAACATAGTTTAATATTTCCGTTTATAATTTTAATAAAAAATATAGTATTGATTGATATTTAACTTTGCAATGCCAGTAATATATTTGCTAGTTAATTTGTTTACCATTTGGATAATAAAAAACAGTCTTCAAATAATTAATCAAAGCTATTTTATAATTTTATCGTCAGTTTGAAATGATTAAATTAATTGCTATAATTAGTATTCCTAGATTTAAGCGTGGATAAATAAATATTAGCATGGATGTGATAAACTTGGAACAGTTTTAATAGAGAAATGTAGAGATTAATAACTTATGAAAAACATTTTCATTTAAATTCTGCGTGTCATGTTTTGAAATTGTTTCATGTTTATGGAGCCACGTAAAATCGTTAATCTAATATTGCTTATAATAACTAATACAAATGGATAAAATTACATGTATGGAATTCAACTATAATTGTAGCTATTACTTCGTATATTTATTGTTCGACACATCGTACATGGATTTCACGGATCATATTTGTAGTTATAAAATGCTATACAATCTAATTTGTGATACACACACCTGCTAGAATTCATGTATTGAACTATAAAATGCTATACATTTAATTTATATCACACACACACCTGTTAGATTTTATGTATTTGATGAATAATGCATTACTTTAATTTTATCGTTAGATGAACTTGCATGTGAAGTTCATAAGTTATATTTTATTAAGTTTAAATTAATAGGGGTTGAATAAGATACTTATTCAAGAGAATAGCGCTTGCAAAAAAGCTTGAAAAATACTAAATGAATTTATGAGATGTATAAATTTTTGTGAGGTATTTTGTGAGTCTTTCCAGATTTCTATTCCTATACTAATATTACTTATATTATATTACATATGTTTTATCTTAAGCAAGATAAGTTAGTACATTAGTTGTCCTGATTAGCGTAACATTTTATTATGCAAGAACCCACATTTGCTAAAGTGTTAGTGTTTTCTGAATGGTCAGAATAACTGAGGAGGATGATTTTGCACTTTAATGTGAAGTAAATAGTAATGTTGTTTTATAATGTTAAAAGGCATTAATCTGTGCCGGTGGTTAATCCGCAGATTACTTAATTGCCATTTTTTGTATTTTACACTCATTCCTGTGCTGGTGATTAATCCACAGAATTGTGTAATTATACTTATTATTTTATGATGGTGTATAAATCCACAAAGCGTTTAGTGTTATTTAATTCCTATGTGTAGATGAATGCATCCACAGGAATATGGTTTTACTTCATAGATATAAGTTGGGCAAAGTATTTTAGTTAATCTGCTAAATCATCTTCTTCCATTTGTAAGTATAATTTATAAGTTAGATTATTAAATTGTAGCAGGACATTCTATTCAAGTTACCTCATAATAATTAACTGTTGGTTGATTATTATTTACCTGAATGTAAGTTTAAATTTTCATTTTATTTAATGATTGCATTATAGCTAAATCCTACAGATATAATATTATTTATTATATTATTGTAAGTTTACGGTATAGATTTATTGAATCTGGAAATGACATTAGATGTTTCATGAGTTGATGTTGAATTTAGTATAATTTCCTCAATACATTCATTATATCAAATTGAAATATAAGGTATGATTAGGTTTTTAAAAACCGTACCTATGATATGTTATTGAAGAAAGTCGATGGAATTATAATTTATTTATTTTATTTGTTTATTTATGTCTTTAATTATAACATTAGAATTAATTACTTATTATTCATAAATTTGTAAATAAATGTTGATTTATAATTAAACTTACTGTGCCGTTGCTATTTGTCATTCGTAAAATCAGAAATCATAAACCTTGGATAGAGCATACATTGAAGTACATACTATCGTCAACATGATATAAGAGTTTAGTGCTATTTTGAGAAAACATTTGGATGCTTTTCGTCTTTGGTAGTTTATGATGTGTAAGGTACAATAAAATCCCATTTACCTTTTCCATCATTTTAGCTTTGCGTAGTTGATTCTAGTATACAATACAAATTGATTATTAAACCTGTAAACAGATTTACCAGAAAATGACATGATTGAATATATTTACTTAACGTTTTTAAATTGTCATTTGTCAGTATAATAAGAGTCTCAGTGATATAGTAAACTATAAGAAAAAGAACCCAAGTATTTATGTTTATTTATTGCAAAGCTTTACCTGGACTAGCATTTGTATTAAAAATCATATAGATGGTTTAAAATTTCATAATCTTATGTAGTTCCACAAATTATTCCATCTTGTACATGGTCGGCCATCGGGTCTCATACAATGAAAATCGCAAATTAAGGTTTGAAAGATAATAACATTACATACTTATAATTTGTTTAATGTATTTTATCATACTACTATGATAGGTCTTCGCGGTACACCCTGGCTGCGATCAAATTAAATCATAAAAAGTTTGTTATATCATTGGTTTGGTCTGTGGTAAGTTGCTCCAGATGTTGGTTGTGGTCTTTGGTGCATAATATAGATAGCATGATATGCTTTTGGTTACAGCTCTTAATAGCTGACAATGTGCAGCGGAATTGATCGGTGATCGAGGTTACAATTCTTAGCGCACTTATGTTTTGGTGATGTTATGTAGTTGGGACAACAATCGAACGGTTACAATTTTTGGCACCACAACGTGTTCGGCCCAATATGTTGAGGTTATACAGTCATTATAAGTGTGCGATTACAGTTTTTAGCACTTTATAAACATGCGACTTGATTAATTGATCATTGCAGAGTACAATATGGTAACGTGTGAACTAAATTAATTAATGATTGTTGATTACAATTTTAATTTAAATTGATCGTTGCAGAGTACAATATGGTAACGTGTGAACTAAATTAATTAATGATTGTTGATTACAATTTTAATTTCCCATATTACAAAGAATATTATCATGTGACAAATGCTCTATAATGGTGATAAAATATTCTATGTTTTATTGCTATATATTTCTCCAAATTACTTATATAGATTTCTGATGACAATAGCAATCGTATTCCAAGATATACCAATATTTATGATTGAATTGGGAGAAGTTGAAATATCAAGGGTTTATAAAGTAGTTGTTGTAATACTGCAAATATTTATAGTGGGGGTTTAGATTATTTTAGTGCGAATGTGATATATACCATCTGGGATAGATTATTGGTGGTGATGATTTAGTGGTTGGTCGTCTTGAACAAGATTTTAATTGATTATTGTTATTAAAACATATATATTTTAGGAAAGTAAAAATTTGGTTTCACAAAATATTGAAATAGTTGTTATAAAATACTCAAAATGAGTGATTCTGAAGAAATTCTGAGAGAACCCAAGAAGTTCCTGATCTTGATTTCCAACAACGGTTTATGTTGATGCTTCGACACATAGAGATTGGAATAAATGAACAATCTCTTTCCCAAAAAGAGATGTTAGAGTCTCAAAAAGAGATGACTGAAAAATTGAATGAACAGTCTCTTTATCAAAAAGAGATGACTGAAAAATTGAATGAACAGTCTCTTTCTCAAAAAGAGATGACTGAAAAATTGAATGAACAGTCTCTTTCTCAAAAAGAGATGACTGAAAAATTGAATGAACAGTCTCTTTCTCAAAAAGAGATGACTGAAAAATTGAATGAACAGTCTCTTTCTCAAAAAGAGATGACTGAAAAATTGAATGAACAGTCTCTTTCTCAAAAAGAGATGACTGAAAAATTGAATGAACAGTCTCTTTCTCAAAAAGAGATGACTGAAAAATTGAATGAACATTCTCTTTCTCAAAAAGAAATGTCTGAAAAATTAGATAGTTTTGAGAATAAAATGGCTGAAGTTCAGGAGTTTGTGAAAGAAAAAATAGAAGCTGCTAGGGTAAAAACAGTGGAGGAATTTAATCAAAAATTTCAATCATTAGAAAATAGTTGTAAGGCAGCTAAAGGGGAGTCCAATATTAAATTAGAAGAAATTAAAGCTAATTTCGTAGATTATAAAAAGCACTTGGAAATTCAGATAGAAGAAATTGGAAATAAGTTTATAACCCACGAGGAGAAAGTGGACACTAAACTGAAGGTGCTTGATGTGGCAATGGGAGACTTAAGGAGTCAGTTGGCACAAATAGTTAGTGAAATGAACTATAAAGTTCAAGAAGTAGAGTCTCAATCTGCTAAATTTATTGATAAAATTAAAACTGAAATGGAAGTTAAACTTCAGAATATGAATGAGAGTCATTCAACTTTTGAACAAGGCATATTTAAATCCATGAGTGAATCTGTAACAGAGAGCAGAGCAGAATTGGGGAGCATTAAAAAGATTTTGGAGGAAACTATCAATAGGTCTAAAGTAGAGAATAAAGAATTGAAAAAGACTAATGCTAAATTTAGTGGAGATTTAGAAATGATGCAGAAAGAGTTGAAGGAAGTGAGGGATAAATGTCAAGAGTGGCCAAATGAGTCAAATGAGTTTAAAGAAGGACAGAAACTAGAGGCAAAGATTGAAAATCTTCAGCTAAAAATGTTGGAAATTCAAAAGGCTCAAGAGAAAAATGATAATTTCATTGGTCAAAACACCAAGTGTTATGTGGATGGGACAGAGACCTCTGTTAAAGAAGTAGTTGTATCAGATGGTAATTTTACTGGTCTCCACACAACTCCCATTTTCCAAAAACCATTAGGAATTGAATCTGTGGCCAATGATGTCAAGAACACAGATATGTCTATGGGTGGATCTACAGCTCTTAAATTTCTAAAGATTAAGCCATTTAAAGGGGAGTATTTGGAAAACCCTCTAGAATTTCTTCAAAATTTGGAGGAATTGTTTACTTTATGTGCATTTTCAGAAAGAGAAAAACTGGCTATCTCCAGCAACCATCTTTATGCTGCTGCAAAAGATTGGTGGCAGTCTTTGTTTGATTGTCCTCAAACATATGGAGATTTTAAACATTTAATAATGTCAAGTTTCTGGGGTGAAGATCGTCAGGATAACATGCGTTATCAAATCACTCGAGAAAAGTACAATGCTAATAAAGGTAGCTATACTCAATTTTTTCGTGGACAGGCGGTCAAACTTAAAACTTTAACTGCTTTTCCATTATCTGAGCATCATATAGTCAGGATCTTAAGACATAACTTACCTCGACAGATTGAACAAGTTTTGATTGCTGCGGATAAGTATACAATTGATGAGGTGTCAGAGATCTTAGATGCACTAGAGACAAGTGAATGTGACCTGGAAAACAGATATAGAGGTGGAAAGGATGCTAGAGCTTCTCATAACTGTTCCATTGCTAATGTTAATGTTGCTCCCATAAGAAGTCCTTATCGTGATAACAGATACCAGAGTAGGAGTCGTAGTTATAAACGACCAAATTTTCATCATAGAGTTAATGGTCAACCTAGTCTAATTAATAAGACCCAAGATAGAGATCAACCTTCTATTAGTGGAATTAAACCACCTCACACAAAGGATATTAAGACGAATGTTAAAAGTAATACATTAAACTAGAAGGGGCCTCATGGAAAAGTTCCTCGCTGTGGGTGCCTGTTGCTAACTTGGGGAGGAACCATATAGACAATGAAGAAGCATATGTAAATAGTATAGACCTTAATATTGATCTGTTGGAGCCTTATGAGGTTGTGGACCCTCCTATATTATATAGTTGTCCTATTGTCAAAATTTATATTGAAGGTGTTCTTGTTAATGCTTTGGTAGACTCTGGAAGTCAGGCATCAATATTGTCCTCGATTGTTTATGATAAAATTGTGGATGCAAATAAATCTGTACCTTTGCTTCCTGTAAAACCAATTCAGGTTACGCTTGCAAATGGGAGAAAAGCAAAACTTATGAATAAGCAAACCTGGCTTAATGTAAAAATTGGTGAATCTGAATTTGGACATGTTTTCCTAATAATGCCTGATCTTATTCATGAAGTTATCATTGGTTCTGACTTCACGAGTTTAAATAAATGCAATATTGATTTTAAAAACAAACTTTTTGCCTTTAATAATGATTCTTGTCATTTTTATGATAATATAGATGTTCAATTGAATCAGTTAATGGTCATACACGATACATCAGTTGAATTGAACATAAAAATTAAATTAGGTGATTCTAACATTTTGGATATTGATTATAAAGAACAATTACATCAATTGATGATCCAGTACAAGGATATATTTTCAAAGATACCAGGCATTATTGGAGGATACGTCCATCGAATCAAACTCAGGAATGAAGCACCATTCCAGCAGCGATCATACCCCATTCCATACCAATACCAGGCAGAAGTACAGCAGCAAATCAATAAAATGATTGAATGGCATATTGTCAAGAAAAGCCCTTCAGCCTATGTCAATCCTCTTGTGATTGTAAGAAAAAAAAATGGATCAGTTCGGGTGTGCCTAGATGCACGTGTGCTTAACCAATTAACCATTCCAGAACGTGATGTGCCTCCACCTGTTCATGAACTTTTGATCAAATTCAAGGGCAAATATATTTTTTCAACTTTTGACTTGACGGCCAGTTACTGGCAAATTCCATTGCATACTGATGACCAAAAGTACACTGCTTTCCGTTTTGAAGGCCAATCCTATGTTTTTGAAAGGATGCCTTTTGGTTTAATTAACAGTGGAGCAGGACTTATTAGGTGTTTGGATAGAATTTTTTCCACTCAATTAAAGAAGAAAATCATTATGTATGTGGATGATATCGTTATTGCGTCTGCAGACATCTATGAACATTTAAATGATTTGGGTTTATTCTTTTTTGAATGTCACACTAATAATATAAAAATTAATTTGGAAAAATGTACATTGGCAGCCACTGAAATCACTTTTCTGGGGCATCTGGTCAGTGATCAGGGAATTAAACCCCATCCGGATAAAGTTACAGCCATTCAAAATTTTCCTATCCCTAAAACTAAGAAACAGCTTAAATCATTCCTAGGCTTGTGTAACTATTATCACAAATTTTACCAAGATTTTTCCAATGATACCATGTCACTGTCATTATTATTAAAAGGAAATGTGAAATGGAAGTGGAACACTGAGCATACATTAGAATTTAATAAGATAAAGGCTACATTCCTAAAAAAGGTCATTTTAGCTTATCCAGATTTTGGCAAGATATTTTACTTACAGACTGACAGCAGTAATTTTGGATTAGGAGTAGTTCTATACCAATTAGATGATTTTTCAGAAACCTCAAATTTTGTACTTTTTGAGCAGGCATCTAAAGGGGCCTGAACTAAATTACTCTGTTACCGAAAAGGAAGCCTTAGCTGTAGTCTGGGCTTTCCAGAAACTCCGTCAATTTTTGCTGGGATCAGAGGTTGTGGTTTTAAGTGATCATAGGAGCTTAGGGTTCCTTAATAAAAGTTATTTAAACAATGAAAGGTTGGTAAGATGGAGTCTTTATCTCCAACAGTTTCAATACAAAATTCAATATTATGAGGGAGGTAAAAATGTCATAGCAGATGCTTTGAGCCATAACCCTGTAGATTCATTGTCTTTTCATCCCAACCATCACAATATTGTAATTACAAATATTGAGTTGGTTACAGATGAAACTATTGAAGGCGATTATAAGAACCTTGCAGTAGAACAGTCTCAAGATGTGAAATGTAGAAGAATAATTAAATTACTATCTAATCCTATTGTACCCATAAGCCAGTATTACCTGAATTAAAAGTAGATACAAATTATATCAGGGTATGTTGATGTATCAGACTATACCTAACAATGATAGCTCGTGGAAGGTAGTGATACCTAGGTCTATGACTAATTGGCTAATCTCTTATGTTCATTGCAAATATGGTCATTATGGCTCACCAAAATTAGAGCACATATTGAAAAAATATTTTTACTGGTCAAACATGTATGCATCAATTGTAAGTCAATTAAGACACTGTGAGATTTGTCTGAAGTCAAAACATTCTGGAAAATCACATGCTGGGGTACTTCAACCTATTCTTCCAGGGGAACCTAACGAGATATTATCATTGGACTTCTATGGACCTCTTCCACCCTTTAATAAACAAAAATTCATCCTAGTTACCTATGATTTATTTACTAAATATGTATGTGCATATCCTGTTCCTAGGACTGATGCAAAAAATGTCATTAAAAGTCTTAGCAATAGTCAATTTCCTTTGGTGGGAAAACCTATGTCTATTCTTACGGATCATGCTACTGCTTTTATTTCCAGCACATGGAGAAAGTGGATTAGAAGACAGAATATCCGACATATTATGAGTTCTATAAGAAATCCGCAATCCAATCCATGTGAAAGGGTGATGAGGGAATTGAGTAGGCTATTTCGTGTCTATGTGAAGGATAATCACTGGTTGTGGGTAAATAAGTTGCCTGAAGTTATCAATTACATAAACATTACCATGAATGAATCCACAAAATTTGCTCCTATTAGGCTTCAATTTGGAAGACATGAGCCATTACTAATTAAAACTCCTTTACCCATCATTCTAGAAGAAATAAATAGTGATCTTGATATAGAAAAAGCCAGATGGAATTTAAGAAAAATGAGCCAAAAGCGCTCTAAACAGTATAAAGGTAAACCACATCCTTTTAAGGTCGGAGATTTTGTATTTGTCCGTACTCCTCATGTTAGCAACTTAAAGAAAAACGAATTTAGAAAATTTTTAAGCTTATATAATGGACCTTTCATGATTGAAAGCCAGGTGGGAGAGAATGCATTTATGCTCTCAACCCCTGAAGGAATCCGAAGCACCTACAATGCACGTAGTTTGAAACCTGTACCTTCAATAAATTAGGGGGATTTATATCATGTAAATGTTATACCATATTCAGATTGATGATAAATTATAGATAGGATAATAAAAATAGTGACTTATGATGTACCTTAGTAGAATTTGATGAACTGGAATTCTGAAGAAAGATAAATTTTTTCCAAAGGGGGGTGTAAACTGTAACCATATATTTTAGTATAAAATATAATAATTGATGTAACTGGTATAAAAATTTCTCTTTCTTCTTTTGGTGATTTGATTGGCTTGATTTGCACTTTGAACAGATTACTCTCTTATATTCAAAATAATTTATTAGAGAGAATGGGTAATATTTTGCCTTACTTGTTGTCTATATTATTTTAATAAATTTAAATTGCTTCTTTCCATATACTAATTCATATCAAAATGTTTAACTTTTTAAAAAATTTTGACAACACATTAAATTTGGTAAAATATTATTAAAAATAATAATAATATTTTATTTGTTTAAAATGGTCTTAAAAATTATTTCCATTGAATTAAAAAAAAACCATTTGTTCAACTAAATTTAATTATTAAAAATAAATACAGTAATTACGTATGCGTTTCAATGTAAAAAAAAAAAAAAGAGCGCGAATTTAAAAAAAGATCGTCTGATAGTGTTGCTTTTGGTGGGAGAAAGAAAAGAAAATGGTAAAAGGCAAATGGTGTAAATATGATAAGCTTATTTTAAAATAGTTAACAAGTAAACGGATTACCACAAAGTTTTCTATAAACATAAAAATAACATAGTGGTATTTAATAATAAGATGAATTGCTAAATTTAAAAGTCTGTTCAAGTCGGCTGGCCAAGTGGATCAAATTGCCGGTAATAATTTTCCAATATTACATTTGAAATATGTCGGAGCTTCCCAGTTTAAAAACAGAATTAAATGCAAGATTTTGGTATGTTTTAAAATATTTATTATTCTACAATTTGGAAAAATTAAATAAGTATTTTAATTACAGAAGTTTTATAAATATGAAAATTTGCTTTTTAAAAAAAGAAGTTTAAATTAAAGTAAAATGTTAAAGTTATTAACATAGTTTAATATTTCCGTTTATAATTTTAATAAAAAATATAGTATTGATTGATATTTAACTTTGCAATGCCAGTAATATATTTGCTAGTTAATTTGTTTACCATTTGGATAATAAAAAACAGTCTTCAAATAATTAATCAAAGCTATTTTATAATTTTATCGTCAGTTTGAAATGATTAAATTAATTGCTATAATTAGTATTCCTAGATTTAAGCGTGGATAAATAAATATTAGCATGGATGTGATAAACTTGGAACAGTTTTAATAGAGAAATGTAGAGATTAATAACTTATGAAAAACATTTTCATTTAAATTCTGCATGTCATGTTTTGATATTGTTTCATGTTTATGGAGTCACGTAAAATCGTTAATCTATTATTGCTTATAATAACTAATACAAATGGATAAAATTACATGTATGGAATTCAACTATAATTGTAGCTATGATTGATATTTAACTTTGCAATGCCAGTAATATATTTGCTAGTTAATTTGTTTACCATTTGGATAATAAAAAACAGTCTTCAAATAATTAATCAAAGCTATTTTATAATTTTATCGTCAGTTTGAAATGATTAAATTAATTGCTATAATTAGTATTCCTAGATTTAAGCGTGGATAAATAAATATTAGCATGGATGTGATAAACTTGGAACAGTTTTAATAGAGAAATGTAGAGATTAATAACTTATGAAAAACATTTTCATTTAAATTCTGCGTGTCATGTTTTGATATTGTTTCATGTTTATGGAGCCACGTAAAATCGTTAATCTATTATTGCTTATAATAACTAATACAAATGGATAAAATTACATGTATGGAATTCAACTATAATTGTAGCTATGATTGATATTTAACTTTGCAATGCCAGTAATATATTTGCTAGTTAATTTGTTTACCATTTGGATAATAAAAAACAGTCTTCAAATAATTAATCAAAGCTATTTTATAATTTTATCGTCAGTTTGAAATGATTAAATTAATTGCTATAATTAGTATTCCTAGATTTAAGCGTGGATAAATAAATATTAGCATGGATGTGATAAACTTGGAACAGTTTTAATAGAGAAATGTAGAGATTAATAACTTATGAAAAACATTTTCATTTAAATTCTGCGTGTCATGTTTTGAAATTGTTTCATGTTTATGGAGCCACGTAAAATCGTTAATCTATTATTGCTTATAATAACTAAAACAAATGGATAAAATTACATGTATGGAATTCAACTATAATTGTAGCTATTACTTCGTATATTTATTGTTCGACACATCGTACATCATATTTGTAGTTATAAAATGCTATACAATCTAATTTGTGATACACACACCTGCTAGAATTCATGTATTGAACTATAAAATGCTATACATTTAATTTATATCACACACACACCTGTTAGATTTTATGTATTTGATGAATAATGCATTCTTTAATTTTATCGTTAGATGAACTTGCATGTGAAGTTCATAAGTTATATTTTATTAAGTTTAAATTAATAGGGGTTGAATAAGATACTTATTCAAGAGAATAGCGCTTGCGAAAAAGCTTGAAAAGTACTAAATGAATTTATGAGATGTATAAATTTTTGTGAGGTATTTTGTGAGTCTTTCCAGATTTCTATTCCTATACTAATATTACTTATATTATATTACATATGTTTTATCTTAAGCAAGATAAGTTAGTACATTAGTTGTCCTGATTAGCGTAACATTTTATTATGCAAGAACCCACATTTGCTAAAGTGTTAGTGTTTTCTGAATGGTCAGAATAACTGAGGAGGATGATTTTGCACTTTAATGTGAAGTAAATAGTAATGTTGTTTATAATGTTAAAAGGCATTAATCTGTGCCGGTGGTTAATCCGCAGATTACTTAATTGCCATTTTTTGTATTTTACACTCATTCCTGCGCTGGTGATTAATCCGCGGAATTGTGTAATTATACTTATTACTTTATGATGGTGTATAAATCCACAAAGCGTTTAGTGTTATTTAATTCCTATGTGTAGATGAATGCATCCACAGGAATATGGTTTTACTTCATAGAAATAAGTTGGGCAAAGTATTTTAGTTAATCTGCTAAATCATCTTCTTCCATTTGTAAGTATAATTTATAAGTTAGATTATTAAATTGTAGCAGGACATTCTATTCAAGTTACCTCATAATAATTAACTGTTGGTTGATTATTATTTATCTGAATGTAAGTTTAAATTTTCATTTTATTTAATGATTGCATTATAGCTAAATCCTACAGATATAATATTATTTATTATATTATTGTAAGTTTATGGTATAGATTTATTGAATCTGGAAATGACATTAGATGTTTCATGAGTTGATGTTGAATTTAGTATAATTTCCTCAATACATTCATTATATCAAATTGAAATATAAGGTATGATTAGGTTTTTAAAAACCGTACCTATGATATGTTATTGAAGAAAGTCGATGGAATTATAATTTATTTATTTTATTTGTTTATTTATGTCTTTAATTATAACATTAGAATTAATTACTTATTATTCATAAATTTGTAAATAAATGTTGATTTATAATTAAACTTACTGTGCCGTTGCTATTTGTCATTCGTAAAATCATAAATCATAAACCTTGGATAGAGCATACATTGAAGTACATACTATCGTCAACATGATATAAGAGTTTAGTGCTATTTTGAGAAAACATTTGGATGCTTTTCATCTTTGGTAGTTTATGATGTGTAAGGTACAATAAAATCCCATTTACCTTTTCCATCATTTTAGCTTTGCGTAGTTGATTCTAGTATACAATACAAATTGATTATTAAACCTGTAAACAGATTTACCAGAAAATGACATGATTGATATATTTACTTAACGTTTTTAAATTGTCATTTGTCAGTATAATAAGAGTCTCAGTGATACAGTAAACTATAAGAAAAAGAACCCAAGTATTTATGTTTATTTATTGCAAAGCTTTACCTGGACTAGCATTTGTATTAAAAATCATATAGATGGTTTAAAATTTCATAATCTTATGTAGTTCCACAAATTATTCCATCTTGTACATGGTCGGCCATCGGGTCTCATACAATGAAAATCGCAAATTAAGGTTTGAAAGATAATAACATTACATACTTATAATTTGTTTAATGTATTTTATCATACTACTATGATAGGTCTTCGCGGTACACCCTGGCTGCGATCAAATTAAATCATAAAAAGTTTGTTATATCATTGGTTTGGTCTGTGGTAAGTTGCTCCAGATGTTGGTTGTGGTCTTTGGTGCATAATATAGATAGCATGATATGCTTTTGGTTACAGCTCTTAATAGCTGACAATGTGCAGCGGAATTGATCGGTGATCGAGGTTACAATTCTTAGCGCACTTATGTTTTGGTGATGTTATGTAGTTGGGACAACAATCGAACGGTTACAATATATATATATAACATATGCCTTCTTAACTTTGGCATATTTTAATGTTTTTTATGTTTTCTCAATACATTTTTTTCTAAAAAACTCTATTATAGATCTTAATTGTAACTCCATTGTATGTTATCAACAGTTATATTGTCAATATGAGGGTAATCATTAAAGCATTTTTTTAAAAATCTATTTATGTAAATGAAGTCTGCCTCTACCATCCATTGATTACTCTGTTTGGCACAGGGTGTACTGTATGGGGAGTTTTGCCTTTGTTTACATGAATTTATAATTATTCACCTGCTTTTCATATTGCCCTACAATAGTATATTCAGTATCAATACCTCTGATATACCCCAAAAAATACTAATTGGTTTTATAGTCCTATCATGATATTTATGTAATATTATGAATTGATCTTAAATTAAATATTTACTTTTCTTTTATAACATCAGTAGATAACCTCTGCATCTCTTCTTGTAATAAGTTTAGTAGAATACTATCTTTATCTACTACCCAATTTAGTTGAGCTACCTGTATCACTATTAGAAAATATTTTAACTTGATAAATGCAGCAGTCTAATTCAATCTGTGTTGCACCTTGATATCTATGTCAGTATTTACATATAAACATCTAAAAATATTTAAATTGATTTGTACTCTTATATGGATAACAAAAATTCAAAAAGGTTTCTTACCTGGTACTGACTGATAAAGCAATTTAAATTATTAAATATTAATTATTCAACCAATATGTAGATTTCATTCAAAATACCGAGAAAGACTGGAAAATAAAAAATAGTAATCATCAACATATTGTAAATCTGAAGCCAAGATAAAATTGTCCATAATTTCTTTCAGAAAAGGGTTTCATTAAAACTATAAAGAAAAATTTGAAACTTATACACATTTATTTTCAGCAAGGGTTTTAATTACAAATGTCTCATAATTTCTACCAGTATTTATATTACATTGACTCACATAATTATTATGAGGTATATATTATTAAGAAAGTTCAGAGAACAAGTGCAAATTTCAGAAGAATCTCAAAGGTTTTTAATTATCTTGTCCTGATTGCTTTGAACTAATCCATAAAGACAATGTGTAAATTATATATTTTTTTCATAACTTACTATTTCATTCGAATTGTGAATCACAACAATTCACAATCTGTCAATGGTAACGACTCATCTGTGATTGGTTGCAACATATTCAATAAAATGCTTTACTGCACTGACTAGCAAATATATATTCTGATATAATTACAACCGTTTTTGATTCTCTTCATTTTTTTTAACTGTAACAATACAATTTTTTTTAAGATTGTGAAGCATTCTTAAGAATTATAAGGGAGGTAGGGGATGTCATTCTAACACCTTTAAATATTTTAAAGTTTAATATATTACTTTTATATTTTAAAACTTTTCCAATCATACTTATCAAAATCTGCAGCTTTTCTGCTTTTAAGATAACAAAGAACTACTTTAGTTTTATAAAGCTTTATAAATTGTTTAAACTGTTGATATTATCATATAGAAGTGTCATCCAGTCAAGCATTCATGGATGAGAGGTTGCTGCTTTACAAGCAGTTGTCCTGGGTTAGCGGGTTCACTTCCTGGCTAATGCTATGACACATGAGAAGTGCCATCCATTAATTTACTAAGATTATGATATTGTTTTTCAATCAGTATTGACTTTCAGTGTATTAAAAAATCATTGACACAAAACAACTATTTTTTTTGTAGTTTGGGTTTAATACTTATTTTTAACATCCCTTTAGATATTAAAATTCTGCCTTAGAATGGTAGATCACTTTTAAGTGAAAGAAGATTGCATGTATTGGAAAAAAGAACTGCCTCATATTAAATGGGACATTATTGGACTTTGTGAAATTAAAAAAAAAAGTGACAAGACAATTGATTTAAAAAGTGGGCATATACTGTACAACAAAGGCACAATAATTGAAAACACAAGGGAAGTCAGATTCATTATAAATAAAAAGTGGATGAACCACCTTATGGAGATTGATGGTGTATTGGACAGAGTGACAGGAGTAGGTTTTCAATTTAATAGCAGATATCAAATGCATATAATTCATGTTTTTGCCTCAACAAGTTTTCATAGTGATAAAGAAATAGACAAAAAGCTTTTAATAATCAAACAACATTTTAAAATTATAATGAGATACTTTGATGTAGAATTGGCAAGCAATTGAAAATTGAAAATAATGTGAGTAAATTTGGTATTGATGATAAAAATGAGACAGGACCCAGGCATTTGAAATTTGCAGAAAAATAAAAACTTTATATTATGAATTATTTTTTTCAAAAAAATGCTAAATGGATATGGAAGAATCCAAATGAAGGTACAGCAGAATTGGATTATATTTTGACTAACAGAAAATATGTATTTCAAGATTGTAATGTTCTTAAGAAATTGAACATGGGAAGTGATTATCTATTAGTAAGATGTAAAATATATGGCACAATCAAGGAGACAAAAATTATTAAAAAACAAATATTCACAGTTGATATTCCTAATCTTCATCAACATTCCAATGGGTTTAAATTAGAACATGCAAAACATTTTCAAATATTAACAGATTTCGAACATAGTTCAGAATTAAATGGAATCAAAAGAAAAAAAAAACCTCATACACTTTTAAATATTTCAATGATAGCTGGTGCAAAAAAACCGTAATGAACCAGTAAAATTTCTATTAAGACAAGACAGTTTATGAAGAAAAAAAAATGAAAATATGTAAAAATGATGCATTAAAAAAGATTAAATATCTATAATGTTAGAAAATTGTGTGAAAAAGAGTAAATAACTATATAAAAAATATAATTTTGAATTAGCAAGGAAATCTATATAAGATATTAAATGTCTCAAGAGTGCAAAACAACATCTTGGTATTAGTAGGACACTTCTGCAATAAGAAAAAAAGATGGTCACTATTAGTGCAGTGTGAGATGACATCATGAAATCTGTAGAAGAGTTTTATCAAAAATTATATAGCAATAAGATAAAATATTTCCTAAAACTATTGCATCTTCTTGATTGGCCAGGATCTTACATGAAGAAGTTAGACTGTAATTAAATCTGTGAAGAAGGAAAAAGTCCAGGTAATGATGGAATTATAACCAATATTTTAAAAAAAACAGGTGAAGAAATAAAAAAATTTGGCAGTTATATATAAAATGCTCAAATGATAGAGATGTTTTCAGATGATTAGAAGAACACAATATTATATTTAAAATAGGTCACTAAGAACATCTTAGAAATTTTAGCCCATCGCTCTTTTATCAGATCTATGCAATGTTTTTACCAATATAATTACAACTTGTGTTTAGTGAACTTTGAATTTTAATCACCAAGAATCCTCTCAGCCTCTGTCATAGGACTCAATCATTCAAATGTTTGTGACCCATGCAATGCTTGCCCAATGAAAACATGCATCTCTGACTGGCCTGGACTATACACTGTTTCCCCTTTCCACTTCCCATTCCCTTTTCACATGTATCCTTCCCCTCTTACCATGTTGCTTCTGAAATTTCAATTTATCAAATAATCACTCCCTTGTAAATCTTTTTCTAACTATATTTATATCTAATTTTTTTGATGAATAAACTTTCATCACTGAGAAAAAAATGGTTTTAATACTGTATATCATATGAGTTGCCATTATGCTTCGGATTTGTAGTATATGTACTTTTCTTTGGTGATTAAAGTATTGCATCATCAAGGTGTAGATCCAGATATTGTCATATTCTGAAGACAGTTTACTAGGAAGATTAACATTGAGAACAGTGTAAAACAGGGTGTCTCCATATGTCATAACTTCTTACAGCAGATTTGCAAGAAGTATTTTGTGAATTAAATGGAAGGCTAAGAAATTAAATTTAATGAAGATTATTTAAGTCATCTCGATTTTGCAGATGATGTAATTGTTTTTTTGAAAATAATGCTTTCATGGCTTCAAGAAATGTTAGGAGTTATTAGAGCAAAGTAAGGATATAGGGTTGAAGATAAATATTAAAAAGACTAAAGTAATATTTATTAGATTATTTCAAAAAAAGAAAATAAATATTAATGACTTAGAAGAAATTAACAACTACAATACCTTGGTCAGATTACTACTGGAGATGGAAATATAATTAATAAAATTAATCATAGAAATAAAATTGGTTGGTGTGCTTTTGATAGAAGTAACTTAATATTAAAAATAAATATGTCTATGAGTTTAAAAAGTAAAACTTTTAATAAATATGTTTTAATAATTTTTACTTATGGATCTGAGTTTTGAACACTTAACAGAGAAAAATACAAAGACTTCAGACTATTCTTCAAAGTTTGGTGGTATTATGTTAAGAGTAACAGGAAATGATCAAAAGTTAAATACATGGGTTAGAGAACAAACAAGTGTTGCTGTCATCATTGAAAGAGTTAAAACACTGAAGTGGATGTAGACTGGTCATAATGCTAGAAGAGATAATAATAATTGAACAATTGAAATCTTAAACTGGATTCCAAGAGATTGTAAAAGATCTACAATAACACCACATATGAGATGGCTGAATGAAATAAAGACTGCTGGAATGATGTGGAGAAAAGTGGCTAGAGATCAAAGAAACTGAATTAAACTTGGAGAGACCTCTATAATAGAGAAGAGGATCACATATTTCTGCTTAATTAATTCACTAATATAATTATTATCACTTACTATTATTCACAACATCCTTCTTAATATATTATGATACCTCAGCAGCATTAGCATTTTAAAATCTAAATTACTAATTTAAATCTTTAATAGATAATGATATTTAACATGGATAATAGTTGTGCCTAAATAAACAAACATAAAACTTTTTTGCCATACATTTGAAATAACACTACTTTTAAATTAAAGTTTATTTTAACCTTGGATCATGTTAATGCATGACCTGACTCACAATATGCATTTATAAGCATATGTGCAATATTACCATCTTTTGCATAGATCCATACAAGCTTCTAAACAATGATTTTAAATGTAAGCTTTGTGCATATGAGAGTGAATCAATGTTTGCAATAAAATGCACTAATAATAATTCATTACAATTCACAGATCAGCATCAGTATTTCCAGCATCTTTTGACAACAATTTATTGTTTTTTATATAAGAGAAATAAAAGCTTTCTTTCTGTGTAATTTTTAATATAACATCACATGATCACCATCTCATACTACCACATAATTGTTGTAAACAAAAGCAAAACTCTCCATACAGTAGTGCCACCCTGTGCTAACCAGAGTAATCAATAGATGTCAGAAGTCTTATGCATAAAATTCCTATCTAGTGCCTACTCATCCAATATCCCCAGACTAGTTTCTGGCTTGTGGCCATCATCAGTGAGGAGCCTTGGATCTGAGAGCACTGCACCTAGATCTTAGGATCTAATGCAACCCTCCAGCAGCCACCTTTTAACTCTACTTTACTACAAAACTATGAGAATGAAATTTAAAACACAAAAAATATTTTCAAAGCTCAATAGCTTATATAGTCATATGGGTCTGAACTCAATTCAGCACCCATAGATTTTGGTGTCTTTGGCTCTTAAACAACCATAGCCACCAATATCCTATTAGGCAGGATTGGTAATTACTCTGGTTAGCACAGGGTGGCACTAATGTATGGAGAGTTTTGCTTTTGTTTACAACAATTATGTGCTAGTATGAGATGGTGATCATGTGATGCTTAGTGGTTTAACACCAATCCTGCCTAATACGATATTGGTGGCTATGGTTGTTTAAGAGCCAAAGACACCAAAATCTATGGGTGCTGAATTGAGTTCAGACCCATATTACTATATAAGCTATTGAGCTTAGATTGAAAATATTTTTGTGTTTTCAATTTCATTCTCATAGTTTTGTAGTAAAGTAGAGTTAAAAGGTGACTGCTGGATGGTTGCATTAGATCCTAAGATTTAGGTGCAGTGCTCTAAGATTCAAGGCTCCTCACTGAAGATGGCCACAAGCCAGAAACTAGTCTGGGGATATTGGATGAGTAGGCACTAGATAGGGATTTTATGCACAAGCCTTCTGGCATCTATTGATTACTCTGGTTAGCACAGGGTGGCACTACTGTATGGAGAGTTTTGCTTTTGTTTAATTTTTAATATAACATAAATATTGTTAAAATGGGAACTGTTACTATAGTACAAAACCATAGATAACATCATTGTCCATTTGATATCTAAAAATTCTAGTAAAGAAAAGTGAATCCGACCCTCTACAATTTTTTTATGTGCTTAACTGTCATCACAAAAAACTGTAACATTTTACATGTCTTACTGAGAGCAGCTTAAATGAAATTTAAATCTTATTTTCAACTATAGCAGCATTCTATATTTAGGTTTTGATTTTCCATTGAACAGAATTTGTATATAACATATAACCTTATTTATAACATAAATAAATAAATATTTATTATCATAACTATTATTCCTGATATTATATGCATTGTACTACTTAAGTGAAGTACAGTGACAGTATCCAGATTTATGAGCAAACAAATTTACACAGTTTTAAAGTTATTCCAATTTGTTGGGAGAGTAAGAGCTCTAAGTAGAAAAACCCTAGTATCCAAATTTTTACTAAGTAATCACTTGCCAAAGTCCAGTTCCAAATTAATATATTTTTGATCTTTTTTTATGTAATATAACAGCTGAGAACGTCCTACAGTTAAATTTGCTTCCATTATTACTCCAACTACTCAAGAGCTTTCCATGCTTTCACACTACATATGATTGGTGTCATGACAATCTCATTAAAATCAGCCTGCACTTTATTATCATGCGACTAAAAATAAGGCAATATTAATAAATAAGAAAGCAGAAGAAATGAGAAAAAATTAGTAAAGACAGTATTGAAAATAGTAGATAGATTTTCATGGGCAAAATTTTAGCAAACTGCTTATTGGTTGTTCCACAGTTAAACTATATATCTAATTTTAATATTTCTATAATCAAAAATATAAATGTTAATTAATAAAGTGACTATAAGTGTATAGTAAAAAAATAGAAATTCTAAATCTCTTTCTATCTTTGAGACTACTAGAAAGAACTTTATCTGCAACGTATTCTTTAAAGATTGTTTTACTTAACTTTTTATTTTGAATAAATTAGAACATCTATGTAAGTAAGTTAATCATCAGATTTTCAATTGGGTGGACGGTTGAAGAGTTGGAGGGTGGAGTAAATTGAAACCTGTGCATTAAAGTATGAGGACTGGCTATCTTAATATATATCTGAGCACTTATAGCATATATGTGTAGAGATGGTAATCTGGACCAACTGATGATTGCTGGTTTAGCATGAAATACGTATATTGGTGATTATTTATCTTTTCAACATATGTGTGTTCAAGTATATCAGTGTTATGAGATAGTGTGGAATGTGGTGGGTCATGTGAAAGTCTGTGCTCATATACCATATATATTACATATATAGACACAGTTATATAATAAGCTTGTGTGTTTCAGTAAATAAGTTAAGTTTTTTTCAACAAAGCAAAAAATAATAATAATTCAAAAGAGGGTTTTTATTAATTTTTATAAACAAAATTATATTACTATTACCTATACTATTGGTAGCATTCTTAAAAAGGAATTATTCTAATATCATTACAAAATTATAGTATGAAAACTGTATTTAGAAATTAATTTTTAATGTCTCTTTGATCTAATGTTTTTATGTTCGCATATTTCCCTCTATCTTTAAAGACATATCGCTTTTCTTTAAACTTTTTTTAAAATAAATTGTATTATTAAACTTTTATTTTTTTTATTACAAATATTGTACATAAAATATAATTTAATAAAACCAATAAACTAAATCTGATTTCAAAAAAATGTATCATAGTTTAAATAAATTATGTTAAACCGTGTAAATCAAAAATTGGTTTAATGTGTATATTTTTAAGGATTTAAGAATAAAAGAATTTTCTTATAAAATTTTTAAAACCATTACACTTTAATTTATTACTTTTATTATTTCACATTTATCTTAATTTGATATATTCATACAATTTAATAAGTATAAACGTATTTTTAAAAAGCAATTTTTATCTTCAGCAATAATTATTAGGTTTTTTTTTCTTTAGGCAGTTTTTAATATTAAAAAGCAATTAGTGGAAGTTTAAAATGATAGTTTATCACAATTGATGTATCAAAATAATTTAACTTGTATTTAAAATAACTTCAACTACTTATTATAATATACTTTCATATTATTACTATCATCATCATCATCATCATCATCATCATCATCATCATCATCAGTCGTGCATACTCAACATCACTATCTTTATCCTGGGAAGCATTTGGAAACAATAATCTTTAATATTATTTATTTAAGATAATAACAAAACCATTTCTAATACAGTGTTTATGATTAGATATGTCAAATTGTGCCAACAAGGGTTAGAGACATACAATAACTGCAGGCATCAATTTCAATGGACAAATAGAAATACGTATATAAAAAAATAACAATTTTACAGTCACTTTTTATGCTGATTCTTTATTCATTAACGTTTAATTAAATAAATAAGATTGTCATCATCAAGGTCTTTGAAAGTTCCATCATCAGATTTTCAAAGATATGGATGACTGAAGAGTTGAGGATGGAGACGATAGAAGCCTGTCCATTAAAGTTTAAAGATTTACTAATTTAATATAAACTGAGCACTGATTATATATATATAGTATGTGAGGGAGATAATATCCTGGACCAACTGATAAGGGTTGGGTCAGCATGAAATACGTATGCCGGAGGTCATTTATCTGTTTTCACATGCATGTGGTTATGTGTATCTGTTGTATAGGATGGAATAGATAGTTGTTGGAACTTGAAAGTCTGAGTTCAAATCCCTTCTAATTAAATAATAATGATAGATTACAATTAATCTAGAATTATTAAAAAATAGAAATAATTATTAAAAATGCCAAGAATGAAATATTGTATAACTCCAATTTAGAAACAGTTCACAGAAGTCAAAATAAAAGTCATAGATCACATGACCCTATCTCTTAAGCTTGTAAGTTATAAACAATGAGGATTGCCAATTCTTCTCCAAGCTTTGTGATAAATGCTTAGCCAGATCCAGCTCTTAAAATATCTCCATCAGCAACCCCTCCCCAAACCCCTGACCATGGTTTCGTGCTTTGGCAATTCTCAGAGAGGTGTCAGAGTAGGTTCAGACACTAGATTTATTAGCCCCATATAGCTATTTGAGTTGGATAGCTGGGTTTTAAGACATGTAGATGTCTGAAAATTTCAGATTTTCCACTCAATAGATAACTTATAGCTAAGAGCTATCCAACTCAAATAGCTATATGGGGCTGATAGATCTAGTATCTGAACCTACCCTGACACCTCTCTGAGGAGTGCCAAAGCACAAAACCATGGTCAGGGTTTGAAGAGGGATTCCTGACAGAGATATTTTAAGTGTTGGCTCTGGCTAAGCATTTATCACAAAGCTTGTAGAGGAATTGATAATCCTCATTGTTTATAACTTACAAGCTTAAGAGATAGGGTCATGTGATCAATGACTTATTATGACTATTTATAGTCTCTGCCATAAGTCTTATGCAATTTTATATTGCTAAGACTATTAATATATGGTATAGCTGAAGATCTATCAGCCCCATATAGCTTTTTGAGTTGGATAGCTGGGTTTGAAGACATGTAGGTGTCTGAAAATTTCAGATTTTCCACTCAATAGATAACTTTTAGATAAGTGCTTGGCTTTGGGTTGGTGTTTTTAGATCTAGTGTCTGAACCTACCCTGGCACCTCTCTGAGGAGTGCCAAAGCACAAAACCATGGTCAGGGGTTTGGGGAGGGGTTCCTGATGGAGATATTTTAAGTGCTGGCTCTGGCTAAGCATTTATCACAAAGCTTGTAGAGGAATTGGCAATCCTCATTGTTTTAGTTCACAGAAGCTTTCCATATTTTGAAATTATTAGGAGGATATCAAAAATAAGCATGTATATTTGATTACTACTATTTTTTAAATTTTGACTTGATAAAACAAATATGTAAAACAAGCTTTTTAAAATATCCTTAGAATTTATGAAAATATTCTATATTAATAACATTTAGTCATCTACCTAGGTCAGATAATTCACTGCAAAGTTGAAACAGTAACATTAATTCTAAATTATTTTTGAACAAATGAATTATACAATCATAACAAGGTGAAAAGGTTTGTGTGGTGTACAATTCCATTAGCAGATTGCAAATAAGTTCCATTTTAACTTTTTTCATTAAAAACACTATTGATTTAACATCTTTCAACATTATAGATGTTGGTTAATAATTATGATTATTACCAAAAGAAATTAAATATTCATACCATAAATTCCAAGACTTTGATAATCACAAAACATTTCTGACAAAGTAAAGACCTTTCTGAAGGAGACATGTAAGATTGAAGAAAGATTATGTTTATTAAATTGAAATTAAAAAAAACGTAATAATAGATGACATAAATGGTTACCCAAACATTACATTGTTTGATAAAAATATTTTGGAAATATACTATATTTTTGAGATATTGATAAGTATTTCATTTTAATTATAATACTTTTTTATTTATATTCATCTCTTAATATTTTGGGTAGTTAAAATTAAATTTACAAAAATGGAATAAATATTTGATGCTACATTTTGTGATTAAACTCTAATCTAGATGGTATATGGTAAACCTAATTTAAGAATATTATATCTAATAGGGCTCAGTAAAAGCAAACAACTACTTCTTATCTAATGTGCTTGTCAATAGCTCTTAACATTTGTAATACAAGCTTGTTAAATTAGGTCATGTGATATATGACTTGATTTCTTTGCAAATACTTTTTGCTTGTGGACTAATTCAAGCCATCATAGAATATAAGCAATACAGTGAAAGGTAATCATCTGAAATCTAGGCATGGCCGCTTGATGGCATTATTTATGTGTCAAATACATATAAATGCTGTTTCTGCAGCCAGCCTTATGGTTAATACATTTATAATGTATTACCCATTGCAGGCCCGTTTACATAACATTGCACAAAAATATTATGGCCTGTTTTGTGCTTCTAAACTATTTATGCATATTTGTTCTATCCATAGCTGATTACCATATCACTTGAGGATGTTTTAATTGCAAGTTGGTACAACTTGCAAATCACCATAATACAGTAATGTCATTTATATTTAAATAATGTTGTTAATTACTAATAATTGTCATATGGTCCCAACCTTCCCTAAAAAAATGGTAATATGTAAAAAATTGGCAAAGGGTATGTTCGAACATGCTGCAAGAAAGCTCATGCACTAAGTCATGTTTCAGTGTGGAAAATATACGAGACCAATAAAATGTTTGAGAAGAACGTGCAGTTTTTAAACTTTTCAGAATTGCCGAATACAGAAAGTGAGACTGTGTTCTTTTTTTAGGCACATAATGTCCTCCCAAATACCAGACTGTTTATATTACAGCAATAAAATAATAAATAAAAATAAGACCAAAGTTTGTGTATTTTTTTTTATTTCATTAGAAATTGACATATATTTGGATTATCTTTTTTTCAGTGGGGTTAAAATAAATTACTATTTTTGTTTACTTTTTGTTAATAATAACCAATTATGAACCCCCCCCCCTAAAAAAAAGCAGTTTATTGTAGAAGCCAAAAAAAAGGTAATTCAAACAAAATATAAATAAAAGTAAAAAGTGAAAAAAAGTTGTTTAAACAAAAAAAAAATTGTCTTTTTGTTACAATTATTTATCTGAGGTGGGGGTTTCAAAACAATTTTTTACCCCCAAAAAACACAAAAGTTACTTTTGATTTAATATGAAAAAAAATTTGGTCAACCAAAAAAAAAAAAAAAAGGTAGAACAAAGTCGAAACAAGTCCCAAATGATTGTATTATATTTTATCAGCGCAGTTATAACAAGTTTTTTCATCCTGAAACAGTCAAAAATTTTAAAATCAGAAAAATAAATCCAAAGTTAAATTACCAAAATTTGTTGAATAAAGAAAAATGTCAGGTTTAAAAAAAACAATGAAAATGAATATAAAAATTTGTTTAATAAAAAAGAAATCATGTTATAAATGAAATAAAAATTTGTTTAATCAAAAAAAAATGTTATATAAAAGAAAGTTACAGCCCGGTAAGGTTACATTTGATTGATTTTGTATAGCAACAACATCATCAAGTGGCCGTGCCCAGATTTCAGATGACTACCCAGTGGAATGATATGAACATTATATAAATTGTGGATTTATAAATATTAATAAAATATATTCTCAAAAAATAATAGTTTAAATTTTAATAATCAACAATATAAATTTGTTACTAATAGTAAAAGCATTATTACCATAGACAATTTATTATAGTAAGTTTACTATTATAGGTTTTAAAATGTTTACATAAAATCATTTTTTTCAGCTGCATGATTCCATACAAATAGTAAAATTAAATTGACCTAAACTTATTTCCATGTTGCCATTCTAAATTTAATTACAATGAAATATATGCTATGATTGTATGTATTATATATACATAAACTTAGAAAGTTTAACAGGAATACTATGTTTAATTTATAAATATTTTTAGATATGTTATAGAGAAGCAAAGTATGAATTAAAGATAAACATGGCAAACTAAATCTATATCTTCTAGTAATTACACCTGGGTCTCATTTTCCGTGATAGATAGGTTCCTCAGAAAACACGCACAAACGAAATCATGCAAAAATAGACGTAACTTACATTGAAAAATGGGCGATGCGGTCTGTGATTTTTCAAAATTTGCGTAAAAGCAAAGCACCAATGTAAAATTACTTTAAAATTCACGCAAAAAAAAAATAAAGAAATAAAATATGACTAATAAAAAATTTCAAATTTGAAAAAAATTGATACAAGACAAACTTTTTTTAACTATAATATTTAATTTTATTCAAAATGATATATTTTTATACTTAATTTACAGTACAGTAATTTACATTTTTTTATACACGTTTTAATTATTATCGCTATTTGCTGAAAAACACGTTCATTTGCACTCTCATGTTGTGTTAATGGTTTTCTGTTGACAATGTAATTAGTAATTAATCTTTGAGACAATGATTTTATTAATTGTTTATGAACTTAGACTTATGATAATAAAAAGGCATTTATTCACCACTGCTGGAAAAAATTTAATTAAAACTAACAACTAAAAATTAAATTCTTATTTTTGTCTTTAATTTTTTAATTTTCAATTCTGTTTAAAAATCAAATTTCGTTTTACATCACATTAATTTCAAGTCACCGTAAGTCATTTTTAAATTGTTAATTCCAATTAAAAATCAGATTTTAATTTTTAATTGTCAAATTTAATTGTGCCCACTGCTATTACTCACCTTTTAAAAATAAACTTGCAGACACTAAATGATTAATAATTGATTACGTTCTTTTTTAAAAAGCAAAAACAGAATGTGATTTAAAATGCAAAATTAACACGCACAATGTTTGAACAAATTTACATTATAAACTTGTAAAATTTAATGTATGTATACATAAAATGTGGAAATCATGATTTTAATTTCATTATTGCATAAAATCTTACTATTATAAAGCACTGAAAATATTGAAATTACTAAGATGAAAGTCGAATTCCAATAATGTGCTTTTACTTTCAATATAACATAAGTGTGCAAAATTTTTTTTTTTTAAGTAATAGTGCATTATCGGAGTATGACTTCCAGTGAAACATGAATTGCGTAACTTCAAAATTGTGTTAAATAAGTCCGTGTAAAAAGAGAACCAGGTGTATATTTTTATCTAAAATACTCAGGCTAAGTGAATTCTGTTCTTGTAGATAGGTTCAAAGATAAGTCTTAGCTTAAACCCATAATAGCTGAATTACTCTTTTATTATTATTGAATAAAGTATTTGCTTCATCTTTTATTGTGACATAGGTGAGAGCCCAACAATAAAATGAAAATAATAAGAGTAATGGACATTTTTTTACTTAAGCTTTCAACGAATTCATAAAACAAATGGTAATACTTATTATTTAATGGTTTATCAGGTTAATGGGTATTAAAATGAAGACAATCTATTATATGCTTAAGTAATGCACAATTATAAATACTAACCGTAATATAATAAATGTGTATTGACAACAAAATAATAAAGGAAATAAAAAAAAAATTAGCGTTTTCACTTTGGCATAAATGCTAACGAATTTGTAATATAGATTAAATCTCTCTCTTTTTTTTGTTACTTTATATATTATAATAAATCAATGTGTGTGTATTATCATATAATAGCATAAGAATAAGAATAATGATAATAATAGCTAGTTGTTCTTACAGTTGGGCCTATTTGTGAGCACAAAATTCCTATAATATATAGCAAAACAATAAACTTGTTTATTCTTTGATTCATTATATTATGATTGATCAATCATGTTTTACAAATTATATATACATGGATTTTTCCTTACTTGTTGTTGTTTATTTAAAGCAAACATTATTTTTATTTAACAGTTCCTCCACTTTAATTCAATGTTTTGGCTATTGTTTTCTGAAGTAAATGACAAAGACACTTGAGTTAAAACATTTTTTTTATTATTATTGATTTTCTTAAATATTGCTTTTGCTGAATGACAGTATGATTCAGATGATTAGTTGTAAAAATTTTTTTACAATTGCTTCTCAGGATTCAAATAGTGGTATCTTTCTTCTCCAGGTTTAGATGAATTGATAAAACATACCATTTCCTTCTTTAACTATGCATGTCTATGATCATAGTGTTCCATTGATGTAAGATGGAACATACAGATAGGAGAATAAAAAAATCCTTAGATAGATGGTTGCTTTCTAGTACATCCTGTCAATTATGCAAGACATAAATGGAAATTTCTTTTTCTATTGATATGAGCAAAATTAATAAGACAAAAGTTTTTTAATAATTGTCCTTCAGAGTATTCAATAGAACAAAAAAAAAATTCCTTTTTTTGTTAATCTATATATATATAATTTTAAAAAGTTACATTTTTCTTCTAATCTTTTGTTGTTGACATAAACAATAAACAATGGCACAAGTGATTTTCCTATAATATTTTAGAATGATTATATATATAAATCTAAATGTAAATAACTAACAGTACACATGCATATTTCTGATTTTGGTTATTAGTATTATTTTTATTCCATTTTAATACAATTCACATAATTTATTTTCATTATTTTTTTATGTTATTGCTACTGGTGCCTTTTCTCAACTCATTAGTAAAAGATCAACTTTATAGATGTCATTATAAAATAAAAAAAAGGAACTTGATACAAAATCTCTGAAATATTTTATAAACATATTTTTTGTGATAACAACTGAGAGTAAGGGTTTAAACCATTTCATTCCTTACAATATATATATAACGCAAGTAAAATGTCTGTTAATTAAAAACTACTATAATAAGAATAAACATTAAAAATATAATGGTAATTAATTAAAATATACCCGGGTCTCGTTTTATGTGGATTTATTTAATGCAATTTTGAAGTTATGTGATTCATGTTTCTACTTAATATCTTTGTATGCAGTTTTCTTTTATGCGATAAAAATTATTAGATCAGAAGTGGAGCACCGATAATGCGCTATTACTTTAAATATTATAAATTTCGTGCACTCACATCATATTGAAAGTAATAGCACATTATTGGAGTTCGACTTCCATCTAATAATTTCAATATTTTAAGCACTTTATAATAGTACTGTAATAGATTTACGCAATAAAGAAGTTCATAATTCACTTAAAATCAGGATTTCCCCATTTTATATACCCACATTAAATTTTACAAGATTATAATGTAAATCTGTTCAAACGTTATAGATGCCTACACGATGTATGTTGTTATTTTTGCATTTTAAATCACATTCTAGTTTTGCTTTTTAAAAAAAGAGTACGTAATCAATTAATCATTTAGTGTCTGCAAGTAATAAATTTTACAAGACTATAATGTAAATCTGTTTAAACGTTATAGATAAAAAATACTATGTATGTTGTTGTTTTTGCATTTTAAATCATGTTCTATTTTTGCTTTTTATATAAAAAGTATGTAATCAATTAATCATTTAGTGTCTGCAAGTTTATTTTTAAAAGGTGAGTAACAGCGGTGGGCACAATTAAATTTGACAATTAAAATCTGATTTTTAATTGCAATTAACAATTTAAAAATTACATAACATGATCTTAAATTAATGTGATTTGAAGTGATGAAATTTGATTTTTAAATGGAATTGAAAATTAAAAAATTAAAGACAAAAATAAGAATTTAATTTTTGTTAGTTTTAATTACATTTTGCTCAACAGTGGTGAGTCGGTGTCTTTTTATTATCGTAAGTCTAAGTTCTTATTTTTATTTTAAACTTTTAGTTCACTCTAATGGAGATGAAAAAATCCAAGAAAATGAATTTCTTTGAAAACAAAAATATCAATTTTAGATCATTTAGTGAAATGGGAAGGATCAACAGCGATTGGACAATGTTTTAATTGTATTTCCTCTTGACTTCATTTAAGGAGAAGCTACAGTACCTCACATCACATCACATCATGACAAATCTGATGTCTCAAATAGCAATAATATTTAAAATACTGTGCATGTATGAAAAAAATGTAAATTACGCATAAAAATATATTGTTTTGAATAAAATTAAATACGATAGTTAATAAAAAAAAGTAAAAAAAGTTTGTCTTGTATCAATTTTTTTCAAATTTGAAATTTTTTATTAGTCATATTTTACTTTTTTATTTTTTTTTAATGCAAATTTTAAAGTAATTATACGTTGTTGCTTTGCTTTTATGTGATTTTTGGAAAATTACAATACATATCCCCCATTTTTCAAGGTAAGTTAAGTCTATTTTTGTGCAAATTTCTTTTGTGTGCATTTTCTGAGGAACCTATCTATCACATAAAATGAGACCTAGGTGTACACAGTCTGTCAATCAGAAGTACTTTTGGTTAATTCCTAAACCCTTCTCAACTTCCATTAATTTAAAAAAACAAAATGGAAGCAAAAAACATCAACTCAAATCCCATGAATCTCAAATTTTAACCTTAGCAGTTTGTCTATTAATTATATTTATTTTATTTCAATTTATTAAAGAATTATTTCTTTAATTTTTTTTATTATTATGGCTTCTCCCTTTATGAAGAAAGAAACCAACCATAATAAAAGAAAAATTAAGGAGGCAATTTTAATAAATAGAAATAAAATGAATATTGCGGTGTTGACCTTTGCTTCCATTTTGTTTTTTGGAATAAAACAGTCATTGAAGAGGTTTAAGAAATCAATTGCAAGTACTTCAGATTCAATGACTGTATATAATAGTTAATCACCATTATATTTCTTATTTTTATTGTTATTACATTATATTAAAATCTCATAAAGATGTATCTCTATTTTTGGTGGCATTAGACAAAGTAAGATTTATTTTGTTTATTGAAAAGGTTTTTAACATTGCAAATGTAGAAATTGGAGAGATATTTACATTCAATATATTTATATAATACTTTTTGATGTATATTTCTCTCTCTCTCTATATATATATATATAACTAAATAGAGACTTTCTACAAAATTATAAATAATTTTTAGTTTTGACTAATTGACAAGATGTTGTTAATACATTCTTTAGCACTCATTTGCTCAACAGATTGCGCTCTAGTAAGCATCAGGAGTGCTGAAAATGGTATTAATAATGTTTGGTTAATTAGTCAAATCCAGAAATTACACATAATATTAGGCAAATTCATTATATTACAAATTGACTTATAATTTTCACTTTCATAGGCAATAAATGTCATAAGAAATGAACTCACCCATGAATGGTAAAATCAAGTGATATGTATATAAGCTGTAATTACATCTAGGATATAATAAATTTTATTCTTGTTAAAAATTTACTATACCTATTATTCCTTAAATATATCTAGGAAAGTTAATGAAAATGGTTGTTTTGTGTGGCATAGCAATCTAAAAAGTAAATACAGAATGCTGAATAATACTTGGTTTAATTTGTCAAAACTGGAAATTTATATATTTATAATATTCTTTGCTTTAGCTGGTTTAATTTGAAAAATAAATATTATAATATTATACTTTAATAATGGAACCCTTCAATTTGAACAATTATCAGATTTTTATTTCAGTATGAATTACAATTTATTTAACCAAAATTTTAATTTTAAATTAAAACCAGACAAATGTTAACAATAATAACAGCAATATAGTAAATATATTAATAATTATAAATGTTTTACATTAAAATATTTCAAAATTAAATATATGCCATTGTTTTTTTTTTTTTTATGATCGTCTTCTTAATAAGTCCTAATTTAAAAAAATAGTCATTAATCTTTTTATTAGAAGTAAAAAGGTAGTAGAAAAAACTTTAATTTCTGAATGTTAGTAAAATGTAGCATAATATATACAGGAAGCAAATCAAATGTATTACAACAGTCGGGGAAGATATCGAGTCTTACCGTATCTGCTGTACAGGGCACCACCAGGCTATTTGAACCTGGAAAATTTATATAGTAGGCAGATAATAATTTACAATCCAATTTTATTTTATTATAGACCATTAGCCCCGGTCACTAGCTCATGGAGCAGCAGAGATAATTTTCAATATTAAAAAAAATAAAAGAACACACTGCCAGTAATAACACACCCAAACATTTATTAAACATATATAAAATTTAGAATTATTATTTTAGTGTAACTTTTACTTTAGAATTTAATTTACTTTTTAATTTTTATTTTAGAAGTTTGCATAGAAGAATTTATTAATATTTTATTAGAGTGTCGAGTATGGATGGACTACATAGATTGCATTTGAAGAAGAAAATATTCTATCCCTTATTTAACCTTAGGCCAAAAGTTCACAGTCAAACTAATGCCAATCTATCTGATATATCGATGTATTCAATGCAGCATGAATATGACAGCACAATACCATACTGTCAGGAATGCACATCTGAACAGCATGGTTATAGAGAAGAAATTGTCTCTCGTCCAGTACAGGAATGTTACATCTGACTGGCAAGAAGAACAATAAAAAAAGAAAACTCCATAGGAAGGGATTGTGGTCCCTTTTGCTGACTTATGATCCCATTCCATAGGCAAAAAGGGTGATCCATGGAGCATGGAATACTGTCTGTCTCTGATGGTCAATAAGAAATAGGCTTATTTTACCCAAGTGTAGTGTATAATATGATACTGCACATAGCGGATCTTCATGCAACATATATCCAATCCATTGCCCCAATTTAACTGCGAAACAAATCACCTAAGATTTACCCTCCCTTAAACTAACATAACTTTATGAATCTATGCAGCCATTCATGCCTGAGTTAAATTTAACATGATTCAATTAAAAGTTTATCTTAACAAAAAAAAATCATAATAAACACTTAAAAGAACGGAAAAAATAAATTAATGGAAATGATTTAAAAAAAAAATACATTCAATAAAAATATTATTAATAAATAATTTAGTTGGTCAGATAGGAAATTCTATTTCTATTTAAATATTGAAAATTTTAGAATTGAGAGTTCTTACTGTTCATAAAGTTCTTATGGTTTTAAAAAGTCCATCCTTAACAGTTGCTTGCAATTTGAGATCCAGTGTGAAATCCCCCAATGTCCTGGGGAGATCGGTATGCTGTTGGCCACTTATTGATTCATCTGGAGGAACTTTACTTTAGCTGGTATTTTATTTCTGGGCCCTGATGTCCTGTGGTCCGCAATATAGGAAAATGATTGGTCATTTCTCTTTCTCTTTTTTTATTTAGAAAAACTGAAGGAATTGAAAGTGCATCTTTCAATCCCTTCTCCTTCACCTCTCCCCATACTAACACGTATAGCAGATCTATTTTATTTTAATTTTTTATATTAAATTTGTGGATTAACTCAACATTACATTATGATGATGATCCTTTTGCTGAGGTCCATTTCCTGAGGGATTTCTTTTATTGGCTATTCTGTTACTATTGTTTTTTTCTCTGGTATCTGACATTTACTTATAAATTTTGAGATGCCCAAAGGCTAGTTTACTTTAACTAATTGAAAATAATCATTTCCATTTTACACAATAGCATTAATTAAATTATATACATTTTTAAAGATATATTTTTATCTTTAAATCTTTTAAGTTTTTTTTTCTGAAAGTTAGTTTTAAAATACTTTTTTTTTTTTTAATAAAGTTTTCTTTTAATAATGTTTCATATGTGCGATTATATATATATATATAGTTTAGATGACTTTTAATTTTCAATTTTTAATTTTAAAAACAAATTTTTGTTTGTGAACTTTTTATTTTTAACTTTATTTATTAGAATGTAACAGCATGTGTGCCTGTTACAGTATATATATAATTTTAATCAAAATTGCTACAAATCCAAAACTCAACTAAACTGTCCAAGAAAATAAAAATTTATAACACAACCAATGGTTTCACTGCTACAAGCAGACTTCTCAAGTGTAAAGAACTACAAAATAACATATTTATATTAACATTATCCACAATTCCATTTACTTCCCATCCACCTTTAATATTAAAAGAACTTTTGAATAAGTTATTTGCTTTAGAATCATAAATTTTTAATAATAAAGATTCTTTAATTCTTTTTATTTCATTTCTCTCAAAAAGACAACCTTAGCTTCCTCAAAATTAATAGTGTGGCCTATATATTTTTCATGGACATACAACGCAAAACTAAGATATTTATTTTTAGTCCTAATTTTATATACCTTTATTTTTTTCTTTAAGCTCAAACTACTCTGACCTATATAAACTTTCTTACAAAAACAAGGAATAATATACACTACACCATGAATAGTCTTGCTATCAAAAATTTTCTGTATTATTTACTAAATTATTCAATGTAATAACCCTTTTCCAAGCAATTTTCTTATTTCCAAACAAATTACTATTTTTAAATAAATATCTTTATTCTTCTTTGCATGGTCCATGTAAAAGATATAGGTCACACTATTAGTTTTGAGGACACTAAGGCTGTCTTTTTAAGAGGAATGAAATAAAAAGAAGAATTAAAGAATCTTTATTATTAAAAATTTATGATTCTGAAGCAATTAACTTATTTAAAAGTTCTTTTAATATTAAAGGTGGATGGGAAGTAAATGCAATTCTGGGTAATGTTTAATATAAATATGTTATTTTTTAGTTCTTTACATTTGAGAAGGAGAAGTCTGCTTGTAGCAGTGAGACTATTGGTTGTGTTGTAGATTTTATTTTCTTGACTAGTTTGGTTGAGTTTTGGATTTGGGGTAATTTTGATTATTTATTGATTATTTTAGCTTTTTGTGTTTAATGTTTATATAATTTTAAGTAAATTGACATGTTGTTTACATAACAAAACAAATTCAACTAAGTGGATAAAAATTTACCATTAAAAAACAAAAATGAAACTAGAAATCATATTTTTATTGTTATGTCAATATAAAAATAAATGATTAATAATATATATATATATATATATAGTACCCTCACCAATCGATCAAGTAAAATACAAAATAATGCTCCAGCTTAACTCTGATCTTAATATAGTAAGAAATAAGTATTAACAATATCTATCATTAGACTAGCTCAAAACTTATTAATTAATAATATATAGTTCGATTAAATAAATAGATAAATAAATAATATACTTATAATAATCATGAGACATTTAGTGAAAGATATAGTTGTTGGACAACATTGAGAACATCTCCGTAAGGATATAATCTCAATGGCATAAGAACACTATCCCCTTTTTTATTCAAATAATAATATAAATTTATGGCATCCTTATGACTTTAAAATATTACAAATAATCTAATATATTATACTAGATAAATTATAATCTCTGTTATCTAAATATAATCATCTCAGGTTTTTTTAAATAAAATCATTAACTTAATTTATAATATCCTGTATGATGAGGGATTTCACATCATTCTCAACTATACCTTAACAATAATAATAACATATAATATTCCTACACTCAACTTAATTAATAATTTGTACGATATTTATTTAATGATGATGATGATGATGATGATGATGATGATAATAATAATAATAATAATAATAATAATAATAATAATAATAATAATAATAATCCAATTCTCTTATTTATCATGTGGCATATTAAAAGTATGGTATAATCTGAAATATGTGGCAATAGAAAATATACTTAATCATATGGCAGTAATTTAAGTAATAGATTATGACTATAAAATAATATTATAACAAAATATATATTTCAGTATCATATTCTGAATAATAATTATCATTTAAATAAACTATTTTTATTTATAATGTGCAAAATATATTATATGTTCAGTTTTAAATTCTGTGGATCAAATCTTGTGGAAGTCAATAGATCAATTATAACACTGACAAAAGTTTTATAAAACAACTTTAACAAATTTATTCTATTTAACAAACCAACTTTATATAATAAATGCACAGTTTATTATAATAAAAACTAACAAATATAATACTAAAGTTAAACAAAATATATACAAAATTAAACAAAAAGAAAAGATTAGGTTACAGATTACCAATAGAAAAATCATCAATATGTAAGCCTTCATTCCGGCTTATGAACTTTTATTTAGGCATATTTATCATGTATAAATGTTCAAATTCTATCATTTACCTTACAAAATTAGATTAGGTTTATTACCAGTTAAATGAATAAGAAAATATTATTTCTTTACTTCCAATAAATATAAAATAAGATATTTTGTATAATATTTTAATCAATCAAAATATATTTTTAGGTTCATTCTAGGTTAATAAAATATAAAGAAACAAAAAAAAATGTTTGTTTATGTACTAAAATAATTTGTTTGGTACCACTCTAAGTTTTATTATACGTTTCATGTTCAAAAAAACATAAAATATAACAAATAAAATATATAAGAATTCATAATATACTCCACAATCCTCATTCTAATGTTTCTTGTAAAATATGCATTATTTCAAAAAAATATTATTGATTTATGAAAAATCGAAAAATATAAAAAAAAAAACATTTGAAAATATATTAGGAATAGTTATAATTCCTTTACCATTTTCATCGTCAGCATTAAACATTCAAGATTATTTGCATTTCTACTTAATTCAAAACATATCTTGCTATTTATTTTAAAAAACAATTCATCATTCTAAGTTTATTTATTATTCTACTTTCAGAATACTAAACTCCATGATGCATTACTAATGAAATTAAGATAGTGATATGATGTGTAGGATATGAAGGAATAACTAGAAGAATGACTCAACAGTATAAAGTAATTCACATGGAAAAGCACTGTGAAATATCAGGTTTGACTCAATCTAATACCCATAGAAAATAATGTCTTGTCTCTTTAGCACTTACAGATCATCAAAAGACAAACATCTAACATTGTCCATGGAAATATCATACAATAATATAAGACTTTGTTAACTGTATCTGTACTATATCTACTTTGATGTAACATAGGTTAGTCTCCTTATTTTTTGACATACCCTAAAAATATACACATCCAAAGTTTCATTTCCTACTCCCTTGTTTACTATCATCTAAAATTCCACATAGATTTAAACAATCCACATCATAAAATAAAGTGAATGGTTATGCTCAATAATAAACAAGCTAACATATTGATTCATCAAACTAAGAATACTTTAAGTAATGATTTCACATACTTAAGCTTAGCCACAAATACTAATGTCTTTGATTAAAATATACTACTAATATTTATATATTTAAAATAAATATAATATTATTTACTTAACAAAAATCATACAAAATTATGATAATTAACAAAGTTATAGTGAACTTTATTATATAAGAAATATATATATATTTATTTATTTATTTATAGCTTATATCATTTAATAAAAAATCTGTATGTGTTATTAATTCACATGTCCATATATCCATTCATTCTTTCAGTATAATATGAATATTTAAATTCCAAGCAATTCTTAAAAATATACACCATATTATATTTGAAATAATTTAAGTTGCCTATGTGATTAAAATATCACATTTTGATGTCTTCTGGTCCAATTATATAATAATATAAAAAATCATAAATTCCATTCACACAGCGCTCATTATAAAATATTATACTTTAAAAAAAATATTTCCAAAGTTTTTTTTTTTTTTTAAATTGTTAAAACTATTTTAAAATTAAGATTATGGTAATCAAAATGTCTATTAGTTCAACTTATCTAATATAATCTAAAAGTAAGTTTTAATTCTAATGTTGATATTCCTCTCCTTTTTAAAAAAAAATAACTCATAAAAACTAATAATAAATTCAAAGTTACACATTTCTTCTCTTCTCAATTCTGCTAATAAATTTGGGGATGCATGGTCACTATTGACAACAATAGCAGTTCAAGAGTTTTCTTTAACTTTCTCCTCCCTGGCATGAAAAAAAAACAATAAAAAAAAAAAAGAATCCAAGTCGACTTTTGAATCTTGAAAAAATCATGAAAATTATTATCCATCCTGTTGTTAAAAGATGTTTATACAGTCTCTTTTTACATGTATCCTCCAGGATAACAATTTATTTAATATCACTTAAAATATTTATTTCAGGTAGATAAATTCACACCCTCCATGCACATAAAAAATTCAACTTCTTCGGTGATAGATGCATCATTCACGGTCATATTTATTAAATATGTAATTCTGGAACAAACAGATGTTTTTCCATTTAAAACTTATATTTCAATAAAGCACAATAATATGAAAAATAAATGAATTTCGGTTTCTTTTTTTTTAATATTAAAAAGATTATTTATTCCTGATAAAAATATATTTTCTTCCATTAACCTTTTTTTTTTTCTTCTTTTAAAATATGGCAATTAAAATAGCAATTAATCATTTTAATGTTCGCTTATTTCATATAGCATTTTTTTTAGCAACTATATTTTTTTATATAATTTACCCCTAAAATAACTTGCTTAACAAGCCCAAATATAAAATTTGTTTTATATTAAAACTGTCTCCATAATGATAATGATATAAACATTATAGAAAGAACTATATATTTTACAGTTCATCTCCAGTGTCTTTTAAAATTCACAGGTAAATTGTGTTTTCATCTTTTTCAATGATTTCTATTAATGTAATGTCTTTTAAAAGTTTTTAACTTCATGAGTACAAACATAGTTATTATATATAACATACCTCTAGATAATAATTCTATAGAATTTTGAAGTCCACCACACAAACAAATATTTAAATTCTCATATAACATTGGCAAAAACATACTACCATAAACTCTTCAGTTTTTCATCTCTAATCCTTCCATACACAAGACTATAAGTTTTTGCTCCATAACTTACTAATGAATTTCAATCAAGTTTCAGAATACTTTACTGATAGGAAATTTAGTGGATTTATTCACACATATTGTCGAACTAAATATTAACTTTCCTTATCCTTTTGACTTTTTTAAAAAAAATAATATTTTAAAAAAAATTAGATAATTTACTATTAAGTTTTTTCTATCTTACAAACCTATAGTAATATAACTTTAAGACACATTAATAACAATCTCTTTCTCTCTCTTACTAATTGCACATTGTATTTATACCCATTTTTTCAAAGGATTTGATTGGACAAAATAAAGTCAGACAACAAACTAATTTGCATATTACCCAATTAAGCAGTTTTAAAATTGAAAATAAAATAATGAGACATCTTTTAAATAAAAAATATAAATATTTAATTCACTAATTTATTTTATAACTTTATTTAACCAAACAAAACATTTTAAAATAATACAATTTATTAATTTTTTACCACTTTATTAAAGTATAAGAAAATATTTAATTCAATGTAGCAATTTTATTCTACATTTATTAGTTTAAAATATCTTTAACCTTTTAACCGCTAATTATATTATTGGTTGTATGAGGTAAAAATCAAATCTTTTAATTGGCCAACTCACAAACTGAAGACAAAGCCTATTGTTAAAACATATTCGCCTATAATATTAAATTCAACTCAGATACGTTTATAAAAAGTATATTATTAATTTTTCAGGTTATGAAGAGAACGAAAGTTCTTTCAAAAATAAATTGCTATTTATTTATTCTAAAATATTCAATTTCGGCAACATAAAAGCTATAATATAAACAAAAAGGTCGACTTTTACGTTATAGAAAAGTAAATATTTCTTTTTACTAATTCTTCAATATTTTTACAAAAATCTTCGATATTTTTCGAAAATAATTTTGTTTTTTTAGTATTCTCTCTGAAAATAATTTTAATTTCTCAAAATATACTTTTATAATACTTTAAAATCATATTCGAAATGAAAATCTCAGTGTTTTTCTTTATTTTCTTTGATCAGGCGGTTTCTTTGTTCTTTCCAGCCAATCAGAATGTCTTTTTCGGCTGAGAGCTTGCTAAGAACCAATCACAAATAATGTTCTTTCTTTGTTTAGGTTTAAATGCATTTTTTTTTTATTTTTTACTTGTAAAATAAGTCGGAAGAGGGCACCATCTTACAGAACTTTTAAAAACCTCTTCAAAACCTATCGAACAAATTTTTTAGCATAAGAATCGGCTGAGTTAGAGTGACGTCAGATGTCTACGAGGAGCCTCATAAAAAACAGTCTTTTGGTTAAAAACTAATTGAAATATTATTTTAAACATTTTACCATGTTCAAATGTCTCCACTTTATCAATAGTTTTAGAAAGTAATTAAAAACTTTCTTTGAATTCATGCAAGCATTACACACATAGTGCCAGTCATGTGATCTGCTTTTCCTGACAAACATGTTGCAATTTTGAAACTCACCATTTGCAATTAATTTAAATGAATATTTAATTTTAAAAAAATAATACATCATATAAAATATTAAATATAATAATAAAATTTAAAATAGTAAATTTTAACATTTTGTATAACAATAAATAAAATTGAAACATTTGGTATACCATAAAATATTAAGAACTTTAATAAATAATTATTAGATAGTTTTAACTTATTTTAAAGATAAATTTAGTAATTTATTCAACTATATTTAATACTATATTGTAAATTAATGTTTTTCAAGTACATTTAGCAGGATATTAAATATATTTCCAAGTATAACTAATATCATTTATTTTAACCATAAAATATTAAATTATTGTACTTTTATTTTACAATTTTAACTTTTAACATAGTTTTAAAATATTCTTTGACTACTTATAATTCATTTTAACAAGTTTTAAGTCTCTTTAAATATTATTATTACAATTATAACACTTATAATTATCTTAATTTAAAATTTTTAAAGAAATTGGCTTTTCTCAGCAGATCTGGCCTAAATAAAAGGTTACAATATGTTACAATTAATATACATTCTTATTTAATATAGACAAAAAAAACTAATATTAAATTATTAATGTATATTATAAAAAATATTGTACAATGTATAAAATAAAAGTTTAATATATAGAATAATTTTTAAACCTATATACAGTGAGAATTGCTTCAATAATTACTGATAAAATTTATTTTTTTTTAATTTTATTATTCCATTGTGTCTAAAGACGTGTAGGTGTATAATGAGAATATAAAAGTGATATTGTTGAACTTTTGTGATATAATCTGTAACAATCTGTAACAATTTTTAAAACAGTAAATATGAGAAACAAATATGCTATATTATTAAGGGTTTAATGAAAATAATTTAGATTATTTAATAAAATATAAACATATTCATTAGATATGATAAAAATTAAACACTACTTTATCCAAATATTGCTTGAGTATTTTCCTGAAAGTCTGTGATGATAGTGTTTTAGTTGTAATTATATGTTGGACTATTTCCATTATCTAATATGAGCATTGAATGTCTTTAGAGAAATTTAACTTTATTTAAATATTACAAATACACTCAGCTGTTAGTATAGTATATGCAGGTTAGTGCATATACTCCCCTGTGCACTATTACTAACAGTTGAATGTATTTGGAATATTTAAAAGTTAATTTATTCTAAAAACATTTAACACTCATATTAGATGATGGAAATAGTCCAACATATATATATATTGTATGAATATTGAAATTGGCACATACTAATTTTTCTAAAAAAAAAAAAATTATAAAAATCTAAAGTTTCTTTATTAAATGTAAATGCAGTTTGTTTTCGTGAAAGTAAGATTTAAAAATCAGAGAGTTTTTGAATGAAAGCTTACAATTACTTAATTAAAAGGGGGGAGGGGGAGTTTTCCTATAGAATAAACTAAAAGTTTTATAAAAGGAAATAGAGTTTACTATTATGAGTCGAAATATAATTTAAAGTTTAAAAAAAAATACAAATCTCTTTTCATTCCAGTTTTTTTTTAGAATAAATGCGTATATATGTGCGATGGTAAATAAAAATAAATGTAAGCTTGTTAATAAGATATATAATAAATGCGTGTTAAAATCATATTGAAAAACACATGAAAATAAATATTGAAATGAAATATATTTAAAAACACAGCGGTGAGCTACTAATTAAAGATATAAAAACAACACGTTTTATAATGGCTACTACTAATTAAACAATCTTCAAAAACACATTGTCATAGGATTAGTTATTAAAGGAATTTTGACAACACCATATTGCTGGAGGATATTAAAACAAAAACAATTCGCATACATAAATAGCTAGATTTTTATCGGACATCCAGTTTCAGCCTAGTTTTCCATGTCAATCTTGTTTCAGTTCAGATAACAGTGCAATTTATATTATGTATCCAGAAACACAAATGCAGTGATGAGTAGCTTTCGGGAATATACGCTCTTATTTCAGCCCTTAGTCCAACAAGATCAGCAAGACCTGCCCATGAAATAATGTCTACTTAACAGCTCAGAAATCCTCCATCAATATTCAACTGTCTCCAAGAATAAAACCAACGGATTAGTATCAAATCTCCTCAAGAAACATCAAATCTAAACAGTTAGATATCCTTTATTAGATATACTCTGTCAGAAACAGCTAACAACAAGCAATATCCACGTTCCAAAAATCCTAGGTAAAACATTTTATTATTCTCATTTATATGTAGTAGCCACCGCTCAATTCATAAATCCTTCAGAGACAAGTAATTTGAACTTTAGAAGCATGCATAAAATGAACTATTGATGTGCGTGTTTGTGAATGTTAGATAATTCAAATGTCAATGATTATTTATGCCTTCTCATAAAATATATCATAGTATGTTAACTTAAAATGTGTGTGTTATTTAGATTTATAAAATGTTTAAAATTAGTAAATGTTAGTTAATAAATTGTCTTTACACTTAAACTTTATTTGTTGGTCAATTCTTTTTATCAAATTCTTTTTATCAATTTCTTCTTACCAAATCTTTTTTCTATATGTTATTATTGATTAAAATTAGACTGGGCTAGTTTTTGGGATCGTTTCGAGCTTGGATTATGAGCCTACTGACCAAATACGTTGTTTATTCTTCTGAATAGATAGCTGGTGCCCGGAGATTACTCTGAAACAAATAAAGTGTTTGGATAGTAGGGATTTGAATCTAGCAGCTGAAGTGGGCCATTGTTGATAGTTAAAGCTATCAATAATATCTCCCATTTTGCTCGAATGTGCCTGTTCGTTCACGTAACATTTATAAGATTATAAATGTACAAGAAGTTTGAAACCAGCAAAACATATATACTTCATTCGGCAGAACCATCCGGTACAATATATATATATATCGGAATATATCCAATTAATTAATATATAAGTTATAGCAAGCTGTATCTTAGATAAATGAAAATAAATTTTGAATGAAAATAATTTAGATTTAAGATATTAAAAATACTAACCATAACTGAATTATAAGCAAAAGTGTTAAAATTGCAGATAAATTTGTTAAACACACTTAATAGTGAAAAATTTAAAGTGGAATGATAAATGTAATACATAGATTTGAAACATCAGCAGCAGTTAGTTACTCCTAAACAATTTCAGCCATTCAAACTTCACTAGTGTAGAAGACAAATATAAAAAGACAAATAATAATAATAATAATAATAATAATAATAATAATAATAATAATAATAATAATAATAATGATGATGATGATGATGATGATGATGATGATGATGATGATGATGATGATGATGATGATGATGATGATGATGATGATAAAAAGAAGGAAGAAGAAAAAAGTTCATTTTCTGGCATCTAAGTAAAGTAGCACCTGCTTTTTATTCCTAAACTGCTTAAAATCTAAAACAGACAGGATAAAAAACTTACCTCTATACATCTTTCATAATCTTTACTTATTATGTAACCTTTATTCAACTCACTGTGACAATTTTCTTTCAAAATGTCTTTAAAATAAAATTTTCTTAATGATAATTTCCAGGCTAATATGGTGACAAATGCATCACATGACCAGGTGTGTGCCACCAATATTTATAATATGGAATGACAGGGTCCAATGGTCAACCAAACTTACGTGAATGTTATTAAAAATAACACTTCAATGAACAATTGAACAATTAAAAAGTTTTAATTACTACTAAATCAGCTCCAAACTTTAGAAAAATTACTACAGTGACCTCAGAGAATTATACCTCAATTTATAATACAAAAGACCACACATCCCTGCTACAGTCTGGACTAATGATACCATAGCAGTGATCAATGACAGATTTAATACTACAATAGTGAAATAATTATTTATGATTTTTAAAATATTTGTTCCTTCCAGTCTCTGATGTGATCAGCCACAGATTCTATTGTCTCATTGTATAAAATCCCTAGACAATGATGCAATAACACTTCATAACTTATGGAATACTACCAACTGTATCAAATTTTGTTCTCTTCACTAGTAAAATTGTAATTAAAAATATGCAACTTTTTTCGCATGTGTTAGTGAAGCTATAATTATACATAGCAAATGATCTCAGTGCCATTAATAGAAGAGAGGCATGCTTTGCTCTCTCTAAACAATAGACTAACTAATTAAATATTCAAACTCATTTGCATATGTGTACAATAAATCACAACAGTATTCATTCACAAAGCTATGAGTATGAGATTCGAACATTAAATCTCGAAAGTGGTAAGCAGACCTATTACACATTATTTTAAGTAATAATTATAGCTTCACTAATGCATGTGAAAAAAGTCACATATTTATAAATACCAACTATCACAGAGTATCCAAATCTGAGGTACATAGCTATTGAGTTTTATCAGAACATCCAAAGAGACCACTTTCAAACTCAGATTAAAATGCTTATAAATTTTGCTTTGAATACAGTTGATCAGGAATAACACAGATGCATTACTGGAGTACTAAAGAACATTTATTTGGAGTACACCCCCAAGAATTTAAAAAAAATGATGCAGCTGTTGGCAAAGTTGCATCCTTTCAATCCATAAATTTAAAAAATATTTCTACATCCATTGTCACCAATAACTATGATTTGAATACAGATGACTCAGACATTGATCCTAACACAGTACCTACACAGAGCCAAAACCTAGAAACACATTGACATTATATATCCAAGTATTACAATCTCAGTATTATTTTTGTGGCAAGTGGAGTCATCTTGAAATGCAATGCTACAAACTTCAGCCATTGTCAACAGTGCAGGCACATCTAATTGCCACTTAACAACATCAGATTCAAGGACTAACAATACCCTCCAATGTTGATTCCAATAGTCATGTTAACTCTAATTACCCATCCATCTCTTCTTCATCTCCTTAATTCTCCCTCATTTAGATTCACTACCTTTTGATCTATTGATTAAATTAAGAGTCTCTAATACCCTCCATTTCTTTCACAGATTCAGTCTCAGACTTAGTCTGACAATCTAATCACTTATTTCCAACCAATTCTTAAATACCTGGACCAATAACCCCTATCTGCAGCACTTAGTCTTTTGGATAACCTACAAAACACATATATCATCATTTAATAAAACATTCATGCAAATTAAGGAATCTCTCCTTGATTCTCACACACACCTATCCCATCTCATCTCCAATAAAACAAAAAACCCTGTACTCCTAAGAAAAGCTCTCCACCACAACAAGTCAATGGTCATTGATAAGAAGTTCATGCCAGTGCTCAGTCAGCTGAACGATACACCAAACAATCCAAGTGGCATCTAATTAGCTAACAGACAGCTGCCAACACATACATCAACAAAAACACTGTTTACAAGGACTCTGAGAAACTCGGAAATTGTATGAGCAAATTCTAAAACATTACCAATATGAATGTAAAAATGCAATGTAATGAAACATATGTACCAACAAAACCCTATCTTATTGAAACATGTTTCCAAGGTACATGCAAACTCCAATCAAATCTGTGTTTTACAGAGATCAAACCTCCACATACTAATTATAATCATGAAATGCCTCCTAATTGCCATATACTGTTACTCATGTAACCTCTTACTTTGAAATAAATTATTATTATTGTTGTTGTTATTATTATTATTATTATTATTATTATTATTATTATTATTATTATTATTATTATTATTATTATTATTATTATTATTATTATTATTATTATTATTATTATTTAAACTTAAGAGCATGCTATAACTCTAAACAAGCTTTTTTTTATTATGATAAATGCTACTACAAGAGAAGGCATTCAAATCATCTTTATCTTAGATTGTCCCCATCCCCAGACCGGTTTCAACCTATGGGTCTCTTCAGTGAGGAGTTGGGACACTAGATTCAAAAAACCAACTCAAGCTAAGCATTTATCTAAAAGGTATTTCTCAAGAAGATCTAAACCTTTAGACATCTGCATGTATTTAAAGTCAGCTCTCCAACTGGAAAAAAATATATGGGCCTGAACTTAATTCAGATACTCCATATATTAATATGCTTAGCCATTTAATTTAGCCAAAGCCCCAACAGCAAAATAATAATAGTAATAATAAAAAGTCAGATGTCACATGACTTATATATAGCTTACATTTAACAATATGTAAACTTAAGAGCATGCTATAACTCTAAACAAGCTTTTTTATTATAATAAATGCTACTACAAGAGAAGGCATTCAAATCTTCTTTATCTTAGATTGTCCCCATCCCCAGACAGGTTTCAATCTATGGGTCTCTTCAGTGAGGAGTCATGTGACATCTGACTTTTTATTATTACTATTATTATTTTGCTGTTGGGGCTTTGGCTAAATTAAATGGCTAAGCCTATTAATATATGGAGTATCTGAATTAAGTTCAGGCCCATGTAATTTTTTCAGTTGGAGAGATGACTTTAAAGACATGCAGACGTCTAAAGGTTTAGATCTTCTTCTTGAGAAATACCTTTTAGATAAATGCTTAGCTTGAGTTGGTTTTTTGAATCTAGTGTCCCAACTCCTCGCTGAAGAGACCCATAGGTCGAAACCGGTCTGGGGATGGGACAATCTAAGATAAAGATGATTTGAATGCCTTCTCTTGTAGTAGAATTTATCATAAAAAAACTTGTTTAGAGTTATAGCATGCTTTTAAGTTTACATATTGTTAAATGCAAGCTATATATAAGTCATGTGACATCTGACTTTTTATTATTATTATTGTTATTATTGTTATTTTTATTCTTCACATAAATGTCTAAAACATACATGTGAATATAACAATTATCCAAAAACTTGGGAAAAATATTTAATAATAATAATAATAAATAAATAAATTTCTTTATTTATTGCTAACTTGTAATGCTGTCTTTTAATTTCTTCTGCACTGAACTTTGCTTTTGAAACATTCCAACTCCATGATTAATTGCTGCTCTCTATTTTATTTTAACCATAGCCATATCTTCCCAATAAAAGCAATCTCTATTGCATATCTCTACTGTTGCTTTAAGATGATCTCTCTAGCTTGAAATAGTATTTCTTATTCATGAAAATTATGTTCACGTTAATTATAAAATACATTGTTAAACATCTTTCACTAGCTTTTTATATTAACTGATCAAAAAAGTGATTTTAAACAAGTAGAATTTATTAGCAGTAAAAATAATTAAGTATATAATATTTGATAGTAATATGGGAGAATTTAAAAAAATAATCAAATACATTGTCACTCTAGAAGATGTTTCAGTCCCAAAAATGATAGAGCTAAGTTATAATCCATGAACTTCAGCTTCCAGATCTGATATTTTCTGACTGCATTAACATGACTAAGAAAAAAGTGAAATAATGTACTTTGTAATAAATTTGGGATGAAAATAAATATGAATAAAATAAAAGTTATGAATACAAAAGATAAAATATAATATCAGTGACATATAGCAATTAAGACTTTTCAGAAAGTGAATTAAATAAAATTATGAATTTGAAACAAAAATCTGCAATAGTTAAACTTATAAAAATGTATCTGATTCATAAAACATAGAATTAACAATATGTTTAAAAATACAGGTGTATATAAGACATAAATCTAAAATAAAACAATTACAAAAAATAAATTTAAAATACTTTCAAAATGTGACATTAAAATGGAGACAAAACGAAATGGATTAAATAAATATAAACGTTTAGACAAGATATAAAAAAAATTTTTTTACAACAAATATTGTTCTAATAAATCAAAAACAGAATGTGTATTAGACTTATTTATTAACAGAAATATTATATCTATAATAGAAAAGTCTATATGTGAAAATTATAATTAAAAACAAAAAGCCTAGCTAATTTTTAAAAAAAACATAGTTACACAAGTTTTACAGTAAAATTTGAAAGTTTGTGCACACTAGAAGTGTTTTTTTTTTTTAAAATTAAAAAAAAAGGTAATAATATAATAAACACACACACATATATATAATAACAAATAATATTTTATCCTGAATACATGTAAATTCAGGTGATAATTACAAAGTATTATTAAATAATAATTGAAGTCTAATCTAGGTGCTGATATTATTAACATTTTACTGTAAAAGAATGACTGTCTTTTATTATACTTTTGATTTATATATATATAAAGTTATCAAAACTACAGATGGCTGATGTAGTTTTAAATAACTTTATGTAAAATCAAATCAAAATATGTACTAGAATGTAGCCGTTTCTTACTGTAAAAATTATTCAACATAGAATTTAAAAGGCAGTTCAATTATGAATTAATATTTCTTGATAATTATCATCACCCACAAATAATTGTAATTACCTTAAAAATGTATAGCATAAAAATTATTTCAGATAATGTCTCAGTTAATAATCCACAATGATCAGACAACGAATATCTAACTATTGTTAAATGAGTAATGAAAAAGGTCCCAGGAAATGTGAGTCAATGAGTGTTCGTTTGCAGAGAATAAAGTATGATTGTAATATTATGCAACATTTCCCATTGGTGAATAGATGCTAAACACGTATAGCTTATGGATCTATATTTTATGTTTTGCTATTAAATATTATCCTTTAATGATTCATACATAATTCTATACAACTTTACATAAGTAATTTATTCTATATACTCTTTATATATACTACTTAGTATATTTATTTACACTAGACACATAAAGATAAACTTAAATAAATGGCAATTGTCTTAGCAAGTTAAATTAAACAGCTTTTTTAAAGTGAATAGTATGCTTTATTTTACATAACATAGATGAGACTCGATTCAAGAATCCTTAGGTCTTGAATCTGCTACCTTATCAATGCATTATATTACTCAGAACAATGTAAATTAAAATATCACTTAACATAGAACTTGTATTAAAACATAAGGGATTTTTAGTCAAAATAAGAATCATAGATTACATGACCTTATCTCTTAAGCTTGTAAGTTATAAACAATGAGGATTGCCAATTCCTCTACAAGCTTTGTGATAAATGCTTAGCCAGAGCTAGCACTTAAAATATCTCTGTCAGGAACCCCTCCCCTAATCCCTGACCATGGTTTTGTGCTTTGGCACTCCTCAGAGAGGTGTCAGAGTAGTGTCTGAACCTACCTGACACCTCTCTGAGGAGTGCCAAACCACGAAACCATGGTCAGGGGTTTGGGGAGGGGTTACTGCAGAGATATTTTAAGTGCTGGCTCTGGCTAAGCATTTATCACAAAGCTTGTAGAGGAATTGGCAATCCTCATTGTTTATAAGGTATTTTTATCTTAAAATGAAGCCACATGTGCGATGGATGGTTGAAATAATGAAGTGTGCTGGAGTACGTGGAGAAAAAAAGCTAGAGATAGTAGAAGATGCACTGAACCTGGAGATACGATTCTGCAATGGATCGATAATTGTGGAAAATGATGCTGCTGCTGATGATGATGAATTTAAGATTATCACGATCGTAAAAAAAAGACCAAAAAAAAAAAGCACTATTGTTGAAATATATTGCTTTGATGAATTTAAAATTATGTATATAAGTATTTTTTAAAAAAAAAAAAACAATATTTTTTTAAAAAAATAATATTTTGGATAAATAAAAAAAATGTAATTTTTATATGTCAATTAGATTTTTTTTCTCACTATGTAAGATTTATTTTCAAGCATCTTGCCTTAAAACAAATGGGTAGATTAAAGAAAAAGAATTAGAAAAAAGATTTAGCTTTGAGGTATTTTAACTAATAGCTGAACAAAGTCATGGAGAAAATCCACTGCAGTTAGTCTAACCTTTCTGACCTTCTAAGACACACTATAGCTTCTAAGCCCTTCCTCTTTTTATCACAATCAATTATTGTGATTTTTCTTAAAAATATAAAAAGAAAAATGATAAAATTAGATAACCAATATACATACTAGTAACAAAGTATTTTTAAAAATATGTGCGTCCTAATGTTATACATTAAAGCGATGTGTGATTTCTCCGTCAAAACAAATCCTTTGTTATTATTTTTAGACTAATAGTCTCTTGAATCTGATATAATATTTCTTAACGCACAAGTATAATCAAACCAATTTGTTTTTTTAGACTTCAAAAAAATATCCAAAGTCCAAAAAAAAAAAAGAAAAATCAAGAATGACAAACATAAAACAAAAGAGGTTGTGAAACAAAATAAAATTTTTCACAACACTATGATAATGTTAACTCTAATAATGTAAATGCTTTAAATCGTAATCTCATTTAAAGTACTAATTTTCATAAACCAAAGTATTTCTAAGGATATCCACTTAGTGGTATATAAAAAGAATTAGCAAACATAAAAGAAAATAAATAAAAAGTCAATCTTTAAAAAAATGCAATGAAATAAACAATATGAAATAAGAAAAAAACAGTGGAAGAAACTAATAAACTTATAAATTCTTAACAACCGACTCTACTAAACATCACATGATCACCATTTCCTATGCTTACACAGGTTGTTAAAACTGAGACAAAACCCTCCATATAGTAGTGCCATCGATTGCCAGCTAGAGTAGACAATGAATACAGGAAGGTTTGTGCATAAAATCCCTATCTAGTGCCTACTCTTCCAATATCCCAAGGCTAGTTTATTACTTGTGGATTTCATCAATGAGAAGCTTTGGATTGCAGTGCTCTCAGATCCAAAAACTTCTCATTGATAGAAGCCAAAAGCTAGAAACTAATCTGGAGATATTGGAAGAGTTGGCAAGAGATAGGATTTTATACAAAAACCTTTTTGCATTCATTGATTACTATGGCTTGCACTGGATTACTATATGGAGAGTTCTGCCTCTATTTTAACAACTGTCACCTGCATGTCTTGCAAAAAAAGACAAAAACATATAACAAACATTTGAAATGGTATTCTCAGAAAATGCAGAACTTATAACTAAACAAAGTCTTTACTGGAAAAATACAAGAATGTCACTCATTCTTATATTTTGTAACAAGTAGTTAAAAGGAAAAAATATCACATATTATTAAGGTTCAGACTTAACACAATTGCTCATAGTGTTTACCTTTTTTTAAAATAAAATTACATAGTATACCATTTATTCTTGGCTCTTTTCTAACTTGTGATTTTATTTCAACATAGTTTCATAGAAAAGTGCAAACAAAATCCATATGAAGTAAAGTTAATAATAAGAAAAATAAAAACGAAAAAAATTAACAAAATTTTAAAAAGATAAATATAATAATATAAGATAGAATTCTCCATGCTTCACTGGATTTTGATAGATATAATTTCAATCTAAAATAGAAAAAGTATTTTAAATTAGTCAATATATATATATGTTGGACTATTTCCATCATCTAATATGAGTATTGAATGTCTTTAGAAAAATTTAACTTTATTTCAGTATTCCAAATACATTCAAATGTTAGTAATAGCACACAGGTTAGTATATGCACAATGTTTTGAGAGGTATTTATTATTTACCCCTTATATATAATTAAAATTATCCCAAATTTACAACTCAATCAGACTAGCCAAAAAAAAAGAGTCTAAAACACTACCAGTGGTTTCCCTGTTGCATGCACACTTCTCAAGTGCAAAGAACTACAAAATAACAGCGTATTTGAACTAAACATTAGCCATAATTCTTCTTACTTTTCACACACCATTAATATTAAAAGAACTTTTAAATAAAAAACCACCAAAAACAAAATTAGCAGGTAATACTAGTGGCTATGCTCAGAGAGTTTTGAATTCCATATGCCACAAAAATAAGAGCAATAAGGGTCAATAGTAATAAATAAATATTATTAAGATAAAGTACCAAATTATGAGGATAAGACTGCTCATACTCACTTTTTAAAATATAATGTTTCTTAATATTTAAAGAATATGCCATTAAATGCTTAGGTTACTTTACAATTCTTAATTCACAAGCATCTTCCAATCAAAACTCTTCTTACAACCGTAATGAGTATCCTATTGTCATGATCAGATTTATAATTAAATTTATTTTTATTCAATAAAAGCATGCTTTGTCAAGACCTTGCCATATTGACTTTCTCTTTAAAATAAATTTGTTCTTAAGTAAAATAATCTTTTTTAATAATTTTATATATATAATGGATATCTCAGAGTTCATATAACCAAAACTATAATAAATGTAAATTTTATTGTTCTCTTTTAATTTTGAAAATCAATCAGATAAAAATGAGATCCTAGTAAAGAAAGCCATGAGACATACATCTCACCCCTAAGATAATGTCTTCCTATAATTACAATAATATATATTTTTTTAAATTTAAACTGAACATGAAAAATCTTAATTTAGAGTAAGAATAAGAAACTAGGATAGCATTCAGATATAATGAGTGGATAAGTCATTTTATGGCCATTCAAAATATCACACTAATAGATCCTCTTTCATTTTTAAAAGAGAAGCAGTTTCATATGTAAATATTATTGCTAGTATTGAAGCAGTCTGTGTGTATGCACACACAGAGCTTCGTGATATTTATTTAAGTGTAATATGAACATAGGGTGATAGATCTATTAGCTAATTCTTTACCCTCATTAACAAAATAAGATATATATGCAAGTATGTGTATGATTGAATAATGGTGCATATATATATATATATTGTTAACATTAAAATACATTTCAGTTATATATTTGGAAAAAAATATATATTTATTAGTTTTGTATGTTTTTCTAAAAAAAGAAATGGAAAAATTAAGTTGACTCGTTTTTTTGCAATTAACAGATTTTACTAATTGATGGCCAAACATTAATATAAAAGCAAGAATTTATTACTCACTTAGAAAATAAAAAATAAAAGTGAAAGCAAGAACTTATATAAGATTTTTTTTTTAAAAACATTTGGAAAAATATAGTTCCATTGGGACACAAATTATTTCTTGTCTTTGGAGGCAGTTAAGTTTTCTTACCTTATTTTAATCTGGATAAGGTTTTGCAGATTGGCGCAAATAATTAGTCAACTGGTGTATTTCTATTTCAGCAGAAGTGAGTCTGGCGAATTAATTAAAATATTTTTTTAAAAAAAATAAGAATAGTAAAGAAAAACTCTACACATAAGAGCTGGAGGAGAAGCTAAATATTATTTCTTGTTTTTTTGCTGAGTTAGATTTTTTTTTAGGTTTGTAGGCATATAAATACTGGGTTATATTTCTCTTTTTTGGACTCTCTCTAATCTACCACTGAGTGTAAGCAGATGCCATGCTAGTTTTCAAATATCACCATGGCTTTTGAGTAGAAAACAAGTTAGCCTTTCTTTCAGATGATCTCCGGAGGAAGTGAATACATCTTTGGTGAGGAGAAACCTATCGATTCCATGATACTGCTGCAAAAAAGGGAGAACATACCAGCTTCAAATGCAGCCCTTTCCTATGTCCAGTAAACCAAGAGGCTGTCCAGAACTAAGTTTTAACTTGTAAGAAGACAGTTATACCATCCTACCTCACCAAAGTAATCATCAAAAAGCCTCCAAATGCAAGTATGAACTTTTAATCTTTAAAGATAAAATATTTAAAGTGCCTTCTATAAAACTATAATGTTTAGATTTAAATCCCTCAAACTCAGAACTACTTTGGAATCAAACCTTGACTTTAAAGGAAGATGTAATTAAAAGAAAACATTAATCTATATATATATATATGTGTAGTAACTATTTGATAATAAATCAGTCTATATCAGAATTTAATTTCTAATTGTTAATGGTACAAAATTCTGTAATTTATATAACATCGATTTTTTATTATTTCTTTTGAAGTATGCCACTCACTTTTCTTTAGTTATACATATGTATCTTATTTATTATTATTATCTATATTATATTGATATGCCAGCTCACAAGTATTTAGAGAGATGATATTTTAATATTTAATCAATTAATGCATAAATTGCTTGTTTTGTGTTTAATCTTTAGGGTGGGGAGTAATAATTATTTTATAACTTTAAAGTAACAAGCATCCAAATCCTTGTTAGTTAAATGTTGTCATTTGTTTGTTTAAAAAAAAAAAAGAAAATCAAATATCTGAATTAAAACTTACAATCTACTTGTATATAATGTATTTAAACCAACACCTCGTTAACATAATTAAGAATAAATGAGTCCTAAAATCATTATTTAAGTCCACATCTATTTAGTTTATATTTGGTTGAAATTCTTTATGACAATTAAATGAAATAATCTATATGTGCGTTTATTTACGAGTTAAAAGAAATAATCATGTTTTTTTTTTCTTAAATGTAAAACTAGCAATGTTATTTATTATGAAAGTATGTGTTCATCCTGCTATATCTATTTAATGATGCATACATCTAGGGGAAAAGTACTCTGTCTCAGCAGGTATATCTTATTGCCTCCTTCGCAATTTACTATGATAATTTGTAATTAAGCTTTATATTTAAGCTCATGGGCATTTTATAGCCCATAAAATATGGTTATCCTGATTTCCATATCATTGCTTGTTTTATTAAATTTTAAATACAAGCTTAAATATCTATCCAAGTAGGAGTTAGTGCTTTTTGGCCAGTATATCAGTGTTACTTGGTAGAATATATCTGTGCTTACATACTTCCAATAAATGAATAGATGTCGAATAATACTATGCGAGCTTCCAGACGGACATTTTACTGGTAATGGAGATAGCTGTGTTTTTGAGCTGATAAATGGGAACTCTATGATGATAGTGATTCAAAACCCACATTCCAGTTTCCTGCATATACCATGCCATGTCTACAAAGGAACATATATATATTTCTTATTACACAATAATGAAGATTGGCCTATAATAATGTAGTCAGCACAGAATTCAAACCCAGATACCGCTGTCTTCTATAATTAGGTTTATTAATCATGCCTGTTAGTAATGTTGTGCGGGATAGATAAACTATGTCTATAATGTAATTGTTGATAATAATGGGAGCTAGAATTATGGTTTGTTCCATAACTCCTGCTGGGATTAATAAAATAAATATAATAAAAAAAAATACTTAACTTCCCCTATGTATGTAAACACACACATCAATTTGTTATAGATATATATATTTCTGGCCTCTAACTTAATAATAACCCAGTATCGAGGAAAATTTGGAATTTATTATGATTATTTTATTATATAATGGGCATATTAAAAAATGGAAATTTTAGATTAATTAAAATATTTTAAATCCATTGTTATAAGGTATAATGCTATTATTATTGTTAAATATTATATAGTATCTAATCTATTCCCATAGTAGTCGTGCATTATTGTTTCTTAAATGTTATCTTAATAATTTATTACTTATTTAATAAAAGGCCAATGGTATACAATTATCTAAGTCACAATATACATTGAATGATAATAAATTATAGCAATTTGGCTGTGTTAATCTTTGATATTTATTAGAACTTTTATAATGGTCGATTAATGAAACATATTATATTTCTTGGGAGTTTTGCATTGTTTGCTTAGTTGTTGAATTGATATATAAATGTCTTATAAGTAAAATTTCTTTTATTAAGATTATTTATTTATTTTGCAAATTAATAATTTAAAAGAAGGCCGAGCTAGATTAGCATTTCATTTTGGTTATTGGGATAATAGGATTATTGTGGGTGGATTGGATATTTTGATTTGGGTTGGGAGGTGTTTCTACTCTTAATTCAAATTGTCATATGTAAAGAATATTAAAAGGTTTATATACTTATGATTTAAAAAGGGTATAGTATTTAAACATTAGAAAACAGAAGCTGGTGCATATTTTAGTCCTTCTTTCTGAGCTCTAGAAAAGAGTATTTATTTATTTATTATTGTGACATAACAAGGGCTTAAATTTTGTATGCATCATTAAATTGACCTTGTGTAGAAATCCAGTCCAGTGGTTGGTTATAATATATATATATTGTAACGATATATAAATATGTCGTTACATTAATTTAAAATAAAAACTTAAAAGTTCGCAAATAAAAGGAAAAAACTAAACGCTAAAATTAAAATGTTTGTTAAACACATATATATATATATATTCGCACAGATGCTAAACTTTAAAAATATTTTTTTTCATAAACAAAAAAAAAAGTATTTGAACATATTTTTTTTAATAAAAAAATACAAGATTGAAATATAAAAATATTTTAATAAAAAAATAACGTAAATTAAAATAAAAACAGGTATTAATTAATTCCTGTAATCTGTAAACGGAAATGATTGTTTGTTAATTATCTAAAAACTGTTTAATTAAAAAGTCAGATGAAAAGTTAGATAAGAGAAGAAAGAGATTTTAGCTTGACCAATGGAAGCAAATAAAGGCCCGGACCATAACGAAAAAACAGAACAGTGACATTTTTGTTCATGGAATCCATAGGAGGACTATAAAAAGAAAAAATATTGAGTTCCAGTCAGTTTTCCAACTTGATTTTGGTGAGTCGAGCGACAAGTCGCACTTGCCGTCCTCACTCATTTATTTTAAAAATGCAAAGACTGTGATACCAGAACAGAACCAGCTAATGCTACCTCCAAAATATCAGACCAGTCTTCCAGGAAAGTCTCCGTGGGAATTGCCAATGGGAACATGGACTCTTCTACCATAAGCTATATGAAATAAACAATTATTGAAATCAATTAAGAACTTTCGTCAAGTTTTACAAATTAATAAACAAGCCAACTTAAATGTTAAAACGGATTCTTATCTGACTTTTGTAAGTTTTTAAATCAAATTAATAATGTTTAATTTTATATGTTTTCCGATTGATAAAAATCATTTCCATTTTTTTTTCTTTCTTATTGTATAAATTGTTTATTGTTTAAATTTTAAATGATGAAATTTAGGTTGGGTATAGACATTGCATAGATTCGTTAGTGGTTGATAATGTTGTGGTTTTCACATTCGATTAGAATATATGTCAATGATATCACTGCAAGCATCTTACGATGAATGCTAATGGGATTTGTATATTCCCTATGCAAGTGACGTTTATCGATGACTTTGTATTTTGATCGGTTGTGTTTAATTTGGAATGTTTTTGACTGTGGAATCTGTGCAGCTGATCTGTATTCAACATTTTAAAACAAATTTTATAAAATGCATTTGTGCGAACGTATCTAAATGTTAAATTTAAGTCGGGCGTGAATGGCTATATAGTTTTGTAAAGTTATATTGGGGGTCTGGTTTTCTTTCGTAGTTGTTGTCTGGTTGGTTTTTGTTTTAGTAGTGTGTTGAGGTCCGCTTGGGAGGTTTAGTATACCCACACTCTCTGTTTGCCTATGGTGGGTTTGTGTTGGCAGAAGCGCAGTCCATTCCTTGGAGTTTTGTTTTGTTCTCTGCCAACGTGCCACTTCCGTTGGTGGAGGTCATGTCTTCTCTATTTCTACTTATTGTTCAGTGTCGTTCCTGACAGTTAGTTTTTGTGTTGTCGATCAGCTACATTGAATACATGATGTATCAGTGGTTGGCGCCAGTTTGGTTGCGAATTTGTTGCCTAAGGTTAAATCAGGGAAGAATATTTTCTTTTCAAATGCAGTCTATGTAGTCTATTCATACTTGACTATCTAAACAAAATATTAAACTCATTGAAACTTAGTTAAATGTAAAATTAAAAGTTAATATAAAAATCTAAAATGTTAAACTTATTCCTCAAAATTTAAATGTTATTTTATATGTGCGTAAATAAATATTTTTATGTGTTAATTTCTGGCAGTGGCTTTTATTTATTGATAATTAAGATATAGATTTTTATCTCTGCGTCTCCGCTGAGCTAGTGACTTGGGCTAACGATCGGAATATTTAAATAAAGTGGATTCTTAACAGCACGTATCTGCCTACTCTATAAATTTTTCTAGGTTTAAATGCCTAGATGGCGCCCTGGTAGTTGCAGATATCGTTTTGCGGTTAGATTCGATCTTCACTTACATTTCGATCGTTATAATATATATATAAATTCAAATCATTCTTGATTCATTTCTTTGATTTATAAAATAAATTATCTGAGAATTTTTCACAGAGATACATGTTACATTTCAGCCATGGAGAGTAAAGACTTACTTATATCCTTCAACTTGTCAAAATATAGTTAATCAACATCTTAGTAAAATATTTATAGTTAACATAATTAAACAAATTTTATTCCTGATACACATCTCAATTTTTTCTATAAATTAAGATTGAAGGATTATTTTCTTGTTTTTCTTGTTGCTGTTGTTATTATTATTTATTATCAGAAAAATTTGGAATGTAATAATGATGGCTATACTGAGTATACATCTTGCTTCATCTGTTAAAACACTAAAATTAGAAGCACACTAAGCAAATAGAAAAAGTGGGTAAAATAATTTCTTTTTTTTTAAAACCGTAATATTGTTTTTCTTGCACAAATGTTGGTGGTCAAGTGGTTAGCACAGCTGCCTTACAAGTAATTGTCCCAGGTTTGCTTCCCCGCTGATGCCTTGACATACAAGAAAAAAAAATGGAACAGTTATATAAATCCATAAAAAAAAAATCAGTAGTTTAAATCACAAATAATAAAGAACATATTCAAAAAAAAACTATAGTAAAATAGTCTAATAAATTTATGAGGTAAATTAATATCTCTGTTAACTTCATAAAACAATATACGTTCACTGATAATAAAAGAATCCATAATCTTCCTTATCAGTTTTCTACAATTTCAAAAGCTTTATAAATTTATACTTGCTCCATATATTTATCTAAAATTCACATTCAATGTACTATGTGGTTTAATATCAAACCACTACTGTTTTAACTATAGTTTTTTAATCAGTATTACAGATAATGATTTTGTATTTATTTAAAAAATGAAAAATATTCAAATAGTTACAAGTGTTTGAAAACTTTTAATAAATCTACACTATCAAATGAAGAAAACTAAAAGTCCTATTATGGTTTGGCTACTCTAAAAATGTACATTTTATTTAATGTAATATTATTTTTACAATAGGAAATAAAACACATCCAAAAATAAATTACATAACTAATTTCTATTAATTTCAACAATTGAACTCAATTAATTACTATTGGATTATTGAATCAATCTTTATGTAAAACAAGGAACAAACAAAACAGGAGTCAAATAGCAGGTAACATAACAAACAAAAAATATCAGTTATGAATAAATTACTACTAAAGAAATTAAGTGTAATAATAAAATCGAAATATCTAAAAGAAAAAGTCTAACATCTATTATTTTAATAAAAAAATAAGATGAAAAAAAAATATTTTTTTAAAATAGTACTTTCATGTAAATAGCTGACTAAAACATACAAAATAACAAAGTAAATCCTACTCAATTAATTTGTCATTATTGAAAAATATCAAAGAACTTAAGAATCTAGACTTGTTATAAAACAATTGGAATTTGCAGGAATATTGTCTTTCATAAAAGCATTTAAAGTCTGTTTGATTTTTTATGATTTATTTGAGCCTCAAGTGCTATTATGAAATAACAATATTCTCCCAATTTTTAATTGTTTTATAACAAGTCTAGCTTCAATATTTTCCAAAAGCTGCAAATTAACTGATAGGGGATTATTTTGTTATTTTGTAACTTTTAGTCAGCTATTTACATAAAAGCAGTATTTTTTAAAAAAATCTTTTTTTAATCTTATTTTTTACTTTTTAGTTATATTTATATATTATTTTTAAAAAAATAGTTAAAACTACAAAAAAAAAAAAACTTACAAAAATTGTTATTTAATAATAGGATGTAAAAATAAAAAAGAACCATATAACAAACTAATTATAAATTTAAATATCATGTGATCATCTATATAAAAATATTTATGTACTGGCTTTTTAATTAATTTAATTAAAAAACAGTTAAATTTAATATTAACAAAATTTTATTTTACTTGAATAATGTTTCTGTAAGATATATATATATTAATTTAAAAATAAAACCAATATTAAGAAAATTTTAGTCTACAAAGGTAATATTTTCCTTGGCTCAGATATAAAAGAGTTTTCTTGGGAAGTGAAAGAATTTAAGTTTGAGTTGTAAATGGGAACATTTTTTCCCATTTTTGACTCCAAAATGTGGATATACACATAAAAACACAGATAGCATGTTAATATAAATTGTTTACAGTTCATCATCATAATCATCTATATTATTATTATTATTATTATTATCATTATTATTATTATTATTATTATTATTATTATTATTATTATTATTATTATTATTATTATTATTATTATTATTATTATTATTATTATTATTATTATTATTATTATTATTATTATTATTATTATTACCTTTTTAGAAGTATGAATGGGTATTCTCTTTTGCTGCTACTGATTTATTCTAATTTTAAAATGTCTAAAAATTATATCACCTCTACATAACATTTTATTACATTCATCTTACTATTTGCGAGAATAGAAAAATTAACAATTCATATATGATGATTTTTTTCTATTTTTATTTCATTATTTTCATCTTTGTTTTAACCATTGTGCCATCCACTAAAGGAAAATCTCTTCAAGTATAATCCAGTTCTTCCAAATCTCTATTCCTCTGTCACCACACCACACCAGGTAATACTTAAATTTCATCCATTGACCTCACATGTTGTTTCTCTCTAAGCCTTTTACAATCCTCTGGGATACAGTTTAAGATTCAACTGTCTATCTATTAGCATCTCTTTTAGGAAAATATACAGTCCAGATCCATTTCAGATTTTTACTTCCTTCAATGATGTCAGTAAGGCATAGTTGTATTCTCACCCATGTATTTTATTTTTAATCCCTTCTTGATAATTTAACATATTTCTCTCCATATTTTGTTGAGTTATCTGAAGACTCTATACTGCTCTTTCATTAAGTGTCCAAATCTCAGATCCATAAATAAGAACTCATAGAACATATTTATTAAAATCATTATTCTAACATATAGCTGCATTTTCCTTCAATATTATTTTTACTAAAAGTGTCCCAACCTAGTTCATTTTTATGACTAATTTCATCTATTATGTTTTTATCTGTATTAATAATTTGATCAAGTTATTTGCAGTTATAAACTTCTAATTTATTATTTTGTTCATCATTGCATTAGACTTTTTACCATTTATTTTTATTTCTACTTAAATATGTTCTGAAGGTCTGAAAAATTAATTATAAAAAACAACCACACCATATATAAAATCTAAATGGTTTAAATAATCGGCATTTATATTCTCTTTGTTTCATATTTTAATCTCTAAAATATTTCTTACAAAATTATTGTAAACATTTTGATGATATTAAATCCCTGTTATATACCATTCTTAATGTTAATATTCTTAGTATGAGCATGTAATCATATCAATGCTATTATATTTTGATAAATATTTTTCAGAATAAGACAATATTCCAGATATATATCTTGTAGAACCATTTTAATTCTGTTAAAATGTTATACATCTATTTTTATTTTATAAAGTGTAAATCCAAAATTATCCAACTCATATTTATTAGTTCTTTTGTAACTCTCATACTTTTATTCCCCCATTGTATTAAAACTACTTATTAAACCAAAGTTATTTGTGTTTGTTAAAGTCCCAAATTTGCTAAAGAAGAATCATAATTATTTTGTTAAAAAAATTCCACCTGAATAGAGTAGTCGTTTTTTTTTGAAAAGCGAAATGATGATATAATGTGATAGAGTGATTTTATAATTTTAATCAGAACACATTTTATTAAAATCTAGCTAAAATTTTTGAATGTTAAGGGTGAAAAAGAATCTTGGTACTGGGTAATTAAAAAAAAAATAGACTGTATATTATGGGTTAGTGTTCAGGATGACTATAAATATTACCAATACCCAGTAGAATCCATTATAGTTCAAGTTTTAGGCTGCTTTAATGATTGCAGCTATATGTATTACAATCAAATAAAAGGAAACAACTACTTTTTGATTCAAACCATAAGCAGATCATATTTACGTGTGTGTCAAAATAATTCTTTTTAATCGATGAGAATATAAATGTTTTGAGCTTAAACCCAAAACCCATTATAGTAGCTTTATAATAAATTGTGCAGATTAACATGAAGTATCTTGACTGTAGTAATGAATAGAAATTCTGTTATAATTTGTTGCTTATAGGACTACTTGGTTTGGTCTTCCATACTTTCTGTTGTTGGAAATAAATAAGAGTTTGGTAATAAGTTGAGTTTTTTGTGTTTAGAGTATCTGTCTAAGTGTTTAAAAAATGACCTAACTTCTTATTTACTAAGTTTAAGGTGAGTAGACTCATTTTATATTAATTCATCTGCACTTATGCACTTAAAGAAGTTGTGATAGTGTAGGGTTTTTGATAAAAATCAATTACTTTGTTGATACTAAATATCCTGTAATACTAAATTATTCATGAAAAAGAATCAAATTTTGAGAATGTAGATTATTTTGCTTTTAGGACAGGTATATGTTAAATGAATAGTTGTCTTATGTATAAGTAAGTTTTCATAAAATTGTAGTTTGTGTGTAATGGTTAAACTTAAGTAAATTTTAATAAAAAAAAATAGATAATATCGTTAACTGCAAATATAATAATTTGTGGGGTTAAGACTATAAATATGGCTAACATACTTTGTGAAGGAGAAGGGGGTATTGTGATGGAATGATGATGATAATCAAAATCCATTACAAGGTAATATTAGCTAGCTTTATAAATATAAACACATTAATGAGTTAAAGAATTATTTTAAAATAAACAAACATAAATTCAGATTAAAATCTGTTTGTAGATATAATATATTCACATATATTGTATGTATAATTGATAATCATAGTAAAATATACACTTAAAGAAATTTGTTTGATGTGTACAAATGTTTTATTCTTACTTTTTTAATTTTTTGTATCAACAATTTTTTTTTACATTTTATTTTGTTTTATTTATCTAGAAAGTTAAAAAAAACCTTAAAATTAATTTTTTTTTTTATCTTGTAGAAGTATAAGTAATGAAAAAAGAGTAGAATTGTAAATATTTTTTTTTCAATTATCATTTGATAGAATTAAAAGAGCAATTACATTATGTACAATTATTTTCAAATAATAATTTGTTTAAAAACAAGACTAATATGATAAAGCATGAATGTTTTATAAATGATTATCCTAGAGATATTATTAAATGTTTATTTTCTAATAAAAATATTGATAAAATAAAGAATAGAATAAGATCAAAAAAAAAAAAAATTAAAAAGGTAATTCACACTGGTTTCAACATTTCAAAAGATTTGTTTGTTACAGTTAGAAAATTATTTAAGATGATTAGTAAGAAATAAAATGTTTTCATTGATCCTGTTTATAAAAAGAAAAAAAAGTTTGTTTTTTAATTAATAATAATAATGAGTATGATAATTTAGAAATTACAAAATTGGTGTACATAATAAAATGTTTGAATTATATTAAAAATAATATAGAGATTTCATATGTTGTGACTATAAAAAATAAATTAGAAATTAGATTAAAACAGCATTTAAGTGTGTTTCTTATAATCTTAAGATTAAATTTAAACTTAAAGTTTTATAAAATGTTTAGAATGTATAAAATCATACCATTAGAGAATAATAATGTAATTTACATTAGTGAAATTAAGCGTGAATTGAATAGAATGTTACTAAAAAAGAAAAAGAAAATAATAGATTTGTTAATTAAATGTTTAAGGTATTTTTAGATAAAATATACAAGTATAAGAAATGTGATAAAGTTTAAGAATTGTTTTTTTTTCTCATGTGTCATAGCATCAACTGGGAAGCGAACCCACTAACCCAGGACAACTGTTTGTAAAGCAGCTGTCACTGACCTCTCGCCCACCAATGCTTGACTAGTTTAAGAATTGTTGTAATAGAGTTTGGGGTAAAGATACTTTTTTTAGGATTTTTTTGGAATTGTTTTGAAATATTTGATATTTATATTTATTATTATGTATTTGTATTTTTCAGTTTCCTTGATAAAGACAATAGTGAAAATGTTGATGTGCATATTTATATTTTTATAAGTCATATTAAAATATGATTTAAAAAGAAGTTGTGTTGATTTATATATATTGAAAGTTATAAATCATTTTTGAAAAGAAAACTGTATAGATGATATTTTAAAGTTTTTCTTTTGTGAAGGAATAAACAATTTTTTTTCCATCTTATCAAATTAGGTTTTAAAATTAAAATTGAGACTTATATAAGATTTGTTCTCAGATTGTAGGAGAAAGAGAGAAGTATGTTTTATTGCTGAAAAAAACTTTGGTTTAAAAAAAATTGAGGCTTGATTCTGAAACTCTGGTATAAAATTCACACCCATAATCATTCCAGAATGCTATAAATCACTTACAGGAAGAAACATCATTATTAAGTGTATTGTGAATTTTTGCTTTGTAAATAATATGGTTAAATAATGCAATATGGTGTAGAGTCAAGTTAGTACACCAATTATCTCTCATTAACATGTAAACCTGTATATTATTGCTTTTTATGTAAATGCCTGCCTAATGGAAAAAAAGTGTTATTGTAAAACAAAAACTAAATCCTGGTACTTCCTGTTTATAATTTTTACACCTGAAAAGTAAGCTAGAAGTTTTCAAAATGTATCATTTTTTTTAAAAAGAGAAAAAAAGAAAAGTATACTAACAATTTAAATAAAATATTTTCCTATTAGAGATATTGAGAAAACTTAACTCTGTATATTCCAATTTAAGTGTTTTCTAATTAACTTGCCTTGTACATGTTTCAGCATGATGTTCACATTTTTGAATTTTTAAGTGAAAAAAATTGTACACTTTCAGAAATTGAACTCACACACTTAGATTTTCCAGGAAAACTCCTTAAAAATTAGCCAACAAGTAAAGGCCTTGAGTGGACTTTGTGAGTCTGTTTGCCATACTAGGTATACTGAAATGTACTTTGAAAACATCATATGTTCAAAGAGGAATTTGAATTGATTAAAAGAAGGTAGCAGGCCATAATGGTCCACTGCCAAAAGTTCATTTGGACCTGAGGTAATTTTGAAATGACTGTCCCTGTGTAAGACTGGTTAGTGAGGTTATTTTCAACACATATCTGGCATTTTCTCAATCTGGTTAAGATGCTAGAGTACATCCCTTTCCAATGGAATTGATGGTGGATGGCACTCTCTGTTTTCGAGGAGCCATAATGTCCACATAGGTTATGAATGTGTTCAATCAGCCACCCCTTGATTTTCCACGGTATCAGAAATTTTCCAAGGGTTAGCCCAATAGTGGGTTTTATACATCAAAATGTTATCCTTAATCCAGTAACATCTCCTTAGTTCAGGAACCTGGTCTTTATCAAGGGCTTCCATGATAGGTCCATATTTTGTATCCATTTTTTGTAACTGGGTCAATTTTTTAAAATCACATTCTAATGAGTCATCCACACCAATGGACATTCCTGCTATGCACATTTCTTCTGCCATCAAGTTTTGTGCTTGGATTTCCTCTGGATAGCAGCTCAAGATGTCCGCTACTACATCTCCACTCCAGGGCAATAAATTACTTTATAACTGAATTGTTGTAAGAACAAGCTCCAACTGATGAGGTGGTCATTAGTAATATATCTTCTGTTTAGGAACTTGAGACACTGGTGGCCAGTAATGATGATTATTTTCAATCCTAATAGAAATTGCTTGAATCTTTGCAGGTCAGAGTCTCTTGTTCTATCATGATGTAATTCATTTCTTCCTTTTGGAGGGTTCTACTGCAGAAATATAAGACCTTATGTCTGTTTTGTTGATCAATTTGGCATAGCATGACTCCCAGACTACATTTGCTGCTATCAATTTGTAGATAAAATGGACAAGTAAAATCAGGAAGAAGTAAAATCAGGAAGGTGTAACATCACAGTTTGTAGGAAATTTTGTTTAATTTTCTTAACATCCCATTGGTTTTCTATTAACCTTTTCCAATGCCAGCCTTTTTTAAGAGTTCAAGTAATGATGAGGCATCTTGTGTGAAGAATTTATAGAATTTATGGCAAAGTTACATATACCCATAAATGATCTTATTTGTTTTCAATTAGTGCATGTTGGTAAATTTTTAATGACCATTATTTTGGCTGGGTGGGGTAGGATTTCTTGTCCATTTACCAAATACCTCAGGAATGTAATCTCTTGTACTGCAAGGCAGGTTTTAATGAAGTTTATCATAATATATTTTCTACATATTCATGAAGAAACTTTTTTAGATGGGATAAGTGTTCAATTATATCTGTAGAGGCAATGACCACATCATCAGCATAACACATCATGGGTTTTTTTTATTCCTTTGATAGTCTGATCTAGACACCATATTAATCTGATGCCACTGTTGATGAGGTCAAACAGCATCTATCTAAATACATAAGTGTGCCCTTCATGTCTAAACATTGTATTTCCTGTCTTATGGGTCTAAAACAATTTGTGAATAAATTGACATTATGTCTAGTTTGGTGAAAATCTTCTTATTTGCCAGCCAAGTGAAAACATCTTGAATGGGTGGAGGTATGTTTTTGAAATAGTGATACTATTCAGTTACATCAAAGTATACCCATATTGACCTATATTTTTAAACTGGTACTAGTGGGCTGTTGTATGGTGATGAACTGCTCTCAATAATTCCCCCTCTATCATGGCTTTTATTTGATTTTCCACTTATATTTATATTGGTATGGATAGGGTATGTCCTTACATGGAAGTATGTTTTTTTCTTGAACTGGATTCTGTGCACATATCCCTTAATGATTGCTGGTACAATTGAAAATGCCCTTATGTGTTTCCTTATCATCCTGACAAGTTTTCTTACGTCATCTTCAACTTTGAGTGATGACTCTTTTATTTTATTTTCTATGTATTCCAAGGTGGGTACCACTGGATTCAGCCCACTTTGGTAGTGCCTTGAGTTATCTTATCACAGAACCCAAGTTCTTCTTCATAAAACCTAAATGTCTTCTTGGCATAATCAATTCTTGATTGATGTTCCCCCAGGAAATCAGATCCCAACAGAACATCTTTTATCAGACCTGCCATTGTCAGGAATGTGTGATATACTCTGGTAGATCCTATTTTGATGTCAAACTATAACTGATAGGTTTCTATTCTAGCACTTTTACCATTCAGAAATATAAATTGAGCAGCCTGTGATGGCAAGGTGGGTAGTGTCTTTACCCCTTTTGTCACATCATAACATTCTTTTGACATGTGACACCTGGCTTCCAGTATCTACTAAAGCCATAACCAGGCATTTTTATTAATACTTTAACTGTTGGACACTGTTAGTACAGTGGCCAATGATGTGGTTTCTTTTCTTTTATAAATAATTGCTGTTGTGTGTTTCCTCTTTCCTGAAAATTGTCTTAATTTCTCTATTATTCTTTACTTAAATTACTAAAATCCACAGCAGTTAGCAATTCTGCCATTTCTTCTGTTTCACAGTTTTGGCAGCCCAGCATCAAGTGCTCTATATGAAGTGGCATATTATATCTTACAGTCTGAATAGTCTGTCCCTCAAACAAAGGTAAAATTGTTAATGGTTTCAACAGTGATACCAGATGAGGAAAAAAACTAGATGTGGTTTCTTCTTTTGAAGTGCAATATTTTTCCTGTGATACATGGTGCAATATTCTGTCTTGCCTCTCCTCATTTCAAAAGATCCTGAGTAATACAAAATAGTAAGCTCTGAATGTTGTTGTTTTTTTATTCAAGCATTTCCCACCAATTTCAGGCTGATTTTTACAATGGTTTACTGTGACCACCATTTTTTCATCTTCTCTTAGTTCAAGACGAATGAACAATTCTTGGAGACTTTGCAAGTGCGTCATTGGATTTTCTCCTCTGTTGCCCTGAAAAGTTTTAATATGGATAACTCATGCCACCAATGGACTATCTGTTCTTTCTATACATTTTGTACTTCTTCCTTTAGACTTCATTTAGTAGCCTCTTTGTTCAAGGTCTTACATTCCCCATCCACCACCTCCTGTTTTATTTCTGCCTCCTTGTCATTATGTAGTTTCCTTCCCATATCTTTTACCATTTCCCACAACTTTCTTGCCCATTGTGATTCTTATGTACTCATATCTATGTTCTTTATTTTTAGGGTTTGATATTCCAACATATCATTTGGAAATAGTATATCCATACCCACCCGTGTTTCCTCATAGAATTCTTCTTCTGGGCCATACATGTTTTCAAAAAAAAAACTTTCTTGTCTCTAACACTAATAATATCAATGCAGCAAACTTCTGTTTTTCTTTTTTTCTAATAAATGCTCCCTCTCCCAATCATCCTCACAACCATTGTCTTTCTTAGTATACCAGATTTGTTATTCTTTCTCAGTAAGTTTTATTGCTACCTGAGTTTCCATCTGTATTTCTTGCCTAACCTACATCTTTATCTGTATTTCTTGCCTGACCATAATCTTTATTTTATTCATATACATGCAACCATCTCTTATGACTATGATAGATCAACTATAATAATAATAATAATGAAAGGAAAAAATTATGATTTTACTCCTTGCTCCTTGTTTGATCACTCTTTTCCTCTACACAGCAAAAGAAAAAATGTGAGTATCTGATTTAGCTTTTTTTTTTCAACCGGACGGTTGATTTGACTTATTGTGGAATATATATGTATCAGCAAAATTCATAAGGGAGCAGAAAGCACATGAAAAAAAAAGTATGTTTTTATCCCCCACCATTGTTTTTACAAAATAAAAAATTCCATGATTATCCAATTCCCATGCATAACATCTCAGGGTCTATCTCCAAAAAAGACCAAACTTGGGATGCCACATTATAAAAAAAACCCACTAATGATAATAAAATTAGAGCTGCTTTAACCTAACCCAGAGAAATAGGAAGAGGGGTTCAGACCTCACCTACTCTTCCAAATTACAACCAAGCAACTGACTCTCCGAACTTCATGGGAGTTAATTCTTTAATGTATGCCCAGTGGTCAGTCAGAGATGAGATACAAAAGGGGAAGTTTAACAGATGACAATCGGATATATATATATATATATATATATATATATATATATATATATATATATATATATATATATGGTTATAATAATAGTGAATGAAAGTTTATTATTTATATTAACAAAGCAAATTAAAGGATTAAATAAAAGTGTTACAAGTTATTTCTCTTGCAACAGCATATATATATATTGTGCCCTTATTTATAGGTCATAGTAAGGTAGAATGGTCAATTGCTAAAAAATTTTAAATTTTAAAATACATTTGTGTAATATATTGATAATTGTATGATCGATTAGATTTTATAGTACAATTTAAGGCTGAAAAATACCTGGTATGTAAAAGTGTAATGGATTATTTTAAAAAAAAACAGTTAAATAAAGCTTAATTATATTTTTGCTTATGGTTGTAAAAGCTGGCCATATAAAATAATACAGCTATAAATAGTTAAAAGTATATTAACAATCCAATTGTAATGTTTTAAAACTAATAAATTAAATAAACGCTATATGTAATATTATAATTATAATTAATATTCAAATTTAATCTAATATATTTTAAGATAAACTTTAGGATGGTGAGAATTATATTTAGTTCTACATTTTTTAAATTATTTTCCAAATTTTTATAAAATATATCAGTTTTGGTAATTTAGACCGAGACGTAAATTTAAAAAAAAAAAAAAAATCATCTGATAAAGTTAGTAATCATGTGACTGTATATTATATACCTTCACACACACACTTGTTAGAATATAATAATAAAGTTTGTGAATTATAAAACTAAATATAATTGCTATCTATCGTTAAAGTAAAAGTTGAAATATTGAATGTTATTTTAATAATTGTTTTAAAGTTTAAATGATTTTGATAAAACTATAATTGAGTTTAAAAATACTATTCTAAGTAATATTTTAAAACATGACGTCATAAATTCTTTATTTTAAAAAGTTAAATCTATTATAAAACTAAAAATGTGTAAATTTGTTCGCGCTAAAAAAGTCATTAACCAATCAACGGAGGTATTTTAGCAGACGAAAAATAGAAATTAGACAGAGAGGAAGAAGGAATGTGTAGGTAAAGGAAGGAAGAACATTTTTTTAGCTGTATAAGATCATAAGATAGAAAAGTGTTATAATTTAAAAATTTTGTATTTATTTTAAAAGTTTTGTTTTTAAAATATAATATTTAGAACTGCCTTTAAATGGAAGGCTAATTTAAAAGATTTCTTACCAGGATTTTTATTCAAGTTTAGCCGAAACCTTGCAGTAAAATGGAAATACTACAGAAAAAATTACCTAAAAGTATTGATAAAGTAAAAATAATTGTAAAGTGCCTTGAATACAGGTTGTTTGTTATCAACCAGGAAATCATTAGAACTCAGATAAGTATAATTTGGACATTATACCGAAAACTTAAAAGAAAAGTTATTTGCCGTCAGGAAAAATTATGACGCACAATTTTAAAAGGCTACTCCGAAGTTTTTTTTTTTATTCTTCTCTATGAAAAAATTAAGATGCGTATATCATAAAGAAAAAATTATGTAAAAGTTATAATGGAGAAAGAATGTTTATCTTTTTAAAGGAAACATTACAAAGTATATAGTACCAGAATTTTAAAAGAAGGAAAAAAGTTACAGAATAATAATATGAAAGAGCTATTGTGTTTTTATGAAAAAGGAACAGAAAAACTTTCTCTAAGAAGTATTAAAAATATTATAAAGTGTTCATTAAAGAAATGATTAATGAAAATAAAGATTTGGAAACTATAAATCTAATTTACTTAATGAAATGAATCCATGGAAACAGAAAAGTTTTATTGAATATTTAAATCAAAGTACTGAGAAGATGCATCATAAAAGTCGCGCGGGAGAAAATATTAGCAAGAAATATTAGAAGAGAATATTTAGAAGTTTTCTTTACGGATTAACTAATATCATAATTAATAATTGTATTAAATATTATAAAAACCAAGGATTATCATTCATGAATATTTATTGAACGAAGTAATATTTGTTTTTACCTTAAAATTGAACAAGCACGGAGAGGAAAATTAAGTGAATGGAAAAGAAATGATAAACAATTTTTTCATTTTTTGGCGTAGATGAATGGTTTTCAGGAAAATTTGATGGAGTACAGTAAATATAGTTTGAATATTTTTTACTAATTTATTTTAAAATATAAAATGTTATGTGAGATTAGGGAAAACATAAAACATAAATTTAGTAATATTAAAATTTAAATATAATAACTTGATAAAATTATAGAAATAGTGTTTAAAATAAAGTGTATGGATGTGAATCTTATATCTACAAGGATCAAATGGATAGTGAAGCCTACGGAACGCGATTGAGGAGATAAAGGTCATTTGGTAATTTTAATTGTTATTTATAATGCATAATGTATTTTTTTAGATCATCTATTGACCTAAGAATGAAGTGTGAAAGTCTTAATTATATGTACACATTTTATGCAACATTTTAACATATAATGAGATAGGAGTAATTCGGAATATGCATGCAACAATTTATTTAAAGTATATTAATAATATAATTTAACAGAACAATTGTGTGATTCTTTTGAACTTTCATGTGATAAAGTATTCAGATATTTAAATAGTTTGTATGTGATTAAATATACGGAGGAAAGTAGTAAAAAGATTTTCTTATAGAACAGTGGAATAGTGTTAAAATATCAATGAATTTTATTATTGTTAGTAATGCAGATAGGTATTTGTCGATGTACAGTATAGAAAAAATCTTGAGAAATAAGATCGGATAGTGACTTGGAAGTACTAGTGGAGAGGAAACCAAGATGATGTGTTTTTTTTTTAAGAAATAGGAAAATATAAGGGATTTGGATCATATTTAGTTTTGTGTGATTTAGTATAGTTAACTGAGTCCTATGACTGAACATATATGGTTTGGACAGTGTTTTTGCATATCTTTAAACTTTTGATGTTAGAATAAAGCTGAAGAAATAGCTTTAGCATCGTTCCTATGATAGAGGTTGGTAGACAGGTAAAGGTCACTCCTCTATAGTATCTTTTAATTCACTGTGCCATGATTGTCAAGGTATATGACAAGTAATATTCTAGTTGTATTTTGATCCTATGCATCTATCTTCGCTATTCTTATTTTGTGAATCTGCATCGGTCAGAAAGATATTTTCAAAGAAATAATGAATAAAATAGAACTGAAGATATGTTATCGTTTATGTAAGAATAGTTTATTTGCTTGAATGTATAGAATTGTGTAACTTTAAAATTGAAAGTCCAAAATATCATAAAGAGAGAAAGAATCATACAATACATTGTAAAATTAATTCAGAAATGAATATAAGATTTTGAAAAGAAATCTAAACCAAGTATTTTAAAAGTGATAATAAAATTTGAATTTTTTTGTAATATTAATGTTGGAGGGAATGAGTATTGCATATTTATCAAGAGAAAATTCAATAAGGTATAATAAACATATACTTGTGCATGGTATATTAATAGTTATAATTATATCATCCGAAGTAAGGCTTGAATGAGAATATTAGGATTAATAAACATCGGATAATGAATAATAAAAACCTAATACCGAATGTAGAATAGTGTTTTGACTTTGTAAAATTCCATACAACCAATATGAAACTAAATTTTATTATTTTGTAGAATTTTACTACGAATGTACATTTTTGTAAAAAATATAATTTTAATAATATTAGGGATGCAAAGTGTTTGTGATAACCATCTAAGAAATACATTTTGTAATAAGCTAACCATAATAATAAATCAAGTAATAATACTGTATTTTCTTAAGTGTTAAAAAAAAAAAAGATTTAACTAGGAAAAGTAAATAATATTTTGATTTCATTTTATAAACTAATAAACTAAGTTGAGATATGAAAGTAAAGGATATCCAATGTATATAGTGTAAAAATATTGTTAATTTATTTATGTTGTTAATAAACTTTGTTTTAAATTTGTTTTAAGATTTTTGTGTCCGAGTTGTTATTTCTCCACATGGATGCATGAAATCACGATACATTTATGATTGAAACAGACATATAAATTTTGCACAAAAGGTAAACATAAAAGTGTTATAAGAATTTTGAGAATTTATTGGTATGTTAAAATTAAAGGATCATAATTTTATATTATTTATTGGTCATAAGTCGGTTGCCACAATATTACATTAAATGGTATGCTAATGTTGCCACACGTATTCTGTTGTCAGATTTTAAAAATACTACCACATACGTATTTATTTATTTCATTTAGGAAGAAATAAGATTATATTATTATTGTTATTATTATTTTTATTATTATTAGTTGCTGTGTAGTAGATTATGACATAAAATTCCCTTTTCATATTTTACTACCGTAATTTTAAATCAGTTAGAATACAATTTATGAACTTGAGATTTTATTTATTTTACTTCATTTTATTTAATTGAGCTAGATTCTTGTTATAAAGAAGATTAAGATATGATTATTATTTTAATCGCAGTGAATAGAGCTCAGAAAGTCATAAGAATACTATGAGTTAGTTATTTGGTATAGTAAAAGGGGGGATAGTGTTCTTATGCCATTGAGGTAGTATCGTGTGGATAATGGCTCAATGTAGTCTATCTCGTTCCCAGTATTGTCACTCCATGTCTCATGAAAAAAGTAAATATTTGTTAATTCATTTTAAAATTGAACCGTATTTGTATTTTAAAATTAGAGCTAGTAATCATTTTAATTAATGCTGAATATTTCATTTATTTATTTGTTAACTGAGCTAGAACCTGTAATATTCGTAATAAACAGTATATTTTGGGGTGAGAATCCATGGGGGGAGGTTAGAATATATATATATATATATATATAAGATCAAATAGTTTGTGTATACAATAAATTAGTAATTATAAAATGATTATATGCTGAGAAACTGGGTTATTTTAATCTAACGAAGAGAGACAGTAGCGAATAACTCCATGGGTAATTACAAAATATAGATACCATTTAACTAAAATACATTTTAGGCTTTTTAGTCCTATCTTAACTTTTAAGACTAAATGAGGAACATTCAATGGACATTTTCAAGATTTACACAGTAATATTTCAATCATACAAAGTCAAGGTTTTAATATGAAATGAAAAATAAACTATTGTGGTCCTTGGAGAATACATTTATGAGTTATGAGTGTGAGCCTTGAGGCACGATGACTTAATTTGAGGCTAATGTGAGGCTGGATAGCACTCCATCTCTAAATTGAAGTTATAAAGAAGGAACTAATTCACCATAGCATGAACAGAGCTCAGGAACAGAGTATGATTGCTTGGGTCCAGATATATATATATATGAAGACTGTGGAATCCAATCTATCAATCAATTGCAATCCCAATGAGATATTAGCTCATGAAGAAATGATGATGGGAGCTATGGATATATGCTGAGACACCCACAAATCACTGAGTAGCACAATATGGAAAAAAATATGGTCAAACGATTGTTAACTCTAAAACCTTAATTATGTTTATATATAAAATAGTATGATATCAAAATTTTTATGAGACAGAAAAATATCTGCAATAAAATACTTATTGCTTTACTTTTTTTGCTTTTATCCAATATATATAATGGCTGGTATATTAATAAATTATAATTTAACTAGTTTACCCATAGAGTTAATAAATATTTCAAACTTTAATTAATATACAGTTATACTGTACCCTCTCTTACATATAAAATGATTGCAAATGTTTATTTATCTTACATTCTTCAGATACACACACACACACACACACACACACATATATATATATATTTAGGCACCCCAAGATTGACTTTAAAACATATAACAACATAATGCCGGCATGGATCTTTTCTTTTAACCTTTTAACTGCTAATTATATTATTGGTTGTGTCAGCTAAAAATCAAAGCTTTTAATTGGCCAGCTCACAAACTGCAGACAAGTCAATTGTCAAAATATTTTCACCTTTAATATCATACTGACTTTATATTCGTTTATAAAAAGTATATTAATACATTGTCAGGTTATAAAAGTGAACGAAAGTTCTTTCAAAAATAAATTGCTATTTATTTATTATAAAATATTCAATTTCAGCAACATAAAAGCCATCATATAAACAAAGAGTTCGTGACGAAAATGCCTTTTACGTTATAGAAAAGTAAATATTTCTTTTTGCTAAATCTTAAATATTTTTACTAAAATCTTCAATATTTTTCGAAAATAATTTTGTTTTTTAGTATACTCTCTGAAAATGATTTGTAATTACTCAATATATACTTTTAATATACTTTAAATCATATTCAAAATGAAAAACTCATCATTTTTCTTTATTTTCTTTGATCAGGTGGTTTCTTTGTTCTTTCCAGCCAATCAGAATGTCTTTTTTGGCTGAGAGCCAGCTGACAGCCAATCACCGACAAGTTTCTTTCTTTGTTTAGCTTTAAATGCGGTTTTATTGATTTTTTACTTGTAAAATAATTCAGAAGAGAACTTTTAAAAACCTAATCAATAACTGTCAAACGAATATCCTAGCATTAAAAATAATGAAATTAGAGTGATGTCAGCTGTTGACGAGAAGCCTTGTAAGAGGTGGGAAAAGGGTTAAAATACAAAATAAAACACTTGGCAATTATAATCACATTTTTTTACATCTAATTATAAATTAAAGAAACATTGCATCATTTTCAAAAAAGACAATTGCACTTTCTGAATTTGCTATCTTTTAACAAAATACATTAGTAAGACAAATATGGTAGGAGGGAACTGGACAGAGTGGTTTTTGTTTTATTCAAAGAAGTTTTATTATAAATCTTAAATATTCCCATATTCATTAGTGCAGGTCAAATGAGGAACATAGATTAAAATTTATTATTTTTCCATTCCAGTTACTCCTAAATAAATTATATTAAAATTCTAATCTATACATAATAAATTATCTAGTTTCTTTCATTACAAAAGAGAATAAGAGTATGTAATTCTAGAAAGTATAATGGCGATTGGTTAAAATAAACAATTTACATATACAGAAATAAGAGTAAGAATTATCGTTAGACTTATCAAAAATAACATAATTAAAATGTTTAAATATAAGATTATATAATACAAACACAGACAGACACACACACACACATATATATATATATATAACTGTAAAGATAAAAGACAAATTTACATTTAAGTTAGCAAAAGTGAAAAATGCAAGTGAAAGTGAAAATTATCAGTAAGTGAAAGTGTGTGGTGACATATAGCAAGTTGATAAAGTAATGTAAGGATGATCCATCATAAGTATGTTTTTATTAGTTTCCATTTTTATGGTACTTTGTCGGAATGGTTATTCAATGGCAGATTACAGGTATCGGTCAGGCAATCTTCCCAGGCTCTTTGGTTGGTTTACATTGTTCTGGCTCTGGTCCAAGGATGGACAGGAGAGTGGAGACAAGGGCTCTACTCATGCATTTTTACAGCATGGTACATTTCCAAATTTTCTTATATATGTAATACAAACAAGGACAATGGTTTGAAGTACTGTGTAGTGGGAATATCGTCCCAAGGAGCTTCAGCAAGAGTTCCAGCAAAAAGAATTTCTTCAATAAATTTGTCAGCAAAAAGATTTCTTCAGTAAGAGTGGAAGAGCTTCGAACAAGTATAAGAGAAAGAACAAAAGAAAACTTCCCTATTTATATTCTTTTTAATTGCTTTTTGCATTCCATGTATTAATTAGTGGAAACCAATGCCTAATCATTTATTTTCCGCTGATATCTTATATTTTAATTAATTCAATGGATTTTACTGATTGAATTTACATTGTTGAGCTAACTTTTTATTTTGATTGCTTACAGATTAAAATTCCTTTCTTAATGGATTTATACATTTTATCTGTCAATACAATCTTTTTTTTCTTTATACACTAATGTCATAATTTACCAAATGTTTTTAATACGACTAAAAATAACACTTTAAATCTTCTAATTTTCTTTCATTGCATTTTAGATAATTTTAATTTACAACTTATTCTCTGCTATATAACTATTATTATCATTTGGTTTGAAACACATTCACCATGGACAGACTTAGGGTCTTTGGCTATCCACAGTGAATGGTGAAATCAGCATATATATAACTGTATTTATAAGTACAGCTTCAATATGTATACCAATAATGAACTAAATGTCAATGTAATTTACGTCATGACACAAGACTTAGACTCAGTAAACATAACGATGACCTAATATCAAGTCAGTCACTAGGTAATCAAATGCAAAAGGTGAAAGCAGATTTCTGTTAAGTAATTTTATTTTACTTACAATAAGTATAATATATGCAACAATAGACACATACAGAAATAGAAATGCAAATATACAAACAATGAAAAACAAGTCCAATATAAAAGCAATATAAAAAGCAAACCCAGTTTCTTTCTGCCATCTTTTATTATTTTCAAAATGATATAATAGCTGTATAACACCAACATTTAAAAATTGAATGTTCAAATCTAAGAGAATATGGCTGACTTATTCGAACATTCCAAATTATTCATCTAATCTTCCTAGCCCAAAATTATAAAAACCTATAGCCAATATTTAAATAGAAAAAAAGTTTTGATAAATTCGTGTGATTGGATAAAAATAACTGAACTGATTTTAAATTGACATTTAAAAAAAAAAACTGTGAATCTATTCGAATGCAGATAAAATAAATAAATAGAACATCACCAGCTTATGTCTTTTTTATATAATTTATTAAATACCAAATAATGGATTAAGGAAATTTAATAAATTTTTTATGAACCACAGAGCAATGTATTCTGGCTAATTTAACATTGCCATAGGACTGAAATACTATTGTCCCTGATCATAGGAAGTGCAATGATTTAATATTTACCTGTATAATGCCTAATGAGACATCAAACATTCTGTCTTAAATGTTTAGATGGATCCAGAATGAAAACAACAACAGAAGATGGAAATAACATCACTTCAAACATATCACTGAGGAGTTCCCATGAGTGATGCATGACTTGCCGAAGTAGATCACAAATTCACAGACATTAATCTAAATAATTTGAAAAAGTTTATATATATATGTTTGTAGAATATCTATTTTTATTTCCCTTCCATACTTGGAAAACAAAATATCTCCAACTTGGAACAATTCACTTTAATTGAAGTCAACAAATTATGGGGGAGGAGAAGGTTGTTAAGTTAGACAAAATCTTTTTCTTGTTAAATAAAGTTTAGGTAAGCTCTCCCTCCATAGTGACTTGAGATAGGTTATCATCAGCATCACTGTGATATGGAATAAAGTAAGATTTTATTTGATATTATTCCATATTAAAAACATTCACTTGCTACAGGACAGTTTGTGTTGTTTATTTATTTGTTAACTAATGATCATTTATATTTGGTTATTCAGTATGAATGACCAATCTTCCTGCATGAACATTCTTTTCTATCAACCATAGAAAACTTCTATATAGTTAGGGGAGTCCCCAAAGAAGATGGAACTTCTACAGTTGGAATTGGACAATAAAGCTATTGAACATGCATTGATATAATATTATGAAATAGTCAGTTTTGTGATCATTGTAATAATAAATACATGATTTTTTTTGTTAATTTTATCTGCTTTGTAAATAGTTAGTGCCTTGTCATGTGTATCTGCCATGGATAAGGTTGGAATAGTAAACACATTTAATCATTAATATGGTAGAGATACATACTTGACACACATATGTATATATTTTTTATCATGTTAAGTGAATTTTGAATTTTTATTTTGTTAGTCAATAAATATTGTTAACTTGATTTTCATTGAAATTGTCTCTAGTTTGTCAAAATTATTTATTCATTTATTCATCGATTCACAACCAGATATACTTGCATATACACACACTTTCTTATTATACAATAGTATAATAATGTGGTTGGGTAGATCTCTAATTGGTACCTATATAATGGTGCAATAGTTGCTATCTAGAGTAAATTCATCTATGAAAAGAGCTGAAGGCAACCTTCTACCTGAATTTGAATACTGAGACATAATGGAATCTGAAAGAGGGGTGAGACATGAATGAACCTGCCTAAATTGTAGCTGAATTTAATATGTGAGTGTAGAAATAGACCATTGGAAGTGATCATTGGATAGGTACCTCATCGAATCATTCACTGCATCATTCCCCCTCTTCGGGTGGACTGTTACAATATATGTATAAATAAAAAAAAAACTGTTGTTTAAAGTTCTACATAAAATACAATTGATACATTTTTGATATATAAATGTTATTTTATTTTTCTACAGTTTTTTAATAAATGTTACTTAAATATTTTTAGTATAATATTAATCGAGGACTATTTTTACTTTTTCTTCAATGCTTTTTATTTTGCTTCTCTTTATATTTTGATTATATAACTACCATCTGGGAATATATAAAGAAACACCAGAATAAAACTCTCAAAAATCTAAACACACAAAAAAAATACAAGCATTAAAAACTTATAAAGTTGCAATTTGTTATTATTATATGTCATTATTGAAAGATTCAATGCAAAGAGAGAGATAAAAACAAATTCAAAATAATTACAAGATGATTATGTATCAGCTGTTGGGTTTGCAATGAAATTTTGAATAGAATACATTTTTATAATTTTAGTTACAATTTGAGAGAAAACTAATCAAACTATGACTGATGTTTTATTAGTTATTTATATAACTATACCTTGATCAGATCATTAATACAGATGGAAACATAATGGATGAAATTAATCATAGAATTAAACTTAGTTGGAGTGCTTTTGATAGAAATAACTTTATACTAAAAGGAAATATGCCTATGTGTTTGAAAAGAAACATTTTTAATAAATGTGTTTTACCAGTTCTTACTTATGGATCTGAGGCTTGGACACTTAATAGAAGAGCAATACAAAGACTTCAGATCACTCAAAGAAGTATGGAGATGCATGTTGGAAGTAACAAGAAGAGATCGAAAATGCAATATATGGGTAAGAGAACAAGCAGGTGTTACTGACCTCATTGAAAAAAAATAAAAGACTGAAGTGGAGTTGGGTTGGACATATTGCTAGAAGAGGTGATAATAGATGGACAACTGAAATCTTAAACTAGATTCCAAGAGATTGTAAAAGACCCAGAAAGAGACCACATGTGAGATGGATGGATGAAATAAGAAAGTGTGCAGGGGTGATGTGGAGAAAAGAAGCTAAAGATTGGAGGAGATGGATTGAAATTGAAGAGACCTTCATTTTGCAGTGGATTGATAATAGTTGATGATGATGATGAGTCAAGGAATTGCATGATTAATAAAATCCGTTTTCAGCAGATCCCAAAGCCTATAGCCAACAACACAGACTTTTATATATTATATTTAATAATAATTAATTCTTTTCTGTATTTGACATAAAATTAAAGAACAATAAAGAAATTAAATTGATGGTGTTACATCAGGTTTTTTATTATTATTATAACTATTACAATAACATTTATATAACAAAAGAAAATTATATATAGCAGTTTAAAAAAAGCAACATATTTTAAAATATTTTTTTGGATGATTCTACAATCCAAAGAATTTTAAACATATAGAATGCAGATGTTTAGAGATGCATACCACGGACAAATCCTCAACTGTTGGGTATAGTTATAAAAAAGTTTGTATGCACTACTTCAGCACTTGTTTAATTTTTTTTTGTTTCATCTGTTTTAAATTTTCATTCTAAGTTATTACTAAAATGATATAAGAAGACACAAACAAAAGAAACTTTTATTGTTAAGAATTGCTCTTTAGAAAGAAAAAAAACTGGTTTTATATAAAAGAATATTAAAGTAGATGATTAAGCTCTTATTTGGCGTTTATTATTCTTATGACTATTTGTAAAGTATTAATTAATAGGTAAAATAAAACAAAATTTACATTCATAAAATGGGTTAATAGTTTTAGGTTACACTTAGACCTTTTTAAAATCAAACTTCATTTCTTTTTTTAAAAAAATAATATATATAAACACACATTATTCAATAATTTTATTTTGAAAAAATCACATGATGCGAATTTTCACCTTATTATTTTTTTACTGCATCTGTTAAATACTGAAGACACATTTAAATTTTATAGTATACGTCAGCGGTCGCCAACCTTTTTGCACTTAAGAGCACATTCTATAATACTGGATAGGTGGCGGATACCATTTATTTTTTCAATGTAAATTTATAGTTGAATATTGTTAAGTAAGTCTCTTTTACGCTGTAAAAGTATAGTATAACCTACAATTTGATTACAATATAATATAATAATTTATAAGAAATCTTAAAAATTAAATTTATTTGTATCAGATAAATAATTTTTTATAGTGTTCGGATAGCGGCAGGCACACGTAAAATGGTCTGCGGGCGCCATGGTGCCTGCGGGCATAGGGTTGGGGACCCCTGGTATACGTACTTCAGCACTGGACAAAATATATTCATAAATTAGTGTTGCCTTTTTAATTTCAGCAGAACATAAACCAACATAGGGTAAAAGACAAAAAATAAAAAGTTAAACATAATGTGATAGCTATATAAATCAATTCGAAAATCACAAATACTTTAATATGTAATGTCATCTTCTGATGCTATATTTCTGCATAAAAAACATTTTTTTTCTTGAATGGCGTTAAATTGCTAGATGTATCATAGGAGTCTTTTATATTCTATCATCGGAGTCATGCTCTTTCAATAAAAGTCAATCAATTTTATATTTCTTTGGGTGGGTATTTAAAATAACTTTTATAATATAAAAAGGACCTCCCTCTTTCACAAACACTATGTCAAAATTCATTATAAAATATATTACTTATTCATTCTATCTAAATTTTCCAATGGTATAAAATATTGTTTCTACTGGATAATTTTAAATATTACTACACGTTTTTTTTTTTATTAACTGAATCAAATATCTTGATCATATTAATGAAGTCAATCTAATAATTATATTTCAAATTATGATTATGTATAGTGTTTCCTGTTGTTTTAAAACCATACTGTTATTTGTGATTGAAATCAATCTGTTTAATTAATATTTAAAAATACTTCTGATTTCAGTGGATGATAATAATATTCCACATTATTATTGGACTTTTTTAAAACTTTTTTTTTTTTTTTACTAAACTACAATAACAGATGCAGTCTATAAATATTTTGCATAAGTGTAAGATTACAAAGTGCTATTATAACTTTATTGAGCTCAATTTTTGTATCATTATTCAAAAAGTAAACAAAACAAACCTTCTATCTGTCTAAATTATTATCATTATCATTTAAAAAAGTTTTACCCACAATTTAAAAAGATTATGAAATTATTTTTTAGTAAATATGTTACATTCAATGTATCTAAAAAGTTATAAAGTGATAAAAATCCACAGTCTTAATCATCTATTATTCTCAAGTCTTTTTTATCATTTAATCACTGAAAATTATTTTCAAATTGTAACATTACTGAATAAAGCTCTACGTTATTATTTTTTTATGATGCTAAACAGATAATATCATGTTTTTATTTTTAATTAAGTCACTAATAATACCATGATTCTCTCTTAACTCATGTCTAAAAAATTTTTGGATGATTCCTAATTGGTTAAAATAAAACAATCATCCAGACCTTAGTCAATTTAATGAACTGTTGGGCATTTTCTACCAATGGGATGCTTAAATATTTTATAAACACTTATGAGAAAGTAGTCATAGTGTTATGATTAGTTTATTACTCTTATTATTAATAATGGAAGATTGTCAAAGAAGTATTAAATCTTTTTTAGTGAATACAAAAACAGACCTATTTACAACACATGCTTTAAAAGCTTAAACATAGATAGTTATTACTGTACAATTAATTAATAAAATATATAGATTAGTTATAGCTTACATGTTAAATGTTTCAGCAGCTTTCTATCATTGATGTACATTGCACATCAAATAGCTACTGAATGCCTAACATCTCAATAAGAATTCTTATAGAGGAAAGCCATGCTATGATTATACATTTACCTAAAAATTTGATGATCAGTGATTCAAATCAACCGAAATTTTTTTCAATAACTGAAGATTTTTTAATCAACTTTTAGGATTTTGATTTAGATAGACTGTGCATAAATGCCAGCTTAGCAGACAATGTTAGACAATAAGTGATTATGTTACTAGTATTAGATAAAAGTAATATATCAAGATAATTTATTTTGATCAAATGAATACTATGGTAATGATAAAAAAGCAACAATTGTAAAATAATACCACCTTAATCTATGTGGAATGGTATTATATTCCTAAAGATTCTGAATCTGCAATCTATATTCATTATTATCATTAAGAAATTTGCTCGGTATGGTTTAGATTGATGAGAGAGTGGCAGCCTCCGGAGAGTAAGATCCTCCAATTGATTTCTTTACACTTTTGCTGCACAGACATTTTTACAAACTCTTCCCTCTATTTCCTTTTCCTCCTAGTCTTTCTCCTCCTTCTATATATTTTTTCTTTTCATCTTATTTTCCTTCTCCTTTCTTTTTTCATTTTTCTTTCTTCTTCTTCATTCTTTTTTCTTCTTATTATCTATCTTACTTCCTTTTTCCTCTGTCTCCTTCTTCTTCTCCTTTCTTTTTTCTATTTTCTTTTTTTCTGTTATTTCTTTTTTCTTCTTTGTTCTTTTTTATCATTAGTATTATTATCTCAAACTTCTATTTAACTAATACATATATTGTAATGATCAGATTTGTACATTCATGTAACAAAATCCAGAGTCCAGGCAAAATACACCAAAGATGACTGAAGTGAAATGGTGAGATCTTGAATCCGACCAAATTCAACTTATTTGATGGTACTCCATGATTTAACACCTTATGAGTGACATTTCTGATGTTACACATAAGTCTTAATGCAATCTGCAAGCCAGCTTCCAACAGGGAGAAACATGAGACAAACAAAATTAACAATCTAGCAATAATCTAAGGGTTAAACAAACTACTTAATACATTAATTAACTTAACTAAACCATGGCATATTCAACATATAAAATTATTAAGGCATTGGAATAAAATAATAAGGATTAGATTGAAATAGAACTATGAGGAAGAAAGATATGAAACAACTTTATATTTTAAACAGGTTTATTAAAACAATAACATAAAATAAAGTAAAAAAATGATAAGGATTATACAGTGTTAAATATGTGTGACCAATGCATGTAGGTGTTTACATAGTAGATGAGACTATTATCAATACAGTGGTCTCATCTTAACATATGAAAATAGGTGTATGTGCAGTTAATAATCATGCCTATAATCATTTAATATGCCCATCCTATTGTGCATGGTTTGCTAATGTTTCAAGATAATAGCCTAGCTGAAATGATGACTACATACAGCTCTAAGATATGTTAACAGTGAGAGTGAATAAATAAACTCAAGATAGTGCAGATGCAATCTGGTAACCAAGATTTGAGTTTCAGTCTATTGCTGAATAGTTAATTAATAAGAAGGAAAAGAACTGGTTACTTTTAATTTGCATATATATACTATAGCAATGAAAAAATACTAAGGAATAAGCCTGTGGTATGAGTGAGTAATTATTCAGAGCTTCATCATCAAATGTTTAGTGTCCTAAGCCAGACAGTTTGCTACAATTAATATATGAACAGATAAGTTCAGTAACTCGGATCAGTTTTATAAACATGGTCTGAACCTTCATGTTCCAGTTCTAATACAAAAAGCCATATCCAAACTAAGACTTGGGGCAGCTAGTCACTATGAACCCATTTTAAAAGATGAAGCAAAATGTAAATGTACAAATGTGTACTTCGTAAAGACACACTTGTAACACACAAGCAAAATACCAAGATGTATGCTTATAATTAATTAATTGTGCCTAAAAACAGATAGCTTCTATCTGCCAACAAACATAACCCAGTTCTTAAACTAGCATTATAATTATCCTTACTAAAAGGGCTTAAATTTAATTATAACCTAAGTTAATATACTGAATCTGCATATATATAATCATAATTAAGAGGGAATGTATATTTGATGGACATTAATAAACTTTAATGAATATACTTTAATATTATCTCTAGTTAGCCCATAATTTCTAACTAACCAATATCAAAAAGTCCTAAATTATAAAAACTGACTAAGCAAATCCTCGCAAAATATAATGCAATTTATAAAATTAATAATATAACAATATAATGCGTGTGCAGCAATTGGTTATTATCTATTAATATAGGATTTTGAAACAATGATTCAATATGCAAAGTAGCATTCTTAGAAAATGGAGAATTTAATTAGCTCCATTGAAAGTTCATTAATAATTAGTATTTGCTGTTTTGAAAGATTGGCATATTATAACATATATAATAAATTCAGATAAAATAGTTAAAACAATGAATATAGGCATGACCACAGTTTTAGAAATTTAAGGCAAACTGATTGCAGTTATTTATAGATTAAAAGAATAAATTATTTTAAAAAACCAAAGGAAGATCCCAGAAAATTAATTTGGAAAACCTGAAAATGAAACCCCCTATAAAATAGAAGATTTTGCAAGAATACTCACAACATTACAAATCACTTGTCACCCAGGCCCACCCAGGATCCCAAAATTTGTACTAACTCATCTAAGTCAATTTACTAATAAATTACTATGTCAACTAGCAAATCAACTTTCACAAAAATTATATAACATACAAGGTCTAATCCCAATATCAATGGTCTCTTTCAAGAAAAAAATAGAATCCATCTTGGAAATTACAAATTTAAGACCCATTTCAATGGAGCCATTGGGAATCAAAATTCTAGAAAAAGTACTAAAAGAAAAGATAAAACCCTACATCTTACCAATAATATCAAAACATCAATATGCTAAAAAAAGAGTCTTCGACAGGCCAAGGAGCTCTAATATTTAAAACAATAGTAAATTCAACAATAAAAAACATGGGCCCATGGTAGTACAATTGGATTTTGAGAGTGACTTTGACTCTGTCCCCATCAACAAACCAATCAGTTAAAAAAACAAAATACCAAGAACAATCTTATACATGATAGCCAACCTACTCCTAAATATGGAGATACACATTACGCTAAATGGAAGAACATCAATTTTCTATTCTAACCAATCCATCCCCCAGGGATTTCCACTAAGTAAGTACACTACTCTTCCCACTATACCTAAACCCTCTGCTTGAAAAAATCAAGGAAAAATTACAAGGAATACAAATACCAAACACCAATATTTACATACTCTGTATAGCCTACGTGGATGACATTACAGTTTTTCTAACTTCAAAAAAACAACTACATACACTCCAAAAAATAATAGAAGACTACACAACAAAATTTCAACTAAAAATAAATACTAATAAAGCAGCCGTATGGTAAATTTTTACTGGGAAAACCAACACACAAATATACCAAGGAAAACCGAATAAGTTTCTGGGTTTCCCATTTCATTTGGGAATGGGGCAGATGAGAAGAACAATACAAGATAAAATCTTAACACAAACAGAAAGAATCACAGACTCACTTGCTAAATCATACCTTTCTCTATACTCAAAGGTTGCTCTCTTCAACCAACTGATAATGACAAAAATCACATATTACCTACCAGTGATAAAGTTTACCAAAAAATTTATATCAACAGTAAACTCCCTGTGCAATAACTACTTTGGAATAAAAAGGTGGTAGCCATTTCAATGAGGCAATTAAGCCAACCCACAACACTAAATGGGCTTGGACTACATACAATTTCAACTTTTTACACACAAAAAATAATAAACCTGCTGATTACAATGTTTACAAAGTTTCCAAATATTCAAAAAATAATAGGTATAATACCCACTGACTGACCACCTCCCAAAAACAACTATATAGCCACACTTTTAGACAGCTTAAGAAATCAAAGGAACAAAATAACCCTGTCTAACCCAATTAAATACACATACTGGAACATACATAGCCTAATAGAGCAGACACAACAAGGTCCTTGAAATAAACAATACACAGCTCCTAAAAATATATAAAAATTGGTACCTGGAGCCTAAATTCTTTGACTTCATAGTCAAAGTAAATGTGAATGCCTTGCCTACATCACACTTCATCCATTTTAAAAGGTTCTTTACGAAAATAGACCCACTGTGCAGGTTGTGCCGAAAAAACACAACATCATTTTGATAAATAACTATCATCAGAAAGACACAACAATGACAAAAATTCTCCAGGTATACAAAAAAAAATGCAATCCCAACAATAAGAGCAGTGACATTAACTTGTATGCATATTGGTACACCAGATGTAAATTCAATTCTGACTACAATGCAAAACAAAACCTCAACATATTCCACCACAAGCTAGAAAAAATAAAAGAAAGGGATAACATGCTAGACCAACAGATACTTTTGCTGCAACTTGGTTACTATTTAAACTAAAATCAACACTATAGTTGAAAAACAGGAAAAGAGATAGAATAATACAGCTAAAAAAAAGAACACAATATACCAAAACCAGCAGGATACACATGCTGGTGTCCATCAACATAATGTATATAAAAACAATTAGACAAGCTGAATTCAGGCAACTTTCGATGCCTTAAGAGTAGCAAAAACACAACATAAAGAGCTCAAGAGAAAGCCTTTTCTCTCGTATATATCTGAACAATCTTATGCCCAGCAGAACTGTTTAGACACAGCAACAGACATGCTTACTGTGTAAGCCCTATCTTACCAATGTAATCATTGTTTTTTGATCAATAAAGTATGATTTGAAACATAAATTATTTCACATTATAAAGAGGAATTCAGGCATGTTTTACCTAGTTTTAATTTATAAATCATTTAATTTAATAGAGTTTTAGGAAATAAGATTGAACATTCATTATATTAAATAAGCTAGCTTAATATTAAAATTACAGATTTAACGATTAACTTATAGAGTGCTGCAGTCTTTGAAAAGAATATTATCAATCTTCTTGGTTGTAGCTTGTAAAGCAGGCCCATCAGATGGTGGGTGTAGTGGCATTCATCTCTGGACAGGCAATTTGGATTAAGGTGTCTTCTTTTTGTGGTAGGCTGCTGGAAGGTTCCTCATTTCTGTGATGATGATCATGCCACCAGGAATGTAGGAGGGGACCAGAGATTGTCATCACCTTTTGGAGAAATGGCAAACTTTTTGCATCCTAGCCAGACATGTCAGAGTGAAAACTGGCATGGACTGTGGCAGTGAAGCTTCTTAAAATTATTGAATAGAATGTTTATATGATTTAAGGATTAGATCACTTTGCTGTCAACACACTATTTACTTTTTGAGAATCAATTAGCACCCTCTGAAATTTTATAACTTAATTCATTTAAACCTCTCTGTTAATTTTTAACAGGATGTTTTTAACTAAACTTGACCATTTTAAATCCCCATTGACTTTGCAATAGTTTCAGTTCAGTAAATTTTGTTTAGAAAAATTATATATTTTAAAAAAATATTCTTACTTAGTGACAATGTAAATTAACTCAGCCAGCTATGTTAAAACAGGTGTACCTAGCATGACTTTTGTTACAACTTATTTAAGGTTAAAATTAAGAAACATTAGAATTTTTAAACAATATTACTCTATATATATATATCACGGACATGTGTACATTATGCACATATGCACATATACATGCAATTTTAAATGTAAAATAATAAATTGATCCTTTTTAACAAAATAACATCTATAATACAAAATATATTATTTTAAAATAAAATATACATACTGTAATATGTATATATAAACTGATGATATTACAGTTGTTGGTCCACAAATATATGTGTGAGGATATCTATATTACTGTTGATGCTTATATACATGTACTCAGAGAGAGTATGAATCCAGCACAGATGGAGCTGTGGTGAAACATAGGTGAAACTATATGAAATCAGGAATATACCATTTCAATATTAAAAAAATTTAATAAGTAAATTTATTATATAATTTATTCCTTCTCATTATTATAGTTAACTATACATTATTATTATTGTTATAACATTTCACTTCAACATAATAATTTAAGAGATAAAATAAATTATATATATATTAAAATTATTATAACATTAGGTAATAATAGAAAAGTATTATTTATTATTCCTATTTATATTATTGAAAATTCCATTTATATATCTATGATTTTTAAAAAGTTTTTGCAAATATTTATCTTCTCCAGAAGCTGATAGCATATTTCCCATGTTTCTAAAAGAAATTAGCACCTACAGTCAAAACATAGTTCACAAAATTATTCAGTAATGATATTTTTGCAAAAACTATTCCAAAAATTTGGCATACTATCAAAATTATAGTAATTTTAAAATGACACCAATCCAATAACGATTCAAAAAATTGTCTCCAAATGCCATTAGTATGATTTCCTTACAAACTTTTTGAAAGAATCGTACTGGAAACTATCTACATGTAAAACAGGTATTGTTTTGACTCCTCAAAAGAGATTATTTCCTAAGATAGAAAAGGTTTTTAATAAGGACATAAAAAGTAGTGTCTGATTTCTAATCCAATAATGCTCATATGTTTGTTTTTTATTTCGTAATCTGAATAACAAATATTTTCCAATAATAGATAATGGTACCCTATTTTATATAAGGCCTACTTTAAATTGTTGCCTAACTTATTATTTTCATTTACTCAAGGTTAGATCAAAATTAATATCTAGGAATAACCTCTTTAACAATCTGACTGCTACTACTTGGGATTATAATACATGTTTTGCTGGTTACATTTTTTAGTGAGAACATATCCTGCTGTTGAATATTTTCCCCTATAAAAATACCCATAATTTATCTGAAGGTTTATGATGATGGTATATTATTAGTTATTATATGTTGCCTTTGACAGAATAGCTCAGTTGGTAGAGCATTTGCCTTAAAGTTGATATTGAAGAATATAAAGGTGTGAGTTCAACTTCTAAGCCAATATTGTCACTGTGCATATAGGCCAGCACACCTGAAGCAGAGTGGAGAATAATACTACTTGAAACATTGTGTAATTACTAACCTGTATTGTCTATTTGTGTGTTATTACTAACAAGTTGTTTGTATTTGGAAAGTTTAAATAAAGTTTAAAATTTTCTATACATTCAACATTCACTCATAGATGATGAAAATAGTCCAACATATCACACCTACATTTGATTTCTGGATACTCAAATGTTTTCATTAATAAATGTTATCGCACACTCACATCTAATTCTTTGCAGGAGTTTTATGGTTTTATTTGCTTGATTTTACACCAAATATCAAAAGAGCAGTTGCCTTTCAGAAAATTTATAACAAGTTCTTAAGCAGATAAGACTTGAGAATAATTCAATATATAGATTTCTTTTCCTAAGAATCTCCTCAAATCAAGGTCATCATTGTAGCTATAATTAAAAAAATGTGGAATAAAATTAGAATTCTTATATTATTCTGAACAAAACCATATAAATTTGATAAAATATAGATACAAATGAAATTTCATCAGCAGGATTAAGACAACAAATGGTCATTGCACACATTTGCTTTATAAATAAAATTTAATAGCCACTATTTTATATAAATTTGAATAATCTCAAACCAGGAATCATATGTAATTAGTAATTATCAAATCTATAACTATAGAAGCAGAATTGAAGGACATGATTAAGCATTTAATTTTATATATCTATAAGTAATAATTATATTTTAACATAAACATATTTTTGCTTACATTTCTCTTACTCCTTATATCTAAAAACAAATGTGTGATTCTAGAAACAAAAATTATGTTTTTCTGCAATAATTTTCTACATCAAATTGTATACAAAATTAATTGCAAAGATCTTAATTGCTCAAAAGCTTATTATGATGAGACCTGAGCTAACTTATCTACATGACTTGTCCTGCATAATTATCTATACAACCAGGCCAAGTAAATGAATAGTCTTCCCACTTTTTTTCATGATGAATTGCAGTCAGGCCATAACTTTGACTTCTCTATGGCTGACATCATTTGTTCTGAGAGAATTGATAAAAAAAAAAAAGAAAGGTGAAGGAGGTGTGGTAAATAACTAAACATGATAATGCCATCAATAAAAAAGACTAGCATTTCTCTCTCTAAAAAAATAGCAATTCTAGCTCCCAGTTTTGTTATTAATATGTAAATCAACTTTTAAAAATTCAATTTTATAATATATTCTTTAATATTCAAAAGTGACTTTAAATTTAGATCTGAATTTCCATTAGTCATACTATGCTGTGATTATGATGGTATTTGGTATTGAAAGTGCTAAGCTTTAAATAAATTTTCTTTACTACAAATTCCAATCTGTTCTGTTATATGTTTTAACATTTTATAAATTATTACAAACATGTGGATGGAAAATCTAAAATTTATAAAAGTGTCTATTGCAAAGGAAAAGATTCTCCAGTAAAATATATTAACTGAAACACAGGCTTATTATATACCTGTGTCTATATATGTAATATATAGGGTATATGAGCACAGACTTTCACACGACCCACCACTTTTCACTCTATCTAATAACACTGATACACTTAAGCACATATCTATATAAATACGAGATGGAATGTTTTTGCAATTTTCCTTTTTTGTTTTACCCTTATGTAAAGATAACTATTTGCTGATTAACCACTGATGATTTACTAATTTATCTTTAAGTCAGATATTGGGGGGGGGGATACATTTGTTTGCTTATACTCAGTCATCTAAAAACATATAATCTACATTCAAAATCAACATGAAGTCAATGCTAGATTAAAGTACTAAATATTCTTTCATGAGACAATTTTTATAACTATAATACAAAATACAAGATTTATCAATGCAGCAAGAAAGAACATATCATTTAGCACTATGTTTATCACATTGAATATACTATTTAAATAATTATTTATTATGAATGGAAAACTAATGAAGTATAAACAATAATCTGATAAAAAATTGAAATCAGTTGCATTTGACTGAATATAAGAATCAGAATTTTCATGAGTATTAGTGAGCACTTAGCCAAATCAATAAGCATTCCATCTATTTGTTGTTTATGTTTCAATATTAATAAGGTTATCTATAATTATACTTACTAAATCTTCTAGAACCAATTAAATCAATGGGGGAGGGTTGAAAGAGAAACCTACACATTATGCATATCCATAACAAAAAAAATATATAATCAATATTGGAACAAATAACCATAGAAATCAATAAACATTTGAACAGTCTTGTGGCCACAAAAATAATATATCACAGGCATAATAGATGAAAATTCATAGATAAGATAACATTTCAAACTCATGCTTTGTTTATGTAAACGTTGCCATGTATAAATTATGGTGTAGTGAGAAACACAATATACATAGTACAATGAATCACTGTTTAGACTTTTAAAAAACAGTTGTTTTTTTTAATTATTAAAATAGTTCAACTATATTGTCATGACCCAATTGAGAAAATGGTGATTAAATTGTAGTAATATGTAGATTAAATGAACATTTTGGGAAATGTGATTATCTGATGGTGTAAACAATTTTCTGATGATATTGTCACCTTTCATAATGAAATATTTCAATCAATATACTTATTAATCAAACGTAGATTTGAGGCATTTCATTCATCTAATTTATGTCATTGAAATTTTAAATACACGTTTGAAATTTTTTTTAAAATGAGAAATGACTTATTCTTCTATGCACTTATTGTTCAAATGTTATTCACTATGTCATATAGAATCCAATAGGTTTGTTGGTATCCCTACACTATATTAATAAAAAGATCATAAGTGTTGTCATAGTTTTGGCCACCCAAATAAGAGGCTATCAAAAATTTTGTTTAAGTCATAAGAATTATAATAATTGTAGAATCACCATTAAAATTATTGTCATGTTAACACGGAGAATAAATAGTGGAAATTTAAGTTTACAGTTATTAAAAGTTTTAATAAATTTTTCAAATTGTTTAAATAAACTCCCAATAATAAACATATATAGTGGTTGTTTGCTATTTGACTTTAATTAATGACGATTCATTTTAATAAAAAAATTACTTAAAAAAATATCATAATCATCATTTGAAAGGGAAATACTAGTAAAATGAAGTTATTTTAATTTGTCAACACAGACTATTCTGACGGTAGCCCTAAAGACATCTACATAACTCCCTTAATGACAGAAATATTTACAAGTGTAATAAAAGAAAACAATGAGGTACTGTTTTTCATTTATAAATAAAAATAACCTTTTAAACATTCACAAACTCAAAAAAAAAAAAAAATTGAAAATAAACAATGTAAAAACAGTGCTTTGATGAGTTTACTTTAAATAGCCATATTCACAAATGACATGATACTGAAACTACTATAAAGAAATTCCTAGAATACTTCACATTGTTACCACTAGAGGAAAGTTTATGAGTCAACTGAATGTTTAATGTCTTATGAAAATAAAAGAAAATGTTTTTTTTAAAAAAAAGAATCACACTAATAAAAAAAAAGACTCAGTAATAACAAATGTATTATAGGATATATATACATAAAAACATATTTATGCATTCTATTTACTTATCATGTACATTAAACTCAATGATGTTATATAAAAAGGAATTACAAATTATTATACATAACATCATCATATATCATTTTAAATCTTAGTAATTCACATCAAGATGAAGATAAATTTATCTTCTCTGATATGTAGCTTTTCTTCTTTAAATCATTCCTGTTAACTTCTGCATCTAATCCGGTAACTCATATGTGGTTTTTTTCTAGGCTACTTAAACTTTTTGAAATCTACTTTCAGACTTTTACTTTATCTATTCTCATTTCTTAGTATAATGTCCATAACAATTTCTATTTTGGCTTTAATAATATCTGTTTGGTTTCTCATCCATATATTCACTTTTAATTTCATTATTAACACTTTTATAATTTACTGTGTTGCCTTACCTTTAGTATTGCGTTTCTATTCAATGTTTAGGTTGGAAATACCTAATGAACAATTGAAAAACTCATTTATTAAATGTCTCATTTTCCTTTTAAATTTATTTCTGTCAAAAGCTTTCCATTTAAATTTAATTCTATGATTAATTTTATTCAATGTGTTTACTGCATGTATTATTAATCTAAGATATATATTATTAATAATTTTTAAATTCTTACTATTGTACATTTATTCTTCTAAACATCACATGATTACCATCTTCTATGCTAGCACATAACTGTTATTAAACAGGGAAAACTTCCCATACAGTAGTGCCATCCTGTGCCAACTAGAGTAATCAATGGATGCCAAAAGGCTTGTGCATAAAATCTGCATCTAGTGCTACTCATCCATTATCCCCAGACTAGTTTCTGGCTTGTGGCCTTCATCAGTGAGGAGCCATGGGTCTGAAAGCACTGCACCTAGATCTTAGGATCTAATGCAACCTTCTAGCAGCCACCTTTTATCTCTACTTAATTACAAAACTATGAGAATGACTACTGTATGGAGAGTTTTTCTTGTTTAATAAGTTATGTGCTAGCATAAGAGATGGTTATTATGTGATGTTTAGTGGTTTAACACAAATCCTGCCTAATAGGATAGTGGTGGCTATGGTTGTTAAAGAGCCAAAGACACCAAAATGTATGGGTGCTGAACTGATTTCAGACCCTATGACTATATAGGCTATTGAGCTTAAATTGAAAATATTGTGTTTTCAATTTTATTCTCATAGTTTTGTAGTTAAGTAGAGATAAAAGGTGGCTGCTAGAGGGTTGCATTAGATCCTAAGATCTAAGTGCATGCTCTCAGATCCATGGCTCCTCACTGATGAAAGCCACAAGCCAGAAACTAGTCTGGGGATGGATGAGTAGGCACTAGATGGGATTTTATGCACAAGCCTTCTGGCATCCATTGATTACTCTGGTTGGCACAGGGTGGCACTACTGTATGGAGAGTTTTGCCTGTTTAAGTTTATTCTTTCTTGAAAAGTCATTGAGCATTCAATTAGTCTTTTCAACATTTATTAAAATATGGTGTCTGTAATACCAATGACGATTAATTGATATATTGATTGTAAAATAATTAATTAGTTGATCAATACTATATGCATATAATTTTTTTTTAAAATCTTATTGTTTGGGTTTATAGTTAATCTTCAACCTCGCCAGAAAAATAAATATAACTACTTTTAAAATAATTGCTGCTTATGTTATTAACTCAGTTCCCCAAAAATAAAAACAACATAGTTAATGAAAGGTTATAAAACATTTTATAAAGTTTTCAGTTTGCACTTTAGCAATGTCCCAATAGATTTAACTCTTTGTTAATCAGTATTATGTATATAAGAATATGTTTAGGATTGTTTATATCTTAATAATTGGAATAAAAGTAATAGCCCAGGCATATATATATATGGATACCAGATACCTTTAACTAATTTCTATAATAATAATACTCTTACATTTCTGACAGTTAGTATTGCAGGAAGAACAATTGTAAGTTAAAAACAAGAAGAAATTAAAAAAATAAAAATAAAATATGTTATAAAAAAATAACATCAATAATTCAGATTTCTACTCTATTCAATATTTATTTAGAAAATAAAAAGAATTTTTTTTTGCCTTTTTATGGATTTATTTAATCTATACATGTACATTAATTTTACTTTAAAAGATGGAATATATCTTTTTTGTCATTTTGAAATATATTAAACATGTAATATAAAATTATGATTTAAATCAATATAGTCATCATCATTTCAATAAATATTAATCTACTGCAGAGTAAAAATACAAATTTAATCAATTTCTCCAATTCATATTTATTTTCTCCACATCTTTATCTCATCCATCTATCTCACACAATATTCATTTCTTAGATATTTACGGTCTCATGGAATCTGCTTTAAGCCTTCAACCTTCCATCCATTGTCATTCCCTCTCACAAAATGTCCTGTACTGCTATATTTTCCCACTTACTTTGATAATATTGTATCTTATGAAAAGATAATGACTCTGGAATTATTTTCTCAATGATCAAAACATATTTAGAATGTTATCAAATTCTGAAAATTATTTATCAAAATATAACAGCAATTAAAATACTTATATTAGACTATAACCTCAGTACATGCGTCTTGAATGCTTAATTTTAACAAGAGAGACCTCTCCAAATCTTAACACAAGATTCGACTTTATAAAGATAAGAGGACTCTCTTATCTCTCAACCTATTTTTTTAATTATATAGGCAAATCTAAAGCATTTTGATTTGGGAGCACTCAAGGCGCATGTACTGAAGTTATAGCCTTATATAAGTATTACTTGCTGACATTGTGCTTAATAAAAAATAATATTTACATCAATTAAAATGTATACTGATAATTAACAACTGTTAATGGTACATAATAGGAAGATTGCATCTGTTCAAATTTTTTTATTGTTACAGGAAATATTTAGTGGGATTAAAATGGAATGCAAGGGAATAAAAATAAATACAGATTACGTATGTCATCTAGATTTGTCGTTGATGGGTTATTTCACAAATAATGATTTTCCATATTTAATAAGATGTTTTATCACATCTATTATTTCTAATAAAGGATAATCTGTTTTTCATATATGTTATAGATTTATCTGTTTAGTTTAAAAAAAAGTTTAAACCATTGAATCTCTCTATTAATTCTACTATTTGACAAAAACTGTCCATGAACTTAGCTGAGACACAAATTCTGCATCAAAATACATTATCATAGAAGATTTAATACAGAAGTGTCAATGGTTTCAAATATTAACATATTCACCAGAAAAAAAACCCTTTCATAAAATATTTTCATTTAAATTCTGTTATTTATTTACTTTCTATTGTATTATTTACTAAGGCAACAAACCTTTAAGCATGTGCACTTTAAAGTATCAAGGTAGGGACCTCTATAGGTCTTAACCACAAGCTTATTCTTTTTTTTTAAAATTAGAATAAATTAAAATTTATTAGGTACAATTGACACAAGCTTCCTCTTTGGAAGACCTGTAGAGGTCCCTACCTTCATATTTTCAAGTGCATATGCTTAAAGGTTTATTGCCTTAGTAAATATTACTTACTGTAATAAATGTGCGTTAAATAAATTTATAATTTCTATTGTATTATTTTTAAAAGATTTAAAAGGCATTATTATTAATAACTAATTGAAAAAGTATTTGTGGTATCATGGTTATTTTATAAAAAGTATGTAAACATTAAATAAAACACTGAAGTTTTGGGATATGACATTTTATTTGTAGGTATTTAATCATGTAGATGAATATGTTAAATGTTTTTTTTAGATTCAAATATTATATAACTTTTCTAAATATATTTAATGATTAACATTTATATCCTAAAAATAAATATAATAAACAATGACAAAATAAAATAAAAAATATTAATTTTATATTAAATTATAATAATGATTATTTTAACACATTTTTGCAGAAGTGATGATATTCGCAAAAAAAAAAAGAAGTATAATTAGAAATAAAACTTATTAATCTAAAAATATACTTCTTAGTTTAATAATGAGTGTTTATTCTATTCGGTTAAGCCAATTATATTTCATCAATCGAATTACTAAATTTATTTTATTCAACCAACTCGTCTTCTCGTTTCTATATTTTCTCCAGTAGCTTAAAAATACACTTATGTTTATAGCAAAAATAAAACATATGTAAAATCAAAAACATTGTCATTCATACAAACCATAAACAACATACAAGACTGTGGAATAAATATATAGCTTGAGGTATGTTTGTAATGCCATTTTGATCTTTGATAAATGAGCATGATTGGGTTATTTTAATATACATTATCTAGCATGGGATTTGGGAATTCTATCATCAGATTTTCAATGGTATGGATGGTTGAAGAGTTGGAGGTTAGAATAAGTTGAAGCCTGTCCATTAAAGAGTAAGGATTTGCTATCTTAATATAAACTGAGCACTAATTATATATATATGTATGGGAGATGGTAATCTGGACCAACTGATGAGTGCTGATTTAGCATGAAATACAAATATTGGTGAATATTTATCTTTTCTGCATGTGTGTGGTCATGTGTATAAGTAGTATGAGATGGTGTGGATAGTGAAGTTTCTTGAAAGTCTGAGTTCAAATCCCCTATATTATCTAGGATGATAAATTTTCTATTTTTTTTTACATCTAATATCCAAAAAATATCATGAGCTTTTTTTTTCTGTTGCCTGATAGCACTCAACTGAAAAACCAGCTTGGTTTTTGAAGGGTAAATAAAATGTGGGTGATGATTTTTTTTAGATATTTACAATCATGAGAGACAAAAATAAATGATGGTCCTTATTTCTAAAAACTGTAAATTCACCAGCCAAGATCTTACTTATGTGATATCTAAAGGCAGATTGTGCAAAACATCAATAGATTGCAGTGTCAGACTTCCATACAATAAATTTTTTTTATTTAGATACCTACAAAAGCAGATCTCTTTTAAATGAAATAAAAATTGCAAGAATTAAAAAAGAACTGAATAATATTAAATGATACATTGTTAAGCATTATGAAGAAGAGGCAAACTGATTTTAAAAGTGAATGAAAGCACAAGTGAAGTAGAATTCATTATAAATAAAAAAGGGAAAGCACAATATTGTGGAAAATGATGGTATATTAGACAGAAACAGAGAAACAGAGTGTGAAGTTTAATTATTCAAATTAATGATTGATATTAAATGCAGATAATTCAGATTTATGCTCTAATGTTCTCATTGTGATGAAAAAGTATATAATGCTTTTAGTTAGATAAAAGTAATATATATTTTCAATTATCATGGAAGACATTAATATTAGAAATTGTAAATAATTAAGAAATGAAAGTACTGTGAGTAAAATTGTTTATAGTGATAGTAATGAGACAGAATACAAACTTGTGAATTCACCAAAAAAAAAAAAAAAAAACCCTCGATATGATAAATTCTTTGTTAGAATCGAATTTTAAAAGGAAATGATAATTAGATAAAGATATAGCAAAATTAGATTATGTTTGACTAGTAAAAAATATGTATTTCAAGATTGTGATGGTCTTATTCTTAATTGATTCAACAGGAAATAATAATCAATTAATGAGATATAAGATTTATTATTAATGCAAAACTAAAGAAACAAGATTATTGAAAAAGTCACTGTTAATATTTGATAATTTTAATCTCCAGAAATGCTCCAGTAATAATAATAAAACTTACAAGCTGTTTTCAAATATTAATAGACTTGAATATAATTCAGATTTAACTGAAATCAATAAGAAAATAATTGACATAATATTAAGAATTTTAAGAACAATAGCTGGTACACAAAGTAGCAATTTATCAGTAAATTTTCAACTGAGACATGATTTGAAGAAAAAATGGGATGACTAGAATATTTAAATATGTTATGAAAAAGTGTCATTAAGAATATAAAATAAACACCTGACTATCAACTGGTAAGAAAAGTTATAGAAAATAATAAAAGACTCAAAAGCATAAAACAATATTTTGTTATTGGAAAGAATGCTGTCATAGCATTAACAAGAAAAAAATATATTTACAAACGAGGTTACAACAACATAGACCCTACTTGCAGAATTTGCATGAACGGTGATGAGATATCAGATCACCTCTTCTCACAATGTACAGGACTCAGAGTGATCTGAGAAATCATACTCTCCAACACCAAGATAGGTTTCCAACTGATCTCATCTCTGAAGAATAGTATCAATACTAAAACCTACCCAATAATATGTCTCTCAATATTTTTGAACTACGCCATATGGGTTACATGTTGTAAACTATGCCATATGGGTTACATGTTGTAAACTAATCATGGAACACCCACAACCTCTTATAACACAGGTTTTTTTCAAAACAATGATTAAAATCCAGAAGAGAGACCAAGTCCTGGCATCATCAAAAACATTTGAGGACAATTGGACTTTATACAATATGCCAAACTAACAAGTAGGGAGAAACAAAGGGGGAGGGATAACAATCAGATAACAAATATGTGAAAGATTTAATGTTCTCACCATCTTGCACTTAGAACACAACATAGACTCGACACAACTCTAAATGAAAATAATAAGATAGTTAGAACAACAATGTAAACCTAGTATGTTTGGTTGACATCACTGTATATATTAGAAATAATAAATTGTTATTGAAACTAATAGAAGAAAAACAATTTTTCTAAATAGAGCAATGACTTGAGGAAATGTCTAGAAATGTTTTATAATGAATTATTCAGAAATAATGACCAAGAAGCAAAGTATCCCCTATAATTATCACATCTTCTCAATTGCCAAATATTTTAACTGAAGAGGTGAAATATGCATTAAATCCATGAAGAAAAAAAACCCCACAGGAAATAAAATTATTTAGTATATTTAAAAGCAAGAAGGTGAAATAAAAAAATTGTTTCAAAGCTATACAACAAAGACCTAAATAAGAAAGATAGATAATTTGAAGACTGCATTAGTTAATAATAAAAATTTTAAAAAGGGATAAAAAAGTTATACATTTTTACAAAGATAATTAGAACTCATCTGTAATGAATATTGAAATCTAACCAACCAACTGGATTAAATTTAGTTTTAACCCAATAAACTACATCTAATTTTTTTTATCAATTAATATTTAATAAACTAGATAAAGCTTGTTACATTGATTATTATACATTATTTAGACCAATTAAATTGTTCATTGATTTATATAAGACCATAAACCTCTATAACTTGTTGAAATTGCACAATGCTTGTGGCATGGTGAGCCTTTGCAGGATTTCAGCAGAAAATAACCTTATTCCCTGTTTCATCAAATAACTGCAAGGTGGTCAAGATTTTATCACGGTCTTTGAATTTTTTAACATGTGCTATATATGCTTGCTGGGGATTGAGTGAGCTATTCTCGAAAATAGACTTGCACCTGGTCAACCATAATGCAAATGAAAGAAAAATACTTAATCTTATGATGGCAAGTTCCCTGGTGTTAATAGCAATTTTCAATGTGAATATTGTTCCAATATCCATGGTAACTTTACAGCTTATTAGACTTTTAACAGTGTTAAAATGAGAGCATTGTAGTACAGGTGTCACAAGATTTCTTCAGCTGATGTGCAAAATCCACACTGGGTATCAATGCTCTGGAAACCTCTCTTCCAGACCAAGAAGTGTTTGGTGGGCAAAGTCATAAGGTTCATCTTAATGACAAAATCAATGAAATTTGCCTCTATGGAAAGTGATTTGCATTTTCTGAATAACTGCCTGTTGTTAAGGCCAGTTTCACTGGGAAACACTGGTATGTCTTTGTGAATCAAATGATAGATCCCCCAGTAATTTCTTTTATTGTAACTGGAGGGTTGGGATAGATTTATTAGATCTTTGGCATAGTTCCAAATCTCAGAGATCCATTTGCTTGGAATTGGAAGGAGTGTCTGTCAGCTCATTTGGAAGAGGGAAATTTCTATCTCCTTGATCAATGAACATGGTTCTCAAGGTTGAGGGCTCTTTGTACATAGGAAGTGGCAACTGAGTGGAGACCCATTCCATTGTTTTCCTTAGGCATTTGCATTTTTGCAATGCCGATTGCCACCACTTTACCTCTCCATAGAATTCTGGAACATATGAAGTTGATTTTATCGTTGAAGACTATGGGAAGCTTGATAATCAGCAGGTAGTAGTTGATTCTAGGTATGATGAGCTTAATGAGAAAACTTTCATAAAGAACTAATAAATATTAGTTGCCATTATACTTTGAATTTGTAGTTTAAGAAAGATCACTTAATTCTATAAACTATGACATAGTAATTATATTGTCATAGTTTGAGGAAAATATTTATCAAAGCACAACAGCATTTATCCACCTATATGGGCGATATTAAGAAGATAAATATTGAGAAGAATATATAACATTACAAAACATTTTACAGTAGTTTTTCAAAGAAATATTTTGAGAAATTTTAATGTTGAAGCTAAAAAGGTACAAGTAAATAAAAATTATATAAGTTGTCTAGATTTTGCAAGTGATGTAATTGATTTTGTAAATAAAGGTTTACAGCTTCAGGAAAGGTTGAAAGAGTTATCAGTTGAAAGTAAGAAAATAGGATTATAGATAGGTGCAAAAAAGACTTAAGTATTGTTCAATGAATTTTCTATAAAGAAAAAAATTAATATTAATATTTCTGAAAAATTAAGTATTATAAATACATTGAAAAGCTTACGGATATAAATATGTTAGATAAATTATTCATAAAATTATGCTTGGTTGGAGTGCTTTTAATATAGATAACTCAGCACTAAAAGAAAATGTAGCTATGTGTTTAAAAAGAAATGCTTTTAATATATATATATTACTAGTTCATATTTATGGATCTGAGATTTGACGTGAACCCTTAAGTGACTTGGACTACTCTAGGAAGTACAGTGAGACGTTTGTTAGGAGTAATACAAAGAGATTAAAATGAAATTAAGGATTGAGAGAGCAAATAGATATCATTAATATCATCGAAAGAATTAAACTCTCAAAAGAATTTGAACTGAGAATATTGACAGAACATATAATAAAATGGTATGATAAAGTTTTAACTTATATCCCAAAATACTCTAAAAGTTTTACAAACAAACTACACATCAAAGAATTAATGAAATAAGAAATTTTGTGATGTGATGTAGATAAGTGAGCGTAAATATTGAAGAAAATGGATTAAATTAGGAGATACTTTCATTTTGTCTTGAATGTATAATGTCTGAAAATAAAAATGATGATGACCGGTTTAATGTATTAATATATTTTATATTTTAAGTTTAACACATAGAGAATGATCATTTATACTAAATATATCATCTATTCAGCAGTAAACTATATTTTTTAATATAAAAAAAGGTAAATTAATAAATAACATTATTTGTAATTTGTCTTTACATAAATAATTAAAGTTACAATCAAACTATAAATTCAATAAAAAACATTTAAATGTGTTATGCTGTAAAACACACTACATTTGTGTGTGAGTATATATATATGTGTTCACTAGAGGGAGCTTACCACTAACTCCAATCAAGCTTTAATTTATAAAATTGCTGAAAGAGAAAAAATTCAAAATCTCTACCAGAAAGTTCTTATCCCCAGTCCAATTGATTTTAAGCTTATGGCTTACCTCAGTGAGGAGCTAGGATTCCAGACACTAGATCTAAAATACCAACTCAAAAGTCAGCACTTATCTAATACATTACTATCAATTTGAAAACCTGAAATTTTCAGACGTGTAAATGTCTTCAAATCTAATGTTACAAACCAGATAGCTATATGGGTCTGGACTCAGTTCAGTTTCATCATATATTAATAGCCTCTGCAATATAACATCACAAAAACTTTCAATGGTACATTTATAATAATTTATAAAACAAGACACAAAATTGTGGAACTTGCTTTAAAGACTTTTATGATGTTATATTACTGAGGCTATTAATATATAGTGAAACTGAACTGAGTTCAGACCCATATAGTTATCTGATTTGTAAGGCTGGATTTGAAGACATTTACGTGTCTGAAAAATTTAAGTTTTCAAATTGATAGTAACGTATTAGATAAGTGCTGACTTTTGAGATGGTATTTTAGATCTAGTGTCTGAAGTCCTAGCTTCTCACCAAGGTGAGCCATAAGCTCAAAACCAATTGGTCTGGGGATAAGGATGTTCCAATAGAGATTTTGAATTATTTTTCTTTCCCCACTTATAAATTAAAGCTTGATTGAAGCTAGTGGTAAGCTCCCTCTAGTGAACATTTTAATACAAGATTTAAAGCAAGTTCCACAATTTTGTGTCTTGTTTTATTAATTATATATATATATATTATGGGTTAACATGTACATAATTTAATTATTGTAAATACTTTAAACTTATTTGTATAAATGATAGAAGTATATTTAGTACTGTATGTCAATGTTTTCTAAACTTTTTGAATGATGAAAGATTTCACAAACCCTGAATTTTTAACTGAACACTTTGGTTATTTTATAGGATAGTTAGACATTAATAATAACTTAATTAAGAAATTTAAAAAGCAAACATACATTTAATTTCCAATTTTAATTATGTAAAACAAAATACATGAAAATAAGAAATTGAACTAATATTATATAGTAAAATTATATTCTTAATAATTGATGTTCTTGACTTTTGAAATTAAAAATTCTTTTGATATTAGGCACACTATTAGAAAGCTGTACTCTCATATCTGATATAAAATTTAGTCTGTTCCTTTGCAGCATAATATGAAAACTCTGCCTCACATAAGTACATCATTGTAAAAAGAAAATAAACCATGTGTTGCTAGATTTAACATACTAGGGTACTCTTTTATTAAAATTGTCCTGAAATTATTTAATGACTGTTCTGTGTATTAACTTATAGTTACTAATTAAATCAATTAAATTTCCTAATCATTTGAACTGAAACCTTTAGCTCTCACTGTAAATAGATTATGAATCCAGGAATTGTCATCAAAAAATATTGCAAAATGTTTGTCTGTAGTCCAGATAAATGTTTTAAACATATGCTGGAAACTTCATTATCTATTTTATAATTTACTTCTGTTAAAAATTAATGCAAGGTGAGAAAACAAAATTATTCCATTCAACTGTAGAAATCCAAAGATCTAAACTTTATATTGAAAGATGCAACTTTATCTCTTGCCTTATATATTGTAATATTCTTTCTTTGAAATTATTAGTTAATTTTATTTAATTTAGTAAAAACATCTGTCAAATATACAAAACTCATCAACTATGATGAATTTGTTAAAATTGAATGAAATTCTGTTCTAAATTATTTGATATAAAAACCTTTAGTAATTCACTATGAGATTCAAAAATTTTCAATGGTATTTTTCATCTGGATAGCTGTCTCATTTTAGTATGTATTAAAAGTGAACAATCTATGTCATTGCACAAAATTTTACGTAGATGATTATTTTTATGGTTTCATCCAAAATAGTTTTCATCAAAAACATTTTTTTTATTAATAATGCTTGCCTATAAAATCCAATAAATTTTATGGTTTTTGTAGCTACATGCAAAATACATATTTTGACTTACTTTAATCTTTTCTTTCAGGGCTTGAGCACAATTGTACATATATCAATATACTTCTAACAAAGAATTTTATATTTTAAAATGTAATTTATAATACAGACAAATATATCTATTTGGTATCTGTTTCTTATAGATATTAACATATGAGTAATTTTTTTAAAATATTATTATCAAATTGATAACAAACAAACCCCAATAATATAGTGAGCACCATGTTACTGGAAGACTCATCCATTTGCTCATTGCAAAGTATAAATCAATGAATAAGTTCTTTATGTTGGCAGAAGAGTCTTTGTCTTGTGATATGCAACAGTATTATTTGATAAATGTCAATGTATCTATTAGTTTAGAAGTTCTTTGTTTGACATATATGATACATATTGTTTCTACAAGACTTGATGAATATTTTACCTTAATAGCAATTATAAATTTATTTAATGCACATTGATTACATAAGTAATATTTACAAAGCATTAAAGCTTTAAGCATGTGCATTTGAAAATATGAAGGTAGGGACCTCTACAGGTCTTAACCAGAACCTTACTCGACCTCTACAGGTCTTAACCACAACCTTACTCTTTGGAAAAAAAGAGTAATCTTGTGGTTAAGACCTGTAGAGGTCCCTACCTTCATATTTTCAAATGCACATGCTTAAAGCTTTAATGCTTTGTAAATATTACTTAATAGCAATGCAATATCTCATGCAAAAAGATGTCTTTGTTGAACTTTTATTTTCAATTTAAGCAAATATGATCACTTGAAGTTTACATTTTTTCTAGAAAATAATGCCATTTTAAAATAATAAAGTGAATCTTTTTAATCTGTATGTTTTATTTCTAAGTGCCTATGAACTTTAGTTGCAGCAAATGAACCGAATATCACTTGTAATTCCATACATATAAATCACTAATTTAGATAAATTTTATTATACTTTTTTTTTTTTTGGTATTCTCCTAGATGACATCTGCTTTTTTAAATTAAATTTTGAAGAAACTACAGTCTCTTCTTTAATCATAAATGTATCAGACATACTTATCTCTTCTTGTTTTAGAGTTTCTCCCATTAACGAAAAAACTTGAGTAATTTTTAATATTTTTTTTAAAATTCTAATATTAGAATTGTAATAGAAACAAAAAATATGTACTATTGTAATAAAAATAATTTGATAAAATATTAAGTAGCAAAACTTAAACATTGTTTAAATACATAAAATTATAATATATACATTTAAATGAAAAAAAATGTTGGAAACTCTACTGGCCAAATAGATACTTAATGTAATTATAATAATAAAGAATTGACAATTATTATAAAAATAAATAAATAATAATAATAATGAAATTGTTCATTCACAAAATTTATGTGAGTCAATTGAATTTTATTGTAATAAAACAGTCAAAAGTGCTTACAAAGATATATATTAAATCATCAAACATCACATGATCATCATTTCTTATGTTTGCTCATAACTGTTATTAAAACAGGCAAAACTCTCCATATTGCCATTCAGTGCAAGCCAGAGTAATCAATGAATGCCAGAAGGCTTGTGCATAAAATCCCTATCTAGTGCCTACTCATTGGGGATATTGGATGAGTAGGCACTAGATAGGGATTTTATATACAAGCCTTCTGGAATCCATTGATTATTCTGGCTTGCACTGAGTGGCACTACTGTATGGATAGTTCTTCCTGTTTTTTAAAGATGTGTATTAATAATAAATTTACATAATTAAGCAAAATATTACAATTATGCATTTGATAAACAAGTATTGTTATGAATAATATCTGTTTAGCTAGAAATGTGATATCTGCTAACTTTAACCGATTTAACAATGTCATGGGAAGCACTTGGCATGTGTACATTGCTCTACCCTCATGTTTCAGTATGTTCAAATGTTTCAACTTGTTGCAGCATTAAAAAAATCATATACATTTTTATGTAATTTAAGCATAAGGGACTTACATCCTAAGCACATATGCTGTAATGTTTGTTATAATAACTCAATGATCGTTTGTTGAGTACTGAAGATATACTGAAGATACTCTCAAACCAACAAAAGCTAATGACTTTTGAAATCCCTTCTGTATATGAGATTTAAATTGATATTCAAAATATTCAGAGAACACATCAATATTATGCAGACCACTAGGTAGTTTGGAATAGATTGTGAAATGCTGCTCTATATATAATGTTAAATTAAAAATGTAAATCATGTTCAACATTACTAACTGCTACTTGACTTTATGTTATCATACTATTTGGAAAAGTTCAATATATTCTATATACTAAATTTTGGAATTTAGAGAATGGTAAGCATATTATTTATTAGTAAAATTAATGTTTATTACATTTAAGTAATACACACACACACACACTAAACTTTTCCAGTATTCTTAAATAATTATATATATATATATATTCTACCGTCCCCCCTCCTTTACACCGGCTCCCTATTAAACCGTTCATAAAAAGGATTGTGAGCTCCAAAACAAACATGATACAGCGTAAAGATTTATTTATTTTTTCTTATATCAATAGTTGTTCATTATCAACACAAGAGGGCGCCAGATACGATGATTTGATTCACAGTTTAATTTCTCGCATCACCTTACATCATATCAAAACGATTTTGAAGTCTAATCCCTGCCCATAAGCTCGAACTCCCAGCATGGACCAATAGGGGTCACTCAGGGTCGCGATGTAGTTGCCTTCAAGACTATTATTCTGGCAAATGACACAATATTAACCAATGGATAAGAAGATCGGTTGATTAACAGATCGGTCCAAGCATTGGACGGGATCATTGATTATTTACAACTAATACGAATGTTCGGTTGAGGCATCATTAGAATAAACAATTAGACGCTTATAATATCATCCCCCTTTTATCCTACAGTCCAATAGAATTATTTATACTAGCTCTATTGACATTTACTTATATTTATTAATAATAGGCCCTCCCAACTCTTAAACCTATCTTAACCACATAATAAGTAAACATCGTGACTTACGGCACGATGAAATTTAAAAGAAATAAACAAAACAACAAAAAAAAAATATAAGAAAGACAAATTTAAAAGTAAAATAATTAATTGCATGAATAAATGCTGATTTTAATAATAATTTCAAAAAAAATATATATTTAATTATAGAGAATGATTTGAGGAATGCTCGACTTGTTTAAATTAAAAAAAATTTATTGAATATAAAAAAAATGAAACATTGATTAATAGCTTTATTTGCACGCACATACGTGCATTCTCGCACTCGCACAGAAAAGAACATATTATGCATAATAAACATGGATGATAAAATATATTTCCTTCTTTTACATTTTTGAAATTAGGTGTGTGTTATAGTTTATCTGCGAAAGAAAAATAATAATTAGGATCAAAGTTCATAACTGGAAAAGTCCTAAGATTTAAATATGAGGAACTATGTAGCATCTGATATTTTTATTTACGAAAGTTGAGATTAAAATAATAAGATTTAAATATGAGGGATTACGGATCATTTTATATTTTGATTTACGAAAGTCGAATTTAATGAATTATGAGATTGCCTTTTAAAGTTTACGTAAAGAATGAATGGAAGCATTATAAAATAAAGTGTTTACCTAGGATTTTGCTTAGTCTTCTGCTGCTTCTAATTTGGTGAGGGTTCGAACCTGGTAGATGATGTTTCCATAATACATGGTTATTCATTTCACATAAGTTCAGCGTAGTATGTTTGGACGATTCTTGTATATTAAACGGAACAACGTCCTTGGACTGATTGGAGTACTATGTTCGGACGGTACTGTTGTTGATCATTCATAGCTGTGGAGATGTTCTGGCGGCGGAGCGTCGATCAATCACTGAAGGGTTTCTTAGCCCATCATGACGATCGACGCTCTAAATGTTAATTTCATAGTGATCATATTGGATAAACCGGATAGCAAAAAAAAAAAAAAAGAAAAGTTCTAGTTGTAGCTTCCGGAGGAATCTAGGAAAAAACTATAAGCATAAGCATAAAAAAAAAGTGTAAAAAAGACTTTTTTTTTAGATTTAGATTCATATTTATATGGGTTGGTTATTATCTGAGGATCGAATCTCCACCCAGAGTTCAATATTCTTTGAGTTGTCGTTGGGGTCCGTGTCCTACGTAATGTCCACTCAATCCATATGCTTGAGGCAATCTTAGGTTTATGCAATCTCACATTGCAATCTCAGTTAGAAAAAATTCATACTTATTCACCTTTTATGCATACATGTGTGCGTGTTTTAAGAGAACAATTTAACTTACATTAGTTTAAAAGTCGAGCATTTAATCTCAAAATCACTTCTATAAGCTTTTAACTTTCACCACAGTTATAATTTAAAATAAACCCCTTTTTAATTACCCCCGCGGCATATACAAGTAGAAATCACTTATTGAGATTTAAAATGGCATATTAGTAATACTTTATATTTTATTTATTTATTTTTTTTTTAGAGAATATTATTATAGTAGATTGTATGAAAGCCTTAAACTATTTAATCAGAAATATTAACATTTTATTTTACAGTGTATTTTATAACGCATTGAAAGAAAACTACATTTATTTTTTATCATAAGTTGAAAGTGAAAGAAGAAAAAATATAGAGTGTTTACATTGCTCGTGTGTGTGCGTATATACCTGTACCGACTTTGTCTCGGTACATATCCCCGCGATCCGTCTAAAATTAAAATGCGAGGCTTGGCATTTCAATTTTCACAATAAAATTCCTTAGTTTTGACCCCGCTTTGTGTGATTTTTTTTTTTTCATTTATTTTAGTTGACTATCCTACAGTTCAACTCCCCCTCACATAAAGAAAACGAAGTGGTAGGTCATGTGGTCAGGCTCGGATTGACACTTTACATTTGCGAACTAAACTGGGCGTGCCATAATTGGAGATATCTTGCCCAGTCTGGTACAGGCACCCCGGGTGGAAGATTGGCATGGGGATGGACCTTTCCGAAGTCCCGCGATGCAAGGTTACGAACATATAGGCATTCTCTTACGGCCTATCTAATGGAAGGCAGGAGGATGGTCATTTCCGAAGTCCCCTCTGCAAAAATACGACAACATTTACGAGGTAGCGAATAATCTGAGTTATAGAACAATGAGCATTCAAAATATCCGAGCCCTGTACCTCCTAGCACAATGGGAAATATTGAGGGAAGGAACAATAATAGCGCACTCTCGCGATCCGGCTTTTCTTTCTTTCTTTAGGCGGCATCCGCTTCCTTTCTCCGCGTGTTTTCGAGCAACATATATTTTAGTCGAAGGCGAGCGACGTTCTTTTTAGTTTAAACTGGCTTTCAGAAATATTAACTTATTTACCTCGAATAGTTTTCTTTAGAAGAGTTATGACATTTATTCCTTTTCTCTCTTTAAATTATATTTTTTCTCTCGTGTTTAGTTATCTGCGGTCTGCTTTGGTTTAAAATAATGTTTTATCAACCCCCCTTCCCCCCTTGTTATTGTACGATGCGATGCGATGTGTAAGTCCTTTCCGGTCTGAGGTCATTTTCCTTCAGTTACCGTTATTTATAAAGCGTACTCCGGTAATCGTATTCCTGTGGCAAATCCGTGTTCGTCAACGTGTTTTTAGACTAATTTTTCATCAGTATCGATCTGGTGGTAGCTTTCTTCTATATGGTTCCTGTCCCGGCCTCTCTATATGCCTTTCCCGTCCTTCCGCTCGCTCGAACTTGGCTATGGCATCCCCCATCTTGTGGATGCCCTCGTCATCCCGGCTTAGCATCATCCGCCTGATGTCTGTTGGCATGTTGTGTCTAATGGTCGAGATGATTTGCTCCTCCGTCATGTGGTACGCCGGTAGCTGCTGGAGGCCGGCCACCTGCCTGTAATAGAACTGCGTTATCGTCTCATTAGGTTTGAGCCTGTATTTTTCATTGGTGATGTGAAAGTAGATCCCCTCTTGTCTGGTAGCATTCCAAAAGCTTCGTAGGATCTCTTCTCGATATTCTACGAACGATCTGGGCTTAAACTCGATCGTTCGCCACCAATCTCTAGCTGGCCCTTGCAGGTATGTGCTGGCAATATTGATTTTGTCTGGCTCCGGCTTTGAGGGCTCAGAAAACAGGTTCCGGGCACTCTCCACGTGGTCCATCGGACTCTCGTTTTCACCTGCCCTGAAGATCTCAATTTTTATTTGCCTTTCGGCCCATGACTGGCTCGGTTCCCGCAGGTTTATTCTCAGTTCAAATTTCTTTTCCAACTCCTCCAGACGTTTGGCCATAATTTCTCTCGGTACGTTCTGTTGTGGCTCGATTCCTTCTACCCTTCTATTTATCGCGTCCACCTTTTGTCTTACGTCTTCCAGCTCTGCCTTTGCTGTTATCACTTCAGTCTTCGTTTCTTCTATCTTGGCTTTTGCTGCACCGATCTCTATTTTTATTGAGGTAATCTCCGTCTTTACTTCGTCAATCTTTATTTCTTCCTCTTTGCTCTGGTCCTCCTCTGACTCTCCTGTGTTTCCCTTCAATAATTTTCGTATCTCCCTAATGAATTCCCCTCTCTCCTCCTTTCTCTCTCTCCTTCTTTCTTCTTCTCTGTCCTCTTCTCTCTTCCTTCTTTCTTCTTCTCTGTCCTCTTCCCTTTTCCTTCTTTCTTCTTCTCTGTACTCTTCTCTCTTCCTTCTTTCTTCCCTATCTTCCCTCATCTCTATCATCATTTGGCTCATCATTTTAAGAAGCATTTTTATTTCTGATTCAGCCTCTTCTTTAACATCTATTTTTTTTTGAACGTTATAGGGCTCTCCCCTGTCTCCTCCCACGCAGTATCGTTATTGCTGTCCATTTATGATTTAATAAAGGAAAAAAAAATTTTTCCCTTTTTTTTTCTTCCCTTCCTTTCCTCTCTCTATTTATATTTAAAATGTTACAACTTTTGTTGATGCTTAAAGGAACGTGATTTTTTTTCTCTTTTCCTTTTTTTTTTTATATTTTTATTTATGATAAGAAGTGATTAATCGACGTCCGCGCCCCCATCTCCCGCTATGTTTTTTTTTCTCCTTTCTATTTATTTCGCTCTGGCTCCAAGTGTTTTATTAAAAGATTTGCGATATTGTGAATCGCTGTATTTTGTTCCATTTGTTTTTTTCCTTTTCTCCCTTTTCCTTCCCTTTCTATTCGTCCAAACTTTCGTTTATGTGAAAAAAAAAAGAGATTTTTTTTTTTTTCAGTTTTGCGTCTTTCACGAGGTTCGGCCGCTTTTGGCTAATGTCTTGATTTGCTTCTCTCCGAAACATTATTTATATTAGCCTCACGTTTGGAAGCGCCATTTATCTACCGTCCCCCCTCCTTTACACCGGCTCCCTATTAAACCGTTCATAAAAGGGATTGTGAGCTCCAAAACAAACATGATACAGCGTAAAGATTTATTTATTTTTTCTTATATCAATAGTTGTTCATTATCAACACAAGAGGGCGCCAGATACGATGATTTGATTCACAGTTTAATTTCTCGCATCACCTTACGTCATATCAAAACGATTTTGAAGTCTAATCCCTGCCCATAAGCTCAAACTCCCAGCATGGACCAATAGGGGTCACTCAGGGTCACGATGTAGTTGCCTTCAAGACTATTATTCTGGCAAATGACACAATATTAACCAATGGATAAGAAGATCGGTTGATTAACAGATCGGTCCAAGCATTGGACGGGATCATTGGTTATTTACAACTAATACGAATGTTCGGTTGAGGCATCATTAGAATAAACAATTAGACGCTTATAATATCATCCCCCCTTTTATCCTACAGTCCAATAGAATTATTTATACTAGCTCTATTGACATTTACTTATACTTATTAATAATAGGCCCTCCCAACTCTTAAACCTATCTTAACCACATAATAAGTAAACATCGTGACTTACGGCACGATGAAATTTAAAAGAAATAAACAAAACAACAAAAAAAAAAATATAAGAAAGACAAATTTAAAAGTAAAATAATTAATTGCATGAATAAATGCTGATTTTAATAATAATTTCAAAAAAAAATATATTTAATTATAGAGAATGATTTGAGGAATGCTCGACTTGTTTAAATAAAAAAAAAAAATTTATTGAATATAAAAAAAATGAAACATTGATTAATAGCTTTATTTGCACGCACATACGCGCATTCTCGCACTCGCACAGAAAAGAACATATTATGCATAATAAACATGGATGATAAAATATATTTCCTTTTTTTTTACATTTTTGAAATTAGGTGTGTGTTATAGTTTATCTGCGAAAGAAAATAATAATTAGGATCAAAGTTCATAACTGGAAAAGTCCTAAGATTTAAATATGAGGAACTATGTAGCATCTGATATTTTTATTTACGAAAGTTGAGATTAAAATAATAAGATTTAAATATGAGGGATTACGGATCATTTTATATTTTGATTTACGAAAGTCGAATTTAATGAATTATGAGATTGCCTTTTAAAGTTTACGTAAAGAATGAATGGAAGCATTATAAAATAAAGTGTTTACCTAGGATTTTGCTTAGTCTTCTGTTGCTTCTAATTTGGTGAGGGTTTGAACCTGGTAGATGATGTTTCCATAATACATGGTTATTCATTTCACATAAGTTCAGCGTAGTATGTTTGGACGATTCTTGTATATTAAACGGAACAACGTTCTTGGACTGATTGGAGTACTATCTTCGAACGGTACTGTTGTTGATCATTCATAGCTGTGGAGATGTTCTGGCAGTGGAGCGTCGATCAATCACTGAAGGGTTTCTTAGCCCATCATGACGATCGACGCTCTAAATGTTAATTTCATAGTGATCATATTGGGTAAACCGGATAGCAAAAAAAAAAAAAAAAAGAAAAGTTCTAGTTGTAGCTTCTGGAGGAATCTAGGAAAAAACTATAAGCATAAGCATAAAAAAAATGTAAAAAAGACTTCTTTTTTTTTTTTTTTAGATTTAGATTCATATTTATATGGGTTGGTTATTATCTGAGGATCGAATCTCCACCCAGAGTTCAATATTCTTTGAGTTGTCGTTGGGGTCCGTGTCCTACGTAATGTCCACTCAATCCATATGCTTGAGGCAATCTTAGGTTTATGCAATCTCACATTGCAATCTCAGTTAGAAAAAATTCATACTTATTCACCTTTTATGCATACATGTGTGCGTGTTTTAAGAGAACAATTTAACTTACATTAGTTTAAAAGTCGAGCATTTAATCTCAAAATCACTTCTATAAGCTTTTAACTTTCACCACAGTTATAATTTAAAATAAACCCCTTTTTAATTACCCCCGCGGCATATACAAGTAGAAATCACTTATTGAGATTTAAAATGGCATATTAGTAATACTTTATATTTTATTTATTTATTTTTTTTTTTTAGAGAATATTATTATAGTAGATTGTATGAAAGCCTTAAACTATTTAATCAGAAATATTAACATTTTATTTTACAGTGTATTTTATAACGCATTGAAAGAAAACTACATTTTTTTTTTTTTTTTCATAAGTTGAAAGTGAAAGTAGAAAAAATATAGAGTGTTTACATTGCTTGTGTGTGTGCATATATACCTGTACCGACTTTGTCTCGGTACAATATATATATTATATGTTGTTTGCCATGTTTTCTGATGACTTTATTCATAAAATATTTTTCATATTTTAAGATATAGGATTATATGTTTTTGTAAATGCAATCGTGAATTTCATTATTCCACCTATCATCTCATATAGATATCTTTTTTATTTTTTTAAAATTATTCCAAGCATAACATTTTTGACAACAGATCGTCAGCTCTCAAAATATTTTCTAAAATGAAATATTCAAATATTATTCAGTTTGAATTTTTTTAAAAGATTTATTTGTTCACTATTGACATTATCCAGAAAATTTTAAGATGCTTTGTTTATTTCTATAGCTTAAATCCACCAAACCCTTTCTTTCATTTCATATATGATACAACTTTTGCAACCATACCTTAATATAGGTTAATTCTATTTTTTTCGGACATTTAAACCTTTTTTTTTTCAGTATAATAATCAAACAAACTAGAATTTATACTAATTTAACTGTTGTAGGCTCGTTGCTATAAATGTCGAGAAGTCAGGCAGCGACAGCTGCTTTACAAGCAGTTGTCCCAGGTTAGCAGGTTTGCTTCCCGGCTGATGCTATGACACATGAGAAAAAACGAAGAAAATATTCAACTGCTTTTATTGTTAATAATTATTTTTTTTAAAAAAAAAGTTTTCTGAATGAATTTATTTAAATCTACATCATGTAATTTTTTGTTTTTTATAATTTGTGATTAAAATAGTCCTCATGGTTTTTTTATATATAAATTGTTTATAACTTTAAATAATGTACATGGATTAAAGCCTTTCCACAAATTATTAACAAATATTAACTTCCCAAACATGCATCTCCACATAGAAACCAGAATTTGTCCTAATAATCTTTTGGTTAAAAGCAGAAAAAAAAATGACTTCATAGTATTAACAATTATGGAACATTTCAAATGTCAATATATCTTCTATAAAGTGACTTTTATTCATTTAATCCAATAAAATTAGCTCCTACAACTTACTATGTGGGTGTATTAAAGAGGAAATAGAGATTTCTCTACACATTAGTTTAGTAGTACAATATCGATGTAAGTACGCCAGAAGATCATTGTTTTAATAATAATGTCCGTCATAAAATTTCTGAATTTCATTTAATTATTGATAAAATACACTTTAAACATGATACGATTACTTTTGATTTAAAAACATAAAAAAAGAAAATGACTTATATTGAAAATAATTCAAATGATTTCACAATCATCGTTTACATAGAAAAGTTTTATATGTGCAGTATTTATGAACATCCTCAAACAATTTGCCCCTGTTCCTTTCTTCCAGATCTTGTTAACACTTTCTAAATTTATAAAATATTTCAATTTTCGTAATACTAACATAATGAGCAAATGAAGATCAAGCAGATCTTTACTTTTAAAATATATGACCTTGAATAATATATATTTACTAGATAATGGCTAACAAGAAAGAACATTTTATTCTTACAGATGGTGAAAAAAAACCATTCCTGATTTAAGTTTTATTTAAAAACAGATTTATCCTTATCTGCTGATTTACTGATATCAGAATATTATCCTTCTTGTCAAAATAAATCAAATCTTTCAGAATCCAAAATTTTACAATTCCAGAATGAAAATCAAGGAAAGCTAACTAGAACAAATATGTTTAAACATCTTGAATAGAATAGTAATACAACCTTTCCAATATTCTTTTTCTATGATAGGTTCAATAATATTATGACATCTTATCAGTGTTTACATCCTAATATTAGGTTTAGAGAGCTCACAAAAAAGCTTTTATTAGTATTTTTTTGAATAATGTTTTTACAATGATATCAAAAGACTAAATTTTTCTATTACTATATTTCAAGGCACATCTTGGTAATAATAATAAACAATGTTCAATATTATTGGAGATAATAGTAGTGAATTTGTAATTCAAATGATCTGCTGTTATAAATTTTTGAACAATACATGGACTGACTATTACAACACTTTTTTAAAACAGGCAAAATTCTCTATACATATTGCCACTCAGTGCAAAACCAGAGTAATCAATGGATGCCAGAAGGCTTGTGCATAAAATCTCCATATAATGACTACTCATCTAATATCCCCAGACTAGTTTCTGTCTTGTGGCCATCATCAGTGAGAAGCCTTGGATCTGAGAGCACTGCACCTAGATCTTAGGATCTAATGCAACCCTCCAGTAGCCACCTTTTATCTCTACTTAACTACAAAACTATGAGTCTTAAATTGAAAATGCCATAATATTTTTAATCCAAGCTCATTAACTTATATAGTCATGTAGGTCTAAAATCAGTTCAGTACCTATACATTTTGGTGTCTTTGGTTCTTTAATAACCATAGCCACTGCTATCCTATTAGGCAGAATTGGTTTAAGCCAATAAACATCACATGATCACCATTCTTATGCTTGCTTATAACTGTAAAACAGGCAAAACTCTTTATATGTATTGCCACACAGAGCAAGCCAGAGTAATCAATGGATACCAGAAGGCTTGTGCAAAAAATCCCCATCTTTGGATTAAAAAATTATGATGTTTTCAATTTAAGACTCATAGTTTTGTAGTTAAATAAAGATAAAAGCTATCTGCTGGAGGGTTGCATTAGATCCTAAGATCTAAGTGCAGTGCTCTCAGAACCAAGGCTCTTCCCTGACAAAGGCCACAAGCCAGAAACTAGTCTGGGGATATTGGATGAGTAGGCACTAGATGGGGATTTTATGCACAAGCCTTCTGGCATCCATTGATTACTCTGACTTGCACTGAGTGGCAATACATATAGAGAAATTTCACCTGTTTTAATAACAGTTATAAAAAAGCATAAGAAATGGTGATCAGGTGATGTTTATCGGCTTAAAACACTTTTTTTAGACAGAAAGTTATTATAAAAACATTGATATACAAATGCTCTCATAATTGCACTATATGTATTATGTTATAAAAGGAAATCAGAATGTAATAATGTTATTTTACTTGAGCACTTGCAAACACAGATTTTTAGATAGATCATAAATTAAAAAATAAAATTAAAGTTGCATTTAAAAATCCCTACTCCAAACATTCTGACATAAAATGTATATGCATTTACCACTCAAACAAAATTTCAATATATATTAATATTAATTCTTATTAAGTGCAATGTCAGCACGTAATACTTATATAAAGCTAAAACTTTAGTACATGCACCTTGAGTGCTTAATTTTAGCAAGAGAGACCTCTACAAATCATAACATGAGATTCGACTTTATAAAAGATAAGAGGGACCCTCTTATCTCTAACCTATTTTTCTTAATTATATAGGCAAATCTAAAGCATTTTGATTTGGGAGCATGAAGCTAATAAATTCTTCACTGATTAAGTCCACTATTTCTATTAAACATTAACATTTGCAAAATCTTTCGATTTACAATGAGTCAATATTCAGATATTAAATTTAGAAATATTTTGAATCAATTTAATGTTATAAATATTAATTCTTATTAAGCGCAATGTCAGCACGTAATACTTATATAAAGCTAAAACTTGAGTGCCTAATTTTAGCAAGAGAGACCATTAATATTAAAATTGATGATTTTACTTTTTAGTATTGTCATACTACTGAATCATATAATTTTCTTAAAAAGTGTGTTGTGAATACACATAAGTTTATTCATGAATTACTTAAAAAGAAGCAGTTAACAGTTTTTCTAACAATAATTCTATTAAGCCAATAAACATCACATGACCACCACTTCTTATGCTTGTGTATAACTGTTGATAAAACAGGCAAAATTCACTATACATATTGCCACACCCAGTAAGCTAGAATAATCAATGGATGCTGGAAGGCTTGTGCATAAAATCCCCATCTAGTGCCTACTCATCCAATATCCCCAGACTAGTTTCTGTTTTGTGGACTTCGTCAGTGAGGAGCCTTGGATCTGAGAGCACTGCACCTCACTGACTCCTCACTGACAAGGAGGCCACAAGCCAGAAACTAGTCTGAGGATATTGGATGAGTAGGCACTAGATGGGGATTTTATGCACAAGCCTTCTGGAATCCATTGATTACTCTAGCTTGCTGTGTGTGGCAATACGTATAGTGAGTTTTGCCTGTTTTAACAAAATAATTCTATTGTTAGTGATTTCATTTAAAATATGAGATATTTTCTATTTATCAGAATGGTAAAACTATAGAAATATAAAAGCAGAAGTTTAACAATTGATAAATGTTGGGTGAATTAAACTATATTAAATATATAATCATTCAATAATTGTGCCATTTTCATTTGCTAACTCTTTTGATGCATTGAAAGTAACATAAAAATATGAAAAACAATATTAAAATCCTATTAAATTCATTAATGACAATCTTTTATATAATAATGGTGAAAATTTGAACAGGTGAAGAGAATATTTTGAACCCTATTGGAATAATATTAAAAGAATTAAGGTGACGATTCTAATAAAAAAATCATCCATTTAGATATATCAAAGATATACATTTTAATTAAGATCAAACGAATTTTTGAAATTTTAAAAATACAAAGGCTGTTGGTTCTGATAAGATACCTAAAAAAGTTTTAAAGTATAAAGATTATATGTTAGCTTCAAAACTATTTTAACTTTTTAAAGTTGTTTTTAAAGAATATGGACCCATAACTTTATACCATTTGACAATTTAGGCACTTCTATTATTCAAATTTTAAAAATACATAGAAATAGAAAAAAACACAAGTATTATGGATCATTATTGCTAACCATTACAGAAAAAAATATTTTTAAGAATTTTGTTGAATAAATTGCTTTGAACCACTAGTAACTCAATGTGGTCTTTTAAAGAATCAAGAAAAACTATTGATATGGTATTTTTTTTCAGAAAAATACAAAAAAATTGAATGAGGCAAAGGTGCGATCTTTATATTGTGTGAATTGATTGATACACAGTATGTGCCTCAATTAACTGAACAGTTTATGACAATATTGAAAATAATTAGATAACCTAAAGCTTCTATATGATAGAATTGAAGGAAACATTATTATTAATGATGTAAAACTCAGGCATTTAAATTGGAATTTAGTTTTAAAGAAGGTGCTCTACAATTTATTTTCCACTTTTTACAGCAGTGATTTTGAAATACTTAATAAGCAGATTGATAAAGCACACAAAAATGAATCTCAGGTTTGATGATATGATTTTTAATTTGAACTAACTAGAATCAAAAATAATATAATCACACCATCTGAATGTATGGTATGCATATAATTCTGTTTTTATCAATCAAAAAATGCTATGCTTATGTATGCAATGTTTTGAATGCAGTACCCAACAACTTTGTTTTGTAATTATTGTTCAAAAGTTCATAAGTTTTATCAGCCAATAGTGAAATCAAAAAATCAGTAACTATATGGTAATGATTATAAACCTGAATATACGAATCAGTTACATTTGGATAGTAAGATGTAACACAAACCCCAGTATGCTTCTCTGAATTTAACAATAAATTGAACAGTTTATTATACATCAAACATTCCTTCTACCATTGAAACATAAAGGTGTTACAATTTTTTATGTTGATCCATAATATTCTAAAATGATGAAAGGAAGATTAAAAGACCAATTGTATTTCCTTTGCATTTCTGATTAAAATATTACTATTATAAAGAATTTATTATTGTAAATGCTTATTCTTCAGTAGATTGGGTATGTAAAACAAACAGTAATGGTTTTTCAAAAGTAAGTTATGGACATCATTTCAAGAGAAATGTAAATGCAGTTATGCTACAAAATATTATCAAAACCATTTTTTAGAAAATTCAATATTGATTCTTCTTTACTTATGAAAATATGGTTGAGAATAGACTATAATGGGTTACTACAATTAGAGGTTATCAAATATTTAATAATCATATTTGCTATAGAAAATATAAACACAATTCCACAAAAAAGCAAATAAGCTGTTTGAGAAATTTTCATATAATATATATGGATATATTTGTAATTCAAAGATTGGTTTGAATAGCCATCACAAAACTTATTTTAAATCCACTAATATTTCAGTGTTCTATCCTTAATTTTTTCTCAAATTAGAATATCTATACCCATAGGAAAATGGTTGTTGGGGATGGAGATAAGTGATTATGGAAATATAAAATTAATAATAGAGAATTTTGTAAAAAAAAAAAACCCAGTAGTATGAATAACTTTAATGAAAGATAAATATCAGTTATCTATTTCCAAATTTTCTCTAATTTTTCCATTCTACTTGAATATTTTGAGTAGCATCATCCATTCCACTTGAATGTTTTGAGTAGCATCATCCATTCCACTTGAAGGTTTTGAGTAGCATCATCCATTCCACTTGAATGTTTTGAGTAGCATCAATGTCTTAAACTCCATTCTACAGTTTTAACAACAGAATAATTTTCACAGTTTCATGCAGTAGGTAGAATGTCCAATTTAAGATCAAGAGGTACCAGGATTGCTGGTCTGGTGCTTGAAATTCTTAAAAACACCCAAGCAAGAAAGTCACATGACTTTTTAAAGCAACTAATATTTGTAATGTCAGGATCTAATAGTTAACCAATGTCTGATAATTATTCTTTTTTTTTATTTGTAGAGGGATTATGTTATTTTTTATATTGTAAAAAAACATTACAAAATCTATTTTTGAGATATGTTTAAAAAATACATATTTTACTTGGCAGGATTCAAGACAAGGACCAAACATTAGAGTTTGTTTAGTGTTTATCTTTATATATTCTAATTATAAATTTGTGTATATACTAAATAAATTTATATGAAATATATAAATATAATTCAATAACAGAATGGTGAAACAAATAAGCAGATAGATGGAAAGATAGATAAATTGGTATTTCAAAATAAATACATACAATATATATATATAATCTCAATAGTATGGTATGTTTAGCATGCTTTTGATTATCTGGTAGCCATATTCATAGAAATAGTTGTCTGAGGAGCTTGTGACATTTATCAAAAAACAAGCTCCTTGGACAACTATTGCTATGAAAATGTCTACCAGCATATGGAGCATATCATGCTATTAGGATTAAATATTGCTTTTTTCTGTTTACATTTTGTATGTATTTATTTTGAATTTATTAAAATTTTGAAGTTACATAAAACTGGTAAGTAGTTGTGTAGTGGTTAGAAAGATAGGTAGATGATTAGTTAGTCAAATGGACAGATGAATAGACTAATAAATAAACAGAAAGATAATTTAGTATATAGTTAGGTAGTAAGTAGACAGATGGACAGGCAGATAAAAAGATAAGTAAATAGATAGATAGATAGAAAGATCAATAGAAAGACAGAGAGACAAATAGATAGATTAAATAATAAATATATTGATAGATAAATGTAATAGATAGCCATAAAACAGATGGACAGACAGAAAAACAAGCAGACAGACAAGTCCGTATATTTATGTATATATAAATAGTGAAATAATTAGACAGATAGATTCATAGACTGAATAAAACGGATAGATATGATATTAGATACATATGTAAATAAATAATTACATAAACTGGGAACAATAGATAAATAGTAGTTAGATAGATAGAAACATAGATAGGCATACAAGCAAATAGAAATACAAAAATAGACAGGCAAGCAGATAAACAGATAGACATATCAATTTTTCTATAAACAGAAAAATAAGTAATTATATATATATATATAGTTAATTGGATGTATGATAGATTGACAGACAGACAGATAAAAAGATAGATTAAAAATATGTAGGGAGTTTTGTTGATAATTAGATATATTTATCAATATAAATAGATAGATGGATAGACATATAGATAGTTGTTTATGTGGATAGAGAGATAAAAGATAGACACATATTGAATTTAAAATAGACTACAATTAAATTTAAAAATGTAGGTAGCATTATTCATCTTGTACATTATATTTCATAAATATAAGTGTAATTGATGAAGTAAATGATGAAATAAAATAAATTTATAATATTTTAAATCAAAAATAATTACTGTAAAAGAAATCATATTTTTGGTTTTTAAAAAAATTTGTGGAGTGCAATTTTAATCTATGAATATAAAAGGAATTTACAATAAAGACTATTAAATCACAATCACATGATCACCATTTCTTATGCTTGCTCATAACTGTTATTAAAACAACAAAACTCTCACTGATGAAAGCCTCAAGCTAGAAACTAGTCTGGGGATATTGGATGAGTAGGCACTAGATAGAGATTTTATGCACAAGCCTTCTGGCATCCGTTGATTATTCTGGCTTGCACTGAGTGGTGCTACTGTATGGAGAGTTTTGCCTATTTTATTAAAACACATATCACTATATTCTGAAAATAATTCTTTATAGAAGTGAATAAACATATATGATATAATTATATGAAAAAAAATACTAATGAATGGTTATTTATTTATTAATTTAGCAAAGAGTTTATTTTTTCTTTTAGATAATATTTGTAATATATAATAAATATAACTTCAGAAAACTCCTCAAAGAGCAAAAAAAATCTTTAGTAACTTTATTAAATCTATCAATTATGCCACTGTAATTACAAATTTAACAGTTATGAACTATGGTTGGTTTGTTTTGTTCATATTTACTTAGATCAATTACAGCTAAAAAATATTTTTAGAAGTGGATAAATATAACAACCATCATTTTTTAAAAATCTATTAATGACTAACCTAAGATGCACTTAAGAATATCAAATCCTGCTAGCTTTGTGGCTGAATCTGGGAAAAAAAGTTGGTTGTAATCTCATAATAATTTCATTTTTAAGTTATAATTCTTCGATTGGACCTTCTTGATTGAATATCTCAAAATGAGATTTTGATTTGCAATAAAATTTAAATGTTGAAATTATAGTCTGATCTACTTACCAGATTTCCATATATATATATTCTGTTATTCAACACACCTTTTTAATATATGGTGAAGGGATATGCAAAAGAATTAGAAGCCAATATAAAGAAGTAATAAACAAATATACTAGTAATATTTATCATGTGTTAACAAGGCTGTTATGTAGAGAAGATTGCTATTGATAATTAACATAAATTTTGAATCATAATCATTTTCATATATCATAGTAAATGCAACGAGATTATATTTAATAAGAAAATGATTAATTACAAAGACGTAAATATTCTTCACTGCCCAATAATTCAAAACTTGTTGGGAAAACAATGATGAAGTGCACACATTCTACATAGCTATATATCGATAGATAAATTTTTAAATAATTAACCTGCATTTGTTGACTGAAAAATGAAAGATTTATGTTTTATATTTTGTTTTCAACCTTTAATCTTCAAATGTATTTATTTAACTCCATTGCTCTATGGCTTACAGCAGAATTTAGTTGTTTGATTGCTGCCTTCTTTTTATAAAAATACATTGCTAAAGGGAACTTTTATTTCCTTTTTCCTAGAACCCTTCTAAATCTCTTTTTAAGATAGACCATCAGTAAGTATGGGAACTAAACAATGTTCTCCATTTCAATAAATTACATTTATTTTTAAAGGTACATTATTATCTAAAATCTAATGATATGTAATTCTTTTAAAAAATTACGTGATAACTGCTCTCTATTTAATTATGTAATACTCATTCATTTTTGCAATTTTAGGACTTCCTATTATGCAATGTAAAATACTTTTATAAACTAAAAGTTTTTAAATCGTATAAATGCAGTTGATTTAGTTTTAAAATGATAGATTGCTTTCTATTGATTTTGAAATATATTAAAAATAAATAAATATACTATATACACAATATGCATAGATAGATAGTTAACGCGTCTTAATAATTAAAATATACAAAAATTATTAAAGTTCTTAATCCACGAGGATGGAATCACTGGCATGCAAATCTGTTGATTACAAAGTATTGATCAATAATTATTTAAAATGCCTTATTGCTTAGTTGTCGGACGAACTATTGAAGATGGTTAACATACCATAAAATAATTGAAGAGATGTTTTTTCTATAAATTGAATTATATTTATTTATGAAATGATGAAACAGTTGATGATTTAATGCTAATTTTATATATCACATTAAAGCTTCTGAACGAATATTTAACATAAATTGATAGTTAATTAGTCATATTCTGCTTATAAATTGTATGTTAAAAAGTGATCAGATAAAAAAAAAAAAACTATATACAGTATATATTTTGAAGTTTTTTTAGTTTTATATAATTCCAATTTTCTTTATAGATCATATCCACCATGAGTTCTTTTAATATTACTTAACATTTTTAAATAAGTAATATAAGACCAATATAATAAATACAATTAACGAACTATAATATTTTTAAACTTTTATTACATTCGATTTATTGTTGTCCATTAAAATTAGGAACTTTGTTGACAATTTATTACAATATTTCCATGGTGGACATGCATTATGTACATGTATATATATATTGAATATTTATAAATACAGTAATTAGATATACGCAAAGTATAACTTTAAAAATTTTATTCACTTAGGAGTACTTTAGTCTATCCTCATAGTCTTTGTCAACTAACACTTTGAAAGGCTAACCTTCTCACAAAATTTCTATGATCATAACATTTGCTGCCTGTCTATTAATTAAGTCTTCTTTGTATTTGTATATTAGCATAGTTTCCTTTATTTTCGTTTTGTTATTTTTTTCAATTTGCAATATTTTTACATTATTATAATTGAAGTTAAAATCCTAAATACATGGCTTATTATAGTTGTAAAAAATAGATGCTGAAACATTATCATTTACTTTGCAATTTTGTTTTATTTTCTGAACCGTTTTTAATAACAGCAAGTATTCTTTAGTTCTTTTTTCCAATGTGTATCTCAATCCCCCTATATATATGCTACTACACCTACATATCCATTTATAAATGATGCAATTTTTATTATAAATGGATATATATAGGCGTGGAAGCAGGTATATAGGGAAATCGAGATGCATGTTGGAAAAAAGAACTAAAGAGCACTTGCTGTTATTAAAAAGAGTTCAGAAAATGAAACAAAATCACAAAGTAAATCATAATGTTTCAGCATCTATTTTTTATGACCATAATAAGCCATGCATTTATGGTTGAAACTTCAATTATAATAATGTAAAAAATATTGCAAATTGAAAAAAATAACAACAAAACAAAAATAAAGAAAGCTATGCTAATATACAAGTACAAACAAGACTTAATTAACAGACATGCAGCAAATGTTAAGATCACAGAATTGTGGGAAGGTTAGCCATTCAAAGTGTTAGTTGACAAAGACTACAATGACAGATGAAAGTGCTCCTAAGTGGATAGAATCTTTAAAAATATACTTTACATATATCTAATTATTGTATTTATAAATATTCAATTATAAGATTACATATATTGATTTGAAGAAATACAGACATTGAATTATAATGTTATATATATATATATATATATATATATATATATATATATATATATATTTAATTAAATATTTCCATGGAGTGTAATTATAATATATAATAGAAATGAGATAATATCCAAGTGAATAGAGATAATCTATAATCTGTGATGTAATTGACAATTTCTTGGCAATATCAAAAATTAAATGTTATCTCTGTTCACATTGATATTATCTTCTCATTTCTATTATATATATATATATATATATATATATATATATATATTGTTGATATCACTTGGACAATAATTGAATCATATTAATAGATATTAATAATTAATATTTAATAAACATTTATGATGATAATTACAATTCATTTATAATAATATATAAAAATATTTAAAATCTGAATTGAAATAGGAAAATCTGCAAAATAAAGATCAGCATTATCTATTATGTTTGTCATATTACTGGAAAATGTAATGGATAAAATTTAAGTAAAGAATGCAAAAAAAAAAAAAAATCAGTGCACAAAATAAGAATACATTTAAATTATGGAGATGACATAATAATTTTTAAAAAAGATGAAAAAAAAAATCAAAACAAGAAACAAAATTATGGATTATGTACAAACATTGGCAGAAAACAATAATGTTTGAGAAAAAAATCAGAAGTGATTGAATTAAATTACACAACATAAAACATTTCTTAAACATGGATTTAATATCATTATTAATCTAGTTTTAATAATAAAAAAATGTACAGAGTAAAAACATTTTCATATATCATGTATAAGATTTGTAAAAGCAAAGATATTATATTTTAAATTAAATTTTATGCAGTAATACATACAGATTTATTAATTATTTTACATGTATAAAATATTAAAAAAATCTTGGAATTTGAAAAGAATTGCTAAAAAAATTTAATGAGAGTTAAAGTAAAATAAAAATTAACTTTCAAAATACCATTGTACAGAAAAACAAGCCATTAAGAAATTCTATTTAAAGAACCTATAATTATAATTGTTGGATCATATGTGTCATATGAATAATACTAACGAAGCACAAGCAAAAAGTAGTGGTTGTTAGAAAATATCAGATGATATAAAAGAATAATGTAGAGATAACTTGAACCCTTTCTGTCCTATTGCAAAAGAAAAAACATGACAGAAATGCTGATGAAAAATATGTTATGTACCAACAGATGTGAAAAAATAGTTTCTCTTTGGTATTTATGTGGTATAATATATACATAGCATCTGTAAGATCGATAAAATAGTCTTGATTTCTTTAACATGTGCAGATTTATTAGTCAGATATTAGGAATAAGTAACTTTTTTGTCAAACCAATTTTATAATATATATATATATATATATATTGTTTTGTCAAACCAATTTTATAATATATATATATATATATATATTGTAACACTTCTATTATGTAGCAAGCAATAATATAGGCTGTGTACTTAATTATATATAAAGTCAAAAGGAAAAATAGAAATAAACACACAAAAAAATTGTTGATATTTTTCTACATTTCACTGATAACAAAATAATAATCAATATTAAATAATTTTGAATTTAAAATAAAGTTTATTATAAATTAAACATTTAAAAAGGTCTAAATAAATATTAATATTGCATTCTGATTTTGAAATTAAAACCAAGCACGTTTTATGATAATTGTAAAAATATGTATTATCTATTTTGAGAGGTCAGTGCGACTGCCTTGCACTTGCAGGTAGTTGCCCGGGTTTCGGGTTCACGTCCCGGCCGATGTTATGACACTTAAAAAAATCTTTGTTGCTTTTGAAAGGCTTAAAATTGTTTTTAATCAAGATAAAAAGATAAAAACAGTTTTCAATTAGTGTTTTTGCTACCCAGTTGTCCATAAAAAAAGCATTGATAAAAATAATAGTTTTATTTTGGCTGATATTTCTTTCTGTTAGTTTTTGGCTAATAATGTTTTTGAGAAGCAGTTGGCAGTAATTATAGCTAGACATATATAGCTAAACAGTAGAGTACTTCAGATGAAAACAGAAAACTACAATGAAGATATGTCTGCAAGGAAGGCAAGTCAAAAGACTGCAACATAGTTGACAATGGTGGAGTTTGAATTTACATGGGGAAACAGGTCAACTTCAAGTAGTTCATATCTACCAATGTGTCCTAGAAGATAGTTTTTTTGCCTGAAGTAAATTTAAAACATAGACAGAAAGGAGAATGCCAACCATACCTGAATTATACCTTTCCTAATGATGACAATATCTAGACTATTCTTTTCCTGATGAGATGATCTGTATTGGCCCCAGCAAAAGAAATTATCAGTTGCTGAAGAATTAGTTTATATGTATGCTGATTCAGCTATATGCAGAGAAGCACAGATAAATGTATATATATATATATGAAGCATAACTGGTGATTTGTTAAGTAATTTCTTAAAATAACATTTAAAAAAAACAATTACATAATTTTACTTAAGTTAAACATCAAAAAAATGAAGATTTAATTCATAGAAGTTTTTATATTTGTTATTTTTTCAAGAGAATAAGTGAAAATATTTAAAATCTATATTTTTAAATTTAAAATGGTTTAGTAAATAGGGATAGAGTTCCGATTTCTAATTAGATTATTTATAGAACTAGTAGAGTAAATAAGATTCAAATAGCTCAATAAACATTTTAAATGAGTATTTTGATCATTAATAATAATTTCCAATATTGATTTTTTTTTAATGTTTTCTGCAAAAATTTAAAAATATTTAACTGATTCAATTTAATGTTATTTTACTTTCATCCAGACAGAACGATTTTGAACTTATATAAGGTGTTTAAATGATAATATTAATATCATCTACAGTCGTTTTTACTTTTACAATACTTTTTTTTACAAACTAATATGACAGTTTTGATTGCACAGCAATCTTCTTCAGATTTGGAGACAATTTGGAAGGATCAACACAGAGGCCACAATCCCCTCAAAATACACCTCAAAACCTCAAAAGTTTCTAGGCTTCCCTATTGCATTATCAAGGATCTCAATGAGAAAAGAAATCCAGCTCTCCATTCTGGACAAGACTAGGAAGGTAGTTATATCATTATCGAAGATCTTTCTATCACTTTCTGGTAAAACAACACTACTCAATAAGCTAGTCTTCTCAAGCAAAAACTATTTCCTCCTCATAATTAAGCCTACCAAAACCTTTCAGAGCAGTATCAACTCTATCTGCTCCAGGCTCTTTTGGAAAGGCAAATGTATGGCCATCAGCTTGGCCAAAATGCAGAGACCTAGAGAATTAAATGGGCTTGGGTTACATTCTGTGCATATTTTCTATGCCCAAAAAGCCATTGGTGTTTTAAAGATCAATTTACTTCAAGCTGTCTGAGGCTAATTTAAACTTCCCATTTGAACCTACTTACCCTCCCCCTCCATTTGCAAGCAAATGGATTAGTGATATGATGAATTATATAATCAGACTTCCCCCTCTGAGAAGACCTTGAAGTGTAAAAAGTTCTATTGGGAGATTTACAAACTCATATATCTGAAGCTAAGCCCACTGCAATCTCAATTGGGCATAAATAACAAACAAATTATTAAAAAGTCAAAGAACTGGGTTTTCAAGCCTAAATACATTGACTTTCTATTCAAGTTTAATCTCACCTCCTTGCCTACAAGCCATTTCTTGGTAGGGAGGAGACATTTTAGTGGACTCAATTTCCAGTGCAATTTATGTAAAACCAATGATGAGACACTCCAACACTTATTGTACAACTGTCCCTTTCTTGTGCTGGTCAGATCCCTGATTGTGGATAGTGTGTCAGCTGACCACAAAGATGGGCTATCTATCAAAAGAGCTTTTGAAAATGGCTCTTTCTCTACTATCAGATTGGCCATCTTCATATTATTTGTGCTTTGGCTTACGAGGTGCAATTTTCTGTTCACTCAAGTAAGTCACAGTGTCTGGTGGGTATATACAAAGTTTATTACTAAAATTAAAAACAGAGATAAACTTTTGGCTTCAGAATGGTTACATTGAGAAACCTGGTCTCAATGCTCCTTTCCAGATGATGAGTAACCCCTCAAGATTTTCTGCTTCTTCACACCAGTTCTATTGCAATTGATATTTGACTGTTTTCCATTAGTGCATGTTATCAGTGATTCAATGTAATTATAAATAATGTCATGAATAATTTTTTTCTTTTATTAAGTAGAAGTTCTGAAGTAAATTGCTGGAGCAATTGAAACTAGGTTGTAAAAAAAGCATTGTAAAAATAATAAAGAACATAGATTATATTAATATTATATGGATTTGGCACTGCAATAGGAAAGATAAAGTTATGTTTAAATGACAGGGACAAATAAACTTGACTTAAATAATTTTAAGTGTTTTCAAAAATTAGCGTAAATAATTATCATAATTTAAATTTTGTTTTAATGAAAATGGTCAGAATATAACAATTGCTAATTAATGATGAAAACTAAATATATAGTGAGGTATTTTCATGATTTCTTTTACCCCCAGATGATTTATTGCTAGAAAATACCTTGTTTTTAGTAAATGTTTCAAGAAAAACAATAATGAGGTATAGAGAGAATTTTTTTCATTTCAAAATGGTAATTATAACGGCTATGAATACATTTTGTTTAAAATCCTTACAGAATTAAAGTACAAAAATGTAGTGTCTACTTAATGGTCATAATTACTTAAAAAAAGAAATATATCTAAAAATATGCATCATATTTATTTATTAAACGTCAATTACATAAATTTGACACATATAAAAACACAAATGTAAATTATTACTACAAATGAAAACATAATGGATAAAATTAAACTTAGTTGAAATGCTTTTAGTAAAAGTGACTTAACATTAAAAGAAAAAATGTCTATGAGTTTGAAAAGGAAGGTTTTTATAAATGTGTTTCATCATTTCTTACTTATGGTTCTGAGACTTGGTTACCCTAATAGAAGAGCGATACAGACATTTCAGACCCCTCAAAGAAGTATGGATAGATGCATGTTAGGAATAATAATAAGAGATCAAAATGCAGTACATTGGTAAAATAACAAACAGGTGTTATTTACATCATTTAAATAATTAAAATACTGAATTGTAATTGGGATGGACATATTTCTAGATGAGATGATAATAGATGAACAACTGAAATCTTAAACTGGATTCCAAGAGATTGTAAAAGATTCAGTAAGAGACCACATGTGAGATGGATGGATGAAGTAAGAAAGTGTGCAGGGATGATGTGGAGAAAAGAGGCTAGAGATTGAAGAAAATGGATTGACCTTGGAGACCCCTTCATCCTGTAGTGGATTAATAATGGTTGTTGTTGATGATGATGATGATGATTACTTTTTTATTTTCAAAAATTTGCTTTTTATTATTGAACTACCAATAAATAGAAATCCACTTCTTTCATGTTGCTTTAACCATCTCATCGACACAAAAGCAAATAATGTATATAAAAAATTTTTTTTAAGAAAATAGCAACAATTTATATTAAATTTTATATCTTCATTTCTCTTTATTGCTCAATTTCATATGATGTAATAAAATGCACCATCCTTTTTTTTTTTTTTTTTGCATTTTTTAAAGCAATTTTAATTTAAGATATAAAATAAGTGATTATATTAATGATAGTTATAAAATATCATTTTGAAAAACGGTGATGTTTAAATTTCTAACTATTAGTTGTTATTTATTTTTATATATAAAAGTTAAGGTTTGAAATTTATTTACTATATGGAAAATATTTATTAACAATTATAATTATTTTAAATTTTTTTAAAAAAGGTAAAATATATTGCAATTAATATTGACATTATGAAATATAATAAAATAAAATATAAACTATTTACAGATCTCTGATCAAAGCTGCATATCAGCTGAAAAGAGCAAAAAGAGAGTGGTGCATCTTATTGACTCATACTAAATTATACATATTAAATTTATGAAACTTATTTACTAACTCCACTTCTTAGTGTTACATATATATATCACTCCAATTTTATCTCTTTTATTATAAACTGACATATAAATCAACATTTTAAACATATATATATATGAGGAAATAAATATATCACTAGCGCTTTCGATTATGTAGTAATTCTTATCAATTGTAAAGTAATACGGAAGTTTAATATCACGTGATTTTTCATAAGCACGTGATATTAAACTTTTGTACTACTTGAGAGTTGATAAGGATTACTACGTAATCTAAAGGGCTACTGATTAATTAAAATATATATTTTATTATTTTTAAAATTATTTGGAACTTACATTTAGTATATTTATAAAGGGTATTTATAGTTTATATATCAAATATATATATAATTGTTTAAGTAATGTCTTTTGGCATTACTTTAAAAACAATACTTGGGTATTATTCCTGCAACCATGGAAAGATAGGAGGACTTTTCACATTCATATCAATACACTGCTAACTTTTTAATGTTGTGATTTTGGCAATATCAAACATTACAAAGCTAGCAATGGTTTGATACAAATGTGAAAGTCATCCTTTCTTTTCTTGGTTGCAGGAATAATACTCAATAGTTTTTGAAAAATACACAAAAAATAAATTTTATAGGAAATATACACATAACAGACTCAAAGAAATCAATTTTGTAATTTTCTTACATCAATTTCAAAAAAAAGTCCAGTAATAAAGCCATTCTGGATTCATTTTTCTGCACCAAATTAACAGAACACAAATATATCTTTCTAAAAGTAAAAAAATAAATAAATTCTGTGATATAGACGCTTAAGCAGATGACACTTGAACACTAAATTTAATCAAATAATTTACAACCAAGAAAAATACTGAAATTTGTACAAATAGTTTTTAAAATCACATCACAGAACATTCAACAAGAGGCTACTTACTGTCTGAAATAGAGTGTTATTGTTTAAATCTTCAATTTGTAATGGAATTCTTGCATACAAAATATGATTGTCAGCCCCCTCCCTGCCACTCCTCCTTCTTTGAAATGGTTGTAGAGCATGTGATTGCACAGTACATGCTAAAAAATGGAATTTTACCAAGAAATGTAACTTTTGGAATAAACCTATGACAATTTATTTTTTGAAACGAATGTCTTCCAAAAAAAAAAAAACAGCAATAATAACAAAGTCAACATATTTATTCAATTAGTAAAGGAAAAAAACACAGTAAATTCCTGCATCTCTTTGAGCAGAAAAGTCAACATATTAATTGAATACGTAAGATAGAAAAGAACTCTAAATTGCAACACTAGGATCAGTTGGTTTTTAACTGGAGAAATAACTGGAAATTGCAGCACTTTGTTGAGATGTTTTATAAACAGAATTAAAAACGTTTTTGATCTCAAAGCAAGTAAAAAGAAACAACAGTAATACCAAAGTCAATGTATTAATTCCATTACTAATTAGAAAAATGACTGTAAATTGCAATACCTTGATCAGAAGCTTTTTAGACTGGAAAAGTAACTGGAAATTGGAAAAGCAGCATCACTTTGAGCAGATCAAAAAGAAACAACAGCAGTAATAATAAAGTCAATGTATTAATTTGAGAAATAACTGTAAATTGCAGCACTCTGATCAGATAGTTGTTAGACTAGCAAAATAACTGTATATTAAAGCATTTTGAGCAGATCAAAGGAAACAACAGTATTAACAAAGTTAACATTTTAATTCAGTTACTAAATAAAAAAAATAAGTATTAATTTCAGCACTCGGATCAGATGGTTTTTAGACAGAAGGAAAAATGTTCTTGATGTCGTTCAACATGGAAAAGAAAGTGTCATCATGTAAGCGTAATCTATGCCACATGAATTCTGCTAGGTAAAGAACAAAGATGAAATTAAAAATGATAAAACAAATTCACAATAAAAACAAGTAACTTTAAAATGTAAACAATACACTTTTGAATCAGAAAATGCAAAAATCTCCAATAACGAAGTTGAAGTTGTGCCTGCATTTATTGCGTATGTAAAAAGTTCTATCTTTCCTAGGTTGAGACTGGTGAAAGAGCTATAAGTTGCAGCCCTTTGAACAGATGTTTTATAGACTGGAAAAGTAACTGGAAAATGCAGAAATTTAAACAGATAAAAAACAACAACAGCAGTTCTAATGAAGTCAATGAATTAATTCATTTATTAAATAGAAACATAACTGTAAATTGCAGCATTTTGGTGAGATGTTTTAGAGGCAGGAGTAAACATGTTTTTTTTATACAAAGGCAAATAAAAGGAAAAACAGAAATAAAAAATTCAATGCATTACTTCAATTCAGAATTTAAAAAAAAAAAAAGATTGCACAAATATGATCAGATGGTTTTCAGACTTAAGAAATAACTATAATTTGCAGCACTTTGAACAGATAAAAGGAAACAACAACAATATTAACAAAGTTGAACATATTAAAACAGGCAAAAATCTCTTCATACAGTAGTGCCATTCAGTGCCAACCAGAATAATCAATGGCTGCCAGAATTGAGCTTAAATTGAAAATATTATTGTGTTTTCAATTTTGTTCTCATAGTTTTGTAGTTGAGATAAAAGGTGGCTGCTGGAGGGTTGCATTAGATCCTAAGATCTAGGTGCAGTGCTCTCAGATCCAAGGCTCCTCACTGATGAAAGCCACAAGTCAGAAACTAGTTTGGGGATATTGTATGAATAGGTACTAGATAGGGATTTTATACACAAGCCTTCTGGCATCCATTGACTACTCTGGTTGACACTGAGTGGCACTACTGTATGGAGAGTTTTGCCTGTTTTAATAACAGTAATGTGCTAGCATAAGAAATAGTGATCATGTGATGTTTAATGGTTAACGTACTAACTTAATTCTTAAATAAAAAAATATCTGTCAACGAATTATTTCAATTAGTATATCCAAAAATTACTTTAAAATGCAGCACTTTTAGCAGATAAAAGGAAACAACAGTATTAACAAAGTCAACATTTTAATTCAGTTACTGAATCAAAAAATAAGTGTTAATTTCAGCACTTTGATCAGATTGAATAAAAACTCAGAAGTTGAAATTAAAAATGATCAAACAAAATAACAATAACAACAAGTTACTTTAAAATGTAAAAAAAAAAAATTCAATCTGCAAATGCCATAATCTCCAAAAACAAATGACTATAAGAAGTTTTGATACCGCAAAAAATTGTGTTTTGTTGTCATGTTTAAAAACACATTTTGTGCATGTTCAAAAACACATTTTTCGAGGAGAAAAAAGTATGTTAATTTTTTATCATTAATACAAAAAAGCGTATGTTTATTTCACGTTCGCAAGATTATACCTTTATCACATATGTGAATAGTCATTCTATCTACCCTAGGTTGCAGGAATAATACCCAACTACCGTTTTTAAAGTAATGCCAAAAGACATTACTTAAACAATTATATATATAAATACCCGTTACTCATTTCTTTGAATTTTCCATATTGAAAGGTTAAAATGTGTATTAATTAATCAAATATACGTACATATTTGATGTAAAGGTATGTATGTTGTTTCGAAGTACTAATTATTTATATGAACATTTATAATAAAAAATGAGAGAAATAGAAAAATATGAATATATATTGCTACACTCTAAGAAGCAAAAATTGTAAATAATGATACATTTTAATTTATTGTTAAGTATTTATTTATGTTTATATAATCATTTGTTGACCGATATAAAAGTCATATAAGATGCATAAACATCAGAATAAAGTCGATTAAGTTTTTGAAAATCATTTTTGAAATGAAGAAAGTGATGAAGATATAAAAGAGACTAAAAGTACAAATGATTATAACTTAAAAATATTAATAGTAGCCAACATATGATGCATACTAATGATATAAATTACTCATTTAATTTTATGATGGTAGATTAAATTATTTTAAAAGATTATAAGCACATTAATTGTAAAATCATATTGCTTAGTTAAGTTATAAGACTTCATATGGCAATGGTAGACAGTCAAACTCTGAAATATAAAGTCCTCAGATAGATTCCAGTACTGGTACTATCAATGTTCAATCTTCTCATAAACACCTGGGCAATAATGCCATTCACTTACTTTTTTAACACCTGCAACATCTTACATAATATCCAACTATTAGGATTGGTTTGATTCTGGACAAATTAGGTGAAGTTATTACCAGTACCAAATTATTTAGAGAAAAAAGCTGAATTGCCAATATATCAAATGGAAATCATAGCAATTACTTCTAGGCATTATTCATTAATGGTTAATAGCGATAAGGTTTAATGTCACATGATCACCACTTTTTATGGTTAAACTGTTAAAACAGTGTCAAATTTTCCACTCAGTAGTGCAATCCAGTGCAAAACCATAGTAATAAATGGATACAAGATTTGTGCATAAAATCCTCATCTAGAACATAATCATCTAATCTCTCCAGACTAGGTTCTAGTTTGTGGTTATTATCAGTCAATAACATTGGATCTGAGAGCACTGCACCTAGATCTTAGCATCCTCCAGCATTTCTGTTTTATCTTTTTAGTTATCTGTAAAACTACGAGTCCAAAATGAAAACACCCAATGTTTTTAATCCAAGTTCATTTGCTTATATGCTCATGCAGATCTGAACACAGTTCACTTTCTACTATATGGAAGGTTTATCACTGTTTTAACAGATTGGTGATCACATGATGTTTAGTGTGTTAGTACTAATATTTATGGGATTATGGTTACTGTGGTTATTAAAAAACAAAAGTCACCATTATGTATAGATACCGAAGTTGGTTTAGATCTGTTTGAGCATGCCCATGAATGATCTTGGATTGAAAACATTATGCTTTCATTTTGAACTCATTGGTGGTCAGCACAACTGCCTTACAAACAATTGTTCCGGATTAACAGGTTCGCTTCTCGGCTGATGCTATGACACATAAAAAAAATGTAAAAGGAAGATTACTGGAGAGTTATATTAGAACCTAAGATCTAGGTCCAGTGCTCTGATTCAAGGATTCTCACTGATGAAAGCTAGAAGCTAGAAACTAGTCTGGAGATATTAGCTGAGTAGGTATTAGAAAGGAATTTTATGTACAAATCTTTTTGCATTCATTGATTACTATGTCTTATATTAGGTGGCACTACTATCTAGAGAGATAGTCAATGTTTTTACTATTCAGTGTCATGAAAAGTTTAGAATTTGTATGATTATTATTTTACTCAAATGTTGAAAGTAAGAAGAAAACGTAACAATAGAACTTCTTCAAAGAATAAGCATAATTATGCCAGACAGTGATAATCTCTATACTACTTATCTAATTTAATGTATATGCTGTAAGCCAAATATCCATGTTCTTAAATTTATTCCATTTATTGATTGGCTATCTTAATATATATCTGAACACTTATAGCATATATGTGTAGAGATGGTAATCTGGACCAACTGATGATTGCTGCTTTAGCATGAAATACATATATTGGTGATTATTTATCTTTTCAACATATATGTGTTCAAGTGTGTCAGTGTTATGAGATAGTATGGAGAGTGGTGGGTCATGTGAAAGTCTGCGCTCATATACGCTATATATTACATATATAGACACAGGTATATCATAAGCCTGTGTATTTCAGCTATTACATAGTAGAGATGTATGCCCATCCCTTGTATATGTATTAAATAGATTATGTCCTGTACATAAGGGGTCAGATTGACCTTAGGTCAACATGGGTGTGACAAGAATCTCAGCCTCAGGGTGGCCTTTGAGCATTCCATCATCAGATTTTCAATTGAATGGGCGGTTGAAGAGTTGGAGTGTGGAGTAGATTGAAGCCTCTCCATTAAAGTATGAGGATTGGCTATCTTAATATATATCTGAGCACTTATAGCATATATGTGTAGAGATGGTAATCTGGACCAACTGATGATTGCTGGTTAGTATGAAATACGTATATTGGTGATTATTTATCTTTTCAACATATGTGTGTTCTAGTGTATCAATGTTATGAGATAGTGTGGAGAGTTGTGGGTCATGTGAAAGTCTGTGCTCATATACCCTATATATTCCATTTATTAAATTAAAATAATATAGATTTACCAAATAAAGAAAACAAACAGTGGAAATATTATAAAATTAAAAAAAAAAAGTCTGTGTGATCATAGCTCATATTTTATTTTGAAATTAAATACGATTAAAAAATGCAAAATACTAATATTTTTATGTAAATATATAAATCGCCAATGACTTCTTTTTAAAGCTATATTTCTTAAAAGTGATTCTTTAGGTAAACAGTCTGATTTATTCACAATTTATAAATATACCCATAATTCTTTGCACATATACTGACAATGTTTTATATTGGCATATCGTTCTAATATAAAGGTTATGTCTTGTCTTTAAATTATGACCAGTTTTCAATTTTATTCTTGCTTTCATTTGTTACAATTCTTTTACTAGCGATACAGTTGAAAATAGCGGTTGTGTAGAATCAACCAAGTGAAAATATGTGTGTTTCATTTTTAAAACGAATATTTGGCTGCGATTATCAAGCTTTCACTTGAGGGTTGTTGAAAGAAATTGCTTTGCTTCCCCCTGTTTTAATTATAAAAATTCCGCAAACAATAGATAGAATAAAACAAAATGGAAAAAAGAAGGCAGAGAGCAGTAAAGAGAGAAAGAGAGAGTGGTGATAAATGTGAGCTAAAAATATTTTATTACATCTGGACGAAACGCTGAATATAAAAAGAATAATAAAGCTATGTGAATTTTTAAACAAATTAGACAGTAGTGAAAATGGAACATCTGTAAAAGTATTCACTTCAGCTAAAATATATTTTTATATTGTATTTAAATTAAACAAAAATAAAAAATATATTTTAATTTTAGTTACGGCAACTATATACACTATAAAAAATTTACTATCATTTGAAGTAAAAAAAAATGCTAAAAAATTTTTTACTAGATAAAATAAATAAATATATTATTTAAATTGTATATATACAAATAACATATTAAGGTTCGAATTGATATGCTTTTTACCTATAAAATGGTAGCAACCATGTTTTAAGGACCTTATAGTGAAAAGGTATTTTATACATCTATTACGCTTATGATCTGGGATTTGAAGAAAGGCTGGATAAAACTTATTACCAGATTCTAGGGAGCCTGAGAATTTATCTTAAAAATAGCTCTCTCAATCAACCATTACGACTTAACAAGTACTTATTTAACAATTTTTAACCAGAAAATAAAGCTGACGCACCAATGAAAACCACACTATTTAGTAATTGCCAAAATATTTTTTCTTCTCTTTTCCTCTATTAGTTTTGTTTTGAAGTAGGCAAATAAAAGATTGCTTTATATACATAGCGGTCATTTACCATTTTCTTACTGTAAAAAGTTATTAAACATGGCATCTAGAGGACAGTTCAATTATCATTTAAAATAGAATTGGTAGATTTGCATGACATTTTAAATATATATGTATGTGGGCGTAAATGTTTTGCTCATGGAATTTGATAATGACATAAATCCTAAGTTAATTCAAAATATTGATATATATATTAAACAAACCATCACGTGACTTCCTTTATTTACATTAAACATTTTCAATATATTTGGAGAGTATTTAATATATAGGCTTTAATATGTATTTCAAACGCTTTCAATTTTTTTAAAGTCTTTTTCTTATAAATTTGCAAATCTTATGTCCTTTTTATTTAGAATTGACTATCTTTGTAGCCATATTATAATACTAAAATACTTGTATGGTTTAGTACAGTGGGGAAATAACAGATCTTGGAATCAATGTTCCTGTTTTGCAGAGTCAACTTTATTATTTCTGGTTCTTAAACATATAATAAATTCTTGAGCCTTGAACCATTTGATTATCTATTTATTTCTAGAAATAGTCGAATTTCAATAAATTTAAAACCTTGGATATCGCCATCAAATATCTGTTTGATTTAGAAAGTCTTTCCCAATGTGAATAAGCTCCTCACCTATAGAAAAAGAGTCATTGTGTAAAAGTGAATTCGATATATTATAAAATTAATTGAGAGAACTAAAATCTATTCTAATTTAGTAATCATACTTGTATTGAATAGCTATTTTTGCAGTAGGAAAAATAATATTTATTATTTCTGAAAAGCATTTAAATAATAAACTCTAAGTGTGTGAATTTATCAGGCTTGGATAACAAATGATTTATTTTGCTTTTTATTATTTATGTAAATTACTATAGTCTTACAACATTTTTTATTCAAATAGTAATTGTAAATGATGTAATTTTATTGCTGAAAACTGGTATTTTGCTTATATGTATCTATGTGTTTTTTTTTATTATATCATCATCATTATTGATTTCTACTGAGAATGAAAATCTCTACAAGCCTAATCTAGATTCTACATTTCACCTAACATTCATAGTGTTTTTATTTCTGAAATTTAGACATTTAATGAATCATAAGAAATAAAGCAATTTGAGTATTGATTTATGATATGTGGTATTTTTATAGGTCTTTAACAATTTCTTGGGATCCAGTTTGAGATTTCAGCTGTCCATCTATTTTTGTCACTTTTAATAGTATGATTAGCCCAACTCCATTTCAGACTTTTAATTCCTGCTTACTGTTTCACACATATTTTATTTTTAAACTCTTATCATTAATCTCAACATATCTCCATGCTTCATTGTGGGAATCAAAGTCATTATTTTCCCTTTTGTTATATGTCCAAGTCTCAGATCTATGTGTAAATATTGATAAAATAGATATATTTTCTTTTAATTTTAAATTATTTTAATCAAAGCTCTCCATCCAAATTTTATTTTATGATATATTTCAATCATTAAGTTTGCATCTGTATTAATAATTTGACTAAAATCTTTGTAGTGATTAATATCTTCCATTTTCTGGATTATCAATATTTATTTTTTTCTTCTAAGAAACCATTGAACATTACTTTATTATTTTAAAATTTCTGCTTTTATCTAATAACTTTTGCAAGATTTCCTAAAGTTATAAAGCATTATTTGTAAAAACAATCACATCAAAATTATAATAACTTAAATAATCTTCATCCATTTTTATTTTCTTAGTTTTTCATTTTAATTCATATGATACTTCTTTTAAACCTGTTATAAATATCTGGGGTTATAAAAATAATTCTACAGATAATCCTTTAGTACACACGCACACACACACACACGTATATATATATATATATAAGTATGAAATAATAAACAATCATAATTTTAAATTGGTAAGTGGAATGAAAGTATTTGCCTTTCACTGAGTTATTTGACATCAAAAATATTTGCCACATAATCCAATAAGAGGTAGTTATTTCCTTTCAATTATATATATAGGAAAAAAATAAAGTCATACATCATGTGACTTGATTTAATAAACTTGTATTACAAATGTAATATAATAAGCATAATAATAGCTCTAAACAAGCTCTTCCAATAAATGTCACAAGAGAAAACATGTATGAGATTATCCATTTATAATTACTTAATTAAAAGGCACTTTATCTAGAATAGTAGCCAATGAAAGCCAAACTGCCTCAGGCCAAGAATTAAAGTAGGCTAATCGTATTCAAAAGTAGGATCCCCATACAAAAGAAGATCTCTCCCTTGAATACCATTCTAGATCTAACATAAAGAATAAATCACTGCAGTTTACATTTACAGGTAACAAATCAAAGTACAGTAAGTTTTCCAATTTTATTTATGATAATAAACCCCTTCACTATTAGGCTAGTTATTGTAATATAATATTTTAATGAGTATTTTAGATCAGCCTGATAGTTATATTTTAACTATTGGCCTGGTGCAGTTTAGCTATTATTAGATACTGTTCTAAGTAATGTGCTTTCTAATTAAGTAATTATAAATAGATAAATTTACTTATCAACTATTTTCATACAAAATATCCATTATAATTACATTATATATATCTTAATTAGTTTATATTAGTATATATACTAATTAACACAAAACTTCCAGTATACATGTAAATACTGAAATGTTAAAAGTTTACAAGGATTGCTTATATCAATGCACCATCCTATTTTGTAGCATTTGCTTTGCAAATGTTGCATGGATCTATTTATATTTATTTTCCATGTTTTTTTATAAGAGTAACAAATCTGATGAGTGAAAATTTTTAAATGTATGTTTAGATTTTTTCAATATGGCTAATCAGTGAATATTATAAGGTAAATTTAATTTCATTAATAAATGCTTCTAATTATGTAAGCACTGAAATGATAAACTTCAGAGCATTGTTTATATAAATACACTATTTTTTTATCAGATATGTATTGCAAGTGTAATATGAACCAATTTACATTTCAAGTTAAAGAAAACAACAACAATAATAGTATATAACAATAAAATAATAATATATAATAATAAAATAATACATACTAATAAAATTACAACAATAATATTGGCATCAGAATGGAATTTGAGCATTCCATCATCAGATTTTTAATGGTATGAATGGCTGAAGATTTGGAGGTTGGAATAAATTGAAGTCTATCCTTTAAAGTATGAAGATTTGCTATCTTAATATAAACTGAACACTGATTATATATATGTGTGGGAGATGATGATCTGGACGAACTGATGAGTGCTAGTTCAGTATGAAATATGTATATTCGTGATCATTTATATGTGTGATCATGTGTATCAGTGGTATGAGATAGTGTGGATAGTTGAATGGTGCTTGAAATGTTTGGGTTCAAATCCCCCATATATGTTGAATAACTGATATATTATAAAATTTAATGATTAGTCATATTAAAGGAGACTGAGATTATATCTGAGTCTAGTTAAAATTTTGCTCTAATTAATATCATTTGTCAGATTTTTCATTCTTATAAAAAAACAACTACAAAATCAAATGTAAATGAATTTACATTTTCAAGACAAGTCAGATAAAAGAGAATAGTGTATTGATATAAATAATGCTGGAAAAATTTGTCATTCCTGTGTTTACTTTCACTGCATAAACTCAATCTCATTACTATTTGAGATATAATGTTTTTTCGGTTTTGTTTTGAAATAACTATATTTATATTGAATAGGCACATGCCTTTATAAGATGGGTAATCTCTTCTAACCATTTGTGATAATGTGTGTTTGTGCAATCACATTTTCATCCTTTAATTGCAATCACAGAAAATCTGGCCAAATCCATTAATATTTTATTAGTCATTCATTAAACTAAAAATTATCCAATAATTAATAATATTTCTATAGTGTAGATTTCATTACACTACTCTTCGACAAAGTAGGGACTGATTTCTATCCACTTTTAACACTATGTGGAGGGATGTAATTATAAATCTATGATTAATGACGTGAAAATGATCTGTAATCCTCACGATGCACATTTAATGTGGAACCAGAACTCATCACTTGGCCCGTACCATGCTCACTCACACTTATATTCATCCTTGTTCGATATATATATATATATATATATGTTGATACAAAGATTTTCACAGGTTGTATATATAAAAGACATTTTGCGGGTTCATCCATGTTAAAAAATGTTAAATATTTATATGATCATACTACATATTTGGAAAAAACAACAAAAGCCATTATTAATAAATTACCTATTGAAACAAAGAGAAAAATTAAATAATCCCTCATGGAAAATCATGTATATGTCCAAAATTTTATGGATTTCCAAAAATTCACAAACCAGATACCCCCCTTTGTCTAATAATAAGCACAATAGGATCTCCAACTTATATTTTAGCTAGATATTTATTGAATTTCATTAAACCTACAATCCCATCTATTAAATCATATATTAAAAACTCTTTTCATTTTATTTTTGTTTTAAAAATTTTTTAAATTAATGCTAATGACATTCTGGTCTGTTTTGATGTCATGTCTTATCTTTCTTTACAAACATTCCAATTGATGAAGCTTTAAATATAATTTCACAACGTTGCAATTTATCAGACCATATTATTGCTTTGATTAAACATTGTCTCTTGAACACATATTTTGTATACAATGGACAGCATTACAGACAAGATTTTGGTACTCCTATGGGCTCACCTATCTCAGGAGTAATAGCTGATTTATTCATGGAAAATATAGAAACTTGCACTTTAGAATCATCATCTTTAAAACCTCTCATTTGTCTCAGATACATATATGATACTTTTGTCATATGGCAACATGGAAAAAATAAATTATATGATTTTTTCTTACATTTAAATAATATGCATCCTCATATTAAATTTACAATGGAGACATAGATTGATGGAAAACTTCCTTTTCTTGATGTTCTAGTCACCAGAACACCAAATAGTTTATCTTTTTCGATTTACAGAAAAAATACACACACGGACAGATATTTACATTTACTTTCTCATCATCACCCAACTCAGATAGTTTCTGTAGGCTAAAACTCTTTTAAATAGAGCAATTAACCTTTCAGATAAGGCACATCTGAAAGAAGAAATAAATCATATTAATAGTGTTTTATTAGCAAATAGTTATAATTATACATTTATTAAATAAGCCTTATTTCAAGCCCAAAATGGACAAAATAGGAAACAAAAAGATGATAAGTCAGCTTTTAGGATTTGTGTTTCATATGTAAAAGGAACTACAGACAGTATTGGACGTATATTAAAATGCTATAATATAAATACAGCATTTCCTACTCATCAAAAGATCAGCAGTATAATAACCAAGCCTAAGGATTCAATCCCTCTTGAATCTCGTGGTGTTTATCAAATCTCATGTGAAAATTGTAAAGCTTCTTATATAGGTATGAGTAATCATTGCATCAGTGTTAGGAGAGATGAGCATGCTAATGCAGTTAAACAACATTTATCATCATCAGCACTCTCACTCCATAATATAGATTCAGATTATACAATTGATTTTTCTAGTACCAGGATCATATCCAGATGTGATAATCTCTACCAGTGCAAAATTAGAGAAGCCATTGAGATACTTAAAAGGCCAGATTGTATCAATAAGCGAGATGATACATGCAAACTTTCTCCTATTTGGAAAGATTTTTAAAAAAAAAAACATTCTTAATTTAACATTTTTGCTATTGGTGGAATTTTAACGTTTTTTTCAAATCAGTGATTGTAGCGCCTCTACAACCATCTTTCTACCTTTTATCACCCAGTGAATGACTTGTGTGATCAAGTTGAAATGTTGGTATATCAATATTTAAAATTTTTTAACATGGACGAACTGGCAAAAGATGTCTTTTATACATATCGATAGCAAATTATTACAGATTAATTGATGTGTCAAATGTACTCCTCTCAAGACTTTGACACAAATCACTTAATGAAAGTATATTAATAATTTTTATTAGTCATTCATTAGCCTAGGGATTATCCAATAATGAATAATATTTCTGCAATGTAAATTTCAGTACACCACTCTTCTGCAAGATAGGGGCTAATTTTTTTTCTATTCTACTTTTTTTTAATCAAACGTATTTATGTGTGCTTGCTGCTATTATGATGATGATGATGTAACAAGAAAATGATTAACTGTAACCAACAGGTAGTAAAATCCTATTGCTTAGACATACGTCTATTTTCTGACCAAAGATTTCTACATCTCTAATATAATAATCAAATAAAAGTTGTAGCAATAAACATACACAATATTCAATATTTATTTATTGACTTAGTGACTTTTTTGAATCAATAGTCAGCCATGTTTTTAATATAATTATTGATTCACATACATAATATTATATACACTAGGAGAGAAAGAAATACAACCGATGTTATATGTATTCTAAATAAACAACTGTTTTCCTTTTTTAAATTAAATTTTAATTTTTACAAAACTTTAATTAAATGCTATGATTAAATAAAGAGATTGCCATTAAATTAAAAGATTCTATTTTTTTTTTTTTTTTTTAAAAAAAACTTAGTCTTTGATGTGAGATAATTTTCTAATTGCCTTAAGCAAGTATGAGATTTTAATGTTTCAAAGTACTAGCTCTCTGCTAAAGAAGAATGCACTGTTGGAAAAGTGAATTTATATGCAAAACTTTTCAATAGACTCCTAAGCAGGCATGCCATAGGTTGTATGAGTGGATGAAAAACGCTTCTCCATAGAATGCTTCAGATGAATATGTGGTGCTTTTCTTAATAGACCGCTCGGCGCTATTAAAGAAAGTTTAAATAAATAATGCTTTTTTAATTCACAAGCTGGTGGTGACACAATGACTTATGCTAATATCCTCTGATTAACATAATAAATGCTGAGTTTCATGGTGACATATCTTGGCAGCCTGTCTAAGCATGTCAACAGCTGGAGCGTCAAGAGTGCTCAACTTTTGGCGCGCTCTTTGTGGGCAGGTGATGTGCTGTTGATTTTTTTACCGCTCTCTTTAGATAAACATCAGTTGCCAGTCAGATGAAGGAAATGATTAGGTAAAGAGGTGTTGGGTTCCTTGCTCATCAATGCCAAGATAATATTGTATTCATTTTTTTTTACTGTTTTTTTTTCTATATCTGTCATTTTTAATACTTAATGTAATTTTCAATGAGTTCTTTCTAAACTCTCATCATTTTCTTAATAGATTTGCGTGCTATGTTTAAATGTAAAGAATAGATGAATTATAAGTTTAAAAGAGTAATAAAGATAAAAATGTGATAAGTATCTCGGGAAAAAAAAAGCGAACGGCAGACGCATGTTATACGTTAGAAATGAGAAAAACATTTAAATATCATTTATATATATATATATTTAAATGTTTGAGGTAACACAAATATGAAACTATTTGTTTAATTTAAAATAAACAAAAATTAGTTGTAACATTACAATATCAAAACATAATAAGCACATAAAACGATCAATAAATTATTTAAACGTTTTAAGTAGGAAATAACATGTATATGTGCATATGTGTGCGCGCGCGCTGAAGCCTGAATAGATTTTATATAATATATGAATCACAATAGTTAATATATATAATCTAAATTATACTTTGGTTTTATTTCTTTTAAACTAAAATATGTGATATTTATTAACTTTATAATAATATATTAAAAATCAGGCAAATATTTAATTTAAATAAAATAAATAATTAAGTGAATTTATTACTCGGGAATCCGTACGAAGTTTAAACAATCCCGAACCTGGAATCGATCCGAAGACTTTACGCTCCACAGAATTCCATTATAAAATAGATTGCATGAGAGAGCATATTACTTGGTCTCTTATACTTATATAATAGCAAAGATATTATTTATCATAAATTGATTTTTTAAATTACTAAATAAACAAATATTTTTATAACGCATTAATTATGATATTATTTTACAGTGACAAAGTGGCAAATTCAAAAACTAAAGATTCCAGGATCAATTGTTTTGTTAGTTTCATTAACTGATACTTAATCTGCAACTGGGATGTTGAGCATCACGTGACTTCTAGAGCAATTAACCATATAATTATTTATTTATTTGTTGGAATCCTTGTAACATTTTAGTTAATATCAATCCCTTAAGAAGCATGTTTATAGTTTGTGGTAACAATTAATTTACATGGAATAGATTCCTGTCAATTCGCTAACAGATAAATAAATATGCCATTATAATTTTTTTTTTAAAAAAGTAAATAATAGCAAAAACAACAACAATAACACACTAGACATTAAATTTGTGGATACTTACACAAATAAATCTAAGTTGCACACATAAATAACATATAAAACAAATTGGTCATTGACATTAATAAACTCTTTTTTTTCTGCTAGATTTATAAAAAATTTGAGATTACCATTTGAATTTCATTCAAATCAATTTTTAATAGACTGTTGCATGAATAAGGTTTTCTATTAATCAATAAAGTCTAATTTGCATTTATTTTAGACACTTGTTTTACTCAATTTCATCTCATTACATAAATATCTATTTCCTTTGAATTCTTCTAATATAGCATTTTGCATATACTGAGAAACAATTTGTGTCCATGTTTTTTGTCAGCTTTCAAAAATTAGTAGTGGCCAAATTGCGTACAGTGTATTTATTAATAATACAGTAGTATATTATCACTTCAAAATAAAATAATGTGTCTTTTAAGATAACTGTTATATACATTTCATTTAATATAAAATGTAGGCTTTTCGATCTTCAAAAAGATTTTACAAGAGTTTAAAAACTGTCATTCACAAAGTAAAGTTTGCTACAAAGGAAGTATACTGGCATTATAAGATCTCATATAAACAAATTAAAGATCCAATGTGTGCTCTATATGCATGTTCAGAGAAATCCAAAATTATCCACAATTGTATAATAAATTATTTATTTATTTTTTAACTGTTATAAATTTAACGTCTTTCACATTACTATCCTTTTGATGCAATACCCTGATCTAAACATGTTTTTCATTTGTCAAAGTAGTCCAGAAACTCTTGCAATGTGATCCCTTTTAATGATTGTGCCATTTTGTTTTCACCATTTCTAAGTCTGTAAAGAAACAAATTTTGAGGCATATTTTATTTGACAGAATTTTAAAAAATCACACAAGAGAAATCGAATGAATATGGCCTATAGATAAGCTGGGGCATGCTGAATTTAATTAAAAAGTGTTTCATTATCAAGGCTGTGAGAGATGACACTTTGTAACAATGAAGATTGTACTCTTCTATTTGTGATAAATTAGAACATTTACATTTTACTGCATTATGTAAATGTTTAGAACCTGCAGATAAAATGTCTGACCATTATATCTAAATCTAAAAGAAAAATATTGTTTGCATCAATTAAAAATCAATTGTGTTTTGACTTTGGACTTCATTCACCATAATTTTTAAGGATGTGGTGTATTTAATATTTCAATTAAACCATTCATATATTTGTGTTTTTCCAAGATAAGCTTGCTTGTTATCTATTTCAAAAAATACAACTGTTTTTCTGCCATTTTCTGCAAACAGAAACAAAATTTCACATTGTTCAAACTTTTCAGTCATTGTAAAATTCACCAAATATGCAAAATGCATGTTACAAAAAATATGCTGCATGGTACCATGATTTCATACAGCAATGCAATTTGGCAAATTGTTGCAGAAAAAGTCTTGCAAAAAGTATGTAACATCAGAAACATGTACTTCAATAGGTGCACAAACCAGAGAGTGATTCCAGTTAATTTTTGTTCCCCTGCTCATATGTGGAATTAATACACTCATTTTTGTATAGTATTTCTTTGATGTTATTGTTTGCATTGACAAAATGGGTATATTCATATAATAATGGCTTCTAGTGAATGATCAGATTAGATTCTCAAGCAACTTTATGCACTTTTGTTTTATATTCATAAAATAAGAATAACTGGAAATTGTCAACCTTCACTAAATTACAAATAAATTATTTGCCATCCATACTTTTATTTTGACTACTGATTTAGGGTAGTGACTTTATGACTGATATGCAATAGTCTCTACCAATTAAAATTTAAAAAAATTGTATAGTCAATAGAATAAAACTCTTGGGTACTGTGATGTCACAACTTCCTAAGCCAGTGACTATATGTTTATTATCACTAATAAAATATGAAGGGCATGGTAGCATTCATGAATTAAAATTATTTCTCTGATAATTATTTAGCATTAAAAACTATGAATTATACTTGTTATGGGTTTGCAGAACAATATTATTATTATTTTTTATAAGTCAATTATTTTATATAGCGTGGTGTTTTTTTATAAACAATAATATCTAAACAGCATTAAACTGTTGCACATGTACTTTATCATGTGGTTGAAGTGTTAGTATTCATTCATTTTATATTTAAAATCCAAAGCGCATGTGCAACAGTTTAATGCTGTTTAGATATTATTTTTTATATAAAATTAATTTTATTAATTACAAATTATGTACAAGTATTAACTTATGTACAGGGGGAATTTTTTTATATGACATAAGGTGAATGTCTTATGAAATATAGCTATTATGACTATTACAATGAATCAGTTTTAAAGTATAATTTATATCATTTTATAATAATGCGCAATCAAGAAAAATATTATTTTGTCAAATTTTTCTCATACTATTTCTGGGTACATATTGTGGGGCATATAAATATATATTATATCACTCTTTATTATTATTTTTTAATGTTACATTTTTATTGCAAAAATTACAGAACAGTAAGTAAGCCATGCGGTTGTAATAGTGTGAATAATTACTATGGCATTATATGAATTAAAACTTTAATATTTTTCTCAAGATTAATTATTTGCTTGTGGAATACAAAGTATCTTAAAAATGAAAAGTATATACATGTTTCAAAAATGTATATAATATCTTCTGGATGACTATTATGTAAGATACACGTGGAATCCAGATTTAATTTAAAATTGTTAATGAGGAAAGTTTCTGTAGGCATTGTGTTAAATAATAAGTTAAGTAAATTTTTAGTCATGATTAAGTAACCCACATATTTTGGAATATGATTAATATTTTTTTGCAGTTGGGAGGGTTGACCATCAATGTCTGTTAGGTATATAATTCTTTTATATCTTTAAATGAAACACTCATTAAAGATCTGATATTATAATTTTCTAACAAATCTGCATGCTCAATAGCATGGTCTATATAAAAAAATTATTTGCATACAATTGTTGAGCAAACAGTATTATAGAAGGAGGAGTGGCTTTGAGGATAGTATTAACTGTTGCTGTGATGTATATGTTAGCTATGATATAGAATACAAATGATTGAAGACATATTAGTTTAAGACCACCTTTGTAAATAGAAAAACAAGCACTTGTAGTTAATAGAAGATGTGATGTTGAACCCCATATGTATGATTTTGTTGTGGTAATGATATTTTTCACTGTACTCCTTAAATGATACATCTATGGACTATAGTAAGCAAATATACCACCCAGAATAGCAATTACAATATGAACTTTTATTATAGGATAAAGCAATTTTGGGTAGAATTACTTTTATTTTTGTGTTGGACTTGTTTATAGCCAGAGGATTTAGATGATGGCTTAACTGTGTATTAGATAAATTAATTGGAATTCCAAGAATAGATGAGTGTGTATCTGTGAAAAATGAAGGTATTCATGACCTGTAGTTATCTACCAGATGGATGACCTACAAACTTGTATGTCCTCTTAGGGTTTCATATTTGTTCAGAATATAAAGATAATTGGAAATAGCAAATTGTTCCTTATCTTGTGTATAATTAGTGTTTTTTTTAATCATTTATTTATAGGTTGATAATTAAGTCTATTATTTAAAAGTGAATAGCTTTTTTAGTAATTTTTAAATTAGTCAATTTTCTTACTTGATATTACTATTTGTTATTTAAGCATGATTTAATACTATTATATTTGTTATTTTGTTTATTGCTTAAATCAATATTTGGTTGCTATTTTATATTTGCATCTTTTTGATAATTAAGCTATTGGTGATTTGTACCTCACCATAATTTAATTACATTGATTTTAACATCTTCTATTAGTTGTATATAGCATGAAATAGGTATAAAATCTAGAAGCAGCACTAAAGGATGTAAAAATTACTGCTATGTTTTAATTTATTATGTTCTGCGAAAAATAGCATCACAAAAAGATTTTTAGATTACCAATGAATAGATTGTAAATGATGTGATTCCTTTACTACAATTTAGTTGAATGGTTCTATTTTAGTGCTAGTGACTCTATAATTTAATTGTATTTTTTCTACCTAGGTGGCAGAAGTCAGAAATTATAAGAAAACATTAAAGTGCAAGTGCCAAATTGAAAATTTAGTGGGCATCATTATCACTCTGCCTAGCTATTTGTTAGTTCCAAATATATTGTAAATTTAAAAATATTTTTTGAAATATTTAAACTTATCAGGTATAAAATAAAATATTTTTTTAATGATGTTCTATTAAAATCAGAAATGAAGTTTGTTTTAAAATGATCATTTTATAGTATTAAATTTATTTTATTTTACTTCTTTGGAGAGAAATTGTTTATAATAAATACATAAAAAATAGTTTCATCACAAATTGTTCACTCTGTATACAAAAAATTAAGATTTTGTTACTTATATTTGCTACTATGCCAAAATATTAAAGCACATGGTATATATTAATTTGATAATTGATTATTTGCTTTAACCATCATTCTGGGTCCTCAACATTTATAAATTAATGGTAGTAAAACATTTTAATTTCGGTATAATCCCTAAAACAAAGCATGCAATTTATTAACTTTTGAGGATAATTTGATTAAAATATCTATTCTAACTCTCAAATATCATGGATTCTCAGATGGCCCGTGTACAAATCAACTAATTTATGGGTATTCCTTATAAATGAAGAAGAAGAAGCATATAATCAACTTTTAAGATTCTATATTGTTTAGAAAAAAGAGAAATATTTATTTGAATCATATTTGTCATTAAGTTTAAGAAATGTGCTATTAATTGACTGGCTAATAGCCAAAGGATTTATATAACATGTATTTGAACTAAGTGTAGTAATTTAATGAATGTGCATTTTATGTTTTATTGTATTTTATATTATCTTGTAAATATGTAGAGTTAATGGTATATATAATTTATTGTGTGAAATAATTACATGTTAGCTTGGGTGTAGGAACTGACAAGAGTCAATTTAGGGAACAGCACTTGCAGAAGGGCTTCATGATTAGTTCAATGAATCTATAATGTATCATTACACATGGCTTAATCCTCTATGTCTTTCTAGAGTTCTGTGCTTATACTCATGTTGTAATGTTAGGTAATATTTTTTATACCATCTAGTCTATGGTCGGCCTTTATCTCAATTGTTTCCTGTAATTTAGTTTTTTATTACATCTTTTGGTCTTAAATCATGCTTGTAAAACAGCACATGCCTTTCCATTTGGTAGATTAATGATGGTGTTTTATTTCAATTTTATCTGGATGTAAATGTTCAGATTATATTAACGTTATAGGATAATTGCAAGCAATTTTATTATATTTCATATATCATCATGTGTTGGTGGTTAGTCTGCAAAATAATTATTATTATTGGTTTGTATATCCTTTAAGTTTGTTTCAGTGCTGGTGCTCAATCGACTGCACATTCTGCTATTATGCTAGTTGTTCTGATGATGGTTTAAAAAGTCTCATAGGGTACTTACTGCTTGTTATTCCTTGCATGGATCAATACACCCACAGTTATATCACTGATCCTCATTATACAAATGTATGCTTGAGTAGAGTCTCCATACATTATAATACTTACATTGTTTTACTTTTCTTAATGTTTGTTGCACATGTTCTGTTATCAGCCAAAGAAGGACATTTAAGTGAATTACAGTCATAATTTATTATAGGTAATTTATATGATATCTTAACCAATATGAGTTGGAATATAATTTTTTTTATATTTCAGATCTCATTATAGTAAAATTTCATAGATTTATCAATTCCAATTGTTGTCATTGTTATTATGAGTTTGGTATAAGTGCATTGGTTCTGGAGCTGCCATTGTTTTGTAATAAACTTTAGATTGTATTATCTGAAACTCATGCACATATCTATGCACGGAAATAAGTACATATGATAGCATTTTATTTTATTTTATTTATTTACTCACCCAATTTATATATTTTGTCCATGTAGAACAATTATATGTGATGTTATTTATGTTATTTATTGTTTATGTAAATTATGAATATTGTTAATCAATTACTATTTTCATATTTACTGAATCATATATAAATGTTAATTTGATAACCTAAATTATTTGTACCATTTCTCTTAGTCACATATAGAGTCAGAAATCCAATGTAGTAAATATTCCATAAATTGTAGAGCCCATATTGTCCCTGATGATGATGCATACAAGGTTTACTGGAATATCCAGAGAGTATTGTGTTTATTCTTGGGTATTTTGTGATGTATAAAGTATAATAAAATCCCATTTACCTTCTGCATCACTGCTGCTTTCCTTTGTCAATTCAGGAGTATATTCAGAATTCGTTACCTCTATTGATATCTGTGACATCAATACTTAAATTAATATAGCAATTTGATTTAATATTTGGGTTAATGAAGAAATAATTTAAAATTAATATTGCTTACCTTCCATTGCAAAGCATTTACCCTATGTAACATTTTTGTACTTTAAACTTGAATACACGATAAGCTATCATTTATAATGTTATGGAGCAGATTATAATTATTACTATTTGGTTTAATGGCCCATATTCACCATGTAATGATTGATGGTTTCAGAGATTATACCATTTTGTCTATGTTCAGTCATTGGGTCTCTTTACAAATAAAATTGTAAATTAAGGTCTTAGTGTGGCTTTAATAAACATTCATTAAAAAAATAATTGCAAATCATAAATTAGGATTTGGGAATTCCATTTTTTAAATTCAGTAATTAAGGAGAATTATAGTTAATTAAAAAAATAATATAATTTATTTAAGGAAATTGATGTACCTTCAAGTAATGCTGTGATTAGCCTTTGCAGTGTACCTAGTTACGACTGGATTGTATGGAAATAGTTGTATATTGTATCATTAATTTAGACTGTTACAATTTGCGATAAGGGCTTTTCATTTACAGTTTGTGGCATCTTATAACATGAGGAAACAATTTTCTAGTAAATTATGGCAGTGGGATAAACCATTCCAGTTCATTATTGAGCTATAATTTAAGTCTCCAACATGCTTCAGCATAACAAGCTGCTTCAACTTTGGTACTAACAAGAGAATCAGAACTCAGATTTTTGAAGTTTTTCTCTTCTCAGATTTCAAAATTGCATACTAAAGTTTTATCAACCATATGAATAATTCTAAGGTGACAGATGCTCTATAACAGTAGTGATATAATAAATGTTTCTTTTCAATGTTATTTCACTTCTAATTGCTTGTATGGATTTCTGGTGACAATAGCAATCGTATTTCAGAATATTCTAACCGATGTAATGATTAAATTGTGAGAAGCTAATATAATGGGGGGGGGGGTTCATAAGTTGTCATGATTATTGGTGATGATTATAATTGGGGTTTAGATCATTTTAGTGTATATGTGATATGTACTATCTGAGATAGGTTGCTGGTGGTGAGGATTTAGAGGTTGGTTGGCTTAAACAGATTTTAATTCTTAATTGTTATTGAGTGTAGATATTATTATGATGGTGAGAGTGTGTTAAAAGACATTGAAGTATATTTGCCATTACCAATAAAATACCCCAAATAAGTGATTTTGAAGAGATTAAAGATATAGACCCAAAGGATTGCCAATCTTGACTTCCAGCAACAAATTATGTGGATGTTTGAACATATGGAGAGCAGAGTTTGTAAGATGTCTCAGTCCTCAGTAAGAGATGAATATAAAATTAAAAAAACAATCTATGAAATTAGAAGAGCAGACTCATTCTCAAAAAGAGATGAATATGAAATTAGAAGAGCAGTCAGTCTTAAAAAGAAGTGGAGGAGCAGTCTGAAAAGTTAGATAAATTTTGAAAATATGGTTACTGGTTTAGAGGATAAGATGGCTGAAGTCAGGAGTTTGTGAAAGAGAAAATAGAAACTGTTAGAGTAAAAACAGTGGAAGAATTTAACCAGAAATTTCAGTCATTGGAAAACAGTTGTAAAGCAGCTAAAGGCAAATCAGATTTTAAGCTAGAGGAAATTAAGGATAGCTTCCTAGATTATAAGAAACATTCAGAAGCTCAGCTAGAAACAATTGGAAATAATTTTACAATCCATGAGAAGAAGGTAGACAGCAGGCTGAAGAAGCTTGAAGCAGAGATAGTAGACTCAAGTAGTCAGTTGACATAAATAATAGGGAAAGTTAGTGAGATGAGATGTAAGGTTCAGGAAGTAGAGCTCAGCCAGACCAGTTTATTAGTAAAATTAAGGCTGAGATAAAAGTTAAGCTTCAAGATATTAGTGAGAATCACTTAACTTTTGAAAAGTGTATGTTTTAGTTCACGAGTGAATCCACAGCAGAGTAAAGCAGAATTGGAAAAGATTAAAAAAATACTGGATGAGACTGTAAATAAGTCCAAAGTGGTTAAGTAAAGAAATCAAGATGTGTTAGTACAAAAATTTAGTGATAAAAAGAGATGAAACAAGTAATAAATAAGTGTGAAATGTGGCCAGTTGAATTAAAGGAGTTTAAGGAAGAACAGCAAATACAGTTAAAGGCTAAGACAGAAAATATTCAAATAAAAGTACTAGAGATTCGGAAGGCTTAAGAGAGAAATTGTAATTATATTTACCAAGTCACCAAATGTCATGTGGATAGCATAGATACCTCCGGTAAAAAAGTAGTTTGTTCAGATGGTAATTTTACCAGTCTCAGTTCAGGCCAGATATTTTGAAAGTCAATAGAAAATGGACTTGTAACCTATAAAATGTAGAGCACATATGCTCTCACAGGTGGATATATAGCTTTAAGTTTTTGAAAATTGAGCCATTTATAGAGAAATATTGAAAATCCTCTGAAATTTATCCAAAATCGGGGAGAGTTGTTCACCTTGTGCTCCTTATCAGAAAAATAAAAGCTTGCTATCTCTAGCAACCACCTTTATGCTGATTTTAAAGGTTGGTGGTAATCTCTGTTTGATTGTTCTCAAACATATGGAGACTTTAAGCATTTGATATTATCTAGTTTCTGGGATGAAGATCACCAAGAAAATATATGCTATCAAATCACCCAAGAAAAGTATATTGCCAATAAAGGTAGCTATACACAATTTTTTCCATGGACAGGTGGTCAAGATCAAAACTTTGACTGTCTTTCCATTGCCTAAGCAGCACGTTGTCAGGATCTTGAGGCTTAATTTACCTCAGCAGATTGAGCGAGTCTTAATCACTGCAGACAAATTCACAATTGATGAGGTATCTGAGATCCTAGATGCCCTAGAGACAAGTGAATATGATTCAGAAACTAGATACAAAAGGAAAGATGCTAGAAATTCTCATAATTATTCAGTTGCAAACTTTAATGTTACACCCATAAGCAGTCCTTATCATGGTAGGGGATACCAGAATAGGAGTTGTAGTTATAAATGACCAACTTCTTTTCCTAGTAACCACCCTTGTCTAGCTATTAAAAAACAAGAGAGTAATCAACCTTCTGTCAGTGGGGTTCAACCATCCCCTGCAAAAAGTATTAACACCAATATTAAGAGTAACACATTAAATTATGTGGAGCTTCACAGAAAAGTTTCTTGCTGTGGGTACCTGTTGCTAACTTAGGGAAGAACAATAATAACAATGAGAAGGTACATTTAGATGGTATAGACCTGAAATAGACCTATTAGAGTCTTATGACATGGTATACTCTCCCATATTGTACAGTTGCCCTATTATAAAAATCTACATTAAGGGTGTCCTTGTTAATGGTTTGATAGATTCTCAGAGTCAGGCATCATTATTGTCCTTAATCATTTATGATACAATTGTGGATGCAAATGAATCTGTATTCTTGCTGCCTATGTAACCAATTCATATTACATAGGTGAACAGAAGGAGGGCAAAACTTTTGAACAAACAAGTCTGGCTCAATGTAAAAATTGATGGATCTGAATTTGGACATGTTTTCCTAATAATGCCTAATCTCATTCGGTTCCAATTTCATGAGTTTAAATAAGTGTAATATTGATTTTAATAATAAACTTTTTGTTGTAATAGTAACATTTGTCATTCTCATGATGACATAAGTGTTCATTTGGATAATGATTATACATGAGACATCAATTGACTTAAAGATGAAAGTTAAAGTAGATAATCCAATAACTTAAATCCCAATTGTAAAGAACAATTATATCAACTGATGCTTCAATATAAGGATATATTTTCAAAAATTCCAGACATTATAGAAGGTTACACTCATTATATCAGACAGAGATAAAGCACCCTTCCAGCAGTAAATGTATCCCATACCAGGTGGAAGTGAGGCAACAAATCAATAAAATGGTTGAATGGCACATTGCCAAGAAAAGTACATCAGCCTACATAACCCCCCTCATCATTGTAAAGAAGAAAGATAGATCAGTCCAGGTATGTCTGGAAGCATGTGCACCAAATCAATTAACCATACCAGAGTGTCATGTGCCTCTGCTTGTTCATGAACTATTAATTATGTTAAATGGCAAATGCATTTTTTCAACCATCAGTTTGATTGTCAATCATTGGCAAATTCTGTTGCATATTGATACCCAAGAGTACACCACTTTTTATTTTGAAGGCCAATCCTATATTTTTGAAAAGATGCCTTTTTGTTTAGTCGAAAGTGGAGCTGGCCCCATCTGGTGCTTGAATATGATTTTTTCCAGTCAATTAAAGGAAAAAAATCATTATGTATGTGATGATATCATTATCACATCTGTAAATATATATGAACATTTAGATGATTTAGGTTTTTTTTGAGTGCCCCATCAATAACATTAACATTAATTTAGAAAAATGTACTTTTGCTGCAAGTGAAATCACCTTTCTTGGACATCTGAGAGTGATCAGGGGATGAAACCTCATCCTGTTAAAGTTGGAGCCATTCAGAATTTTCCTATTCCTACAACTAAAAAACAGCTTAAATCATTTCTCGGCTTGTGTAACTAGTATCACAAATTCTATCAAAATTTTGCTGATGATACTGTTTCATTATCATTATTGTTAAAAAAGAGTATGATGTGGAAATGGGATATTGAGTATACATTAGAATTCGATAAGATAAAGGCTACATTTCTAAATAAGGTCATTTTGGCCTATCCTGATTTTGGCAAGACATTCTATCTCTAGACTGATAGTATTGTACCTATTGGATAAACAGGAAAAACTCTCAATATGTATTGCCACTCAATGCAAGCCAGAGTAATCAATGGATGCCAGAAGACTTGTGCATAAAATTCCCATCTTCTGTCTACTCATCCAATATCCTCAGACTAGTTTCTGGCTTATGGCCTTTGTCAATAGAAGCCTTGGATCTGAGAGCACTGAAAAAATAATTATAAATCATAAATTAGAATTTGGGAATGTCATTTTTAAATTCCAGTAATTAAGAAGAATTATAGTTAATTAAAAGAATATAATTTATTTATGCAACTTGATGTACCTCCAAGTAATGTTGCGATTAGCCTACATGGTGTACCCTCATTGCGACCGGATTGTATGGTAATAGCTTTGTATTATATCATTAATTTAGATTGTTACAATCTGGGGTAAAGGCTTTTCAGTTACAATATATTTATTATTTTCATATGTGTATTAAAAACATAATGGCTAAATAGCTGTTATTTCAATACAATAAGGAGTACTTTTCTCAGAGCTTCTTCTTTCTCAAGAATAAAAAAATAAGAAGCTCTGAGGAAAGTACTTGTTATTATACTGAAATGACAGCTACTTAGCTATTATATGTTTATTATGTGAAAGCTTTCAGAAATAATATTATGAATTCATCTTTTATCCATGAGAATATATTGGGAATCTCAAAATAATTCCATTTTTTGCTAAGATGATTAAATTTCAGATTCTTGGTTGATGTTCTAATTAGGGTCATCTTGGCTTAAGCTGAGTTTTAAGTGCTGAAACTATATCTTCAATTATGCCTAAGTCTGATCTGTTTATCAACTTTGTATATATTTTCTGTTAAATAGCTTCATGTGTAATTTCTGGTGGAGGAATATATAAAAGAAAAGGAAGCTCTATAAAATGTAGACTTGAGTGTGCAAAAAATTAATTGAAATCTACAAATGTAGTGTAAGAACTTTTTTGCGAAACAAGATTACAATATTCTCTAGCTGAAAAATTTTGTGCTAGAGAAACCTATCTGTTAATTACTTATATCACAACTTCAATGACAGGTATTTTGTCAATACTAAAATTAATTTTGCTTTGATCTTAGAGGAGTTAAAAAAGCAAGCGAAACTATAATTCAAGATTATTTCTAAATAGTATGAAACTGAGTAGTTGTTTCAGTCTATTATTTCAATAGGTTACAATCATATTACAACATGTTTTTCTTTTACCTAAAGGTTTACCCTGTTGACTTCACTGAGTTAGAATAAGGTCCAACATTTGAAAATAATTTCTAATATTTTCATACCATAATTGAATATTTCTCTATTTCAATCAAGGATGTCTTTTGAAAAATCAAAGCAATATCATTATCATAGATAATTTTCCTGAATTCTGATTATCATCATTGATAAATATATTAAATTATTGAAAAAAAAACCAGAAGATTGTGGTAGAGCATTCTATAATATTTAACATCTATTATGAACAGTTTTTTAATGTTATGAACATTGGTGAACTAAAAGATTATTCAGTTTAATTTGTTAGTTTTGGTTAAGAATACTTTCAGGCAGTTAAGCTAGATTCATAACACTAGTAGGTATATGGAGATGTTGTAGTATTTAAATGAAAATGCTAATTTATTAAAATTAATGATTTACATATTTTACATTTTGGATGGTTATATACTGTGTTTTTTTTTATTAATGGTATCACTTGCAATAAAGCAAGTTTCATCAACTTGGTTATTACTTCCATTTCTTTTAAGGCAAACCACTTTACATTCATTGGGTCAAAATGTGATCAGGTAAGTTGTTCATGCTCCAAAAAATAGATTTGTATTCTAGATTATTTTTGGCATGCTTGTACTAGTATTTGTGTTGGGAGTCCCTGGTGCCCTAGACTCCCCATAATATACTGATTTGCAAGTGGCATTATTGCACAAGATCTTGTACACTACATTATGAATATCAATGAGTATTCTAAACATTTTGTCAAGTAAATTAATGATTTTCTTGCATTTAAGAAATTTTCAAAACATTTAGAAGATGACAATAAGACAATCAATTTTCTCATTTATTTTTAAAACCTTTTTCAATGTGAGTGGTTAAAGATAAAACTTGCTCATAGCAGATTCTTACTGTATTAAATCCACTCTGATCTACAAGTAATTTACCCTTCCTATTAATATAATTATTATTTCACAGTTGCAGTGAATAAGAACTAATAGTATTTGATAATTTTTTGGATCTTGCTTAATATATTTCATTTTAAGTCTAATACAGTTTTGACATTACACCATATTTTTAAAATTATTTACAATAGAATAATATTGGTGCAAAGTTTTACTAATCACAGTTTGGGTACAAGTCCTAAACATTTTACAAAATCTGAAAGACCACTGCTGGTGAGGATTTATGAGAATGTATTCCATGACAAGTCAAATTTAAGCAGATCTACTGAGGGTAAATGTTGCAAGTTTTTAATGGTCGATTTCAGCAATACTAAGTTTAGAAGTCTCATATAAAAGATTGGTGCCCTTATTATGTAATAATAACATATATTTTAGAATTACTTTTATATTCACCAACCTTATATAAAAATGATCAGGTCTTATGATTAAATCTTGCTTTTCTTCTCTAAGGTATCTCTTCATTTTTCTCTTTTGATACCATCCAGGGATTTTTACAAATTTTGTCAACATTTTTTTAATTTTTTGCATACAAAATGTTACTATAAAGGGTGCTTTTAGTTGTAATATAATTCGGAACTCATTTTAATATTTATGAAAGTTATATTGATTGGCAGCTTTTTTAGATATTGTTACATGTTTGTTTAATTTATGACAGCAAATGGAATTAACGAAATTCTATAAATATTCTGTTTAAAATATGCTATATTTTGATTAAGATTAGCTGTCTTTAAATTCCATCTTATATCAGGATGATTTTAACTATAACATTATGGATTCAAAGAATGAATTTTGTTTATATGGTATGGGAGAATTGTCCAATGTCAGTAGTCAAGGAGGTAAAGATAAACCATAACAATGAAGAAATTTTTTTTTGACTATCTGCTGAATACATGTTCATCTTTCTTCAACATCATAAAGTAAGGGCATATTGCTTATGTCTATTCATTTTAAACATCCACTACCTGATTGATTTTCATTTTCATAGTCATGAAGATTAATATAAGAATCAAAATCTTCATTAAATGCCAAATGTTTGAAAGAATCTTGAAGACAATAGGGTCAATATATATTGGGAAGTTTAAAAATTGTCAGTTGGGATTACAATATTATTTAAAATATATTCAATAGTTGTCATCTTTACAAGAACAATTTGAATAAAAAATATCCATAATGCATTAAGAGTGTATTTTATCAATAAACAAGACAAATCCAAAAATTATTTTGAGACTAGAACCCTCATCTCAGTAGTTTTGGGAAAACTATCACCGATAAAATGGCTATACAGACTTTTTCGTATCTGCACGTCAATATGTAATGTATAAGGGGGTTTGAACTCAGACTTTCACATGACCAACTATCCACACCATCTCGTACTGCTGAAACACTTAATCACACACATGTTAAAAATATAAATAATCACCAATATAAACTTTTGTGCTAAAACAGCACTCATCAGTGCTCAGCTTATATTAAGATAGCCAATCTTTATACTTTAATGGACAGGAGCCTGTCAATCAAAGTATGAAGATTGGTTATCTTAATATAAGCTGAGCATTGATTGTATATATGTCTGGAGATGAGTGCTGGTTTAGCACAAAATACAAATATTGGTGATTATTTATCTTCTCAACATGCGTGTGATAAAGTGTTTCAGCAGTATGAGATGGTGTGGATAGTTGAGGGTCATGTAAAAGTCTGAGTTCAAACCCTTTATATATTAATGACTTTACTAAATATTTGATATCTCTAATCTGGAATTCATTAAAATGTAGTACAGTTCCCATATGAAAATCATTCATTACATTTAAGCAAATGTTTGCTAGTTGCAAGATGCGCTGTGGGTAGGTGAACAACATTCACACAAACACACACACATATATTTATATATAGACATTGGATGTTTTCATTGCTGAAAGATGTTTTATAAAACATATATTAGAGAATAATCATGTTTAATATAATAAAACTAAAATAAATATAATGAGATTTAAAAAAAATAACACCCTCGACTGATTAAATATTAGTAATAATCATGTGGCTTTAGTAGATAGAATTGTATCATACGAATTTTGTATTACATGGTTGTTAAATAGTTTGATTTAAATCTGCAATATATTTTATATTCATTTGCATTAAGAAACTCTTGCAAATAGTTTAGTTGGTTATCTTATAGTTTTGTCATATTTATTAATAATGCAATTTGTTTTTTAAATATTTCTATAGACTATCTAAATACTCTTTGGTCATGCTTATTGATGGAGAATATGATATTAGTATGTGAGATATCTGTGTGATGGACTTTGTCCAAATAATGGAGAGCAAGAGATAAAGATGTTAGGTTAATTAAGGCACACACACACATATATATATCAAAATGTGAAATTGGAACCTATGAACAGTGAATGGAGATCTGAAGCATGAACAAGCTAACTGATGGTGTATATAAAAACACATCCTCAGCTAAACAACAACACCACATAATGTATAAGTTAAAATATTATATAATAGCTATGCTGAGTGGATTTATAATATAAATCTCATATGCTACAAAAAAAGATACACAAAGATAAGCATTTATAATAAAGTATTATGAAAATACAACATTATTAATAAATCAAGAGGAAAAGAAATGTCCACTCACCCTAGAACTAATAAAGAACTCTCAATATTGTGAGCATATGCCACTGAGGTTATATATATATATTTTTTTTATTTGCAAATATCTGCTACAATTACTACTTAACCCATCTCTTCAGTATCTCTTTGCTATAGTCCGATAAAGGTACATTAAATTCTTATAAAATTTAGAAATGTTTTTTGAAAATCTATGCCATATATGATCCATATTTTGAATGTAATTTCCTCATTATTAAAATAAAGTTACATAATATAGTTCACAAAATTAAATTTAAACATATCTCAAGGTAAGATAATCTAGTTTTAATTATGAAATAAATTCTTTTGATCTTTAGATCTATTCAATACTGAATGAAGTCCTAATTAATAAATAAATAAGCTGATGTCTTATCGCAATTAGGGAATTAACAACACTATTGCTAACCTAAAAAAAATAAAATAGTAAGATAATTAATAATCTAGGATTACAGTCAGATATTAAGACTGAGTATGAGATTTCATAGCCATTTTAAATATCCTAGAAAAAAACTATTTAAACATCTAATATTAACTGGGTTCTTGTAAAATTAAATTTTATCATAGAATAATAAATATTATCTTCAAATATAAAAATGATTTTAAAATAAACATCCACAATGATTTAATTAGTTAAAGTGATCCAAAATCAAATTATAATTTTTTATTCAGCAAAATAATCTTTATTAGATGTAATTATACTATTACATAATTCAATAAAGTGACTGTTATTAGCTCTAATGTTCATGTAGTCTTTTTGCAAATACACTTAAATAATTTATATTTTCAAAGTATAAATCTGGTGCATAAGTGGAATAATTTCTGATTGATAAGTGGAATGATGTGAATAAACGACTAGGAAGAATTTTTTAAATAACAAAAACAAATATATATTGTACAGAAAAATAAATACAAAAGTACAAATACCATATATATTATGAACCACATAAACAAAGATTTTAACAATGTTACATCATCAAAATTCAAGATAGATGATAAAAAATTTTGTCATTTTTAATATATAAAAAGATTCAATTGGATTAAGCAAAATAATCGAACAAGTCGACATAAACTTTCTATTGCTTAATTACCAAAAGTTCTCACTTTTCAATGCATTCATACAATGATAATCTTTATATAAGTAGTGTCTCTTTTTATGAATATTTAACATATTCAATAATAATAATAATAGCTTAGCAATCCACCAATGAAGGATTGATGAGACAAATGTAAATTGTCTCCTTATGCTTAAATGCACATTAAAATTTTAAAATTAATTATTTATTATGTTTTCTCATTATTAGCAAAGCTTAAATATAAAACTTACACATCTATAATGAATTAGTAATATCTAAGCCAACACAGAATGCTATAGAGGTAAAAGTAAAATTCCTCCATATAATTATAAAACTATTAAAATGTGAGGATAAGTCATGGGAAAATATTAGCCATAATTTACTAAACCATGTTATAAACTATAAACAAAATCTATCTTCAAATAATTAAGTAAGGCAAAATAAAAACTATGATGACATAGCTCATAAAAATGCACCTACTTTTGAAAGCTAATAAAAGATCTAGGATTTTATCGCTAGTCATGAAAAATACTGAGAATATACATCAAGACAAAATATGAAATAGAATTGTTTTAATTAAGAGAGAAAGCACAAGTTACTATATCTAACATATATACATTTGAGCATATGTACACTAGCAAGACAATAAATAAGAGAGAGACAATGCTATCTACTCTTTTGTAAGATAATTTAGCAACATAATGAGAGATACTAATGTTGTCTCTAAATACACTGGTATATATAAGCATCCCTAAATAAAGAGACAATCTACTATCTAACAAAATACTATAGTTAATAGATGTGAAAAGTGATATATAATAATAACTTATGGCAAACAGGACTCTATTAACATTAAGCAATAAATGAGCATAAAATAAATAATGGATGTAAAAGATGATAAATAATAATAACTAATGCCAAATATAACTCAATTAACATTAGGAAATAAATAAGCATAAAATAAATAATAGATATATACATCTAATTATTCACGTTAAGAATAATAATATACTTATATATAATTCATTCATATGAAAAGGGGAAACATATACTATTTTGAATTATGAAAATATAATAAATTGCTATTCTAAGAACTTTAACTTACAATATTTCAAAATATAACATATGCATTATAAATATATGACACTGAAATAAAACATTGTATGCAAAAATCATAAATGCAAATAAATTTAACCTTTTACCATAAACTACACAAAGTCCTTCTGCTTTCTTCTTTTCTTCCAATAAACAATTAAACTGGAATAGGAACAGAAACATATGTCAACAAAGTCTTGTAAACAGCAAATATATCCAGCGAAAATGCAGTATAAATAAAATATAAAATCTAGAAGATAAATGCACTTTCTGGATATTCTTAATAAAAATTTCAGATAATTATTCTAGAAAAAAAATTATGTGCATTCACTAAATAAGCATCTCTGAATTTAAACAATGATAGAAGGTTCATTAATTTACAATAAATAATTCATTAGTGTTTACATTCAAGTTTCTAAATTGGTCCATCATATAAATTATCCTAATTTGTAATAATAAGGAGACTATTTTACAGTAGAAATCTAATAAATCACATTTATTCAACATTATCAGGTATTTGCAGAAGAAAATACATATTTTAAATGTCCTATTTATGACTACAATGCTCTCCATTGTAATGCTTGGGAAGAGAAAAAGAAAGCTCACACGATGCAAATATTATTGCAGGCATTATAAAATATTTCCATGTATAAAAACTTTGAAGTTTAATAATAGTAATGTTTATTTGCAGATATACTTTATATTTTGTTTTATAATATGAATAATTTTAATTCTTCATACTATTTATTTAAATATAGGAGATCACTATTTATTTAAATACACCTGGGTCTCTTTTTACGCGGACTTATTTAACACGATTTTGAAGTTACGCGATTCATGTTTCACCGGAAGTAGAACTCCGATAATGCACTATTACTTTAAATAATAAATTTCACACACTTACGTTATATTGAAAGTAATAGCACATTATTGGAATTCGACTTTCATCTTAGTAATTTCAACATTTTCAGTGCTTTATAATAGTAAGATTTTATGCTATAATGAAATTAAAATCATGATTTCCACATTTTATGTATACACACATTACATTTTACAAGATTATAATATAAATTTGTTCAAACATTGTGCGTGTTAATTTTGAATTTTAAATCACATTCTGTTTTTGCTTTTTTAAAAAGAATGTAATCAATTATTAATCATTTAGTGTCCACAAGTTTATTTTTAAAAGGTGAGTAATAGCAGTGGGCACAATTAAATTTAACAATTAAAAATTAAAATCTGATTTTTAATTGTAATTAACAATTTAAAAATTACATACGGTGACTTGAAATTAATGTGATGTGAAATTTGATTTTTAAACGGAATTGAAAATTAAAAATTTAAAGACAAAAATAAGAATTTAATTTTTAGTTGTTAGTTTCATAAACAATTAATAAAATCATCATCTCAAAGATTAATTACTAATTATGTTGTCACCAGAAAAACATTAACACAACATGAGAGTGATGTTAGCGCTAGTTGTATTTTCTCTTGTGAAGAATCTGATTGTTTACCAGTTTGTAAACGAGCCTGTTTGTTGGCAAATGGCGATAATAATTAAAACGTGTATAAAAATGTAAATTACTGTAAATTATGCATAAAAATATATTGTTTTGAATAAAATTAAATATTATAGTTAAAAAAAGTTTGTCTTGTATCAATTTTTTTCAAATTTGAAATTTTTTATTAGTCATATTTTATTTCCTTATTTTTTTTTGCACGAATTTTAAAGGAATTTTACATTGGTGCTTTGCTTTTATGCAATTTTTGAAAAATCACAGTCCGTATCCCCCCTTTTTCAAGGTAAGTTATGTCTATTTTTGTGCGATTTTGTTTGCACGTGTTTTCTGAGGAACCTATCTATCACGTAAATCAAGACCCAGATGTAGTTTATTTCAAAAATTTCAGCTGAGTCAAGTCACTATGAAAAAAAGATTTTAAATTATATATATTCTCACTTAAAAGCATTGAGTTAACTTTTGGTGACTTCTCACCAGAATCCTATTGAAAAATTAATTAATTAATAATGCCAGGATATAGTTTATAAAATATGCAAATTATTCTATTGAGAAAAGTAAATTATTACCCTTTTTGAGAAAACAATTTTCCTCTTTCAACTGGAGAAAACAATTATAATAAGAGAATTTGGTCTATACTGTCATAAATAATAAATAATGTCTTTATTAAAATAACAGTACAAACAAAATTGTTTATTTCAAGAATATTATTGTTAAGTCAAATATTTATTTTGAAGACATCTGAAAAAAATATACTTATCATAGCAAAATATGTAGTCTATGTCCTAACAATTAAAAGTTCTTTATTCAAAGTAAATAAATTCTGGATAATATTTGATATGAAACAAATATTTTAAGTAAAAATATCAGAAAATTATTAATATTTTAATAACATTATTGCTGCTAAGAAATTTAAATATATTATGACACATTTTAATGTAAAACAGACACTACTATGTGTCTTTAAATTAACAATAGCTATTGCATTATTAATGGCAATAATAATAATAATAATAATAATAATAATAATAATAATAATAATAATAATAATAATAATAATAATAATAATAATAATAATAATAATAATAATAATAATAATAATAATAATAATAATAATAATAATAATAATAATAATAATAATAATAATAATAATAATAATAATAATAATAATAATAATAATAATAATAACAACAACAACAACTTCTTTTGAAGTTCATAGATGCAAAAAATTTAAAAGATAACATTTTAAACTGGCGGGAAAATAAAGATTTTAGTTCCTTTGGTATTTCAACTAAAATAATTGTACCTAGATATTGTAATTACCCCCAACATACATAAGCTAAGAAATAATAAAATTTTAAAAAAATTATATTTTTAAAAATTAAACTGGAGTTTTTAAAATGCAACTACTACAAATTAAATGATTGAAAAAAGGGAAAAAACATGAAGAATGGATGTTTGAATGAATATAGTCAGATATATATTTCACATATTTATACTAGTATTTTTGTGACCACTTACAAGACCTCTGATTAACCTTTTATCCTATAACCTCTTTCTTGATTAGTTTGAATTTCCGATCTAATGTATCTAGGAAAGATTACCTACTAAAAATTAATTATTTATTTATTCAAATTTTTCAAAAAGTCAAATTTGTCTAAATAATTAAAAATTAATTTAAAACATTTCCTTGTTTCAAATAAAATTATTAATTAAACATTAAAATGAAACAAAATCATTACATAATTGAAATTTACATTGTATTGAAATAAGACAAATATTATAGATAATATTTAATACATTTATTTATCATTGTTTTAATGGAGACAAGTTTCTCAGAAAAAATCATTTAAATTGCCTTTTTAAAACTTGACATGAAATAATATTTTTAAATAAGTAATAATAAATTAAACATAATATTTATTCAGTCATTCAGTAGTCATCTAACTATTATTTTAAATTTCTATCTTTAATTATTAGTTTTATTAAACTCTTTCTATAGAAAAAATTAAAATATTTAACCAGAATACTATATTTTACAATTACAATGAACTAAAATATTACAGATTTGATCTAATTAACCGTAAAGCAAAATATAAGGTTTGAACCAGGTTTTTTAATTTTAAAATTTAATACAAACTTATTGAAACATTTTAATAATTAAATTAGAAATAAATTAATATTAGTAATTCGAAATGCATTATTTACTATTTTATTCTATCAGCTATTTAAAGATTTAAAGTCTTTAATATGATAAGGAGTTATTTTAGCTTAAAAATATTATAACTTAGGCTGTAAAAAAATATTTTACAGCTTTGCAACCAATAAAATACTGATATAGTAACTTTCATGCATAAATATTATGGCATTATAAAGCACTAATAAAAATGTATTTATTACAAAATTATACATATATAAATGTGTGTCTTGGAATAAAACTTTTGCTAAAATTAAAGATCACAATATATGTATATATATTGTAATTACAATATTGTTTTTAATTAACGGATATTTTATTTATTTATATATATATATATATATATATCAGAAGTACATTATATATATATATATATATATATATAATGTACTTCTGACTACTTCACTTTTAATTAATCTAGAAATAAGCTACAAGCATGTCTTTCTTTTAACATAAAGTAGCTCATACAAGTTCTAATTATATTTGCTAAATCTTAGATTATAGTTTATTTTCATAATATTAATTGATTGTGACATTAGTTATTCCACAGTTCAAAAATAATTTTGATTATTACATGAAACTTCCTATATCTTTAAATATCTGAAAATGACTCCATTGAGATTTCAGATAATTTGCTATACTTCTATTTTTTAAACATGCATAGTAAAATAATATGAATATTAAGCAAAATAAGGTGGAAGGGACTTGGGGAAATTGTTAGGTTATTATATTATGGTCGTGGTAAATCCATAAATGTAATTGACACTACTGTTGGAAAATAAAATTGGAATAGCATGGCAAAGGAAGATTGTGTTAATGATAGACTTATGATGTGAAGATATCTACAAGGCCAAGTGATTTGGTATTAATAGATGTTTAGATGCCAAATACTAGCCATGATGATATTGATATTGCTGAGTAATAAAAAAAGATAGAGGAAATTATACAATGTGAGGGTGAAAATGCATGCATATTACTATTGAATGGATGGGATGGGGTTATGGGAAAATGTACAGAAAGAAAAGTTGTTGGAGATTATAGCATTGTAAGAAAATAAAAAAAATAGCTGGAAAATATAATTTTGGAAGAAAAATACATTTGTGGTTACAAACACAATGTTTAAATATCATTCCAAAAGATTGTATAGATGGAATCTCCAGGTGATAAAAAACATCAAATTGACTATATATTGATTCTAAATAGGGATAAGAATACTACTAAGGATTTCCATGCTTTTCCTAGTGCTAATGTAGACATGGATCATAATTTGATTTATGACTAAAATAAGTTGAGTTTCAAAAAATTAAGAATAAAAATATTTACGATGGGACTTTTTGAAAGAAATTAAGTAAGAAAAATTTGGTTTAATATGTGAAAATATAAAAAGAATTGATCGAAATGAGGAATTTATTAGTAGCTCTGATAAGCAATGGTATATGATTAAAGAAGGATCATTAAAAACAGTAAAAAATAAAATCGGAATTTTTCAGTTAAAGAAAGCTAAATGACCTTCGATAATGGAAGGTATGTTGGAAAATATGGAAATACAGAAAAGATGAAAGAATGCCAATAATGATGAAGACCAAATAGAAATTGCAAAATTAATAGTGAACTAAGAAGAGAAACCGACTTAAAAAAATGGTTGGGACAAGAATATAGAGAGATATAAGTGTTACAACAGATAAAACAATGTCATTTGGAACAAAAAATAAATGATAAACATGTAAAATAGCTGATAACAATGGAAATAGCAATGATATATTAAAAATTGAAAGAATGCCTTCAATATCTAATAGAAATGAATACTGAATTATACCAAAGATAAAATATCCCGGATTAAACTCCTCAGATTGTGTATACATTATTGCAGCTATTTGGAAATCTGTAAATTATGGGGAGTCAAAGACAAATATAGCCAAAGGAGTATCCCAACACAAATATTCATATAAATGAGCTAAAATGAACTGAGAATATAAATCCATTTTCTGGGAAAATGAGCAGACACCTATGGCCACATTGCCAATCTAATAAATGTTAAAATTGTTTCCATGGAATGAGATGATAGAAAATGTTAAATAAAAAAAGTATTGTTTATTGTTGATAATAGCAAGTAATTAATAATAAGAATAGTATCCAACTCCATAACAAATGGAATATTTAAATTACTAATTTAAATAAATTAGTGTTGTACATTAAAATACTACAACATACTCAGCCACCCATTAGTGCTACGAATAGGGTTCACCTGCTGAAAGCAGAGTCCCCTATAATTATGAAGATTAACACATTGATAAACCTTTATTTATTTAATGTTCAAAATATTTAAGCAAACTAATTACAAATAGAATAAGTAAAAGGAGAATAACATCAAAATTAATTACGAACTTGAAAAAGAAAAAGATGTTGAAGAGGACGATAAAGGTAATGCTACATTGACATATAAAGTAACAAAAGTAAATGAACAGATGAAAAATTTTCAAATTTGATGCAACACTTATAAATTTTTTGAAAAAGATGGAAAAAATCACAATAAAGGAAATCGTTGGAGTTGCAATTTGATATATAATAGTTAGTTTGGCCTAAAGATAGTGTGAAGAATATAAAGATTGCAATTGCTAAAAAAACAAAAGTTGTTAAATGTGAAGAGTAACAACAATAGGTCTGTTATCTCATGCTTCTAATGTTTTATTGAGGATATTAACTCAATGTATTTATGGAAAGATAGAGTATTACATTGGAGAAGTAAAGTTTGGTTTTTGGAGAAGAAAAAGTACAAGAAATGCTATTGATGACTTTAGAAGAATTGCATAAAGATATATTGAAAATGATAAAGGAAATAATAAATGTTTTGTGGATTTGGAAAAAGCATTTGATAGAGTAATCTGAAATAAACTTATAACCATCTTAAAAATTAAAGAATATTTTGGAAAGAAAAAAAATTCATTTAGAATATATATATATAATTTATTATTTTTATTATTATTACAATAGTTGTTTAATTAATGGGCATTTTATTTGTATTAAAATATACTGCATCAAGTACTTAACTCCTCTTTCTATATTCACTTCATCAATATCATTATTCTGTAGTCTAATTCTTATTTTCTGCCCAGTATATATATTTAATATTTAAGTAACAGTATAGTATATATACATAAATTCCCTTCAGTCATTCAGTCTATCTAATATAACCATTATACATGGCCATGTACATGTGAAAAAGATAAATGATCTCCAATATATGTATTTCATATATATCATTAAAAGAATAATAAATTTAATGGTAATAAATTATTATAAACAGGTTTTTAATCTGCAGAAGTACTTTTGATTAATTTCTTAAACCTACCTCAACTGCCATTAAATTAAAAAATAAAAAGCAAAGTAGAAACAAATGTCATCAATTCAAATCCCATCAATCCTGTATTTTAATGTTAGCAGCTTGTCTATTTATTAAATACATTTTATTCCTATTTATAAAATTTGCCTCTTCAATTTTTCTTTTATAGGGTTTCTCTCTTTATGAAGAATTTTCATATTTTCAAAATCAAATTTAAATTTATATTTGCATGTTTTTTCATGATCAAAGAAAACTGAAGCAGTCATTAAATCACCATATTTCTACTTTTTACATGCTTATATAACAATTCATGCTCCTTTAATCTTTTCTCAATATTGCATCTCGATTCACCTATGACAGCAGAAAAGTAATATCATATATCAAATTTTTTATGTCTGTATGTTATCATATATAGGTGAATCAAAATGCAGTATTTAGAAGAGATTAACCCTTTTTCCGCCTCTTATGAGGTCTCTTGTCGACAGCTGACATCACTCTAATTTCGTTAGTTTTAATGGTAGAATATTCGTTTGACAGTTATTGATTAGGTTTTTAAAAGTTCTGTAAGATGGTGCCCTCTTCCAAATTATTTTACAAGTAAAAAATAAAAAAAAACGCATTTAAAACTAAACAAAGAAAGAACTTTGTCGGTGATTGGCTGTCAGCCAGCTCTCAGCCAAAAAAGACATTCTGATTGGCTGGAAAGAACAAAGAAACCGCCTGATCAAAGAAAATAAAGAAAAACGCTGAGGTTTTCATTTCGAATATAATTTTAAAGAATATTAAGTATATATTGAGTAATTACAAATCATTTTCAGAGAGAATACTAAAAAAACAAAATTATTTTCGAAAAATATTGAAGATTTTAGTAAAAATATTTAAGATTTAGCAAAAAGAAATATTTACTTTTCTATAACGTAAAAGACATTTACGTCATGAACTCTTTGTTTATATGATAGCTTTTATGTTGCCGAAATTGAATATTTTATAATAAATAAATAGCAATTTATTTTTGAAAGAACTTTCGTTCACTTTTATAACCTGACAATGTATTAATATACTTTTTATAAATGAATATAAAGTCAATATGATATTAAAGGTGAAAATATTTTGACAATTGACTTGTCTTCAGTTTGTGAGCTGGCCAATTAAAAGCTTTGATTTTTAGCTGACACAACCAATAATATAATTAGTGGTTAAAAGGTTAAAGGAGCATGAAAAAAGTAAAAACAATGGTGACTTAATGACTGCTTCAGTTTTATTTGATCATCAACAAACATGTAAATATAAATTTAAATTTGATTTGAAAGTGTGAAAATTCTTCATGAAAAGAGAAACCATAATAAAAGAAAAATTAAAGAGGCAATTTTTATAAATAGGAATAAAGTACCTTTAATAAATGGACAAGCTGCTAACATTAAAATATAGGATTCATGGGATTTGAATTGATGACGTTTGCTTCTGCTTTTTTTTTTAATTTAATGGCAGTTGAGGACAGGTTTAAGAAATTAACCGAAAGTACTTCTGTTGTTGAAAAACTGTTTATAATACTTTGTTACAGTTAAATTTTTTTTTTTATGATTACTATTTTGTTTTAATTAATGGACATTTGATTTATGTTATATATATATATATTATAACGATCCAAACGAAGTGGGAGATCGCATCGCACCGCACCGCACTACCAAGGGCGCCATCTAGGCATTTAAACCTAGAAAAATTTATAAAGTAGGCAGATACGCACTGTTAGGATTCCACTTTATTTACATATTTAGATCGTTAGCCCATTGTCACTAGCTCAGTGGAGACGCAGAGATAATAAAATATATAACCTTAGATATAAATATAAAAAAAATAATAAAAGCCACTGCCAGAAATTAACACAGAAAATATTTATTTACGCACATATAAAATCATTCTAAATTCGAGGAATAAGTTTAACATTTAGATTTTTATCTTAATTTTTAATTTTACATTTAAAATAGCTTGCTATAATGTTTAATATTTTATTTAGAGGGTCGAGTATGAATGGACTACATAGGTCTGCATTTGAAAAGAAAGTATTCTTCCCTGATTTAACCTTAGGCAACAAATTTCGCAATCAACTGGCGCCAATCCATCTGATACATTCATGTATTCAATGTAGCATGATACGACAACACAAAATACTATATTGTCAGGAATGTACATCTGAACAATAAGTAGAAATAGAGAAGAGATTGATTCTCCACCAACAGGAATGTGACATCTGTTGGCAAGTAGATCAATAAACAAAAAAACTCCATAGGAATGGACTGTGGTCTTCTGCCGACTTACAAACCCATCCATAGGCAAACAGAGGGTGTGTGGCGTATATCTATAATCCTGCCCGTAGCGGACCTCATACTACATCTACTAATTACACAAATATATCCAATCCATTGAACCAATTCAACTATGAAATGAATAACCTAAGATTACCCTCCCTTAATATAACTTTACAAACTATATAGCCATTCACGCCCGACTTAATTTTAACATTTAAATATGTTCACACAGATTTGTTTAAAAATGTTGGGTATAGATCGATTACATAGATTCCGCGGTAAAAAACATTTCAAAATAAACATAAACGATCAAAATACAAAATTATTGATGCGGACAATCGCAGAGGGAAACTTATAAGTAACCCAATAGTATTCACCATAAGATACTTGTGTTGTCACCAATAACTTAAAAGACATCCGAATAAATACATTTTAGATACTCATCGTAAGGTATCATTATTTATCGAATGTCTATATATTTTGATCAAATATGAAAACCAAAATCTAATTAACCGCAAAAAAATCCATGCAAGCATCTATAGACAACTTAAATGTAATGCATTTAATAATTTCTACAATCAGAAAAAAAAAAAAAAATGGAAATGATGTTTATCAATCGGAAAACATATAAAATTAACATTATTAAATTGATTTAAAAACTTACAAAAGTCAGATAAGATTCCGTTTTAACATTTCATTCTTCTTGTTTATCAATTTGTAAAACTTGACGAAAGTTCTTAATTGATTTTAACAATTGTTCATTTCATATAGCTCATGGTAGAAGAGTCCAGGCCTCTGCTTTCAATTCCCGTTGGCAATTCCCACGGTGTCTCCATTGGAAGAAAATGTTCTGGAGGTATCATTAGCTGGTTCCTTTCTGGTATCACAGTCTTTTCATTTTATTTTTTTTTAAACAAACAAAAAAAAATGAGAGAGAACGGCAAGTGCGTCTTACCGTTGTCATCAAATCAAGTTGGAAAAAACTACCTCAACTCTATATTTTTTTTCCTTTTATATCATCCACAAGGATTCACTGAACAAAACGTCACTAATCTGTTTTTTCGCCATGGTCCGAGCCAAGGCCTAGTGCTTCCATTGGTCAAGCTAAAATTTCTTTCTTCTCTTATCTAACTTTCCATCTGACTTTTTAATTAAACAGCTTTTAGATAATTAATAAACAATCATTTCCATTTACAGATTACAGGAATTAATTAATACCTGTTTTTATTTTAACTTACATTATTTTTTTATTAAAATATTTTTATATTTCAAGCTTGTATTTTTTTATTAAAAAAAATACGTTCAAATACTTTTTTTTTTTTGTTTATGAAAAAAATATTTTTAAAGTTTAGCATCTGTGCGAATGTATACACGTTTAACAATATTTTAATTTTAGCGTTTAGTTTTTTACTTTTATTTGCGAACTTTTAAGTTTTTATTTTAAATTAATGTAACGACATATTTATATATCGTTACAATATATATATATATTGTAACCTAATGAAATAGAGAGAGAGAGAGCTAAGAAGAAATGGAGAAAAAAGAATAAAGGAGAGATAATGATATAAGAAGAAGATAAAAGAAATGACATGGAAAGAAATGGAATAAAATTGAAATAAAATAAAATAAAATATAAATTAGAGACTCTAAATGACTCGGCTCAGTGGGGTTACAATAAATTTAAAGAAAAGAGATGATAATCCAGAGATGTATAATGAAATAAAAGTCAAATCCAATATTGATGAACTATATCTACTACAGCTTATTGATATTTTAATAAACCATACAAAAGGTTATCTAAAATCACTAATCTATGCTTACCATATTAGTCATACCAATAGATTATACACTCTCTGAATAAGACCTATGATGCTTTGCTTTAAAATATTATCTTACAATATATATATTGGACAAAAAATAAGAATTAGACAGGAGAATAATAATATTAATGAAGTAAATATAGAAAGAGAAGTTTGGTATTTGATGCAATAGATAACCAATACTTTTTAATATTTATTTAGAAAACATGTTAAATAAATATTTAGTCTATGGAAAAGCAAATATTGGAGGTAGCATAATAAAATGTATCTGATGTGCAGATGATAAGGTTTTTATATCTGAGGATGAAAAGAGTCTTCACAATATATTGAATAAATTGGAGGAAGAATGTGAAAAATATAAAATGAAGATTACTTGAAAAGACCAATTTTTTATGGATAGAGAGGACCTATAAAAAGATTGCAAATTGAAATTGATGATAATATAGTTTAAAAGATAGATTTAGATATTTAGGTAGATGATTGTGTGATGATAGGAGAAAATTAGATGAAGTTGAATGAAAAATGGCATTGGAATACAAGGCATTTACTAAGATAAAGAATATATTTTGTGGACTTTTGAAAAGAGAATTAAAGAATAGATTAATTAAATGTTGTAGGTAGTGTGAACAAATGTATATTTTTGAAGTCTGGACAATGAGTAAAAAGATTAGGAAGAGATTGAAAACATTTGAGATGTGGTTATAGAGAAAGATAGAAAAATGAGTTTGATGATTTAAAATGGCAAATTAAAACTTTTGAAAAGAGTAAATAAAAAACAATATTGAGAAAATTAGAGATTGAAAGAAGAAATGGACTGGACATGCAATTAAGAAGAAATAATAGGTTAAAGAAAGATGTTTATGAGGAAATGATGAGTGGAAACAAAAAGAAAGGATAAAAAGTTTGATCTTACTGGATGAGAAATAAGATGGGAAGTGATATGTTGAATTGGAGATCTGGAGAATGAATAAAATGAAGTGGAGAAATGGATAAATTTGTGATGTGACTGCTCTGTGATTTTGTTTATAGGATAAAATACTATTGATTGATTGATTAAACTTGAAGTACATTTCTCTTTTAGCTTAAAGTTATTAAAACAAGTTTTGTTATTATTTTCCAGATTATATAATTCACATTGTTCTTACAATTTCAGTTAGTTGTAGTATTGTTATATCATAGTTGAAAAATGTATCATCATTAATACTCAGAAAATTGCATATATAATTTATATTGACATATGCATATCTGTGATGTTAATGTAGGAAATATTAGATTTCTTGTGAGGTTTTTAGAAAAATTATTGTACTTTGGATTTTCACACATATATCATGTTTATGTTTGATAACATAAATATTGTGCTACTATTACATCCATCTTTAACTCAAAAGTAGCTCAGATAACTTCTATTGTTATCTGACAAATTATGGAATGTCAGCTTATTTTCTTAGTTTTAATTAGTTGTGGACTGAGTTATATCCAAGATTTTGCATAGAAATTTTTATTTATATGTAATATTTATTTCTGTAAAGCTGTAAAAACCTCTAATTTTATATATATCGTATTATTTTTTCAATTAAAAAAAAATACAGGCTTTATAAAAATATTTAAATATAGTGGCATACTGTACAAGTATAATTATTAAACGAAGATATGATTTAATGTTATCATAACAATATGATTTTTATATACATTTATTATATAAATCAAGTTACCTAATAAATAATGGCAATTACTCATTCCTATACTTTGTCTTTTTAAAAATATAATATAAATAATTGATTAAATATTTCTGTATCAATAAATAAAATATTTTATTTACTAAGGCAATAAACCTTTAAGCATGTGCGCTTGAAAATACGAAGGTAGGGACCTCTACAGGTCTTAACCACAAACTTACACTTTGGAAGAAAAGATTTTAATAAAGTAACTTTTGGTTCAGTGCTATATGCATTCATGAGTACTAAACACAAGGGGGGGGGGGGACAAGCCAAACTTATTTAATGGCAAATTTTTGGTATACGTTTTTTGATATTATTGTAAAGGGTCTTTTGTACATTTTCATTATTTTTTAATGCATTAATTAAATTTAGAAAGTTTGAATACTTAGCTAAATTAATACATTTTTAAAATTTGTTAAATAATACATATTTTGAATGGGTTAATTATTTAATAAAACATAAAAAAATTAATGGAATCAATGTTATAATTAATCTTTAAGAAATATATTAGTGTAATATCATTAATAAATGTAATTAATTAAGAATATTAAAGATAAATAGAAGAAATATAATTAAATCTTAAATTAATATGTGTTTATGTTAAAAAAAGAATTTCCTCTTACTTTTAGTAAATTAAAAAGGAAATCTAATTCTCTTTTGCATAACAATTAAAAAATATTGCAAAAATTAATATCAGTATCCTTCATCAGAAATTTAAAACCATTTTAGAGAATTCTTAAATTTTCATCATTTGTTAGCATCTAATCTGATTATCATAGAGTTCTCTTTTAAATCCTTTATTAAAAAAGAGTGACTGGTAGCCATAGCTGAAGGCTATGGGAACAAACAATTGGATCAAACAGTCACTATGGTTCAAAAAGAAGGCTGAAATTATAACTCTACACTTTATTTAAATTGTAATTTATTAAAAAAATAGAACAAAATAATTAACGAAATATCAGGTGAAGTAGCAAAGAAAGAATATGAAGAACAAAACAATTGTCAATAATAATCATAAAAAATTAATGAGACTGTAAAGTATATATATGAGCGTGTGTGGTAATGTGCTTAAAAATCCTTTTATACTTTAATACACAAATATTTATATTATATATTAATATTTGGAGTACTAGTTTAGTGAGGAAACAAGGAGAAAGTATCTTAGCAGTTTTATAGTAGCAGTGGGTAAAATGTTTCAGGTCGTTTATTACTTGTTGATGTGATGTGATGTATTTGGCTTCTTCTTAAACGAAGTCAAGAATATCTCAGCAACTATGCCCAGATAATGGTGGTTCACTGGCTTCCCCTAGTGTCAAATATACTCAATGCTTATTAAATTGCACCATATTTAGCTTACTTAATGTACTTATATATATATATGGTAATTATTTATACTTTCTTTTTCTAAGGTAAAGCAAGAATGTATATATACCATTTATCTTTTTAATAAAAGATTTTAATAAACTAAATATATTATTAGGAAATGAAATCGGTGGTAGGAGTGCATTAATTATTTGATACAAACAAAAAATATTAAGACTGAGAGTTTTATATTCCAGCAGAATCTTAAACAGATTGATGAGTTGGAATATTAGGAAAACTATTCATGTTAAGTCGTTAGTTTCGATTCTAATTTAATATGATAAGTATTTAATGAATAAAAAAAAGTTGAAAGATTAGAAATGTAGATTTGGTAAAAAATGGAGAAGGTAATTTAAAAAAAAATCAAGTAAAAAAGTAAATATATGTCAAGCGTTAGTGGCCGAGTAGTCACCACAGCCATCTTACAAGCAGTTGTTCCGGTTTCACGGGTTCGCTTCCCGGCCGATGCTTTGACACATGGAAAAAAAAAAGTAAATATATTTTAAAAATAATTAAATTTAATATTTATTAAGTAAATAAGAAATGAAAGAATATAATCGAATATATGTTTAGGTAGAGATCATAGGGAAGAATATACTTGTAGAAACTGGATGAAACATTGACAGAAAATACATAAGAGAAGAAGGAAGATATTATATAAATTTAGAGAAAATAGGTTGTCATGAATTTTCAAAAAATAAGGCAACATATAAAAATTAATGAAAAAATATCTGGGATAAACTCATAAACGTGTATTTTGGTAAATAACTAGTGTTAATCATAATTTAAAAGAAGTAGGTTATATTATTGAAAATAATAATTTTGATTGGCTAAAAAAGAGTTAAACTATGATCATGTTTTATGAGTCATTAAATTGATGCACTGCAGAAAAACATATATATTAAGTAGTGAATTGTTAATGTGGACAATTTATTTTTGATAAAATTAATGTAAAATCATAAGCAATTGCAAAAGATATATATGGGCTACACTATTAAACAAAGTAATGGTAAGAAGAATAAGTAAACTATGATAGAATTCCTACAAGCTCTAAACTTTTGAAATGTCATTATTTAAATAATTTTAAAATTAACTGTGTTACAAAATAAAATTAATGAAAAGATTTAAAATTGAGCGGTATAGTGTATAAAGTACAAAAAATAATTTGTTCAAATTATTATAAAAAAAATTGTTAAAAAAAATGGAGGGGAGGAAACAGCCGGCTTCATATCTAAAATTTTATAGAAAAGATTTAAACAGTTCATACCTTGTTTGATAATCAATCTTATCAAGAGAATAATATGTAAACACACAGAGAAACACACACACACATATATATATATATATATACTCAATACATTTAATAACATACTTTAATCTCATAAATAGTGATATATGATTAAAGTATGTATAGATAAATAAAAATTGTTAAATATGTTAAAGATATTACACATGAACAAATAGCAAAGGAGTTGGATTAATTATATCAGTACAGTATTTATAATTAAATAATTAATTAAAGTCAAAATGTGTGTATGGGCTACAAATTCTATGTCCTCTCACCTAAGAAATTATCAGTAATAATCATTAAAATATTTATCCACAGATGACAATGGTGTAGTTTGGGTGCTCAAAATGCAGTTTTAGTAAACTATAGTAATATAATTGTAGTAATCATCATCATCATCATCATCATCAACCATTATCAATCCACTGCAGGATGAAGGTCTTTCCAAGTTTAATCCATATTCTCCGATCTTTAGCTTCTCTTCTCCACAACACCCCTGCACATTTTCTTATTTCATCCATCCATCTCACATGTGGTCTCTTTCTGGGTCTTTTACAATCTCTTGGAATCCAGTTTAAAATTTCAATTGTCCATCTATTATCATCTCTTCTAGCAATATGTCCAGCCCAACTCCATTTCAATCTTTTAATTTTTTCAATAAGGTCAGTAACACCTGTTTGTTGTCTTACCCATACATTGCGTTTTCGATCTCTTCTTGTTACTCCCAACATACATCTCTCCATACTCCTTTGAGTGGTCTGAAGTCTCTGTATTGCTCTTCTATTAAGTGTCCAAGTCTCAGATCCATAAGTAAGAACTGGTAAAACACATTTGTTAAAAACCATCCTTTTCAAACACATAGGCATATTTCCTTTTAGTATCAAGTTATTTCTACCAAAAGCACTCCAACCAAGTTTAATTCTATGATTAATTTCCTCCATTATGTTTCCATCTGTATTAATAATCTGACCAAGGTATTTGTAACTGTTAACTTCTTCTAATTCTTCATAATCAATCTTTATTTTCATATTTTGAGCAAATCAATTAAACATTACTTTAGTCTTTTTAACATTTATCTTTAGTCCTACTTTTCTACTTTCATCTGCTAACTCCTGCAACATTTCCTGCAGCTCTGAAGCATTATTTGCAAAAACAACTACATCATCTGTGAAATCTAAATGACTTAAATACTCTCCATTTACTTTCACTCCTTTAGTTTCCCATTTTAATCCACAAAATACTTCTTGCAGCACTGCTGTAAAGAGTTTTGGAGATATGGAGTCACCTTGTCTTACACCTTTCTCAATGTTGATTTTTCCAGTATCATTATGTAATCTAATTGTTGCTGTTGCATTTTTATAAATATTCTTTAAAATATGACAATATCCTGGATCTATACCTTGATGATCCAATGCTTTAATCACTGAAGAAATGTGTATAGAATCGAATGCCTTTTCATAATCTACAAATCCAAAACATAATGACAACTCATATTCATTTGTCCTTTCTATGACTTCTCTCAATACCTGGATATGATCTATTGTACTAAAACCACTTTTAAATCCAGCTTGTTCTCTTGGTTGGTGGAAATCCAAAGTTCTCTGTAGACGAGTTGTAATTATCTTGGTAAAAATTTTATATAAAACTGATAAAAGGCTGATAGGTCTGTAATTTCTAATATCTTCTTTATCACCTTTTTTAAATATTAATATTATTACTGCATTCTTCCAATCTTCCGGTACATCTTTATCATTTAGACATTTGGTATATAACTTTGCTAAAATTGTTTCTATTTCTTCACCTGCTTCTTTTAATATATCAATTATAATTCCATCATTTCCTGGAGCCTTTCCTTTCTTCATACACTTAATTGCATGTCTCACTTCTTCATTTAAAATTCTGGGCAATTCGGAAGATGTAATAGATATAGGAGGTACTTGTTCTTTATTACTATATAATTCTTGATAAAAATCTTCTACCAATTTCATGATGTCATCTCTCTTTTTAGTAATAATTCCATCTTTTTTTCTTATTGCAGATATAAATTTCCTACCAATACCAAAATGTTGTTTAACATTTTTGAGACTTTTATTTTCTTCTACAGCTTTCCTTGCTATTTCACAGTTATACTTTCTTATATCATTTTCAACTCTTTTCCGTACCATTTTACAAAATTCGAGATATTCAATTCTTTTTAATACATCATTTTTGTATATCTTCATATTCCTTCTTTTCTTCATAAATTCTCTAGTCTCAGTAGAAATTTTATTAGTCAATTGCTGCTTTTTTCTACCAGCTATGTTTGTTGCAGTTTTTAAAAGTGTATCAGTTATTTTCATATTAATTTCATTCAAATCTGTATCATGTTCAAAATCTCCTAACACTTGAAACCTATTTGTAAGTTCTAATTTAAATTCATTAGAATGTTTCTGAAGATTAGGAATATCAACTGTAAATATTGTTTTTCTTAATAATTTTTGTCTTTCTAGTTTTACATTAACACGTAACTTACACCTTACTAATCGATGATCACTTCCTGTGTTAAATTTATTAAGAACATTACAATCTTGAAATATGTATTTTCTGTTAGTCAAAATATAATCCAATTCTGCTGTACCTTCATTTGGATGCTTCCATGTCCATTTCCTTTTAACATTTTTCTCAAAAAATGAATTCATAATATAAAGTTTTTCTTTTTCTGCAAACTCCACAAGTCTATGTCCTCTCTCATTTCTATTACCATAACCAAAATTACCTACAGCAATTTCATCTTTCATTTGTCTACCAATTCTAGCATTAAAGTCTCCCATAACAATTTTAAAATGTTGTTTACTCTGATCAAAAGCCTTTTGTACATCCATATAAAAATCTTCTACTACTTCATCACTATGAGAACTTGTTGGGGCATAAACCTGAATTATCTGCATTTGGTATCTGCTATTAAGTTGTATAACTAATCTTGCCACTCTGTCCGATACACCATCAATCTCCACAATATTGTTCTTCCACTTTTTATTTATAATGAATCCTACTCCACTTGTATTTCCAATATGTGTGCCTTTATAATAGAGTATATGTCCACTTTTTAAATCAATTGTTTCTTCTCCTTTTCTTCTAACTTCACAAAGTCCAATAATGTCCCATTTAATATAAGACAGTTCTTCTTCTAATTCTTGCAATCTTCCTTCACTTGAAAGTGATCTGCAGTTGTAAGTACCTAAATAAAAAGTCGTCATCAAATGGCAGCCTGGGTCCACAATCAGGGGATTCTTAGCACCCTCCGCCTTTGGCCACCAACCGCTGCCTTGGTTGGTGACTTTACAGCCTCCTGGGAATAAGGGCCATGCTTTATTTTTGTCTGTCATAATTGTATATATGTATTGGAAAAATATTTATCATTTACACAAACATTCATTCTGCCTTATCAGGCACTGAGAAGAAAGACCATGGTGTTTCTTGATCTTAAACTCAGAGGTAAAAAGCCAATAAACTCACCACACTGGCTAATGCATGTTGGTGAGCAGCCCATCCATGTTTGTATACTATATGAATAATCACATAGTAATAACAGCTGCAACGACAAGAACGTATGGAGTGGACATTAGGAATTTGCCCTGCTCGGTTCCTTTAAGGCCTCCAAGAGGAATCAAAGGGTCTCCTTTCAGTTAATAGCAAGCTCCTTTCTGCAGCTAATTATAGTTATATAGATATATATGTTGAATTAAATATTTCCATGGATTGTTATTAAAATAAAGCATAGATATGAAAACATAATATCCATGTAAATACTAATAACATTTAATGTTTGATTTTAGCAATAAATTAACAATTACTATTAACTGACAATCCCTGAGGCCAAACCAGTTTTTCCATTAAATCTATAATAGCTCTTTTGTTTGAATTTTTTGTTGAAGCAAAAGGTGTCCTCTTTTACTTAAAATCCAAAGTGTTATATGAAATTAAACTCAGAAATATGTTATGTGATTCAGACAAATTCTTAAACACAAATAAAATGATTGAAATTATAGCAGTTAGTTGTAATCTATTCATATAAAACTGTGTCTTATTTTCTATCATATACCAATATTTCGATGAACTAGCATCCACCATTGTCAAGGTAAAGTCTTGAAAGAAAAACTGTTCGATCTCAAACTGTAACATGACTGTGTGTGAGATGAAGCATGATAATCAATTTGAAATAGTTTAGTATTCAGAACATGATATTTATCAAAATGTATATTTCTCTTAATTTCACAACCATTAATTTAAACTCAATACTAGAAGATATAGATAAAATGAGAGGTTTCCATATGGCTGGAATATGTTGTGCTTCATCAGCTCTATTTAAACCAGTAGGTCACTTTAATATTTCACTCGACTCTCTCATGGTTCTCAAATCATATCTCTCCAAATTAGTAAGTAGTTTTGCATTGTCAAAGTCAGGTTTGTGACCAATTTTAAAAAATGGGAAGTAAAAACTGATGTAATAATTTTTTGTATTAAAAGCATTTTTATGTTCTTTAATTCTGACATTTATTTGTCTATTAGACTGACTACATAGATTTTTGAGAACTGTAAACATGGAATTTCATAAATTCCTTGGTGCTACAAAAATATTCTGTCTTTAGGTTTATGTAAAAAATCACCAATTTTTTTGCCAGTACCTGCTGAAATTTGAAATAAATTTTCATGTGTGATGGAATGTTAGTCATATTGTTTTTCTCTTTCTTGTTTCATTTTAAAGGTGAATATATTAATCTGGACTGTATTAGACTATGTTGCTATAACAACACATACTACTGCAGAAAGAATGGTTTATTATTAATTGTAGTCTGTAAAAATTGTGAATTGGCTTTATTGATTTTAAAAATAAATGTGTAGATAATAAAGTTTATAGCCTTGACAAAATTATTATTTTTTTTATTACGTATATTTTCATTAATGCATTTAAAATAGTAGGTTAGAATAATATCCTTAAATATTTAATGACTCCAGTACATTTGTTTTTATTTGTATAATATTATGTTTAAAAGATATGTGTAAAAAGTTTATTTCCATTGCAGTATGAAATAATGTAGTTTGAATTGTTTATTTTATATTAAAGTGAAAGAATACTACAGGTATTATGAGATGTAAGTGTTGCGTATTAGATGTCTAATAAACTATAAAATATGTATTTTTATTTGTCCTTATTTTGTGTAATAAAATTTTTATTTATGAGATGCTGGCTGATGTTGATCAAAGAGTTAATACAGGATATTGCTATACTTTCACAGAAGTCAATGAAAAAAAATATAAATAGAACCAAGCAGATTAACAGAGATCTCTCTTATCTTGGCATCAGTAGAAATGAATCTAAGTTCTTCCATGTATTCTTTTTCCTTCTTTTTAAAAGTATATGATTATAAAATGGATAGAATGATAGGGTGAAAGCAATAAAATTCATCTGTTGGCTTATGTTTATCAAATTTGTGAAAGATGATTATTTACTGAAAATATAAAAATTAATCCATAGCATTTTTAAAAAACCATCAGAAAATTTCTTAGCTTTTAAAAATATATATTACCTAATTTTCAGTAATGAAGTCTAAATGCTAACAACAGAAAATGTAAACAAAGGCAAAACTCTTTTCTCCATACAGTAGTGCCATCCTGTGCTAACCAGAGTAATCAATAGATGCCAGAAGGCTTGTGCATAAAATCCCTATCTAGTGCCTTCTGGTATCTATTGATTACTCTGGTTAGCACAGGGTGGCACTACTGTATGGAGAAAAGAGTTTTGCCTTTGTTTACAACAATTATGTGTTAGTATGAGATGGTGATCATGTGATGTTTAGTGGTTTAACAGAAAATGTACATAAAGATTATGTTCATGTGCTGATATAATTTTATGCGCTTGATGAATTATTTAGACATAAGAAGGAAATAGGTATAATTTCCATAGCATTGTCATAGATAAAACAAGTGTTTGTTTACTTGTAATGTTTTAAGAATTAATTACTTGTTAAATGAAAGGACATATACATTGCATTGTTGTGGATATAAATTAATGTTTTTACACTTATAATATTATGTAGATCTAATGAAAAGATAATTTGAATATATAGTATATATCAGAATGAATAAAATATGCTTTAAATCTGATAGCTTTTCATGATATTTCTACTTTTCTGGAATAACAGATCATTCTTAGATTGTGGTTTAAGAAATACACATTAGAACAATGGTTCTATTTTGGAAATACATAGGTCATTTGTTATATTTATAATTATTTTTGCTGTTTTTTTTCATTTAAAATGTATAGTATTTATTGATATAAAAAGTATAATAATTTTAGGTTAAGTAGCAATATATGTACATAGATAAATATAAGGAATTTATGTCTTTCTAAGTTGGAATTTATATTTTGCATCATAGTAATTATTTTAATTAAAATATTCATTTTTATTTTTTTATTGCTTATAAATTAACTTCATGTATTTCACTTATATTAACAGTTCAGAAGGCTATATCATAATAAGTATTTATTTTGTTTGTACTCTTAATTTTATATTAACAAATAAGTAGTTCTATATATATTGATTAACTATATTTTTGTATGAAATATAAAAAGAAAATATATCTTGAGGACTTTTAGATTTTAGAAAATATAAATGTTCTATAACATATATGGGTTATATAAACATATGTGTTTTGTATTTAATATCTGATAAGTGGAAATAGATTTCAATAACCTGTTTAAGTTCAAAGAAATAATATCATTTGAAAATCTATTGCTTAAAGCATAATTGCAACATGAGTATATATTTTAAATGTTTATTTGCCATATATATATATATATATATTAATTTATATCTATTTGTTAATAAATTTTGAATTAATTTAAAACGAGTAATCTTATTTCATCATCATTTAATTTTACAATGCAAACTTATTGCTTAATGATATGTGGATAAGATAAATTCATGAATAGACTATACTACACAATTCATTAGAAGCAGATACAAAATAATTCAGAAATCAAAACACAGGATACATAAGACAGTATAATTACATCTCATTTTCTTTGTATTGAATTATTGTTTATTATTTGACCGTCACTCAGCAATAAATTAACTGATTTAACATTTTTAAATATTTGATAAGTAATTAAAAACTTATTGTAATTATTTTGTTAGTAACAATATATATATATATAATGTGTAAACTTATTAATAAATATTATTAGAAAATACAGTAATTAAAATTTGTTAAAAAGAACAAAAAATATAAATGTCACTTAGGAGTGGTTTCAACTATCCTTGTAGTCTTTGTCAACTAATATTTTGAAAGGTCAACTTTTCCATAATGTCATGAACTTAACATTTGCTGCCTGCCTATTGATTAAGTCTTGCTTGTATTTATATATTAACATAGCTTCTTTGATTTTTATTATTATTATTTCTTTCAGTTTGCAATATTTTTACACTATAAGTAAAATATTACAAACTGAAAGAAATAATAATAATAAAAGAAAAATTAAAAAAGCTATGTTAATATATAAATATAAGCAAGACTAAATCAATAGGCAGGCAGCAAATGTTAAGGTCATGAAATTATGAGAAAGTTGATAAAGACTACAAGAATAGTTGAAACCACTCCTAAGTAACATTTATATTTTTTGTTCTTATTAACAAATTTTAATTACTGTATTTTGTACTATTTATTTATAAGTTACATATATTATTTTAAAGAAATACAGACATTGATTTGTAGTATTATATATATATATATATATATATATATATATATATATATATATATATATATATATATATATATATATATATATATATATGTAAAAGGAACTGGGTTCAAACCCTGTTACAAAAAGGAATGAGAATGTAGTTGTATATAATTTTTATTTATTTATTAGTATTAGATAATTATTTATAAAAGTCGCACATACCAAGCACACGTGTATTTGCTGGAATGAAGGGTGTGGGTATATATTATGAGTGGCATACATATATGTAGGTAGATATTATTGTTGAGAACAGGAAAGTAGAAATTGAGAAGACTTTAAAGCAGGTAAAAAAAATTTTTTTCCTTTTTGTGAGTATAAATTTCCTGAATGAATTGGCAAAATGGATCGCATTGGTCAATAGAAAGAAAGAAAAATAAAGAAAGCAAACTCCAACTGCTTGAATGGATATATATATTTTTGTGTGTGTTTGTTTTAATTAAATAGATTTTTCAGAAATAATTTTGATTAAGAAAAATGAACAGGGAATGCCATTAGTTACTGAACTATTTTTCGATCCCTTTTGTTTGGTTAAAGTTGGCAACAGTATTTGTAATTAAAAGTTCAGGAATTTAAAATAAAAAAGAGAGATAAGTAAAAGTCAAGATCGCTAAGTGGTTTTCCTTTTGTTTAACATTTTTATAAGAAAATCTATTTTTGAAACAAAGGAATACCAGCGATCAGGAGGGAGGCAACTGGGATTGACTAATTAATTTGAAAAAACGGACAGTTGAGCTCTGCTAGTCTTACATGCAAGATATTCTAAATTGGAGTTGAACAAAATTTATTAGCTGAAAAGAAGAAAGTTGGAGAAGCAAATTGTGAGAACTAAACTACATATATGAGTGACCTCATGGATCACATGGGGTAGAATCGCCAACGTGCTTGGTCGGTGTTCAGACTCCAGCCATTTTAATATGCCATGTTAATATATTCTACTATCAACATCTCCAACTGCCCTACATAACTGAAGCTGTTTGAATCCAGTGTAGATCTATGCCATTCCAGAATTAAGCCGAAAGAATAAAAACAGAAGATTGAATATGCCACTTTAGAGGGACCAAAGGAATGAAATGTTAAGTGGAAGCAATGGATGCTATATTTGCCTAGGTAGGACTCACAGAATTTTTTTTTGTGAGTGCACTCGGAAACACATAAGCCAGTTATTCAAATTATACTATACTGGTAAATATACACTTATTATGACATTTTCAAATTTTAAAATTAATCCAACCTAATTGCAAGAATATTTCATATTATACCTATATTATTAAATATTTCTTTTTTTTATTGTCTTCTCCTGAATAATATTTCATTAAAATATTTATTATATGTATATGTGTGCCATTTATTGATTGTGTTTTTTAAATAAGTAATAGTAGATCTGTAGCTAAATTATTGATTTAGTGTGATACTCATTATAGAATATATGAGTTCCAAAATCTTATACACATCCATGCTGATGCGAACTTAGCAATAATTTATAGCCAGACAGATTAGATAGCAAAGTATATGAAGATTGTAAAAGATTTAGTTAAATCTTTAATGGGATAATAAAAATAGAAAGTTATAGAATGAATTGATTTGAAATTGCATTCCCTTTTGTTTCTTCTCCAGCACACGGTGCTACCACACAATGAGCATTAAGACGGGAAACTAATTAAGAGGCTGAATCAAATAAATATTTAATGAACCCTATGATACTTGTTGAATAATGAGTTTGGCACTTGGCAACGAACAAAAAAAAATACATTCATTGTCCATAAATGTAGAGTTCTAGTTAAAGTTGAGTTAAAGCTGGGAGGGTTTGATTTCATTACCTGATGTGTATGTGTTTTGCTGTCAGTTACTTCACTTACCCCTTTGAATGACCCATAGTTCGGGAAAACTTCGCGTAAGGGGTGAATGACTCAATTTGTTTTCGGGAAAACTTCGTATGGTAAGGACCGTTAGTTATATATATATGCATCACTGTAAAAATTCACCCTCGGAAAGAATAACTGTAGAAAATTTGGTTTGATAAAAGTAACGGTTTGAATTCAGCTAAATTATAATTTTAAAACGTAAACAGTACTCAGAATAAAGGTAAATTGTTTCAATGGCACTCAATGATGGGGCTTTTGAAGAATGGAGATTGATAAGGTGAAGGTGGCTGAAGGATATAGAGGGCGCATAAATCAAAAGGAGAAATTAAAAAAAAAAAAAAGAGACGAAATATAGTTAATTTTTTTTTAAGTGTAAAAATGAATGCTGTTTAGATAAATATTTTTTTCTGGGAAGAGAAAAATAATAATGGAATTTAATGGTAAATAGACAAATAGGGCAAAAACAAAAAGGGGGGAAATAAATACTACGTGGAGAAATGGTTGGGGGCAGGGACATTGAACCCGGCATGTATTGTTAGTCTCACTAGAAAGTAATATAAAGTAAAATAGATATGATAATAACAAGATTACAGGAAATAGAGGGGATGGAAATGAAGGTATTTGCAGGACAGAAGGAAGAGAGCCCAAGGGAACATATAAATAGTTTACAAAAATATTTTAGGAGATATGGGATACCAGAGGAATGCAAAATAACCTTAGCGCAGGCCCACCTTCAAGAATATGCCAAAATGTGGTGGGGATTCTATGCTACATCAGCCCCAAACATACCAGGAGTACGAAATGGCTCTGAAGAAGGCATTTTGAAATGAGGAACAGCAGGAGAACCTCAAAATGTGAATCATCTATGAGAAGTTTTCGGAAAAAGAGAAGGAAAATTACATACAGTTTTTCAGATGACAGGTGGACATACTGAAGACATTAGAGAGTGGTAAACTATCTGAAAATCAGATAGTAAAAATGGTGTGTCAAAATTTGCTGGTAGAAATAAGATGCAGAATGGGAATTAAAAGGATTAGGTTAGCTAAAGAAATTGACAAAATATTAAGTCAAATTGAAGTAGGTGAGCAGATGAGGGAGATCGAAGACAGAAGATTTGGGATAAATGCCAAACTGATATGACAGAGGAAGAAGAAATTGTACACTTGGAAACAAAGAAACATATTGGGAATTTGGTGTGCTCATGGGAAGATAGGGTTCCTCAATATGCCAAACAGGAATGCCCAAAGATTCATATGGAAATCAATCAAATAGAAATAGAAACCCTCATCGATTCCGGATGTCAAATTTCTGTTATATCAGAAACACTATATCACAAACTGATAAAGAAACAACCTGGAATAAGGACCCTTCCACTGAAGGCTACACAGGTGACAATGGCAAACAATAAGAGGGCCAAAGTAGAACCTAGGCAGATATGGGTAGACCTACAGATAAATAGGAAAACTTTTACTCATGTATTCCTTATTATGAAGGACCTGATACACGAGGCCATATTAGGATCTGATTTCTTACACAAATATAAATGTGTCCTAGATTATGAGAGGGGAAGAGTTATGTGCGAAGGAGAAATAATTAAATTTCTAGTGCCTGACTTATACCACTCAATTGGGGTCATGAAAGTTAAAGAAGACCCGATGGATGGAGTGATAGCTGAAAAAGTTAAGCAGGCAAATATGACCAAGGGGGAAGAAGAGCATGCACTGCAGAAAATATTGGAAGAATATGGCCACATATTTTCAGATATATCGGGTGAAATTCAAGGTTTCAAGCAGAGAATTAAAATAAATCAAGATCAGCCATTCCAGTCTAGGTCATATCCGGTTCCACATCAATATCGGGATAACATGAAGGAACAAATCAATCAAATGATGGAATGGGGAATTATTTCAAAATGTTCCTCCCTATATTGCAATCCACTGGTGATTGTTAAGAAAAAAGATGGGTCAGTCAGGTTATGTTTGGATGCAAGACAATTGAACCGAATAACTATCCCATTATGTACCATTCCTCCTCCCATGCAAGAGCTGTTGGGAAGATTTAAGGGAAAGAAAATATTTTCAACATTCGATCTGACAGCCAGCTACTGGCAAATCCAACTCCATCCTGATGACTGGAAATATACCTCTTTTAGATATGATGTTTATTCATATCAATTTAACCGTATGCCATTTGGCCTAATAAAGAGTGGTGCAGGGTTGCTGAGATGTTTGGACCAAGTGTTGTCAGAGGAAGTAAAACAATTGGTCACTATGTATGTAGATGATGTATTGGTGGCATTGGCAACCATCAAAGAACATTTTAGGGATTTAGAGATATTTCTTAAAAGAGTGCTTAAAAAAAAAATCAAGGTTAATTTTAAAAAAAGCATGTTATGTAAAGATGAAGTTACATTTTTGGGTCATGTGGTGGGTTCCCATGGGATAAAACCCCATCCAGACAAAATCTTAGCTATTAGAGAATTTCCTAAACCTACATCGCAGAAGCAAGTTCGGTCCTTCATGGGCCTCTGCAATTTCTATAACCGATTTTATGAGGTTTTGTAGAACAAATGGAACCTTTTCTTAGGTTAGTAAGAAAGAATATCCCGTGGAAATGGACCCAGAAGCAAGAGAAAGCCTTTTGAGAATATAAAAAGAGGTTTTGAAAAACAAGCCATGCTGGCATTTCCAGATTTCAAGAAGCCATTCATTGTACAAACGGACAGTAGTGGGTATGGGTTAGGAGTTACTTTGTCCCAGATGCAGGATGATAATCAGGTAAAAGTATTGTGCTTTATGAGCCGATTGCTCAAAGGACCAGAGCGTCATTATACCACTACTGAAAAGGCAGCCCTTGCAATTGTCTGGGCATTCCAGAAGTTCAGAACACTTTTGTTGGGATCAAAGTGGTTGTCATTACGGATCATAAAAGCTTTGAGCTTTTGAACCACAGCTACCTCACCAACAGCCAGCTGATTCAATGGAGCCTATACCTACAGGAATATGACTACACTGTAAAATATTGCAAAGGGTCAGAGAACTTGTGCCAGATACATTAAGTCGTAACCCTGCTCGATCCCAGCCCTGCCATTTAAATGGAGAGAACTTGTATATTGCCAGCTTAAATCTGAAGATAAATGAAGCAGTGGAACGAGATTTGGCTAGACTACCATACTGCCAATGGGAATATGAACAACTAAGGACATTGATTGAGCAGTTAGAGGAAAAAGGGACAACAGACTTGGGATGGGTAGGAAATAAGCCAGGACAATACCGAATGAGACAATCAATTTTACAGTATCAAATTCATGAGGACCAAGAAGAATGGAAGTCCGTTTTACCACATCAGATGAGGGAGGCCATTATTACTCATGTGCACCAACTTTATGGTCATTATGGCACACTCAAAATGGAGGGTTTACTCCAGGATTGGTTTTATTGGCCTGGAATGCATACTAAAATTATGGCTGTGGAGGGCCAGTGTGAAATATGCCAAAAGGCAAAGCCAGCTAATAGGAGTTATGTAACACCTATGACATCCATAATCCCAACACAGCTGCAGAAAGTGATGGCTTTGGATTACTATGGTCCATTGCCCACTTTTAACAAGAAAAAGTATCTGCTCGTGGTCTATGACCTATTCTCAAAATTTGTAGCTGCGTACCCGATATCCCAGGCAAATACAAAAAACACTATAAAAATGCTAGAACATAACCACTTTCCCACTGTGGGAAAACCACATAATTTATTATCAGATCATGGCACTCCTTTTATGTTGGGGGAATGGTGTAGGTGGATACAACGACAAGGAGTTAAGCACATATTGACATCCATCCGTAATCCGCAATCGAACCCGTGCGAGCGGGTAATGCAGGAACTAGATCAGATATTTAGAACATAACTCACATAACTCCCAATGAACCATCGAGGGCGGGTCAAGCAAGTTCCACAGGTTACCAATTATATCAACTGGTCTGTCAATGAATCAACCGGGTTTACTCCAATACGGCTTCATTTGGGAAAACATGTTCCTCGATTGATAAAAACAACCATGCCTAGGTTGAAAGAGCCCCCAATAGATGTAGAAGCCGATAGAGCTCAAGCTTACCAGACCCTTATGAAAAGAAGTCAAAATAGAAATAAAAGGTCACTGGGTACTCAGCACCGATTCCAAATAGGGGACAAGGTAATGGTAAAAACACCACATGTTAGTGACCCAGGAAAATTTGTTTGCCGTAAGTGTTGTAATTTATATGAAGGTCCTTTCACTATTGTACAGCGACAGGGAAGTAATGCATTTTGGGTGGACACAGGGTCAGATGTTAAAGGGTCTTATAATGCTAGGGCTCTAAAACCCGCACTATGACGGATTTATTATTTTAGACCTCAAAATAAGTATATCTCTTTTTGAAGTCTTTCCAACAGGGGGGCATTGTAACAGGATCTGGGTTCAAACCCTGTTACAAAAAGGAATGAGAATGTAGTTGTATATAATTTTTATTTATTTATTAGTATTAGATAATTATTTATAAAAGTCGCACATACCAAGCCCACGTGTATTTGCTGGAATGAAGTGTGTGGGTATATATTATGAGTGGCATACATATATGTAGGTAGATATTATTGTTGAGAACAGGAAAGTAGAAATTGAGAAGACTTTAAAGCAGGTAAAAGAAAAGTTTTTTCTTTTTGTGAGTATAAATTTCCTGAATGAATTGGCAAAATGGATCACATTGGTCAATAGAGAGAAAGAAAAATAAAGAAAGCAAAATCCAACTGCTTGAATGGATATATATATATATATATTTGTGTGTGTTTGTTTTAATTAAATGGATTTTTCAGAAACAATTTTGATTAAGAAAAATGAACATGGAATGCTATTAGTTATTGAACTATTTTTCGATCCCTTTTGTTTGATTAAAGTTGGCAACAGGATTTGTAATTAAAAGTTCAGGAATTTAAAAGAAAAAAGAGAGATAAGTAAAAGTCAAGATCGCTAAGTGGTTTTCCTTTTGTTTAACATTTTTATAAGAAAATCTATTTTTGAAACAAAGGAATACCAGCGATCAGGAGGGAGGCAACTGGGATTGGCTAATTAATTTGAAAAAATGGACAGTTGAGCTCTGCTAGTCTTACATGCAAGATATTCTAAATTTGAGTTGAAGAAAATTTATTAGCTGAAAAGAAGAAAATTAGAGGAGCAAATTGTGAGAACTAAACTACATATATGAGTGACCTCATGGATTGCATAGGGTAGAATCACCATCGTGCTTGGTCAGTGTTCAGACTCCAACCATCTTAATATGCCATGTTAATATATTCTACTATCAACATCTCCAACTTCCCTACATAACTGAAGCTGTTTGAATCCAGTGTAGATCGTATGCCATTCCGGAATTAAGCCAAAAGAATAAAAACAGAAGATTGAATATGCCACTTTAGAGGAACCAAAGGAATGAAATGTTAAGTGGAAGCGATGGATGCCGTACTTGCCTAGGTCAGGCTCACGGAATCTTTTTTTGAGAGTGTACTTGGAAACACATAAGCCAGTTATTCAAATTATACTATACCGGTAAATATACACTTATTATGCCATTTTCAAATTTTAAAATTAATCCAACCTAATTGCAAGAATATTTCATATTATACCTGTATTATTAAATATTTCTTTTTTTATTGTCTTCTCCTGAATAATATTTCATTAAAATATTTATTATATATATATGTGCCATTTATTGATTGTGTTTTTTAAATAAGTAATAGTAGATCTGTAGCTAAATTATTGATTTAGTGCGATACACGTTATAGAATTTATCAGTTCCAAAATCTTACTCACGTGCGTGCTGGTGCGAACTTAGCGATAATTTATAGCGAGACAGATTAGATAGCAAAGTATATGAGGATTGTAAAAGATTTAGTTAAATCTTTAATGGGATAATAGAAATAGAAAGATATAGAACGAATTGATTTGAAATTGCATTCCCTTTCATTTCTTCTCCAGCGCACGGCGCTACCACACCCTGAGCATTAAGACGGGCAACTAATTAAAAGGCTGAATCAAATAAATATTTAATGGACGCTACAATACTTGTTGAATAATGAGTTTGGTGCTTGGCGATGAACAAAAAAAAATACATTCGTTGTCCATAAACGTAGAAGTTAAAGCTGGGAGGGTTCGATTTCATTACCTGATGTGTATGTGTTTTGCTGTCGGTTACTTCACTTACCCCTTTGAATGACCCACAGTTCGGGAAAACTTTGCATAAGGGATGAATGACTCAATTTGTTTTTGGGAAAACTTCATATGGTAAGGGCCATTAGTTATGTATATATGCGTCACTGTAAAAATTCACCCTCGGAAAGAATAACTGTAGAAAATTTGGTTTGATAAAAGTAACGGTTTGAATTCAGCTAAATTATAATTTTAAAATGTAAACAGTACTCAGAATAGGGGTAAATTGTTTCAATATATATACTGTACACCAGCATGGTCTTAGCGGGTTTTAAGCTTGGAAATACAGCCAAATTACACATTCCTAAAAATTGATGAATTTGAATCCTTTAACATTGCAGTTCAGTATAATTTAGCTAATTTTACCGAAATATGACAAAATCAGTGAAAAAATTTATTAAAAATATATTACGGTTTACCACCATGTTCATAGCATATATATATATATAAACAAATATATATAAATTGATTTGATGATTGATAAGATTGATTATTGAACATGAGTAAAGGTAGTTGCAATTAGATATTCACATGTTTTATTTTAAAACATTTATTAAAGTAAATATGATATTAAGTCAATATATAGCATAAAGATCATAATCTTTTTCAGTCATTGGGTTGGTAATAGTTATGTATTTCATTCTGTTACAAATGATCTGCTTTAAGTACACTTAAAGTTCATCATTGAAGATCATAAATTCAATTTTAATATTAGTATTTGCTTATATAAACATTACTAATCTTTCATATGCTTTAATAGTTTTACCAACCTACCTTCATTAAACTGTAGAGTAATTGATTATGATTTGTCAACTGTGTTTGACTAAGCATCAAATAGAAAACTATCATTTATTTTATATATTGTTATGATTGGATATTGAAAAGGTTATGGTTATTTAATAGAATTGATTTTATTTTATAATATTTTAAATTGGTGAAAGTGGAAAAATATGGTTGATTATGTATATTATTAATCATTTAATCTTATTATAATTGACTTAGTTAACAAAAGTATATTGATATTAATGGAATAGTATAACTGAGTTAGTATTACATTTGATTCTATTTATTTTAATTAGAAATAATTTATTGAGCTATGTATTTATTTAGATATCATTGATATTTTAAATTTGTAGAGCTTATTAAAATTATAATCTAATCCATCCATAAATTATTTCATTTAAATATAAATAAAATAATGTTTGACTTCTGGTATAAGTTTGTACTATTATAAACAGTGTAAGGAATAATAAAGTGTATCTTCTTGTCATTGTTTTATTCTATTATAAGGGATGTATATAATAACCATGTACTGTTTTTTTATAATATAATGATATTTAATTTTATTGTTTTATGTTTAATTTAGTAAAATATTGATTCTATTTTGGTATAATTGAAGTAATGGTTTTATGTGTTTCTGATCCTTTCTAAATGCTATTGGAATCTATGAGTTTACAACAAAGATTATTATCATTGTTTTATTTAGTTAAGTGTTAATGTTGCTATTCATTAATTGATATACATTTTAGCTTAGTCTATTATTTTCATTCTGTTACAAATGATCCTATAATTTTGGGGCATGATTAATTAAGATTGTTCTTCCTTAGTTCATAGTTATATTTTGTTACAAATGGTGATCAATAATTAGGATATGATTCATGATGCAGTATGTGACCCATAATTTTATTCTGCTATAAAGGGCATTTAACATCAGAGTGTATAATTTTATTTAGTTGCAGTGACCAACAGTTAGGATATATTTTTATTCAGATTATATTAAAGTTTTTATTTTCCAAGGTTATTATAGGTATTCAGTTACAAATAGTTTCCAAATCTGGGAAGCATTAAAAGAAGATCATACCCTCATTTTTATTTCATTACAAATGTTGCACAAATCATGGAGTGTCATTAAATCAGCACCATTCAATCATATTCCATTTCTTTCTTCTTTTAGAAATAGTGCAACCAATTTGAAGCTGATCAAAAACCAAAATCAAAAAGGTCAGAGACTCATACAAATTGGTAGACAATATAAATAAAATGTCCTTTAATTAAAACAAAATTGTAATTATAATAAAAATAATAAATTTAATGGTAATAAACTATTATAAACAGTCTTTAAATCTGCAGAAGTACTTTTGGTTAATTTCTTAAACCTGCCTCAACTGCCATTAAATTAAAAAAAACAAAAACAAAGTGGAAGCAAACATCATCAATTCAAATCTCATGAATCCCATATTTTAATGTTAGCACCTTGTCTATTTATTAAATGCATTTTATAGTTATTTATAAAAATTGCTCCTTAATTTTTCTTTTATTATGGTTTCTCTCTTCATGAAGAATTTTCACACTTTCAAAATTAAATTTATTTTACATGGTTTTTTATGATCAAAGAAAACTGAAGCAATTATTAAATCACCATTATTCTTACTTTTTACACACTTATATAACAATTCATGATTATTTAATCTCTTCTCAATACTGCACCTCAATTCACCTATATATGGTATCATACAGTCATAAAAAATTTGATATATGATATTACTTTTCTGCTTGACAGGTATGACATCTTTAGAATTATTGACTAAAATTTATTAACATTGTTTGGAACATAGAATGACACATTAAACACATTTTTATATATATTTTTAAAAAATTTCACTTGAGGATTTGCAATAAATGGAATAGATATCCATTGCTTACTATCAATCTTCATTTCCTTTAAACCATTATAACTCTTTATAAATTGACATAAATTATTGTTTATTTGTTCCATTTTATAATCAACATCAAGCAATTCCTTGGAAAAACCTCAATATTTTTCAGTTTACCACTTTGGTAATGACATAATTTTTCATTACGAAACAAAAAAGATCTAAAACTTGCTATCTTATGCATAATTGGTACTTTTGATTTACAATTTATATATCTCCTTTTTTGCAATAGCTTGATTACTAATTTATAATTTAATATACTGTTATCTCTTGTAATAATTAAATCCAAATATTTAATTATTTTATCTTGTTCCTTTTCAATAGATCATTTCAAATCATTCAAATTATTTAAATCATCTACAAGCAAATTTATAGTATTAGTATTTCCACAAACAAAAACGTCATCCACGTACCTTTTGTAGATTTAATATCTTTAAAAGAGCACATATTTAAAATACCACTCTCATATATAGACAACACAAAATTGAAAACTTGTGCAACTACAGGCAGATCCATAAGCCAGTCTTGAGACATTTTATAATATTGACCTTCAAAAGATGCAACAATGTTATTATTAAATTTTTTTAACGAATCAACAATAAATTTTATCATATATTTACAAATACGATTACTTTTTAATGTATGTTCAATTATTTTTATGGAATTCATTCTATCAATTGAACCATACCTTTGTGTTACATCCAGTGAAGCAATAATATTCTCATTAATCACCAAATTTTTAATACTATTTACAAAATCAAAAGATGGGATTTTGTAAGCATTTAAATAAATGGATAGTAAACATTATTGATTATGGGGAGTTTTGCATTAAAAATACAGAGGCTATTATAAATAAGTTAAATATGACAGAAATGAACAGAAACCAAAGTATATTTGTAATGGATATTGAGAAGACGTATCCTAGCATTCTAAGAACAAAAAGTATAGATATATTAATACAGAAATTATATATGCAATTTAATGACATAGAGGTAATTAATATTATAGAAGAAGGTTTAATTTTAATACATAATAGTTTATATTTTAAATATAATAGTTAATATTGGAGTATACATAAGAGATGGGTAATGAGTTGTGCAATTAGTGGATTAATGTTGTCAATATTTATCAATGAAATGGAAATGAAAATTGTTAATAATAGAATAAAAAATCAAGATATAAAACATTACTTTAGATATGTTGATGATATATTAATAATTGATAATAAAAGAGTTATAAAGAAAACTTATAATGAACTTAATAATAACATGGATAATATAAAATTTACAGTTATAAAAATTGATGTTAAAATAAAGTATTTAGATATAGAGATAGATGATGATAACATAATTATATTAAAACATGTTATTAAAGAATATAAATTAAGAAAAATATTTTATATGATCAAAATATGAGTCACAGATCACATGACCCAATTCTCTTAAGCTTGTAAGATATAAACAATGAGCATGGATACAAAAAATGGCAGTTATTAAAAATTTTAAAAATAAAAATGATAAATATAACATGGATAGAAAGATAGCTATTTTGCAAAAGGAGCAATTTATAATGTTATATACTAGTTACAGTTATAACCCTAGAAGCATTAAAATATATTCTTTAATTATAAACAATATAATTTAGGTAATAATAGTAATCAGAAAATATAAAATGGGTAAAACTTTCATATGTTCTTAAAATTTATCATACATTATTAAAAAGTAAAAATTATATAGATAAAAATATTAAAATAGGATGGTCAAACAGTAAAAATCTAATATATTAGTAGGGAATTATAAAATAAAAGATGATATAAACTATAAAAAGAGTATAGTATATAAAATTACTTGTGGGGATTGCAGTATGGTTTATTATGGACGTACAACAAGCCAATTAGAAGAAAGGGCTAAAGAACATAATAATGCTATTAATAGGAGAGATGACAGATCTGCATTATATGTTCACTACTTAAAATATGAGCATAGAATACATTGTATTAAGAATATAAGTCCATTAAATTATATTAATGAAATTAATAGAAGGAAGATATACAAAACTAATTGTGTTAATTATAACTGAAATAATTGTATGAACATTTATAAAATGTCAATTAATTTAATTAATAATTGGATAATGAAAAATGAATGGAGGGTTATATAATTTGTGTTATTATAAACATATTAATGAATAAATTATAGTTGTGTGTTAATTTTATATAGAGCCAGTAGATGTCACTATGTATATAGGTTATTTTTGTAGTTAACCAAGACATATTGAAAAGGGCAAAAATTTAAAAATTGCTGAAAGGAGCTTTTATATGTTATGATTATATGATTACAGATATTGTCATATATTATTTTGTTTGTTATTTAAAGATATTTTATTCTATATCATATCTAGGATTTATTTTTATTATTTTTATCCAAGTCATTTGTATTTGTAGCAAAGCTTAAGTGTTTTGAAACCATTTCTTAAAAATGTTCATTGTTTGATGAACAAATATGCTAGTTTTGTTTATTGGGAATAATTGTTCAGTTTATTTTGCAATGTGGATTGTTTTAAATTTTTATGGAATTTTATACGATAGTAAACAGAGGAGTAAGAAATGAGACCCTGGATGTGTATATTTTAGGGTATGTCAAGAAGATAGAAAGATTAGCCTATATTTTATCGAAGTAAATATTGTACACATACAGTTAACAAAGTCCTGTATTATTGTATTTTATTTCCATGGACAGTGTTAGTTACTTGTTTTTTTTATCTGTAAGTGCTGAAAAAAGCCATGATATATTTTTATAGGTAGTTAACTAAGTCCTACTTAATAGTCTTCTACACTGTTTTCCATGTAAACAAGTAAAATTATTTTTTATACTATTGAGTCATTACTCTAGTTATTCCTTCATATCCTATACATTGTATCAATATCTTAATTTCATTGGTTATGCATCGTAGAGTTTAGTATTCTGACAGTAGAATAATGAATAAACTTAAAATGATGAATTGTTTTAAATTAGATAGCAAGATATGTTTTAAATTAAGTTGAAGTACAAATGATCTTGAATTTTTAATGCTGGTTATAAAAATGATACAGGAATAATTACTATTCATGATATTTAATATTTTTTATACATTTTGATTGTCTTAAAATCACTCATGGTTTGAAGAAATGCATGTTTTACAAGAAACATCAGAATGAGGAATGTGAAGTATAATTATGAATGCTTATTTATTTTATTTAATTTTTTTAATATGCAAAACATAACATTTTAGAGTGGTACTAAGAAAATTATTTTAATATTATGAATAAACATTGTTTTTATTATCTTATATTTTATGAATATAAAACGAACTCAGAATATATTTTGTCTAATTAAAATATTATATAAAATATCTTATTTTATATTTCATGAAAATAAAAAAATAATACTATTTTATTTATTTAATTGATAATGAATCTATCATAATTTTGAGAAGTAAATATTAAAATTTTGAACCTTTATTTATGATTATACATTTGCGATTTTTTTGTTTTGGTAGTATGTTATCAAATTATTTTTTATGTATAATTTTGTGTACAATTTTTTAGATTTTAGTATTATATTTGTTAGCTTTAGTGATATTTAACTGTAAATTTATTGTATAAATTTTATTTTGTTAACTAGAATAAATTTGTTAATTTTTTTATAAAAAATTTTATCAGTATTATTGATTGACTGATCTAGTCACTTCCACAAGATCTGATCCGCAGAATTTAAAAATTGAACATATAACATATTTTGCACATAATAAATGAAAATAATTTATTTAAATGATAATTGTTATTTAAAATAAAATACTGGAATTACTTCACCATTACAATATTATTTTAGTCATAATTATTCAAATTATTGCTACATAAATTAAACACATTTTCCTTATTGTCATTCTATTCAGATTATACCATACTTTTAAGATGCCACATGAGAAATAAAGAATTGGATTCTCATAATAATAATAATAATAATAATAATAATAATAATAATAATAATAATAATAATAATAATAATAATAATAATAATAATAATAATAATAATAATAATAATAATAATAATAATAATAATAATAATAATAATAATAATAATAATAATAATAATATTATATTTGACCTGATTATTAAATAATAAATATAGTATAAATTATTAATTAGATTAAGTGTAGGAATATAATATTTCTTCATTTTCTTATTGTTGTTGTTGAGGTGTAATTAGGTATGATACAAAATCCCTCATCATGTTTAGCTATAGGATTTTTCAAATTAATTTGCTGATTTTTTATTATAATATGATCTCAATTTAGTAATATTATATTAAAATTATTTTATATATTTCAAAGTCGTAGCAACACTATAGATTTGTGTTATTGTATAAATTTAGGGGGATAGTGTTCCTATGCCCTTGAGGGTATGTCTTTGTGGGGATGTTCTCAATGTTTGTCAACTGTTATATCTTTGCTAAATGTCTCATGATTATTATTTATTATTTATTCAATCGAACCATATATTGGTAATTATTGAATTTGAGCTAGTTTAATCATAGAAAATTATATTAAGACATTGTTAGTATGTATTTCTTATTTTATTAAATGAGAGCACGTCTGAAGATTATTGTTAAAAATTATTCTCTTAAATATTGGTTTAGCATATATATATATATATATATATATATATATATATATAATCTAACAAAACAAAATTATAAAGTATATGAATAACAATTTTCATGTTTTTATTTTTTATATTGGCCATAAAAATATTCAAAAATTATCAAATACCTCACTTTGTATTGTTTAGCACTAATATTAGCCTTAATATAAAATTATAAAGATATATATATTTAAATGTGACATACATTCATATTATTTTGATGTTTTCCTGGCAATTGATATTTTTATGTAATTTATTTTAACTTTACTTCATTTAATATTAATAACTTTTTTATTTTACAATAGTAAATATTTATTAAATAAATGACAATTTCCAGCCTTATTAATTTTTTAGTATTTATTATGTTAAGTTTAATTAGAAAACAAAATTTTTATTGTATAAATAATAGAGCATAGTTTTTATAATCCCATTACTTTTACTAAGAAAATATTAATTTCTTATATACTTCTGTATAAGTTTTGATTTAAAGTAAAAAGCTATATTATTAATAATCAAATATTTACAAATAATAAAAATGGGTTTGCAATGCAAAAATAGATAGAATAATATTTTCCAGATCTATAATCTAGTTTGAATATTGACCAAGTAATCTTGAATTTCTTTGCAATGGCCTTACAATTTTTATAGGTATCCAGTTTGATGTTAACATATCAAACCATTCAATATTGATCAGTAAACGGATATCCTGCTTTTTCTTAACTACAGAGTAAAAATACTCAAATTCTTATCACCTGTAATGAAGGCTCATAAATATTGCATTCTCTTTAGCAATTTCTTAATAAAGGACTTACCGAAAAGTCTTGTGAATTGGATTGAATTATTTATGCACTATTTTAAATATAATTTATCTTTATTATGGTTAATTTTAATTATTGTTATGTTAATCATATTTAAATATCTGAACATTGAGCAATCCTATAATAGTGTGATTTTTTAATCAATTACCAAATTATATTTAAATAAATATTACTTCAAGCATACATAGTAGTTTTATTGATTGATATCTAATAAATAATCACTATAAGTTTATATAGTAAAACCAGCAAGCATCTCATGATCACATCTCCAATACTAGCACATAATTGTTTATAACCAAAGCAAAGCTCTTCACTGACGAAGGCCACAAGCCAGAAACTAGTCTGGAGATATTGGATGAGTAGGCATTAGATAGGGATTTTATGCACAAGCCTTCCGGCATCCATTGATTACTCTGTTTGGCATAGGTGGCACTACTATATGGAGTTTTGCTTTGCTTTGTTTAAGTTTATATAGTACAATCTAAAAAGTATAGTTCATTGTATGTTCATAAAAAATGAATTTTTTTTCTTATGTCATAGCATCAGCCAGGAGGCGAACCCACAACAACCGTCTGCAACCAACTGCTTGCTTGCAAGGCTGCACTGACCTGTCAGCTAACAATGCTTGACAAAAAAAAAGAATTATCAGTTGATTGTGTAGTTATGCGATGTTCAAACAAGAAGCAAATATGTAGTTATAATCTGGGAATCATTAGCTTTCTAATTCATTTCTAATAGTGAGTTTAGCTGCCCAGTGTTATATAATTCAATGAAAATTTATGGAAAATGAAATGTGTGAAGTAATTTATCCAAATCTCTCAGCTGTAAAGATCGTTGAAATATTTCTTTACAGTTTAATTGAAATTACATGCATAATTTAAAATTTATCATTTTAATTCATCAAATTACAAATCTTTACTTCATATTCAACTATTTTTTTAAGAAATGTATCAAAATGTACACAGTTAAATTTCTTTAGCGACTTTATTTAGTGGCATAGAGAAACAGAAATTGTTTTAAACATCTTCATAAAGTATTATTTGATGAATTCTAGTGAAGCATTGTTCCTAGTTTTCAGGGCTATAAGCTTTGCTATATGATAGCTACAACATGACTTTATAACACGGTAATTTAGATTCATCATGTTTTAGTAAAGCATTGTTAATATTTATGTTTAAGTTTTATTTTCTAAAACAAATAATCCATTGTCTACCTCATTAGTCACATTTTTATATATAAGGATTATTTTAAAATTGAATCAATGATTAAACAATATTTTCATTGGAATTGGTGGCATTTAAAACATGATGAATTTGATAAATACTTTGCTACAATTTTATTGATTTTGTAATAAGATAATCAGTCCATTAACTATCTTTCACAAAGTCAAGCATTGGTGGTTGAGAGGTCAGCACAGCTGCCTTACAAGCAGTTGTCCCGGGATAACGGGTTCGCTTCCCGACCGATGCTACGACACATGAGAAAAAAACTACCTTTCACATATTTCTTACGACATTATTAAAGTCTTCAAATTTAATTCCTATTATGGCTTTCTATAGAAGGTTCAGAGACGTATAACTTTTTTATCTGCTTGTCAATGAAATTATACAGACAATAGGAATTGAAATTTTGGACAAATGTGACAAATAATTTAACCCATGATTTTTGTAATAAAATTTATTTTATTTAGTGTAACCCTGAATACACTAATTAAAAAAGTAACAATACAATATTGAAAATTTTATTCCTCACCATATATAATGGAAAGCAAAGATTAAAAATATATTATTTTTCAATTTTGTTCTTGTCTATTTGTTCAAAGTATAATTTCTTTTATATTCAAAAAAATGTAAAGAATATTCTAAAGAACATTGTAGTAAAAGGAATGAAGTCAGTCAATTTTTTTTTTTTACCAAATCCCATATCAGATCCAACATTCATTATTCAGAAAAAAGTCGTTAGTTTTCTTAATTCATTTGGTTAAAGAATTATATAGAAGGCAAATTTCTCAAAAAGAATATTTGCCATATGTTTTTGATTTAATCTAAACTTGCATTTGTGGCCGAGACATCAGCAACAGTTGCTTTACAAGCAGTTGTCCCAGGTTAGTGGGTTCGCTTCTCGGCTGTTGCTATGACACATGGGGGGAAAAAACTTGCCTGAGAGCATCTATTAAAATCAATTAGAAAACAATTTTATTGCATAAATAATAAAATAGTTTTTATAATCTCAGGTTTTTTTATTGCAAAAACATTAATGTTTTTAAGTTTCTGTAGTAATTTTTGTTTTAAATAAAAATGTGTATTAATATCAAATGGCATCACAACACAACGGTAAGAACTTTTTCATTTTTCATATTTTCATAATAGGGTGATTTTTGCTTTTTAGTTGAATTTTTTTTAACTTTTTCTATTTATTTAATTGCCATAGGTACTAATGTCTCAAAAGTTGTTAATTATAGTGACATATATTTCCTTCTCATTTTAAGGAACTATTTTTCTCTGAACACATTTGATTAAACACATTTTATAGAAATTGGGTTCACATATAAGCTAAATTTTTGTGCATAAAAATTGATATAAAACCAGAGACCAGTGTACCACATATAATGTAATAGTATACTAAAAATACATTTTTACATTAATATTGCATTAAAAATCAACTGCACCAATTTTTTTTTATGTATCAAAGCATCGACCAGGAAGGGAACCCACAAACCCAGAACAACTGCTTGCAAGGCGGCTGCTGCTGACCTCTCAGCCACCAACGCTTGACAACTGCATTAAATTTGTGATTTAATTTTGGAAATAAAGTATTCATCAACAAAAAGTTATTAAGATTCATTTATCTAATTCAAATCATTAATATTTTGCTTTTATTAGAATAAATAATTATATATACCAGATTACTTAGTCTTAGCAACAATTTGCATATCTTTTTATATAAAGTTTTTTAAGATTCCTAATAATGTAAAATGCCTTATAAAATAACATTGCAGAGTTTCAATCAACAATGAAATATATATATTCTATTGCACATCGATGAACAATCCTTTGTAGGCACAGGAAAGTTATATACTGCATTGAATAGTCTAAAGTTAAATCAATCATTGCATTTTCATTTTTACTTGATTTTATATAGTAGTGCCTTGCAAGTGTTTGGTGTTGTGTGATTTGTGCTATTTAAAACACAACCAAGAGTAAAAATTAATGGCTTATTGCAATTAAATTTTTAAAAAGTTTTTCCCAGAATAATTTCAGATAATCAGATTTTTTCTTATATAAAATTTATAAAAATAAATATATTCCACTAAACATCTCATTATTACCATTCATTATGCTTACACAAGCTATTTACACAGAGGCAAAATTTTCCATTCAGTAATACCATTCAGTGGAAGTGAGAATAATCAATGGATGCATGAAGGTTTGTGTGTAAAATCCCTATCAAGTACTTACTCATCACTGATTAATTTGGCTTGCACTGAGTGGTGCTACTGTATGCTTCTGAATAAATATATGCATAATATCAATTTTAATGGAGTTCCATAAATACAGTAATATTTGTAATAATTATTGCTAAAAAAATAAATAAGCATTCAGGATAATAATTTCTTTTATAAATAGTTGACTGACCACATTAATTTTAACCATTTACTGTGAACTATTGCTAATTGTTTTAGTATATGCTTAAATTTAAGATTTATTAAATAAAGCATGACTATACCCCAAAACTGTACAATTTTAGGTATTCAACTTTTACTATAAGTATACAAAAATTATTTATGACATATGCTTACCTTCATAAAAATACTCAAGTTACATTATCTTAGAACATAATAAAATTGATTGCCTTAAAAAAACTATAATAAGCTGAGAAAACTGGTAAACAGTCCTTGATGTTGTCAGCCATGAATCAAAGAACATTGAGTTTTATGCTAGCATAAAGAAAAGAAGAAAAAATAAAATATCCAATCTTGATGTTAACCAAAATTACTCCATGTACAGAAATATGAGAAATGATTTTAAATAATAAGACTAATAAATATACCCATAACATATTAACACAGTGTCTAAAGAAACCAATGATTGTCTGAGCACCACAATGACAAGATGAACATAAGTTTTTTATAATTAATTAAACTAGGATTTTGCATCACTTTGTAATCCAGAAAATGATTCAAAATCTTTAATTCTTTAGTCCATCATATTAATCAGCTCACAAAGCAATGTAGAATTAATACTTTGCATCATATGCAAAAGATGAGAGAAATTTACCAATGAAATTATATCTAATATTTTCTTTAACTGATTTACATTATGTTTTTGCATATAGAAATAATTAAAAATACTCTTGCATTATTGAAAAATAAATTGAATCATTTAAGAGAAAACTTTTAACATAATACTAATATTAATAAATTCTACATATCTTTGATTTTGATGAGTAATTTAAGGCTAAGCTAAATTATACCAAACTAGAAATAAATTGTTTATATATATACATTTCTATATTAAAAATAATATACTTAAATATCTAAAAATACATACAAAGTTTCCATCTAATATCTTTGATAAGCTATATTCCTATCAGGTGAAAGCTTTCTTTTAAGAAAAAACACCATATATTTCTGTCATTTTAAGTGATAGCAATGATAAAAGAAAAAGTTCTATTTATGAGGCTTTCACTCATTGATTACTCAATATTTCATCTATGAAATTAAATTATATAAATATTAATTACATTGTGTGTCTTTTCACCCAAAGCTTTGAAAAGCAGTAACTAACTGTTAATGCCAAATGGTGCATTTTGTTTTTATAAGCAGACAAAAACTATATTGTACATCCAAGAATTTCAACTCAATTATTAGCAATGAAAAATGAATTCTCTACTATTGTTGTATTTTATCAAAAAATAATTCTCTTTTTAAATTATGAATAATTTCTGTTCTAAATAATATTTATTCTTAATTTTAACCTAAAACATGAACCTAATGGAATTTTTTATAAATGGCATTATTCTTTTAAAATAAGATTTAATTCAGGTACTACTATCTAAGGTGATGGTTAAGGTGGAGCAATACAAATCAGGTAATGCCATATAGGCCAGGATGCACATGTTCAGGGTAGGATCAGAGCTTCTGGGTGATTTGTTCCTCTGTTATATTGTGTCTACCAATTTCTTGTTTATCATCCCAGATGTCACTGATGCCAAACTTTTGGCTTTGAAGTTTTCTCTTGAAGTATTTGTGAATCTTATCTATTTCTTACTAAGAAAGATGTAATATTCATGACCACTTTATTAAGTTTGACCAAATAAGTGTTAGCCCAATTAATTCTTCTAATCTTACATGCTTATTCCATAAAATTTAAAATCCAACATGTTATATGTATATTAACGATATTGATGATAAAGTTTTACTCAAAACTAATCATTTAGCACCTAAAAAATTGGAGATCCTACAGTGTGTTGTTTAGTGCAGATTATTAACTATATATCTGTCATCTCCAAATATGAAGCAGTGTAATAAGGAAGTATAGGATTTCATATTTAAGATATTTAATGAGATCAAAATAACATAGTTGGAAATAAATAAATGTATTAATCCACATACATTTTTTTGCCAAATATGTTGATAATCTTGAAAAAATGATTAAAAATTGGAGTCATTATTTAAACCAAAAAAAAAAGGATAAAGACGTGCACTATCCCATTCTTTATTTTCTATAAACATTACCTCTATCCTATTTATTACTTTTTATCAAATCACATAACATGTATAGACATACATTGACTTTTCTTAATCATTCAAAAAGTTATCTTTTAGAAAATAAAATAGCACATGTCATATATGGGTGGAATTTATCCATCATTGGAAAGTTTTCAATGAAGAAAATATGTTGTTTTCATTTCAATTCTTTCTCAATGATAGATAATATTAGTTAATGGAGCTTTATTTACTTTTAGATTTCATTATCATTTCAGTAGGGATTTTGCCAGTGAATATTTTTCTTTAACAAACTTGATAAGTGTGTAATTTTTTATCACAATAACTCCAATTTCATTCAGAACATAATACAAACTAAAAAAATGACTTATCTTGAAGTACAATTATCTAAAGAAGTCATCTTGCATTTACAACATTTCTCATGTTTTATGTTCAAACCATTTTATCTAATATGACATTATAATGACAAAATAATTTAAGTTATTAATTACATAAATGTAATATTAAGAAAATCAAGTCATACATCATGTGACTTAACTTAATAAGCTTGTATTACAAAAATAATAATAATTTGATAAATGCTTTGGTGATGTAATATTGCTAAGGCTGTTAAAATATAGTATAGCTAAAAATTATTCAGACCCATATAGCTATTTAAGTTAAATAGCTGGATTTGAAGACTAGTACATGTCTGAAAATTTCAGATTTTCTACTTAATAGTTAAGTATTAGATAAATGCTGAGCTTGAGTTGGTATTTTAGATCTAGTGTTTGAATATCCTAGTGCCCCCCTGATGAGAGCCATTAACTCAAAACTGGTTTGGAGATAGGGATAATCCAAGATGGAGATTTTAAATGCTCTCTCTTGTGGAATTTATTTTAAAAAGCTTGTTTACAGCTATTAGCATACTCATTATATTATAAATGTAATATATCTATTTGTCTGCTACTTTTTTACTATTGGTGAAATTTTGTTGTACATATTTTAAAATTTAAATATGTACATATTTTAATAATTGTGAAAAATCGAATTTATTTATTTTAGAATATACATATGTATATACATAATAAAACAATTATTGGCTATGATTATGAAGGATAACACCTCAAAAGCCTTAGCCTGGATTAACTCATTTTGATTGTTTTTCTATTAACAGCTTCTTCAAACAGTGTTTTAAAGCACTTGTATATACTAAAACAATTATTACAAATATATAATTTCATTAATCAAAAATTTGTAAAGTGTTTACCATGGTAATAAATATTATTATTAACAATTATGATAACAAAATTAGTCTATGTTATTTTCATAAGCATTTTCATTTGCTAAACATTTTAAATCTGCTATAAATAAATGAGTATTTGTGTAATAGTCTGATAGTAAGATTTTTTATATATATATATATATATATATATATATATTAGTTTGGCAATATTTATTTGGGAAAATGACAACCTATAACTTTATTTATTGGAAATCATGCATGTTTTTTGTGAGAAATTATCTTCCATCCTCTAAACATATTTTTTTATATTTTGAAGAATGGCCATCTATAACTTTATTTAGTGAAAATTAAACAAAGATGTATTTACGTTTTTTTTGTGAGAAATTATCTTGCAACAAGTAAACTTTTAACAATTTAAACTTATTACAAGTGGTAGATCAACCCAAAAAAAATAATGGTTTTTCTTAGCATCATGGCCATTGACTGAACTTTCTTATCTTGAACCACATTCTATTACAAATGGCTACTCTCTTTCAACAATTCTAAACAAAGCACCACCATAAAATTAGCAACAAAACCAACATTTTGACTAATAAATTTCTCCTCCTCAGAATATTTTAATATTCACTTACAAAATTAATTCATTTCCTTTTTACAAGATTGTAAATGTGTTTAATTCGGTCTTTATATATACATTCGTTTGTGCTGTTGTCTTTTATCACTGATGGACTAATACATAAGTACTAATAAATGTCATTAAGTGATATCCCAAGATTCATGTAAATTTTATCAAGTGCTCTCCCAAAAATCATGAATTTTAATATTTGCACTTTTCCTGTTAATTAAAGATTTCCTGTTTTTGTTTAAAAAATTTGCCTCTTTGATTTCACTTTTATTATAATTTGTTTTCTTATAAACAATTGTAGTGCTATCTGGATCAAAACAGATATTATTAAATCATGTTATATAAAATATAATAATCTTTTAAATATTTTTAATACTACCTGTCATTTCTCTATATATGAAGCTTTGTATCTATGCATTATTTTCTAAAACAATATTATTATTTTGTTAATATATTAAAACAGGAAAAACTCCCCATACAGTAGTGTCACTCAATCCAAAGTAATCAATGGATGCCAGAAGGCTTGTGCATAAAATCCCTATCTAGTGCCTACTCATTCAATATCTCCAGACTAGTTTCTAGCTTATGGCTTTTATCAGTGAGGAGCCTTGGATTTGAGTGGCACTACTATATGGAGAATTTTGCCTGTTTTAATAGCAGTTATGAGCAAGCATAAGAAATGGTGATCATGTGATGTTTGTTAATATACATCACATTTTTCAAATCATTCCCCAGTCTATTAGCTGGCATACAAAATAAAATATATGATTTTCCATATATATATTTAATTAAAGTAGTTTGAGTATTTGAAACATTTGAAAAAGATATTCATATTTTTACCATTAATATCTTGATTCATTAAATTAATATTATTTCTGTTTTAAATTGAGTTAAAATGTAGAGAATATGAGAGGGAACCTAAAAATAACTGGAATTGTTATCTTGTAAGTGCATCTGTTGGTGTAAATACTTCTGTTATTACATACCTCTTGTGAGGACTTTTTGGCATCAATTTTCCAAATTACATTATCATGTAAAATCTTGGTGCTACTTAGCACATTTTTTGGTAAAGTACATTTCACAAATATGAGGATTTTTTTGTAATGATGGGGAGTTGTAATAATGTGAAATTCTGTTTCTTTTAGGAAAAATGGCAGGGAAAACAGTTGCAATGCTGAAACAGATTACAGGAAAGCTTCTCAGAGGGAAATGCAAGTTGATGAATGATTTAATAAAATTGTCAAATTTTACCATATCCCATAAAAATGTGGAAGTAAAGTCCTGAGGTACTATGGTGCTATTTTTTTAACACAAATGGGACTTTTCTCTCAAAATTAGTACTCAACAGTTAGATGTTTAATCTACAAGTTCTGAACTGTTTGTATGATGTGGTAAAATGTAAACATTCCATTACTTGGTAAAGAGGAGAGTACAAGCATCCCCACATCAATTCTTCTGAGAGAAGTTGTGTGATTTTTTTAATTTAAATTCAGTATGATTTAGATTATCTGTCAGTCATATTCAATTGATCTCTAACTATATAACATTTTTTTTTTATTCTCTCAAACAAAAAAAAATCCTCAATGTATTTTTTACTGACTTATGAGTGGTGGAAAAAAATGCAACAAGCATTAAAAGGCTTCACTTTGTGTTTCCTGACTACTTCAAAAAGGGAAAAACACATTTAAACTGGTGTATTGTATTAGGGGCAGTACTTTGAAGAAGATTAAATTTATAACACTTAAAGATAAATAAACATTTTTATTATAAAATTACGGTTATTTCTGGATTTCACCTCATATGTCTATTGACATAATCAACTTCAATCACCTCTTTTGAAATATTTCACTATTTTGTATTTATCACTATGACAACAATACAACTTTTTCTTAAATATATATTTTTTGTTTTGTAATAGTAGGTTTTGCCCATATGAAATTAATAAATCACAAAATACTAAATTTTTTACATAAGAACTGATTGGATTTGGTTATAATAGTAAACACATGAACTATACTTTATATCAAATTAATATATAATGTTAATAAAAAAAAGCAAGACATTAATGAAAAAATGAATATTTATTTCATATACTTCAAAAGCTCAAGTTAAATGTATTAAAAATACATATTGAAAATTATTTAGTTTATTTTGTGTCCCACCTTATGTTCATAGATTGGCAAATAATTTGAAAAATGTGATATTTATGAGGCAAAAAGCATTGGTGGTCGAGAGGTCAGCAACAACTGCTTTACAAGCAGTTGTCCCAGGTTAGCGGGTTCGCTTCCTGGCTGATTATATGACACATGGGCAAAAAAGTAAAGTTGTGTATCAAAGTTTGTATATATGCAAAGCTTCATATATTGTGGAATCAAGAAGTAATATCAAAAAATGGTTATGCTGAACATCAGCTTTTATATAAACATATAAAAGTAAAAAAGTAAAATAAAGATTTAATAACAGTATCCGCTTCATTATTATGAAAAATATATAATTTTATTATCAATACTAGAATTTTTCCAAGGTAAAAATTATAATAAAAGGGATATCAAATTGCCAATATTTAAGAAATCATAGATGACATTCACTTCAGCAAATTATATATATATATTGAAAATGACAAATCTGGTATAAAGTCCATGGATCTTAAACTCCAAAATCTGTTATTTTATTAGTGTATCAAACAATGCAAAGTTTATTATTAAAAGGAGGTTGCCTTGACAACAGATTAAGATTGTTAATTGTCATTGATTTTGAGAATGTCTAAGTATTGTCTGATTTTTATTATATATATAACATTAATTCACAATTATAGCAATATATTAAGACACAGCACAATACTGTATCTAGATAGTAGTCTAATATAGAAACTAACGTTAACATTTTTACAAAATGAAAAAGCTTACTAGAATATCTTGCAAGTTCCATATTTTATTGATAAACTATAGTCTCTTTAGCTGCAGTAAGTCATGATAAGGAAAACTTTTAAAATCAAGACTTGATACTATTTCATTTTAATAACACTTATCAGTTTAAAAATATCCAGAATAATATAATTAAAATGGAATTAATTATTTTGACTTTATTAGATATTATAGTTTTATACATATAATCAAAAAAAAAAAAAACAAGAATATTTACAGAAAATGATGGTTTCTAGTTCAAAATAAAAATTTTGTTGTTGGGATTCTAGTCCTGTTGAAATGACAATGGATTTCAATAAAATCTGGATTTTTCAAGACCCTTTATTAAACTTCAGTGATCTTGTAGTTTAATAATCTATTTTATATACATTCTGAGCAGTCCAATGCATTATCTCATATTATTGTTGTCATGGATATGAGTAATCATTATAAACTTAAAAGATTTATCAAAGTATTTTGAGCACTATATAGTACACATTGTCATAAAATACTATATGTATAAAAAGTCTGTTTTTATTTTTATATTTCTTCAAACATGCAACTACCAATTGCATGAAAACTTTGCAGATTTGTATTTTCAAACTATTCAAGCTCTTAAAATGATGACATCCAAATTAACATAATTGACATAATTGCACAATAAGCAATTGATACTTAACATACGTTAAATAAAAAACCATTTTCAGACCATGTTGATCTATATTATCTATATATTAATCCTAATATGATAGTAAACTGAGTGTTGAGGACATGATAATAAGAATATGGTAATGATAAAAATATGTAAAGATCATTCAATTCTAAGATTATTCATAAAGTTATGAAATTTTAACAGGTTCCAGTTATGATTACTTAATAGCAAACAATTTTAAAATCTTTTCATATATTTCAGATTCTGAAAATCTTGCACTTTACTATATGAGCCTATAGATGATTCTTATTTTAAACTTTTTTAGTGTGCTAATGCTATCTGGTCATAAATAATAATATTAAATAATGGGTTGCAAAATTAGTTATATCCTAGTTATATATATATATTTCTCATGTGTCATAGCATCAGCCAGGAAGTGAACCCATTAACCCAGGACAACTGCTTGTAAAGCAGCCATTGCTGACCTCTCGACCACCAATGCTTGACTAGTTATTTATATTTCAGGTAATTTATATGAGAAATTCTAAAGTTTTTTATATTTTAAAGGAATTCTACTTTATATTTTAATATATAAACACATAGTATATGTAATTGGCATTTCCTTTTTTTTGTCTTTCTGTCTATTAGTTGCATACTTATCGACTTACCTATCTCTCCAATACATCTCCACTTATCTACTTACCATCTACATATCTATTTTATTAGAATTTACTGGCTTATCTAACTTTCAATTCTTATCTACCAATCTATCTTTCTATCCACCAATTCATTTATCTATCTATTTATCTATGCCCCCATTATATTTTGCTTTCTGTTTAAATGGATTTATCTATCAACATATTTAAAACTCCATTTATCACTTTTATATATATAGTAGCAAAAATTGTTATAGTTAAAATATAAATTGAAAATAATCTTTTTAAACAGCATGCTATAGTTCTAGCTGGGTAATATATATATATAATTAAATAAGCTATAAATAGTTTTAAAAAGCATTACTTCCAGTTGGCAACTAGTAGTGGGGAAAAATATAGTTTTTCTAGTTCTTATTTATCTTCTAGCACAGACAGCTAGATAACAATTTGCCAAGAAATAATTAGAAAGATAGATATTGAACTACCTGGAAAAAATTTCAAATATTACTCACTTTTGAATCCCATATCATAGATAGGGCAAAAATCATATGATGAGGCCTTTATATACATATACATACATAAATTTCCATATGTTTATATTTAATATCATTTCAATTTAAAAATCATAATTAGTCTTTTTATTTAATTATTTAAGGAAAAAAGTTTTTTTCCCCCAGCAAAAATCTTTATTAAATAAAATGACAATTTTTAGTATTATTAATTTTTTATTATTATTTGTTAACATTTAGTTTAATTATAAAACGAATTATTTTATTGTATAGTAATATTATACATATATTTATGTATAATCTTTAAATGGACAAAACTAAATAAATAATATATATGTTTAATCACAATCTATTTCATATACTCTATAAGCTGTAAGATTATTAATCACCATTATGGGTAAAATAACAAACCAGACCCTCTGGTGCATTGGTATGCATTTTAAATAAAAAGCCTCATTAGGGATGGTAGAGATTTGCACATCTTTCTATTTTATATATATATATATATATATATATATATATATATATATATAGAAAGATGTATATATTCTAATTACAATTACTTTTTACGATATATACTTAATTTAGTAATGGAAGATATGTATTAATTTGTAAAAGGTTCAAGCCTCTAGAAAATATGAATATTATACAAAAAATATGAAAATGAACTATTTGCTTCAAAATTTGAAACATGTTAACACACACGCATACAAATATTGTGTTTAAATCAATGGCATAAACAATGCAGAAAAAATATAGATTCATTTGCATTTTTTTTCTCTTTGTAATATTTTGAAATTTGAATTTTTTTCTACAGTACAGACTTTTTCATACCTGCACTTCTATATGTAATATATAGGGGGTTTGAATTCAGAGTTTCACATGACGCTCAACCATCCATGCTATCTGATACTGCTGGTACACTTGATCACACACATGTAGAAAAGGTAAATAATCACCAATATAAGTATTTCATGCTAAACCAGCACTCGTCAGTTGATCCAGATTATCATGTCCACACATATATACAATCAAAGCTCAGCTTATATTAAGATAACCAATCTTCATACTTTAATAGACAGGCTTCAAACCGCTTCACCCCACAACTCTTCAGTCATCCATTTCATTGAAAATCTGATGATGGAATGCTCAAAGCTTAATTTAGGCCAACTTTCTCATCCTATCCATGTTGACCATAAGTCACTCTGAACCCTCATGTACAGGACATAATCTTTTTACATACATATATGAAGGATGGGCAGACCTTGAAGCACTATATTTTGAAATTTGATTTTTTTTCTACAGTACAGGTTTTTTATACTTGCACTTCTATATGTAATATATAGGGGTTTGAACTCAGACTTTCACATGACCCTCAACCATCCATGCTATCTTATACTGCTGATAGAATTTTTATAATATTATAAAAGAACTTTTTTTTTTAAGTGATGTTTATTTTGCTTGAGATTAGTAGGACAGAAATCGAAAATTTATATGTTTTTCTTTCTCCTGAATAGATTTTAAAACTGGATACTTGGCATTAGTCTTTTTGAATTTGGTATGTTTTAGTCGAAAAGTGGGAACCTTTTTCAATGGTGATTCATTTCAAATTTATCTGATTTAGATAAGGGCCATAATTTTTCAGGGTTCAGAATAAGAGCATGTAAAACAATATACATTTATTTATTATTTAAATATTCAACAATCACATGATCATAATAATCCTCACTGCCATTATGTTATTACAATTTCATATGCTTATGTAATTGCAAAAAATAAAAAAAAAAGGTACATTGTTAATAAGACGTTAAGAAAATACAACTACTGATGGCTGTAAGCACTCTTTCCAGGAAATCATTGAAATTGCAGAATGGCTCTATTCTAACTATGCAGTTTGTTGCTCATTAGGCAAATATAAATAATAGTTGAGACATTTTATCAAAGTACAAATACATCATCATTATTAGAATAATGTCATTATCCCTTTTTTAAATAAAAATAAAAAGCATATTCTACCAAAGATTATTTTACTGTATATATTTTAAAAAATGTATGTGGGCTGGGTTACAATTTTTCAAAGACCAGAATAGGTCTGTGGAATTGTCCATTTTAGATATAGATTCTTTTTTCTAGGCAAATATTAAAAATATATAAAATTATCTATCAGGCACTGAATATAACTCAAGAAGTAAAACAATAGGGTCTAGTAATTTGAGCTATTTTCTTGATGTAGATAAATTATTTTTTGGGTTAAACCATGTATTATTTTCCATTACATACTGATATTTTGATGAACTAGCATCCGCCATTGTCAAGGTTAACTTTTGAAAGAAAAACCAGTAGATCTCAAACAGTAACATGACTGAATGCGAGATGAAAAATAAGATTCAGCTTAAAGTAGTTTAGCATTCAAAATATGAGGCTTATCAAAATGTTTTTCCCTCAGTTTTTTCACCTATTAATTTTAAGTTAATATTAGAAGACAGAGATAAAATGAGAGGGTTCCACATAGCTGGAATACATTGAGCTTCATCAGCCCTATTTAACCCAGTAGGTTTCTTTAATATTTCAATTGATTCTCTCATGATTCTTAAATCATACCTTTCCAAATTAGCAAGTATTTTCGCATTGTCAAAATCAGGTATGTGACCAATTTCTAAAAAAAATGGGATGTAAAAACTGACACATTTATTTATCTATTAGACTGGCCTACATAGCTTCTTGAGCACTTCAAACATGGAATTTCATGAACCCCCTGGTATTCCAAAAATTATATCTTTAGGTTTATGTAAAAAATCACAAATTTTCTTAACAGTAGAATAAGTAGTCTTTATATTAAAACTAGATAGTCTTCTATTGATCTTATCAGTAACTACCTTAATATAAGGTAAAACCACTCTATTATAAGATGATTTGTCAATTCTATTCTCTTTTTTCCTTTATCACCAATGCTTAGTAAAGCCTTTTATATGATGTTTCTATTATAATCATTAGAAAGTAGAATATTTTTTGTAAGTTCTATTTCTTGAGCAAGATGATCTTTATCAAAAGATTTTTTGCTACAGAAAATATTTGAGCAGGATGATGCTGAGAATTAAAATGAAGATATCTATTTGTATGGGTGGATTTCCTGTAAACTGTTATTGCAAAGGTTTATCACATTTTCTTGTAATTAAAACATCCAGAAAAGAAAGCAATTTGTTATTTTCCACTTCCATAGAAAATTTAATTTTAGAATGCCAATTATTTAAAAAAACAAAAGATTTTAAGTCATCAATGCCATGAGGCCATACAACAAATGTATCATCCACATATTTTAGCCAAATAGACGGTTTCTTGGTAGCTGCATTTAATATTCGACGTTCAAAATTATCCATGAAAAGATCAGCAATTATAGGTGACAGTGAAGATCCCATAGAAAGTCCTTTAATTTGTTTAAATTTTTGAGAATCATGAATAAAAAATGTATTTTCAAGGCAATGCTTCACTAATGGAATAATAAAATCAGGCAAATCATTGTATTGAGCTATTATAAATAATACTTCTTCAACAGGAATATTAGTAAACATAGAAGAAACACCAAAACTAAACAATAAATTAGTTCTAGTTAGTTTTAAGTTTTTAATTATTAAAATAAAATGACTTGAATTTTTAATTTTTGATGGAATCTTGTCTGTCAATGGTTGTAAGCACTGGGCTAAATATCAAGCTAATGCATGTGTGGGAGAACCTATAGCCCACACAACAGGATGCAATGGTATCTCAGGTGTATGAATTTTAGGCAAACCATAAAATTTAGGATATAATGAAAAACCTCTTGGAGAAATTTTAATTTTCTTATCTTCATCTATACCAGAATGTTTGATTAGACATTTTGTCTTTCTTTATAAATATGTCAGAGTGTCTCTAACAATCTTTTTATAGGCTCCATCATTTAATAAATTTAAAATTTTATTATTATAGTCTAAACGATTAAGTACAGCAGTCGAATTACAGTCATCTGCTGGAATAACAACAATAGAATCATCTTTTTTTAAATTTTGAAGTGCAACAAATTCTCCTTTAGATAAATTATTTTTTGGTGGTTTCATATTTTTTAAGACATTACAAACCTCAAACCTAATAAGATCAGCCATATGTAAGTCTATGTTTTTTAAAGAATACTCTTTATTTTATATAATATTTTCAACTGGAACATGTCTAGGAGCCAGTGCATAATAAAAACCTTTCTTCTACAGGGAAATTTCATTTGAAGAAAGTTGATGATTGGATAAATTCTTTACAACATGTAAATCACTCACAATATTTTTAATAGATTGTTTTTTCTTTTCAGCTATTAATAAAGCTAGTTTCTATTTTTGTTTAAAAGTTTTAAATTCTGAATCTTTAATTGAATAAAAAGAAACAATGTTATTAAGAATAGACCAAAGAACAGGGTGAATAATATTGCCTAATGCTATATCTTCCCCCAGTAAAAAAATAATCAATATAATTTAACTTCTTCCTGTATCTTGAACAAAAGAAATCAAAATCTTCCTACTCACCACCTGTAGAATGTTTTTTATTTTAAAAGAGTTGGAATGAAACTTTAATCTGCAGCATTTTGGAACTACTTCATTATCTCTACAATGAATTAGAAATGTAAGATTGCACAACAACTTTTCTTTCTTCATGCAAGATTTTTCAAAAGCTCTTAAACGATAAAACATTTTTTTACCATAAAGATTAATATTATATTTAATGTTTTCATAGTTGAATTATGTAGATAAATTATTTTTGGGTTAAACGGTGTATTATTTTCCATTATATACCAATATTTAGACGAACTAGCATCTGCCATTCTCAAGGTTAACTTTTGATAGAAAAATCATTCTATATCTAACAGTAACATGACTGAATGTGAGATGAGAAATGAGATTCAGCTTAAAGTAGTTTAGAATTCAAAATATGAGGGTTATCAAAATGTTTATTTTCCTCAGTTTTTCAACCTATTGATTTTAAGTTAATATTAGAAGATAGAGATAAAATATTCGTTGAGCTTCATCAGCCCTATTTAAACCAGTAAGTCTCTTTAATATTTCAATTAACTCTCTCATGATTCTTAAATCATACCTTTGTAAATTAGCAAGTATTTTTGCATTGTCAAAATCGGGTTTGTGACCAATTTCTAAAAAATGGGATGTAAAAAGTGATATGATAATTTTCTCATTAAAAGAATTTTTATGTTCTTAATTCTGACATTTATTCATCTATTAGACTGGCCTACATAACTTCTTGAGCACTGCAAACATGGAATTTCACAAACACCCTGGTATTCCAAAAATAATCTGTCTTTAGGTTTATATAAAAAATCATCAATTTTCTTGCCAGTAGAAAAAGTTGTATTTATATTAAAACTAGATAGTCTTCTACTGATCTTATAAGTAAACTCCCTTAATATAAAGTAAAACCACTCTACTATAAGATAAGTTGTCATAGAGTGGTTTTACCTTATATTAAAGGAATTATTGATAGGATCAGTAGAAGATTATCTAGTTTTAATATAAAGACTACTTTTTCTACTGGCAAGAAAATTGGTGATTTTTTACATGAACCTAAAAATATATTATTTTTGGACCACCAAGGAGTTTATGAAATTCCATGTTTACAGTACTCACGAAACTATGTAGGCCAGTCTAATAGATGAATAAATGTCAGAATTAAGGAACATAAAAATGCTTTTAATCAGAAAATTATCATATCAGTTTTTACATCCCATTTTTTAGAAATTGGTCACAAACCTGATTTTGACAATGCAAAAATACTTGCTAATTTGGAAAGGTATGATTTAAGAATCATGAGAAAGTCAATTGAATTATTACAGAGACCTATTCCAGCTATTACAGAGACCTATTCCAGCTATGTGCAAACCTCTCATTTTATCTCTGTCTTCTAATATTAACTTAAAATTATTAGGTGGAAAAACTGAGGGAAATAAACATTTTGATAAGCCTCATATTTTGAATGCTAAACTACTTTAAGATGAATCTCATTTGTCATCTCACATTCAGTCACGTTATTGTTTGAGATCTAGTGATTTTTCTTTCAAAAGTTAACCTTGACAATGGCGGATGCTAGTTCTTCAAAAGATCGGTATGTAATGAAAAATAATACATGGTTTAACCCAAAAAATTATTTATCTACATCATTCAGCTGTGAAAACATCAAATATAATATTACTTTCTTGATGGTTACAAAGATAGTGTCTTATAATTTTAATATATTTTTTAAATATATATATATGATGAGTTGCATTATTAAACGCTCTTCTTTTTTGTTTTCACCACATATGTGAAAAAAAAAGTACTATCTCAAAAATATTCTACAAAAGTCAGCAGTGAAACCTTTGTTTGTGTTTTAATATTATTTTTTTTGCTGGTTTGGTTGAATTTTTGAATTTGGGGTAATTTTAATTATAATTTGACTAGTTTAGCTTTATGCCTGTAATGTTTATATATATATAAGTATATCAGACACGTCATCATTGGTTTGTTTCAGTACGAAATGCACATTTCGGAGTCATTTGTTTTAAGTGTGTCTTTATTCATATGTTTTCAAACGAATGTGTGATGATTTTAAAGTTTAAATAAATATTATTGTCTATGATAGAAATGTTTATTTTGAATATGAATATATTGGTGAATTATGATATTTGCACACACAAATAAAAAAATGTACATTTAACTACTACTAAAACCAATTTATCATAAACTATCAGGTAACTATAATATATATTAAATATTATTGTATATTAGAATGTAAACTCATTGAATTTGAGTTAATAACTATGAATTGAAGTAATAATATTTATTTATTGAAAAAAATTGCAATTTCCTTACATTAAAGATATAAAAAAAAATCTTAATATTATATTAATTACTTAATGTGTGTTTCTAAACATTTATTTGAATATATTTTAAATGTAATTCTATAATCAAAACAAATGTGTTTGAATGCAACAGATTGTATTTCGACGTAAGAAAAATAACATTTAAATAATAATTCATTCAAAATTTTTGACTTTAGAAATGATTACTAAGTTTGTAAAAATAAACTCATAATAATCTTTTAAAAAAGCTCTCATCTTGTTTTAATTTTTAGTAACTTCCATTAGGCTAATTACATTCTATTGTTTGGACTGAACCCGTTAGACTGAGTTTGTTTACAATTAAAAAAAAGAAACAACTTGTTTGAATCATTTTCATCATATGTCTGAGGGAGTGATTTGCAATAGAAGATGTTGCTTAGCAATAAGAGAAAAAACAACATCCATCTTAAACAACCTCATTATAATTAGGTATAGTTAAGGCTTTTTTTCTAAGTTCTTGGTAGAGACTTGCAGCTTTTATATTGTTAGTCGTCTTTAAAAAGTGACAACTTCTACAGCTGAAAGAGAGATTAAATAAATAAAGGTTAAATATTTCATCAAAGTACAAAGAATCATTACAAGTCTGAACATATGAAATATTCATAAAATTAAAAATAATTTGTAAAAAAAAAAAAAAAGGTTTTAGTTTTTACAAAAATGTTAAATTATTTACAGTCGCACATATAATGGCTTTGTATATCGATATAAAAATAAAAACATTTATGATGAAAATATCTGTCTTATTAGATCTCTTAACATTTCTGGAAAATTGGCTAAAATAATTTTATTTGTGTTTAAATTGGTCATGGTTATTTCTCCATATATCAAAAACTGCATCTATTAGAGGTATTTTATATAACAGAAAAATCTACTATACCAATATATTTGGCAAAGAATCACAATATAAAATATTTAAAAAATTTTAACAAACTTTTTATCTACTCAGGCAAAATGATAAAATATAATTATCAAAATAATTGTAAAATATTAAAATAAGATTCGTCAAGCGCTGGTGGCCTAGCGGTTAGCATAGCTGCCTTCCAAGCAGATGGCCCGGGTTCGCTTCCTGGTCAACGCTTTGACATATTAAAAAAAAAAAGTAATAATTATACATTTATAATATTATAACTGACTTAAGTACTTTAGTCAAAATATTTTAATCGATACAATAGATAATGTGTAAACATATTAGACAGTGACACGAGTACTTAAGTCAAACAAAATATTCATATCGATAGAATAGATGTGTTAGATCTAATTAAATTTAGGTTATAAATCAGGGGTGGAAAACCTTTTTTTTTTGTCAAGGATCATTTGGATTTTGATAAGAGCATTCATGGGCCATACACAATTATCGACAATAAATAACCTGCTACATTGGTCATCCTTAATGTGATGAGTGAAATTGCTTCTCTCTGTTGAGGCATGTGATGTTAGCTGATATTGATGATATAGCTATCCATAACTGCTTTTCCATGGTGGCTTTGGTTAGTCTGGAGATCAGTTGACTCTTTGTAATACTAAGTTTTGAAAAAAAAAATAACCACAGCAGTAATTTTTTCAAATACAGATGCATATTTGAATTCATATCTCCTCAAAGTGGCAAATTCATCACTGCTTACATGACATTGATAGAACTTAAACAATGGAATGTTGTATCTAGCTTTCAATTTATAATCACTTAGCAGCTGAATGATTTCATGTTGCATATTATTATGCACATTAAAACAGGCAAAACTCTCCATATAGTAGTGCCACTCAGTGCAAGCCAGAATAATCAATGGATGCCAGAAGGCTTGTGCATAAAATTCCTATCTAGTGCCTACTCATCCAATATCCCCAGACTAGTTTTTAGCTTGTGTCTTTCATAAGTGAGGAGTCTTGGATCTGAGAGCACTGCACTTAGATCTCATTCAATATCCCCAGACTAGTTTCTAGCTTGTGGCTTTTATCAGTGAGGAGTCTTGGATCTGAGAGCACTGAGAATACAATTGAAAGCAATAGTTAGTACCCTCGGTTGTTTAGGTCAGGACAAGTGGAGTTAAAGGCATGACTAGTCAATGTTGAACTAATAAAGGACATTCTTCAAATTGCAGAATAGTCATGTAAAGTTCCATTTACATTAAATCAAAAGATAGAAAATTCTACCAACAGCATGATTTACAAAGGCATATTAACATCAGTAGATTCCAATAGTAGTTATTATGAAGCCAGATCTAAAATCTTCACTTATATAAAGAATACCATATTACACTAAATAAAATTTAAAATGAAGGCACTTCCTGGCATACATGAATTATTAGCATCATTGCAAAAAGTCTAATTTTTTGTAAAAATAGACTTAAAAGTTTACTTTCCCCAAATTTCCATCACAGATAAAAATAGTAAAATTATTAACTCTTATTTCTCTTTTGGGGCTTTACAAATGCAATAAATTACCATATTGTATTATAGTTGTGTCTAATATCTTGCAAAATAAAATGGATGATGTACTTCATGGTAATGAAAGCATCATGGCATATTTAGACAACATATTGGTTACCATAAAATCTGAGACAGAACTGTCAATACATATAGATAAAGTCTGTTCTAATTTGGAAAAATAGGAACCATGCTAAATGCTACTAAATGTACATGGTTAACATCAGAGATAAAGTTTTTAGTTCAAACAATTAAAAAAATGGAATGTATCCTAACCTGGATAAAGTATAAGCAACAACAACAACAAAAAAAAACCCTTCAACCTAAGAATGTAAAAGATTTGCAAGCATTTTTAGGCATAATGAACTTTTTTTGAAATCTTCTGAAACAAAAAAAGCTTCTAAAAAACCTCATGTGTTATCATCTTTATATAAATTATTTAAAAACTGACAATTAGAGAAATATTATGAAGAACAGGATACAGCCTCCCAGAAGGCTAAAATTCTATTTATGTCAAAACAAATCCTCATATATTATCATAGTGAATGGAGTGTGGTAATTAAAATGGATACATCAGAATGTGGAATTGGGGCATGATTTCTCAACATTGGTATGGGGAGCATTCTATATCCCAGGGGTCAGCAACATTTTACTGCTGTTGTGTAACCTATGTTACAATGTAACTCTGCATGCCAACATGATTGTTCCAACCTTATTATATATAGTATCAAAATTGGTCCAGTTATAATGGGCTTCAAATTATATATTATGTACTTTTGAATCAGATCTATATTATTGGTCATCCAATATTTTAAAATATATAGGATCATATGTGAAAAGTATCTATTGTTAAATTATATTGCATTCGAAAGATAAGCTTAATAGTTCATTTGGCATGGAGAATATTCATCTCATTGGCATTTAAAAAATGTTTATGGTTTACCAAATTGTCAATTCATATACAATAATTTAAAAAAGGCAAAATGCACTTATCTTTCAATGGTTTAATTTAAAAAGCTGATTAATAAACTCTAACAAAATAAAACAAGTATTTTTCTAGCATTCATCAAAAATGTTTCAAAGAAACTCACTTTTGTGATACAAAAAATCAACTGGAAATTGGAAGATTTTCAAATATTCTTTTTTTTTTAAAGCTGTGAACATTTGAATTTTTTTTAAAATTATACAATAGACATTTAAAAGAGAAAATAAACAATGATTTTTTAATTTTTTGAGAATTGAACGATATTGACCATCAAAAAAAAAAAATCTAGGCAAAATGAATCCTACCTGAGAGAAAAAAATATTAGTCCACTTAGCTTTTATCTTTATTGAAAATAGCAAAGACTGAATGTACATTTATTGTGCAAAATAATTAGTAAATTAAATTGAATTATGGTTTTGATTTACATGTGAGATGCTTTTTACAGAAGCAACACTCTCCATACCATAGTGCCATTCAGTGCAATTCAGAGTAATCAATGGATGCAGGAAGGTGAAAACAGCTTGCATAAGCATAAAGAATGGTGTTCATGTGATGACATGTAAATTGCATATGCAAAATGTTAGAGATGATGCAAACTCATGCATTATCATTAAATACAATTTTTTTACTATCTCAATTCAATCAGAGAGCCATTGTTCATCATATTGTGTGCCACACTTGATATGCATACCTTAGGTTGCCGACCCCTATTATAGGTTATGCTCTAAGAATAATATCAGCAGCTAAGAAAAATTACATTCAGCTCAACAATGAAGCTTTAACTGTATATATTCATATAGAAATTAGATATCACAATTGACTATTTATCTCACTATTTTTCTTTGCTTATCTGTTTGACTTTTCACCTAAAATGTAAGCTATATAAGAAGCAATTTTAAACACCTACTTCTAATCTTTGCAGACTTAATTGACTTGACTTTGTCTTGCCAATATATTTTGATTTATGATTTTAATCTTTGTTATAATTTTATGTAAAGGATGATGTTGGCAAAAGAAAATTGTTTTTATACTGTAAGTAGCTATTTAATATAGTAAGACATAAACAAGACAAAACTCTCCATACAGTAGTGCCACCCTGTGTCAACCAGAGTAATCAATGGATGCCAGAAGGCTTGTGCTAGGTGCAGTGCTCTCGGATCCAAAGCTCCTCACTGATGAAGGCCACAAACCAAAAACTAGTTTGGGGATATTGGATGAGTAGGCATTAGATAGGGATTTTATGCACAAGCCTTCTGGCATCCATTTATTACTCTGGTTGGCACAGGGTGGCACTACTGTATGGAGAGTTTTGCCTTGTTTATAAACAATTATGTGCTAGTATAAGAGATGGTGATCAAGTGATGTTTTATAGTAAGACATTATATAAAATAGCAATTGATACAGACTGCAAAGATTTTAAAGCTAGATATGGTATATTTAACATGACTAAAATTAATAATTATTCAATTGTTGTGCCTGGCTTATATTGAAGTGTGAAAAAAAACTGTCAGTTGACTAGATTGTGAGATATTAATAAAGAAGATAAAGCAAATAGAAAATAGTAAAAGACAAGGTCTCTCTCATGTAAGATAATGATAAGGGTTTTTGAAATATAAAAACAAGACATGAATTATGGTTATGCTTTTTGCTCAAATATATAGCATCAAATAATATGATTTGCCAATTTGTTATCTTTAAATTAAGAAAAGTTATCTCAGTATCTGAACTGATTGATAAAATGTTACAGTAGTCAATAGTACAAAGGCAAAATGCAATGAGGCTTTATATCATTTTGATAACGATAATTGCATAATTGTATAACTACCTCAAATCAATGAAATTTAAGTAGTAACAAGTTAACTGCAAAACTTATATATTTTATTTAATTACTTAACTGAGAATGGTATAAGTCATATGTCTATAATTCCACCACATAGCTTTCAAAGATAACATAAATAAAAAAAAAGATGGTATTGACTGATTTGCATATTTTTTGGGGTTAATTAGTCATAAAATAAGGACGATACTAGTATTCTTTTTCAAAAATTAAAATCAATGTGAATTGGGGGTTGTTGTTTTTTTTTTTTAAAAAAAAACATTTTCAAAATTCTTTTTTTTTTTTTTAATAGTTCATGTTATAAACCAACAGGCTACATCATATTAAGATTTTTTTTTTTAAAAAACTGCTTTGAAAAGTTTATTTTTTTATATATAAAACTAACTGAAAAAAATGTTTAAAATAAATTAATTTTCAAAATTTACAATAAATAAATCACCACTAATATTTTAACTCATATGTATATAGTGCGACTGCGTGTATGTTTTGTTTTCAAATGCCAGAAACGACTTGCTAATTAATTTAATGGTTCAATGTAACATTATGTTTCACTATAATATTTTATATTAAGCAAAAAGATCAAATTCCCCAGTTTGTTTTATTCATAAATATTTAACAGGCATTCTCTTTCTACAACTCCCTTCCCATGGTGTAAAAAAATAAAATAATAATAATAATAATTAAAACAAGTTTCAAGTAAAATAAATTTTTAAAAACCTTCTTTATGAATTTTCAAAGTAAAAAAAAATTGTAATCAATGTTTTAATTATTAAAATTAAGTATATTTAATAATATAATCTAACATATGTTTTGATTATTAAAATATAAATAAATATATGAAGCAAAAACATAATTTATTTGTACAATACATCCAGAAAAAAAAAAGGATGTAAATTATTATAAATTTGAAAAAAAAAAAAAATTTATTATTATATTATTTTTAGTAATAATGATAATAGTAAAAATTTAGAAAAGAGAGTTTATTATTAAAAAAAATATTTTTTTGCTATTGTTGATACAAGTTGTAATAAATGTTTGATTTTTTTGAGAGCCATAAATATTTTTGAATTAGATGAGCTTATTAATATTTTTCATGAGATCACTTAGATAAGGGGTGGGCAATTGTTTTGGCTCAGGGGCCACAGAGGTTGGCGAAGGGCCGCATCAGATACAATAAACACACTACTTTATTCCCTGTATTACCAAAGAAATATTTGTTTGTCCAATCTTTATTAAGCACATGACATTCATCACCGGTTTTACATTTTTCAGTAGGTTCATGGTTTCACTAAAGTTTGAAATGTATATATTTGCTAATGCAAATACAAAATTGAAATTAACCAGATCAACTGGAAAAGCACTCCACATCGTATCTACACTGGCCATCTTAGTGGAAAATATGAGACGAATCTTCAACCACGCATGGGAAGGAAATCTCAATTCAAGGTGTATTTTTCAGATTGTCTTGGTGGGCCACATAAAAACTCTTAACAGGCTGCATGTGGCCCTCAGGATGCTATTTTCCCACCCCTGATGTAGATAGATGTAACTCTGTCAGATGAAGATGCAATTTGGATAAAAAAATTAAGCCTTTTAAAACATGAAATATTACTAGCTAAAACAGGACATACTAAGAATTTGAGGATTGATAAAATTTGCTTAACCTTTACTTTGTTAGTAAAATTTAAAAAAAACGCGAAAATGATTAGAGTTATGTTTTTAGATATAAGAATGGCTGTGTCAAAATTTTTTATAGTAATCTAAAATAAAAAAAAAGAACTTTCTTGAGACAATCGTTAGAAGTCCATTTTAGTTGTTCTATATTACAATATAAGTAAATACACTGAAGCATTACAATTAGCTTCAGAAATATTAAAGAATTAAAATCATGAATGATAAAACTTTATTGGCAGAAGTCTTGATAAGAGAATGTAAAATATATTATGGTATTAGCAATCTTCAAAACTATCAATAAAGGTCTTTTTTATTGTCCTCTAAAATTGTAGACAGCTTTAGATTTATAATCAGACATACTTTATGCAGCAGGAAGAAAAAGATTTATAATAGCATATTCTTATTAAGCATTTGAATATTATAATTCCACAAATATTCCTAAAATTTTCATTGTACTAAAATATGTGCAATTAGCAAAAACGATGGTTAAGGTTATATTTATCATAAGTAGTATCATTTGCACTTTGAATAAGTCACCTATTAAAATTAACCCTCACTCATAGATCTTTCATTATATAATTAGAAGTTTTTAATAAATCTGAATATTTTTACCCAGACATAAAAAAAAATAAAAAAAATTTTTTTAAAGTATACATTGTCCATTGCCATTATTCCTATATCATTTTGATTAGTAGAAAAATGATTTTTATACCATTTTCTACATCATTTTCATCACTATTTGCAAAATGCATTTTTCCTACTTCTCTTTCAGTGTTTCACTCTTGTGAGCATAAAATCATTTAAAAATTTACAATGTCAATTCCACATTATTAGTATAAAATTAAGTATAACTAGAAATCACACTCTTTCATTATAATATAATATTCATCAATATTAAATAACTCATGTGTATCACTTTGCAAGTATATGTTATAACTAATGATTCCTAAAATATCAGATCTTTCATTTTCAATTTCACGTCCTAATATATTATCATTATTTGAAATCTCACTTTTTGTGTTAGATGAATTGTGAACCAGTGGATATTTCAGAAGCAGAAAAATTTTGAGATGTTGCTTTTAGTAAATTTCAACTCAAGTTGTGCAGATTTTAGTTTAAATACTTATGTTCTGCTTGTAAAAACAAGTGGTAATGCTAATTGTACATAGAATACAGCTTCCTTGTAGGTTGATAACTGCAGCTGTAAGTTTGTAGTTTTTATATTTAAAATTAATTCTTCAGATACAGAATTAAAGTGACTTAATGAAGAAAATGTAGACTTTTTTTTACTGAATGAGAATTTAAATATGAATAAGTCATCATTAAAATAGCTAGCTCTTCACCATCAAGAACTTGTCACAAATTATCCATTTAGCATTGAGCATTATTACACTTAATATATAAATAAGGCATATTTTGCGGGTTCATCCATGTTAAAAAATTTGTAAATATTGATATACCGACGTTTCAACTTGATCACACAAAATATGTCTTTTATATATGCAACCCGTGAAAATCTTCGTATTAACATATATATATATATAGTCTTTATTCGTGATGTTCAACACATTTATAAATAATTGGGTTTTTATTTCTCAACAAACAAAGGACATTAGTTCATTGTGACATTTGTTTAATTTAGTATTTAATAAAGCAAACAATAATCGCGTATATATATATATTTACAAAAAATGATAGTGTATATTCAACTATCTGTTGGTTAAGCTTATGTTTTAAATGGGTTTAATCTGGTGATGTGGATAAATAAAGGCTGGTTTCAATAGGATTGTAAGCTATACTTACAATATATATATATCGCAGGTGAAGCATATTGTTTTTCTTTTTTTGGAATTCATAGATTTTTGATACAGAAATGAACAAAGAGTAATAAATGTTTAAAACACAAAGCATACTAGAAATTATTTTTTCAGAAAATTTAAATATCATTAATAATTATGCAGGTAATGGCTTTAAAGTATTTGTAGATTGATTTCTCTTTAAATAAAGTAAAAAGGAAATTTTAGTTTAGACCATTTAATGAATTGTTGTAGTTTACATTTTCCATATAGTAGTGCCACCCTGTGCCAAGCAGAGTAATCAATAGATGCCAGAAGGCCTGTGCATAAAATCCCCATCTAGTGACTACTCATCCAATATCCCCAGACTAATTTCTGGCTAATCTGGGAATATTGGCTGAGTAGGCACTAGATGGAGATTTTATGCACAAGCCTTCTGGCATCCATTAATTACTCTGGTTGGCACAGAGTGACACTACTGTATGGAAAGTTTTGCCTATTTAATAACAGTTATGTGCTAGCATAAAAAATGGTGATCATGTGATGTTCAGTGGTTTTACATTTCCCATTGGCACTTGAATGTCGTTTCACTTCTCAAACATTTCATCATATGCTAAATAAATGAATAGTAATGTTTATTGCAGCAAAACCTGCTATGAAAAAAAGATTTAAGAAATTAAGTATTGAAAACTGCTATTTAAAATACATTGCTTCTGAATTGATTATTTGATTCAGAACTTGAGTACAGATGATCCCCAACTTTTGTACCTATACCTCAAATACATATATGAAAGTTAAAATGTATGGATGTAAAATAATGTAAAAAAAACCCATCAAAAAGCATTTTAAAAATATATTTAGTTTTTAATGAGGTACATTCCAAACCTCTCTCTTTTTTTTTATAAAACTGCCAAAACGAAGTAGCAGAGAAATTGAAAAAGCATAAGTATTGCTATTTATTAATAAGCATCAAGCACACAATTTTTTATGCAGGCAGTTCTCTGTTTTCTTACATTCTACTTTCATACAATTCATTATTTTGTATTAAGAGCAATATAAAAAATGTAGTATTTTATGGAACTTTTTATCAAGAAATAAAAAAGAAAAGTGCAATTCAACTATCTCTTGATAAATTTATAAAAAAAAAAAATCAGATGATCATATTAATCTGTTGCTTAATAAAATCAAAATATTTTTAAGCAGAGAATTTAACATGTATACAATGATAGTATTGTATATTATAAAAATACAATAGCAATAGATTTTTACTTTTTATTAAGATAAACATCACATGATCACCATTTCTTATGCTTGCACATAACTGTTATTAAAACAGGCAAAACTCTCCATGCAATAGTGCCACTCAGTGCCCGCCAGAGTAATCAATGGATGCCAGAAGGCTTGTGCATAAAATCCCCATCTAGTGCCTACTCATCTAGGTGCAGTGCTCTCAGATCCAAGACTCCTCACTGATGAAGGCCACAAGCCAGAAACTACACTGGGGATAATGGATGAGTAGGCACTAGTGGGGGGATTTTATACACAAGCCTTTGGCATCCATTGATTACTCTGGCTGGCACTGAGTGGCACTACTGTATGGAGAGTTTGCCTGTTTTATTACGATAATTATTGTTGATTAATAAAATTGAAATTAAAATAACAATCTTGATACTTTTTGCCATAACTCTATCTAAAGCAAAAACGTGTGTTTTAAATAACAAAAACAAAAAATAATTGAAACTAGCTCATATGAAGATTTAAATAAATAATAAAAAAGATGGAAATGTTAAAAAATGATTTAAAATATATTAATTGATTATAATCAATTTTTACAATGTTATAAACAAAAATTCATCACTCTGTTATCATCCTAATGAGAGAACGGTTTGAATGAACTGTAAAATTACTAAAATGCATAATTATTGATCTGATTTCAGATCTTTGTAACAATACAAGCAGGTTATGCTGGGTTAAAAGCCATGGGTTTTTAACTTTTAGGTTATTAGCTTCATAATAAAAAAAGAAGTTAAATATGTCTTCCAAGTAGCTGTTTGCATTCATTTCATCTTGTTATGCTACGCACTCATTCATAAAGACAAAACTCAGAAAACATTCTAAGGTGGAGTTAATGCCATCTAGTGACCAGTGGTTATTCATATTTTTAAAATATGATACTATGGTAGTCAGTTGATCTTATTTATAATTAAGAATTAATTCTTGAAAAAGATTAATTAGGGAGAAAATGGCAATGAAAACATTAGCTAAATTAGAGAATGAAAATGACAAGAATAAAAGATAGAAGAAAGATGTAATATATTATTAAAGATCTCTAATTCTTTTAAGATTAGAATTCAAAGGAAAAAGGGTTATTGCATCCAGTATAAGACATGCTTTTTAACACTACATATTCTAAAAGAATTTAAAAGCTGTTTCTTATTGGTATAATATAAATCAGTGGTCATATTTAATATATTATTAGCTCTATCAACTGCTTCAATAACACTATCCCATTGTTTGTTTCT